>JBAMNC010000815.1:2400000-3099282 GCA_037902135.1 Cetoscarus ocellatus
CAGTCAAACAAAACCTGTGGCAACCTCCTTTTTCTCCCAAAAGATGCTGATTGGTCCTGCTTGATCCTCTAACATTTCAGTTTAAAGCATTGCAAAATGGATCAACCTGATTACAGACTTTAAGCCTTGCAAATTCAGTGTTCTGCAGGGCACACTAAGCAACATCATCAAGCAATGTAATTCCTTTGTATCAATGCAGCATGTAATTTCAATTTAAATGAAGCCATTTCATGATAATAGAAAGAAATATATTTAAATCTACTGCTAACTCGAACTCAATTATCCCTAATTTGTCCTGTGGTATTCTAACACAGCTCATCCCATATTCATGCTGTAGTTTTACCTGAGGGTGGAAGAACAATAAAGGGAAAAGTTGGTGTAGAAATATTTTGCCATGTGTAATAAATTAATCTCACTCTCAATTTTTCTCTATATTTTCAGGAGTTTTATAAGAAAACTCTACTACATCATCTATCTGCTCTTCACATGTTCTCCTTGAGCTCAGATTTTCAAAACACTGAAAGCCAACATGATCCTGATTACATCACTGACATCAGGGTAAAATTAAGAGTGTCATGAATGTGGTCATTTTCTTTTTTTAGCAACACTTATCACTCTACTAATCACTAAATTATATGATTGCTGTAAACATAACTTGATATCCCTTTTCTTCACTTATGAAGTAGTTTACAAGCTTATGCACGTTTCCTCTCCTCACGCCCTGTAGGGTTAACTGTACTTTCACTGTCTGCCTCTCTCTCTTGATATCAAACTGAGGAGGGTGTGTAGTTTTGATAATGTGGTTTTCACAGCTAAGCCTCAGCAAAAAGGGTTTTTATTCCCTGTCATAAGGTGAGAAAATAAACCCTGTATTGTTGTAAGCTCTCGTTTGACGTCATGTCCTTATCACTTTCATTTACTCCCCTCCAAATGACCGCTGCAAGTACACATGAACGATATGTCTTGTATCAGCCCCCACACATTTAGGAACATTGTTACATTTTGAACTGACTTTGGTTTTACCTTTAATGTGGCTGCTTGCTATGTGTCCTTTTAAATACAGCATACTTTAGCATCACAGGACACTGTCATGGACATTTATTATTGTAGCATTGGTAGAGCCATGCAAAAGCAACAGTACACACAAATCAAGTATCAGAAGGAGTTGATGAATGAAAAAAATTGGTTGGTCTAGTGGAATTTGCCTCCATGTTTTATATTCTTATATCAAGTGGCCTAAATGCTCCGTGTAGACGCACCTCAATGTGCACTGATGACAATATATCCAGTTGCTTAGACTACATACAGAGGTGGTCTTTGATGCCTTGGTTTGGATTGGTTGGGTTTTGTATGGACTGACGCTACTTACACAAATTAAAGACAATTAAAGAGGCTCTGTAAGTCTTCTAGCTCAGGTATCCCCAAATGCTTTATGCAGTGAATTGCTTGTGGTAGGCTATAATGTAACTGGGGCAAATTAGCCACATGCTAAGAGGCCATTTTTTTTTCTTTTTTAATCATCTCAAACTTAAAAACAAACAAAAAAAAAAATCAACAATTAGTCAAGGCAACATAATACATATGTACATCAGACATCTGTATATGTCCAACAACTAAACTTATACGTGTGAATACGTACACATATGTCACACAATACCCTGTTTGAGAAGGGACAGAATGAAGCTAAGAGCTTATCTAGTCCTGCCCCTTCCTTACAAATCAGTTCCATTACAAAAACATAACAACAATAATAATATTTATTATTATTATTATTATTATTATTATTATTATTATTATTATTATTATTTATTTATTTATTTATTAATTAATAATTTGCAAGCACCTCAGAAAAATATTAATGTATATGTTGAATATATTTCTATACAGATCTACACATCATACACATATTATATGTAGTATATACACACATTTAAATATCATCTGTATTTGTGTGTAAATGCACACTCTCGTATTCATAATCATTTATCTCCTAATTAAGTATGTACAAACAATAAGCTTCTCCACCAAATATCTGTTCTAAACTAAAATTTTGTTATTTACAATAATTAATTGTATATGTTAATATTGATCAGTGTTAATATATATACTTAAAATTAATTACGGCCTGAAGACATTGTATATTTGGCATTTTTATCATTAAAGCTGAAGTACTTAGTTTATTTTTTGTTTCACTGGCCCAGAAAAAAATGTGATAACCTGGCAAGATCTTATTACTGAAGCCACACGAGAGATCATCAGATATCTGTGCCCCCTCCATTCTCTGTATCAAGCCTTTAGAAAATCTAGCATGGGACACACACTTTTCAGCCAATCCGGGCTCAGTTCAGGGATAGTGTTGTTATTGGATCCTCTACAAAGGTATATGTGCCTGGTATATCTAAATGAGCTTTAGTTTTTGTTGAGATTGTACAGGTAATGTTAATTTTCTGAAGGGACATGTGGTTTGTGGCTTTTTTGTTGCTGCAAATACATTCCATTGGCATAATGCTATAATGGCAGCTAAAATCACACCAACACATTGGATTGGTTTTACATGGGGAAGGGGCATGTGCTCCTAGGGACACATTGCTCCAAAGTAAGCATTACCTTTAAAACCATGTCTGTCTCTTTATAGCTTTTCTCCTTCATTTGTAACATGCATCCAATGGAACTGGCAAACTACTATTTATTTAAAAAACCTTGTGAGATGATGGTACGTCGGCAGGCACTTCTGATTGCAAGCTGTCACTGGGGATGTACAGTTTAATCACATTATAACTTCATGTTTGAAGATGTTTTGGGATCGATAGACTCAGGCTGCAAACAAAGACCTGTCAAAGAAACTATGCTAGCCTCTTTGCTTGTACATTTCCAGCCCATTATGTGAAGTGAGGCAACTGGCAAAATTATGAATGGCTGCCTATAAGCCATGAGCTAAGAGGCAAACGATGCCAGTCTGGTCACATTTTGCTTCAATATGAGTTATCATTAAGTCTAACCATACTAACCACCATTTAGAGATATTTTTTTTGAAAAACATAAGAGAAAAGCTGTTACAGAGGTGCTGCCGGGTGATTACACCTGGTCATCAGTACTGCACATATCACGCTGGAATACCTCGGTGTGAGCTAGAAGACTATTAAACAGCTTTTCTCTCTTTTTTGTATGAAGTACAGTACATCTAGAGGAAATGGTGACATTCAAAGTAGTAAATAAATGTTGTGGCATGCTTGTCACAAGTTCTGATCACAAGTCATCAACAAAGATGTAAAATACAGTCAGTTTTTGATACCTTTATTATACAGCATGGAACGTTATGCAAAGAAAACCAAAATGTTAACAGAGTCTCAGTTGTTTTTAGGGCTGTCGGGTCATTATTCGCTCAACCACGTGAAGTGTTTAAGTATTCACCAGACACTGTAAATAACAATATGTACATAAAGCCAGGAATAAGTGAATGAAGTATGTGGGCGAGCTTCTTTGTTAACACACTTCATGACCTCCCATGTAAAAATCAAGCTGGATCATTATGCATGAGCTTGAACAAAAGACCCAAACATAAAAACCAAGTGACCAGTTCGAATCCACAATGTGCATGAAATGTCATGTCACCGCTGGGTCACTTGGGACAAAAAGCTTGAGATCTGTAGGCTGTTCAAAGCTGATAGAGAGGACTGTGGCGTCTTTGATGGAGGAGACAGAGGAGGAGCTGAGGAATCCTGCAAGACAAATCACAGGGATACAAAGAATTAAGTTTCTTCCACTCAATTATCCTCTCTTTAAGATGGGTCTGCACTTTAGGATGAAAAAGACTCCACTCTTCTGTATACAACACTGCCTCTCCACATGCTGCTTCACTCTCTCTTAATCTTGTCACAAGTTGAGCCTCTCTACTCTCTGTTGTTTTTACCACAAGTGAAAGAGACACTTTGATTGTGCTCAGTGAAGGTGCTCTAAGAAGGAAGGCTGGAGATCTGGAGCCTGCAGGTACGGAAACATGCACAGAAGTGGAACAGATGTTTGGGCTTATTATTAAATGATAGTATTTTTTGACTTCCTGTGTAGTAAAATATGGTGGATTGAGATTTAATTGAGAGAAGTAGGGAGGAGGGGGTTGGGGGGGGGGGGGGGGGGGGGGGGCTGCTGCTAATTATGCATGGCGATTGTTGATGCCTTGATTGTCTGCGTCCAGCTGCACGGAGGAGGAGAGGGGAGGGAGGGTGAGAGAGAGGGAGAGAGGGGAGGGCGGGGAGAGAGGCAGACTCACTGACGCCAGGCTCGGAATTCTCCCATCCATTGAAAGAGAGACCCGATTGTGTCCGGGGCCTTTCCGACAAGCACCTGATCCCTGCCCAGACACACTAGTGAGTTTGTGTGTGTGTTTCGCACAGATTTACGCACTGTGAACTCTGGAATCTGCAGACAAGCGCTGTCACTGAGGAAAAATACTCTTTTTAACATTTCTTTAAACACTAGAAATGAGCATCTTCTTTATTAAGGGAGCTATTTGTTTAAATGAGATAAAGTTTTAACTTCACATGGAGAGCTGTTATCCTTGTACGTAATCCCTTTAAGCCGGCAGTTTGTTCAGTCAGCAAATATAAACAACAATTTTCCCACTAGACCTGGGAAACCCAAAGCAATATTTGTCCTCTCTTTGACATATTTAAAAGAGATATTTAGGGTCAAAGTCTTGTTTGGACACCCTGCACCGCTCACACAATATATCTCTAAAATAGCAGCGAGCTAAAGTCCTGTCTCACGGTTCAATATTGTACTTTCTGGTAAAGTGAGGCTGCTCGGTGACTCGCCATGCAGGGTCAATGGCTTTGGGGAGGATAAGGGAGAGGAGGAGGAGGGTTTGGGGGGGTAAGATTGCCAGTGACTTGAACATCTGTTAAGCCTCTGCATGATGTGGGGAAGATGGCCGTGCGTATTTACGCACAGAAGTGCCCAGAATGCAGATAAGGGCAGAGTGCATGTCATTGCCCATTATCTTTAAAATACTTTGTTTGCATGCAAAGGTTTTGTGATATTTGATGACATTTTGAATACGTCCTTTGTATTCGGTCCATCACTTGATGTTTGGACGGCTAAGTTACAAATTGTCCGAGTCTTACAATCCTAAATCGCTTATCGACCGCTTTTCCCCTGAATACTGTACAAAACACATGACCTAAAATAACAAGTGTTAGTTGGAACTTTGATTTAGATCTTAAATTTTATTATCTTTTATCATTTCTTATCAGTAATGAAAACGGACTAACTAAAACTTCAAGCATGGCTCAACGTGACTTTGATAAGTCCGTTTTAACACTGGATGAGCTAAATGGCTGCAGCTTTTTTAAGTACCTGTTTATAGAGTAATCAGTAGGCAATTAATACAAAGTTGCTTAACAAGGTTTACACTTAAACAATACTTTAAAATTTGCAAAGTAATGCCACTTGCAGTACGTGCGCAATTTCCGATCCCTGCCTGTACGCAATGCGTCATCCTCAACTTTATTGACCTTTTGAGCAACAGTAAGATGAAACATTACAAAATAGTCATCGGCACTCATTCTCAGTTTCATGAACGTCGAAAAACTTATATACAAGGAGTTTGGGAAAAGTCAAAAATGGAAGTAGAAATGTTCAGAACAAACCTAAAACGGCAAAGCTTAATTGTGACCTTGATTTAGACCTTTTGTGTACTCATTATGACGTGAAACTAAACTAAATAATTCCTGAATTTGCAGTGTGTGTTTGCACAAAGTTTTAGAATGAGAAAGTAGAAAATGTTTTTGTCTTTTGTCATGGTCTATCCTCGCATTTTCTCTTAGGTATGTCAGCACTGGATGAGCTTTCTGACTGCAGAACAGACGTTTCCCTTATATATCATATTTTATAGGGAATAGATAAAACGTTTCTAGTGGTTTTTTCTCTGAACCATTTACATAACAGAGACAAAATCTCATCAACACCAAGCTAAAACTAGTATTTTAACAAAGTAAACAAAAAAAGCACTGTCAATAGTCAAAACTAATGTCAAATTTAAAAACATAAAGGAAAAACTTAATACAAGCTTACTGATAAACCAACACTACTAGGCCTATAAACTTTTCATATACTCGCATGTCCTTTACCTATCTCGCGTACTCGCCACAACAAATCTTTTGGAGTAGTAAGAAAAGCTTTCCTCTAAATTCATCCATGTTCAGCAGGAGGAGGGAAACTTTTGGATCCCTACTCCTTGACTGACGGCCCTGCTCAGCCAACCGGATCTCCGAGCGTCTCTGTCTCTCTCTCCCCCCTCCTCCTCCGCTGCCGGACGGGGGAGGGCGGGCCGTCTGCCAGAGAGGGGAGTGCGCGTCGGGGTGAATGGATGACGTCGGGAGGCTGGCGCCAGCATGTCTGGGACTGGCGCGTTAGATCAACACAGCTGGGCCGGGATAGGACACACAGCTGGCTCGGGCCTGCATTCCTCCACAAAACAGGATTGTGAGAAAAGGGGAAAATAAGACCCAAATAGGAGCAGAACGGGACGTGCTTTGATGTAAACTAAGAGGGAGCAACATTTGGAATTGTTCGTATATAATTTTAGTGCTGAAAAGTTCCACACAGTGAGCAGTAAGCGATTTGACAGATTGGGTAAAGATTTCATGTTCCGCCCTTAGTTTTAATAATTTTATTTTGTAATGACCAAAATACAAACCTCAAAAGAAGAGATCAACCCTAAACATTGAATTATTCAAGGATAGTACCAAGGAGAATAATACATCATCTATAAAACAACTTCTTTGCCGCTAACAAATGTAAATCTAACCTGACCTTTTACCTATATTATATACATTCAAATAAGTCAATATCTGATACACGTACACTCATATTTTCTGAAAACCTTTGACTTAAAAATACAAAACAAGCTCTTAAATTATCCTAACATAAAAACTTGTTACTATGTATAAATCCCTTTTAATTAGAGTGTTTTATCTGTGGCTTCAGCAGAGAGTCATCTGGCAGATAAGGTAGAAATGTTCTGTTCCTTCTCTACGTAGAATAACTCAGTATTTGGCAGGAATAAACTTTGAAAGAAGTGTTAAAAGGTACATACACTGAGTCAAAATAACAGATCCAAATGTACGACAATCTTTATAGCATGTGACTGGCTAATGAGAAACTAGCAAGTCCCTTTACCTTTACTGTGTTCATATAATTTAGTCTTGATTTTTAATTTGTATACTTTTATTTGTTTTTATCTTGAAACAAGTTAACTGAACTCTCATATTCATATAAATGACTATTTACAGTATTCAATTCCTCCAATAATTAATGTCCTTTAAGATTGCTTTGAAATGTAAGGATTTGACAGGTTAAGTAAACACTTCATGTTTTCTGTCTTGCTTAAATTATCTTATATTTATATTTATGACCCCCCCCCCCCCCCCCCCCCCAAAAAAAAAAAAAAAAGTTTTACATAGGGACACCACGTCTAATGTCGCTGAGTTGTAAAATAACATCCATATTTAATGACAATAATTTATTATCTTCATAATAACTGATTAGCTTACAAACTTGCCTTACCTGCATACATAGATTTCCCCTTTTCATAATTTTATATCTGAATGTGTATTGGTGTCTTGAAAAAAGGCATACTATTCCCTTTAAGTATTCTGCTTTAAAAATGTAAAAATATCCATCTGCTTATAATCAGAGTTCTTTGTGTTAGGTTTGAATAGTGAGAGTGTTGCAAATCTGGCAAAACCTTACATGTTTGCGTAATTTGAATTGTTTCTCATCATACTGGCATTGACTAATTTGTAAATAAAGTTTATAAGGTACACATTTTTAGTTATCAAAGAATGTATCAGTATACACAACAATCTATCATCCGCAAATGTCTGCAACAAGCTAATGGCCCAACTCATATTAGAAGAAGCCTGACCTTTTACCTTTGTAAATATACTCTTGCAACATTTTCAATGTGCATAGTTTTTTCTCATTATGTTCAACATAAAAAGGCTAACTAATCCTTTTTAAATATACTATACTAAGATGCAATACTTTATATTATCTTTATATTATCTGGATACTGATTAATTTAAAAATAACCCTGATCTTTTACCTTAGAAACTATAACTATGTAGAACACCCTTGTAGATGTCTCTGTAGGTTCTCACTTATTCAGCACTGATCAAAGTGGCAACTGGACTGGTTCAGATTCTTTAAGATGTTTCACCTTCCCTGCAAAAGGGTTTTTCAGTTCTGACCAAGGAAGCCTTTTGCAGAAGAGAACATCTTCAAGACATCTTCAGTCCAGTTGTCTCTCTGCAGTAATTTGAATATGCACTTTTATTTCTTTAAAGTATGTTTGACTTTTAAAAAAGTTTAACCAAGGCCTGAAAGTGTCCTTTTATGAAGGCCTACTATTTGTACCCTCACAATCAGTGTTCTTTGAGTGAGGTCACAGTAGAGGGGATTTGATTTTGTCTTTTATTTTGTACATTTAATTAGCCAACATTTTACATTTATATACTCCTTTCTTTAAAGTATGTGTTTAGTAAAGGCAAGCCAAGCTCTTAAGGGGTCTTTGCATTCAGTCTATGACAATACATCTGCACAGAAGTGCTTTAACTCTGTCAGCCACGCAGTCATACTTCATTAGGAATATACAGAAATAAATCATCAAACATGGAAGATATGTTTATCAGACTTCTGTTCATACACCTACAGGTATTTTTGGTTAGAACATAATCACTTTAGTTTGAGAGACATTTTGGAAATATCTGTTTTCTATACTTTGTGTTGTTGTGAGTCAGGCATTCAAAACTTTGTTGATAATATAGCCTAAAGTAATAATGAAGTAATAGCTTTAAAATGTAACTCACTATTTAGTGAGATATTCTTTTATTCAAATGCCATATGAATAAGTCAGAAATACTATAACAGAGATAAAACCATCATAAATTTCATGTTTTGTACACGGGATAATTAAAACGATTCCTGCAAGTTACACTGTCTTTAGGAGCCCTTTGAAAGTCTGATCCTAAAATCCAACTTGTTCAAAATATTTGAGTTTCTGTCATGTGTCCTACTTTGGACAGCTTTTGCCATCTTTTTCAAACAAACAGCACCACCTGAAAGCAGGTAGCTTACTGATTGACAATGGCCTTTAGGCATACTGTCCTGATTTCCTCATTCTTTCCACAATCAGAACGGGCTTGCTCTTTTTACACTGGCCAATCAGAGCGCGGTGCGATGGGAGGGGGCGGGAAC
The DNA here is from genome assembly GCA_037902135.1 of Cetoscarus ocellatus. Taxonomy (NCBI): domain Eukaryota; kingdom Metazoa; phylum Chordata; class Actinopteri; order Labriformes; family Labridae; genus Cetoscarus; species Cetoscarus ocellatus. Next base: position 2,409,256 of record JBAMNC010000815.1, read on the forward strand.
ATGCGCGCAGTGGGCGTGCTGCGTATAAAAGCAAACTGTACGACGCTGTCAAGGCACTGTAGCTTTTCAGGACAACTCCGAGGAACCTGAAATCCACCACGGTTCGCTTTTCCAGTATCCAACAGAGTTCATTTTCGTTGTTGTGGTCACCATGAAAGCCATCAGTCCCGTCCGCTCGGTGAGGAGTTGCTACAAAGCCGTGTGCTGCATCTCGGAGCAGAGTCTCGCCATCACCCGGAATAAACACTCGTGTCTGGAGGAGCCGGCGGGCGCCCTGTGCGACATGAACGACTGCTACTCCAAGCTGAAGGAGCTGGTGCCCAGCATCCCACAGAACAAATCGGTGAGCCAGGTGGAGATCCTGCAACACGTCATCGACTACATCTTCGACCTGCAGATCGCGCTCGAAGCAGAGGACGCAGCGGCGCCAGAGATGGTGCTGTCAATAAAGGTGAGGAGTAATGCTTCAGGGGGCACTGGCATTCACTTAGAGCTAGCTTTTTTTATTTTGTACATTTGAAACACCCTCTGATATGACTTAAATGACAAGATTATTAGTTCCAGTAGATGTTTCCTTTAATTTTTGGATATTATTTTACCCACAAGTCGTGCGTAATTTCCTATTCTTCTTTCACGCATGGCTACAACTTCAGCAACATTGTATGTTTGGCTTAGCTTCCAGGTAAAACCAAACATGCTGGTTGTTAGCGTTTACATTGATTTTCTAATCCGTACGTAAAATAACAATTTAGGGGAAATAGCATTATAACTAACCGTAAACTATCTACAGTTAGAATTGTACCACCTCATATGGCGTCATTTTTTAAATTGATTGTGCAAGTCCTTGAGTAAATATAAAATTTTCCATTCTGATCTGTGACATAGATCATGTTCACATGTTTTGATGCTGCTGTAGATGCATTTTGTGTAAGATATGTTCTTATACCAGTCCTCAACTTTCTTTTTTACACTTTGGACTGTTGGATAACCCCATCAAACATAATCTAATCTGTTTTTCTTCTCTTCCATCTCCTTTCAGACTGCAGATCTCACACGCAACTTCTCCAAAGAAGAGGGACGATTGTGCCACTAGGAGAAAAGATGACAGATTGTGGTAGGTATTGACCACTAAACAACAATTTCCTCATCTGCTTGTGCTTTGAAAAGAATCACAAGATGAATGTGCTGGGAAATGTGCTCCCTGAAGGGGATACTCTTAGAATCACAAACAGCAGCCTGTATGGACTTTTTCACACTAAAATAATAAAAACTTTGAAAATGCCAGCTTGAATAAGTGTTGGCATTGATGTGGAGTTCTCCCTAGCCCTTTCACATTCACCATGGCTGCCAATTAGACAGGCTCAGTGAATGTGTAGCGGATTCATTGCTATCTGCCTGGGGTTAATGAAAGTTCCATGCTAGGCGCCAGTCTGTCTGCTCGCCTCTGCAGGGAGGGAGGGAGGGGAGAGGGAGAGAGAGGGGGGAGAGATCTGACTTCACTTTTCTTCCTTTCTCTTCCATGCAGGTGCAGGGAAACACATGTCTCCACTTCACTCCGGGCAAGAGGACAAGAGGGGCAGAAAGGGTGGGATAGGTATTTGGAGAAGAGAAGAAGAAGGAGGAGGAGGAGGTGGAGGGTTTAAAGAAAGACAGAAAATACAGAAAAAGTGGACTCTTTCCTAGATGAGTGGGGATCAACAACAAGAAAACAGAGACTCATTTTCTGGCCCCTGGACAGACAAATCAACACACCAAAGCAGAAGCCAAGATTGAAAACAGAGAACTCGGGACCCCCTTGTTAGCTAGACATATTGGTACATTGTTCCTCTATTTTCTTGATTTTTGAAAACTTTGTTGCATTCCAAACAAACTTTTTCTCCACACCAAACCTGACGCCTTTCCACACCACATCTCACATCATCTCACTGAATTATTTCCCTCCCTCTTAATCCAGTTTGTAACAATCCAGAGACTGTTACTTCATGTGAATGTGTACATATCTGCTGTGGGTATGTATGGTGCGATGTCGGTATCTTTCCTGAATGGGCGTTTGGGTTTTCTTAGGTATAATCAGAACTCTATACTAGAGTTAATTGTAACTGTTTGTAGGGATTGTGTTATTTCTACAGACAATGTGTTGTGAGTTTCATAAACTCTTTATTATTTGCTTTGTATGTATGTTCTTATGTAATGAAATAAACAAAACACATAAAACAGTAAGGCTGTTTCGGTGTGTTGTTTGTATTACATTGGATCAGTTTGACCTCTGTAGTGTTATTCATAACGGTGATGTTGACTTAACTTTCTGTCTTTGGATTACAATGAAATGCTGAGACAACAGGATGTTTTCAGATGAGTCTTGAGGTTGACTAGTTGGAAATCAAGCAAAGGGAGTTTCCTTCGAGGGTGTCTGACTTTCCAAAGACTGACTTACCATCATTTAAATCAGCCAAACTTTCTGTTTGAAGAAGCGTAGAGGAGGTTATGTACGTGTTAAACATCAGGAGCAGTCAAGTACCACAAAATCCAATGATGTGTTTTCATAAAACAGTTACTCAATTTGATTCAGTACAGTATTTAATTATTCACACCTGCACTTACAGAAGCCAGGAGATGTACAAAAACAGATACAGACTGTCCCACTTGTGTGGCACCCTTCTGCTAGGGCACCTATTTGACCCCCAGGGGTGAAAGTCTACCACTGCAGTTTATGAACCAAGGGTATGGTTGGCTTCAAAAAGTCAAAGTTCAAGGTGTACAGTACCAAACTGTACCAAACCAGTCAGCTTGGAGGAAAGGCAACATAAGATTATCAACTTTGGATCAATAAGTCTGCTACTCCAGTCTCAGTTGCCTTGTAATAATTGACTTGAACTATTTAAAGGTTTGACACATGCCATAGTCTGACAAATTTATGTGTAAAAATGAGCCCAAGTGTCCTTGGTTATTCCTAAACTTTCCTGCTGTGAAAGGTTGGTTAAATTATAGGTTTAATACAGACTAATGTGGAGTGCATGATATTATAAGTGTGCTTAACTGTAGTAAAATATAAAACTGAAGTGTAGTAATCACATATCATATACAGTGTATGTTCTCAGTTAAAATGTGGGTGTAATACAGTGTCACCGCACTCTTTGTATTGTTCATTATGAATATGACACCCTAAGTGATGTTGAGTTTATTTACAGTACCATTTGAAATGAAAGTATAACATGTTTTATGTTAAAATATAGTGCCAAGGTAAACATGAGTAGGCCACAGTTAAGAATACAGAGACTTGTATTTGAAGTTTATATTTAGTAGGTAAATAATCAGCAACAAACACTGTTTTCTTGTTTTGTTCTTTTTTTTGTTTTGTTTTGTTTTGGTCTTTTTGTTGTTGTTGTTTGTCTTTTTCTCAGCTGCACAAAACTTCTAAAAAGAGCCACAAAATAAAACAGTATTTCCTTCCGATGTCACAGCCGGTGAAGTGCTTGTCTTTGTCTGATAATGTTGCCACAGCTCCATCTAGTGGTCAAAGTGGCTTGTTGCACCAGATAACTTTTTTTTAACCTTCACAGGAAAAAAAAAAATTAAACGCTGGAGAGATTATTGATAAAATGTGTTTGTTGCTTTTGTAAAATCTTATTCTTTGAATTGCTCTAATTGGACTCTGTTTGTGTTTTGCTTTTTTTTAACATTAGAAACTCAATACAAAAACATGACAGTAAAAGGTGTTGCAGTGGAAAAACTATAAAAAGTTGCAAAGTTGAGTTAAATGGCTTTTGTCGCAGTAATCAAAAACTGTAATAAACAATAAGGCAACAAGTCATCATTAGGACAGTAATGTCCTTAGGTTTTGGACTATAGAAACATGATCATGATATGTTTATAATGTTATCATCAATACGGCCTGAATAAATGTGCAGGAATGTGTCCAAAAATGTGAAAGTAAGTTAGCAGTGTAGCACCTTCAGTTCCCAAGACCAGAGTATATATGGTTTTGTAACAGTCTTTTGTATAAATGCCTGAAATAAGGTCCACGGTGAACACATGCAAATAAGGCTTGAACGTGTCATTCTGCAACATAAAAAGCATCTAATATTGCCCTGCCTGTGAATTTTGAAGGGTTATTGTGCATTTTAAAGGAGGTTGCTAACAAACTACTACAAAAAAACTACAAAAATGGCAAGGGGACGCTATAACAGTCAGCTATAATTGTCTTTTAATAACAATACCACAAACAACATAGCCACATGGGCACCAACTTGATCAGGTCATCAGATTAGGCGAAAATTTAATAATAATACAAAAAGGGAGGTTTGACTTGGCATTTGATGTTGGAAGTGTGGTAGCTACTTCCAGGTTGAACGGCCATATTGGAGTTTCATTATAGCTTGCTAATAGCTTCTTAAACTCACTAATTCAATTTAAGATGAAAATGGTGAAAGACAGATTTGTTGGATCATCAGCAGGATGCAGTAAGGGTGAGAAAAATTAGGACAATTCTAACGGCTTATGTTTGATAGCTGCCCTGAAATACTTAAAGTCAAGTATTTTTTTCTAGATTGAACTAATGACTTGTTTTTTTCCCATTAAGACAGATTTTCCACACTTTGTGCTGGTATTTTTTTTTTTATCTTGGATTGGCTATCCTTAATTTTAATACAATAAAAGAAATTTTAAACATCATTCTGACATCTTTGGCACTGCTTAAACACTTTGAAAGCTTGTTAGATACTTATAAATTGCCCCAAGAAGGATTCATATTTCATACTTTATTTAATTATTTTCATCTCAATAAATTTATGGTATGTAAATTACACTTCTGAAGATATTTAATAATTTGCTTATATGTCAAGAATGACATGTGACAATGACATGAGTCTTCCGGCATTTTTTTGGAAACAGATTTACAAATAGCTATTAAAGTGGGTGCATAAAACGAGTGTTATTTGATTTAAAATCATGTTAATTTGGAAAGATTTATGCTCAAATAGGGTTAAGGTGTAAAGATGTTCTTAACAGTTAGTTTAACACACAACAGCAAAAATATATGGGGGTCTTGTAGTCAGAGCAGGATCTCCTGGGTTTTGCCATTTTTTTTAGGTTTCTTTCTAGGTTGAACTTTGTAAACCCCTGATTTTAGCAATTTTGTAGGAATGGTTTGGGCAGTGGTTGTGGGACCCGGTGTAATGTTTTTACATGAGGCCCATAATTTTTGTCTGTGCCCCTGCATGTAAGTTTCATAAATTCTTGGTCGGCACAGAGCTTATTATCAGCAATGTTTCAAGAGCACAGTGAAAAATCCACAGACTTTTAGTCAAGAGAACCAATTTGATATTAACTTCTGTGTAAGCCTACAGAAACAAGCCATCCCAACCTTGCTCTGCAGCTGGATCAGCCTGATGCAGTTTCTGTGTTGAACAGTCCATCTGCCGTGTCAGCTTATGTCATCCCTGTACCACTCTTTAATATTTCTGATTATCTAAAAATGTTGCTCTGTGATCACCTTTTATAATAAGGAACTCTCATAACTCTAATACGTTTAAAATGGACTCAGCTTGAGGCTAAAGAGAAAAAGTGCAGTTTTCTGACTACACCACAGGAGGGAGCTGTATGAATGCATCTTCTCGTGTTGTCTGGCACTCAAACAATTTCAAAACTTTAAATAAGATAAGCACTTTGCTTTTGATGAAGCTTTGATGCTCTGGCATCCTATGATACTGCCATTTAACCATGCAGTAGGGTTTGTCATCATGTCAAACATAAATTAAAACAACACATGAGCTTGTAACAGCCTTACAGTCCTGTGTAAAATATTCAACTATACACATCAATGACGTGAAACACACCATACTTATTTTTTCTCTATTTCAATTCTCTCTGCTTGAATTCATTTTAATGTTGATTGAAGTGTGGAAACAGCTGTCAATGACAACCAGAGTCAATAAATATGATAAATATAATGATGCATAGACTTATTATTATGGCATCAAAGTTGAGTCAGTTAGTATAGTGCTCTGTTTTGTCTATACAGTCTTAAAACTACAACCCAAGCTCTGAGATAAGGACTAAATATGACTTTGTTGATAATTAATGAATCAAATAAAATCACAAAGTTTACCACACATTTCCATCAATCTGCTCTTCCATGCTCTGTGACTATGGGCTCCATCTTGAAGCATTTTGTAATGCTGATAGGAAGAGGAAGAAAGAGAGGGCTGGGGTTATCCGAATGCACTGTGTGGAGTTGGTGATGACACTAACGTCAGTATTCCTCATCTTAACATTCGTCTGGTGTGGCAATAAATGTGGTTCTGTAATCATAGGCTTATATCTCTACCAGCAGACACTGAAGTGCTGTCTAATCAAGGGTAACAAGTGTACAAACTGCCAGCCTCTGCTCCTCCTTGCCCTTTTTTAATATTGTTCATAAGTCATGAGGTTATATGTGAGGAGGAATCATTACCATATCTTGCTCTCACACTGTTGTAGATTTAAAGATTTAAGTTGAACTTCAAATTGCAGCATGACAAAAGGCTCACCATGGGTTGGGAGCCTTCTTTGCCTCGGCCAATGGGGGTCAAGTCATATGGCTTGGGTTATGTCGCTGTTGATGGGGGAGGGGTTGTTTTCTTTCAATATCTCCTTTGAGCCAATAAGGAAGAGTGGTGGTGACTGAATCCAATTATCAACCACAAACTAACCCAGTAGCACCTTGCATAAGGCCACACTTTCATTGTATTGAAACCCCACTCAACAGTAGAATGACCCTTTCCAAACTATTTTAGTAACAAGGGTGATCTCCTTTATTAATAGTTATTACAACTTCATGTGCAACAGTTTGAACTACGATATTGCTTTTATCTCAGCTTTAGTCTTCAATAATCATCCCAGCTATACAATATATGAAGGCCAAAGATGTAAAGTTGACTAACAAAATAAATGAGTAGAGCGTGTTCAGATTTCCTGGAACTTTTTTTAGTTACTGTCTTTTATTTGCTTTCTTACCATGAATTTAAAGATAGTCTTGCATACTCGCAAGGATGTTTCTTTTCATTTCAGGAGAAAATTATGTTTTATTAGATTCCTGCAGTGAATGGCTTTAACATTTTTAAAGAAGTATCCAGAAGCAACTTTTCTTGAAACATGTGGTTGATTAGGACAGGAAATTAAAGCATTAAAATTAGTCAGAGGGCTGAATTGATGCAATTTATCTGATAATCTTAATTTGATATTTTCTATTATCTGTTTAAAAAATAACAAATATAAATCTTTTATGCAAAATAATTAGACCAACATTTGTGCTTTAAAACTCAAGCACAAGTGGTTATAACACATTGGATGAAAAAAACAGAATTTGAGCCATTCATCCATTTTTCCAATTAATTTTAAACAATACATTAAGTTATGCATAAAAAGTGTTGAACCGAAATAAGTAGGCCAAATTTCGCTGTATTTTCTGAAACATAATGCATTTTTTAATGCCCTCAAGGCAAATTTGACATATTTTCTTCATGTAACATACATTTTTTTTATATTCTACATTTATTGGCCCATAGTAAAGGCAATTGAGAGCATTTATTTTGTCAAATATTTGCTTCCATTTGTTTCAGTTTGCTTGAAAGTAAAATTTCCTTTAGCATATTTAACTATTTAACTGAGATAACATTAAGTTGCTGCATTATTTTAAAAAGCGCTAACGTGATCTTGAGACATGTTTGCTTAGAAAAAGACAAATACAAACATAAGCAACGTCCAGGTTATCTTTAAACATTTCTGAGTTATATTAAAGGTCTGCACACATCAAGAGGTTGGAAACAATACATTTAAAGTAGAAAGATTAGATGAATTGGTTTTGTTTTGCAAAGCTGATCATTTTTATTCATATTAATAGCCTTTTTAACACTGTCCCCATCAACATTATAGTGTCACACGCATTTAGTTATCAGAACAAACCAAATGAGACAAATTTTGATATAGTTATTTACTGCAGCTGTAAACAAATCTCGAAATAACATGAACAAAATCAAGCAGTTTACCAGATTTGATGATATTTTACCCCTATTAAAACTGGGAAAAGCACATACCATTTTCCCCAGATCATACATTTGTCTTTATCCTACCAAATGATGACTCACCAATGAGTGCATGCAGTTTTTGTAATGTGGTGTCTTAGCCTGGGGGTCAGAAAAATGTGTCTTCATAAATTCATAGGTTAAGAAAATAAAGTCTCTTTTGTTTAAGTGTCCCATTCAACCTTGTGTCCCACCCAGCCTGAACTCCATCTACCTCTGCATGTTTATCAGAGATCATCTGTGTAAGGGCCAGTTTTTTTCTGTACATATGGTACAGGGATCAGATTAGGCAATAAAAATCAAAAACAATGCTAATAGAAATATTTGGTCCAGTTAACATGTTAGAGGTTGAATTTTTTTTGTTTTTAAGTTTTACACAATTTCTTAGCCTTTAAAAGTGTTATCAGTCCCGATCAACCACCCTGCAGCTAGCCATGAGACAGTTTAGATGTTCTGGCTAAGTCTTTCTATGGTCATCATGTATACCATCACTGGGTTTGACTCTCCTATGTTTGTTATCACAGTTGAGTATAATAATGGCTTACAAGAGGATTTCTTTGACAAGATCAAACATGAGGTCATTCCTGATAAAACTGTATCCATCAAATTGTTTGGGAGGTTTTATTGATAGTTGTGGGTATTTCAAGACAAAAAAGCAACTGTAAAAACCAAAACTATTTTTTACGCTGCACATTTTCTGAATTTGATAATATTCTGGGGTTGAATGGAAAGCTTTTGGGGGCCTGATGTGACCCCTGGGCCAGCAGTTGGTGATCACTGATCTATATGATAGTCAAATTCATGTTTTTCTGTCATATATAAGGATGCCGAGATTGTGATTGTTATTTATTGAAAAAGTTAGAACAATATACTGTATTTGCAGGGCTAATCCAAGGTAGCAAAAAAGTTACAATATCAGCTCATTATTAAACAAGATGTTAGTCAATATGTTATACAACAGTGATCGTTAACTGAAAGCGCAGGGGCCACATTAGGCCCCCCAAAGCTTTCCATTCAGCCCCCAGAGTATTATCAAAATTAGAAAATGTGCAGGTTAAGAACTTGTTGGAGTTTTAAGGATACGTTTTTGTTGTTAAATACTGACAAATAGTAATAAAACAGTTTAACAGGAATGACTTAATGGTTGACCCTGTTTTACAATATTCCACTTGTCAGCCATTAGTACTCAACAGTGAGATGTGCCCAGCAATGGAAAATATGACAACCCCAGAAAGAAGTAGTCAGATATCTCAACTGCCCCTGTGGCTGGCAGCAGGATGGGTGATAGAAACTGATCTCACAGTTAAACAGAAAGAAATAGTAGATACAAATGTCAAATTCAACTTGTTAAACTAATCCAATAATTTAATCATCATCTAACCACTAGGTAATCATTTTTAAATTATAATTATTGTTTTTCTTAAGTATTATCATCTATTTTTTTGTTAATTTGCCCTCCCCAAGTATATGTCAAGAAAATGAATTGGCCTCTGCACAAATGCAGTAAATGATCCCTGTCGTTCATGATAGTCTATAACAACACAAAATGCTCAAAAACAACAAAATCACAATTCTTAAATCAAACATTTGAATATATTAGCTGGACTCATTTAAATCCAAAGTAATACTCGGTTATTGTCTCCATTTTCAGTGTCTAATGAAAGAACAGAATGTCCTAAAACTATGTGCCTGTCCCTTTAAGACGTTCACCTCGGGGCGGCGTACAACTGTTTCATGCAAATCTGACAAGCCGAACGTGCCACCAGCCAATCAGAGGCGGGCTTCAACCGCGGGAGATCCAAATTTCGCGGGACGAAGTTTGGCGCTAAAATATCTGCTCTCTCCCTGCTCTTGTCCTTCTTGAATGGAGACAGAGGAGCTCTGAGGTGGACGGACAGCAGCCACAGGCCGGGTACAGTTCCGCATCAGAGGGCGTCAAAACAAGCAGTAAATCTCACGGTGGGACGTGTTTGCCGTGGAAACTTAAAGCCTGTATGAACTGGACTTTACTCACTGGATGTGAGAGGACATTTATTTACCAAGCAGGTATTTTTGATAACTTGTTCGTCAGGTTTCTTCTGCTGTTTGGATCAGGACAAAGGATAACAACAAGAAGCAGTCTGCTTCATTATCTGACGACAAAATTAATAAAAGGCAATTGAGCAAAATCGCTATATTTGCACTGAATATACCGATTTATACTGAATGGATTAGCGCTTTTGTTATTGTGCTCGCACAATAGAGGGACATAATCATTCAGAGCACCTAAAGGAGCAGTCTGCTAATTTATCCGGCATTTAGCAGAGCTTGTTCTGCGTTTGGCTGCTAGCAAACTTCTCCCTCCGCTTGACCAATCCGGTTTACTTCAGTTTACTCAGGAAAATGATGCGGATGCCCAAAGGCGTCTCTCCTGCAGCAGGTCGGCCGACGGTGGGGCTGTCCTGCTCTCAGAACAAAATGAAGGTTTTGTCCGCCGGAGGAGGAGTGAAGGGGGATTTTTACAATACCGGACTGTCCAGCCCGTTAATGAACACGGTACCGGCCGGATATTTCACCCAGATATGCAACACCACCGTGGCCGAACAAAGAGCCCACAGCCTGTACTCAACCCCCCACGGACCAGAGGCTAAACCCATCAGATCATCCTCCGGGAGGCTACCGGTAAGGAATCAAACACACCCTTACCCACAGGTCTGCATCATAAATACTTAGGGTGTACTTGTTTTATTGTGCTGTGGTTTTAATGTGTCTGTAATCTCGACGGCATGGGAAATGATGGAAACCTCAGTGTCCTTTCGGGAATAAATAAAGGTTTGAAATGAAAATGAAAACTTAGGGCTGGGAGATGTATCGCGTTTTTAGGATTTTATTTTACACAGAGTTTGACGATATCGTGTTTATTGATATGTTGTCATACTGATTAGCCAAAAATGTATCAGTTAAAAGTAATATCAAATGCTAAGCCAGATGCTAAGTGCATAGGCTGTATACAATAAGAACCAACAATTGCCCTATGTTTATTGATCACAGGATCATATATTTGACATTTTCAGTCATAAAGGACAATCATAGTTTTACTCAAACTATTTAACCAAAGGAGCAAGTTATAATATGTGAATATCAAATGATTTTCATGCTTCCTAAGCTTCCAGTATTTATTAAATTATTGTTTGAGTAATTAGAAAATACTAGAAAAGTCTTGCAAACTGTCTACATTGTACTAATACATCAACAACTGTTGGAGAAATGTGCATTTCAGCCTACAGTCTCTGTCTCTCTCAGGGATGTGCACTGGCAAAAATCTGATGATGTGCATCTTGATGGGTTGAAGATATAATGTGTCACAAAAATTGTGATTCAAGAAGCAGGGCGGTGTATTACAATTTTTTACCTTGGAAATCTTTTTTATGCTTTATTTAAAAATTACTAAGAAACCAGTACATCATGTGCATAACATACAATCTCTAATCAGTGTCAATAATATAAAGCATGGTCTCAGCTACAGAGATGAACTCAAAATGAAATTATTGCCATAAATGTAATGCAGAGGCATGATTGCCTGCTGTCAACCAGTGGCCAGAGGCATGCCCTGGATTTGTGTAAATGATAAACTATTTAAACACTTTGCTGAGTTTGCTGTCTAAAATGGATACAGTTTTGTACCCAAAAATATCAGTGTTTTGGCATATCAAGACTTTATCACTCCCCAACTCTCTCTTCAGTTAAAATGACTCATCAAGTCTGAAAAATCACAATGTCCAAATGACAAACTTTGATTTGATTTTGTGTAGGTATGTATTTTATTATCAGCATGGCGTGATATTGGCAAATAATTGCTTAACCACTTTATCTTTTCAAAAAGCATTTACACTAAAGGGTGATTAAAAAAGCTGCCATGCCGTAACACCTACAGACATATCAAGACTATTTAACATAGATGTGGCATTTTTACCAAGTCATAGTGCCAAAGGGCTTCTGGGGAGGATTAAAGGGAGAGCAGGTATTCACATGTATGTTCTGTTCACATGTATAAACAGTGCTGTGCTGTCCTGCTGGCTCCACATGCTCCCCTCTAACAGATATTCACCTCTGATACTACCTCCAGAGACGGATTACAGAAGGGGGTGACTTGTTTTTTTGTTTTTGTTTTTACAGCAAACGTGTAATGTTAACCTGACACACCAGATGAACTGTTTCATAAGTCCATTGTTTACATTTTATTTCAATTTGGGATACATCCCTTAAAAATGGATCAGAAATAGAGAGAATTTTTCATCAGAAACAGGGACGTAATTGTGCAAATGTTTGCTCTGTCACATTTATCACAAGCTGGTCAAAGCCTTGTAGTCATCTATCTAATATATCAGCTAGAAGCTTTGCAAGATCAATCTGCCTGATGACCGATATGGAATCTGGCAAATCTAGCTGCCTCGCAAGATCATCAAAATATAAAGTTTTTTTTTTTTTTTAGGGCGAAAAATGGTACTTTGAATGGGAATTAACTGCACAAACATGTTGACAGCATTTGGGAAATTAGGGTAAACTAGCAACAGCAGCAAACTAGTCCCAGCCAGTTCTGACCACTTTTCCAATTATTGCCAGCATATGTTCGTTTTCAATGTAGACAGTGCTCTCTCTCTCTTATTGTGTTAAAAATAAGACTCAAGATCACTGAGGTTCTGTACCTTTTTATATCAGATATGATTAAAATATTGGCATTTTCATTATTTTGATTTCTAGTAGCATAATTGTTTTTGACGGTCTTAGTAAAGTCAAATGTCTCTGACTTTTTACTTTTTTGCCACGATATCAAATGCAAATCAGTGTCATTTGTCTTTGCTGTTATCTTATCAAAATATAGAGCGCTGGAATATAGACAACATTTTTTTGTTTTTATAAACTGTGTATCATGATTCAGCTTTAAAAAATCTATACTGTCTTGTCCATACTACCCAGCTCTCAACATATGTTCCATGAACAATTCACAATGTCCTGTTCAGTGGGTTACATGCTTGCAAATGGCAGAATAATTCCTCATTTCCATTGGTATGCATGTGTAGCAGCATAAGTGGCACATTCGAATATGTTTTGACGTGATAAGCCACAGAGGAGCCACTGTGCCTACTGCTGTATGTGTGTGTCTGCCATGTTTTGAGCTTGTGACATCTTCTCCCACAGTCTAGTTGCATTTAGACAAGACAATCCCCTGTATGTGTGTTTGTTTAATGGTCATGGTGATGATCAGGAGGGGGTTGATCATGTTTGGAGAGTGTGAGGCCCCAGCTCTCTTGTGAAAAGCCTAGATGGTATGTCCCCACAGTGGGAGGCCGCTTTCACACATATAAAACAATGACCTGGCTGGTTGAGGCCTCTACTGTAAACAGAGCAGTTGGTATCTGTTCATTTTGGCATTCTGTGACTGAGAAACAAGTTGTAACTAGCCAAAAATCCTTCAGAAGTCACCATTAACGCTTGTATTTGTACAGCTTTTTTTGTGATTACACCCTGTATAACAGCTGCTGCTACAGCACCTGTTATTTAGGCAATACAGAACCTGTGTAACCTGCTCCTATCGCTGTAGGAGGGAGGTGGAGGTCAGAGGTCGCAGCCAAACAACTGTTGTGTTCCCTCAGGGCAATGTGTGTACTCATTAGTGGTGGGGTAAACAGGGTAATTCCCAACATGATACACATTGCATGGAGCAAGATAACAAAAAAGGCACAGTAATAATTGATATCCTGCAAGACAATCTTATGATGATATATCAGGGTACCTGGAGAATACAGTTGATCTCATTTTCACCTCCTATCAGTTTTTTTTAAGTTCTTTTCTGTCTTTTCCATCGTTATCATGCTGCCTATCCCTTCTTTAATACTGCTTTTGACTTCTTCTGTTTCTTCATGTTACCCTCATTGGTGGCAGAATTACTTTGTTGCAGTAGTCCTAAAGAGCATGTTACTGCAGAAGTTTTAAATACACACTCAAGTCCTTGTCCCAACGCATTTACACAAACACGCCACAACAAAGTTCCCCGTCATCTTTACACCATATCATATACCAAGTGTGGTATAAAGCAGGGAGAAAAGCAAAGGCATATGCACATAGTCAGAGCTTATATTCACTCATAACTTTTGTTGAATTATTGCAGCATTGAATAATGTTACCACTCATAGCATGATTTTTATATAGTGCAGGCCTGGTGTGTTGGATACAATATAGGCTGCGGTGTAGATTCTGTGATCAGGCTTTAAACATGATCACTCATTGGGCTGAGCTCCCCCACTGGCTCTACTTTACTGCGCCTGTAACGTCTTTTTTTTTTACCAACTTCTAAAGCCTCGTTCTAAATGATGTTATAAAGCTGGAATATTCAGGCCCCAATGATGTTTAACTTTCACCGTTAACACCATGGAGGTAGTATGTGATGACCCCACCTCTGTTTTGTTTCTGTTGATGGTATTAGAAGTAATTTTGGTAAGATGGGAGCACATAAAGCCAGTGGGGACACTCAAGGTTGTGAAGGTGTGTGTCCGTCTTTTCGTGTATGTCCAACCCACCCTATCGGGGTGAGGTCACAAATTGTGAATTTGCACGGGTATCACACCCTTGCTTGATTTATGTAAACCCTATGAGGAATAACGATAACAGAGCTTCATTTCAGCACAAATTGACTGTAAAAGGGGTTAAGATGGCACAGAGGGGGATCACCTCAACATCCTCTACCCCTCTGTGACAATCATAGTTAAAATCAAATGTCACAAGGGTGCATATTTTACACCTTGAGCAATTACTGAGTAAGCCAACAGCAAGTGTATCTGGTCTTGATGTGTTTTTATTTTTATTACAATCATTGATTAAATACCTATTTATCAAGTGGACAGATTATTGCCTGTTCACGCCCTCAATTCTTATCACATTATCCATTAAGTCATTTTTACCAGAAATTTCAGAAAGAGCAATAATAAGTGCATCAGCAATACTTAACCCAACCTCTGTGATTATGACTTAAAAAACAGGAATTAAAATGAACATTGTTTTACCATATAAGAAAGGTTAATGTCTGTCATGTAAACAGTGGTTATTTGACTCTTGGGACTATTTTTTGAAAAGCATTATAGCCAGAGAGGATTGGTTCAAACTCCGGGTCCCTCACCAGCTGCTCCTTGCTATGTTTGATCTCTTCTTTCTAAACCGAGCACCCTTTTTAGATTTACCGAATTGTTGTGAGGCTAAATGGGTTAAGGGTTAGCGCGAGTCCAGGCCAGGGTCTCCAGATCTCAGGTTAACCCCTGCCCTTGGAGCCTGTATTCACTAATAGGCCCCACAAGAGGATTAGTTGGATGTAAAGTGGGAAATAGGTTACCACCTGGCTCATTGTAAATGACAAGGTGGTCTTTAATTGGAGTAAAAGACTTTATGTTTCAGATAAAAAAGACCCTCTGCTGTGTTTATGGGCTTTGAAATGTTTTCCCCAGCTTACAATCCAGTTAATGTGACACAACCGTCCTGGGCTAAAATAGAGCTTACAATACGGTTCATTACACTGCTGTGCTATTATCAGAGGATGCTGACGAGCGAAAGATAAAGGAGCTAGTGAGCTGTGTGTGTGTTCTTACACTGATAGTGGTCCATTCATTCCTGCAAACACACAGTGCATACACTAACCAAGTAGTTTGCAATTCAGTTACCTTTGTTTTGTTGTGACCTGGTGCTCCTGTGAGGAACTAATGGTTTGCAGAGACTTCTGTGCCCTTTTTGGAAGCAGTGCTGCAAGGTGAATTCTTTGAAATCCAGCTCAAGGTTTAAAGTTTAGGGAGACAAATCTTACCCTTTTCTGAACACAGTCACAATAAAATGTCTATCTCATGCTTTTGTTTAAAGCAGGGATGCACAGTATTATCGGTATGATATCCGTATAGGCAGATATTGACCTAAAAGGTTAATTATTGGTATTGGCCAATATATACAGACGATATATAGGCCATAAATTTCTGACATATATATCCCATATATCGGCAGTAATAACGTCTAAATGTAACACATTGCTTTACCTCATCACTGCATGAGTATACTTAAAAAGCAAGATGTTAATTTTCCAGAGTTAAATGTTGTTTTTTTCTTATTTTACTTCTGGTTCTTACACAAGCACACTCACATTGAAAGCAACAAGTCAATTTTCAATATATACAGACTCCCTGCTCTTGAAGAAAATACCTGCACATCAGATATTGGTAAAAATCCAATAACGTGCATCTCTAGTTTATAAAGTATTACTTTTGCATCAATCATTCGAGGAGGTTTTTGACCCTCCATAAACAATCACTAAACCATCCTTAACATGAAACTGCTTTACATGTGACTCTTTAAATGCAAACTGGCTCCTTCTGACCTCAGCCTACCCTTTCAGGGGCAAAGCCCAAAAACTGTACAGATTAAGTGTTTAATGTGTTGTTAAATAGCAGGAGTGGGTTAATAATGAAGTTTTGTAGAGATGACTGGGCTAACACCATCAGCACTTTTTCCTTTGCAGGTTATCGTGCCTGTACTACGTGTAGTCACAATATGCCTCATCTTAAGATCCTTGCACTATGCAAAACACACTTTCTTTAAAAAATGTGTCAATGGTCTGTCTGCCTTGTCTACAGAATGCTGTTTTTTATTGGCTTACAAATAGCCTGATTTGACACCTACTCTATGTCAGCAGTTATAGGCATTAATAGCAAGTAAACTCCTCCAAAAAATTTTAATAACATTATTTAGGTAGACTATTTCTCCCCTTTTATTATACCAGTTTGTATTGTATTTTATGTCGTTGGAAAGCTTGATTAGTCACCTTTACAAGTGGTTCAACTTTTAAGGGTCTTGCATACGTGGAATGAGCAATGCGGCTGAACATGTGGGTGTTTAAAAAAACGTGCCAAAATCCCCTGCAACTGACAGCTAGTGTTCTGGTATGCAGAGTATCAGCATTATTTGGTGTCAGCCCTGGTACCATTTCCAAACTTAAAAACCAAGTTCCGTGAGACTAATCATGAAGTGGGTGTCCCAGGAAGACAACACCCCAAGAAGACCGGTTCCTCTCCCATGCTTCACTGAAGAACTGTAGGTTTTCTTCAAGGAGAAGAGGGGATTCAGACACATTTGTTTGAGTGCTACACACGTTTAGCTGTGTTGCTCTTCCATGAATCCACAAGTTTTACCTCATTATGAAGGAGACTAATCAGACTTTCCAAAGATGTAAAATACAATTTGAAATGGTATTATTAAAGGGGATACATAGTCAATCATAATAATGCGTTCAACCTTTTAAGGAGTATATTTAAATACCCAATCTTGGCAATGATGGTTTTGTATGCTTTTGTTGGTCACTGAAGTCCTCAGTATTGATTTCAGTCAGTCTTTTAACAAGATGAATTAAATCAGGGGATCTCTCATTGAAGATTGTTCACATTGAGTGATTCATCCACATAACGTGGCCTTACAAGTAATTTAAATGAACTATGAACTTTTGAGATCACAAACCATCTTTCAGAAGTGCCAAAGTCCCACTGTGGTGAAACTTCCCCTCAGCATTTCTGTGAATGAAGTTAACTTTCAGTTCTGTGCCAGAAAAGCACCTTAAAGTCTTACAAATCACACTGAGTAGGTGATGGGCTGACACTTCTATCTTGTCCACGTCATATGAAACTCAATCCTTTTTGAGTCTCTTTTAAAAATTTGACAAGCACAGTGGGCTGTAAGAAGATTTTTCCTTCCTCTTTTCTTCCTGGCCTTAAAAACCACCACAGCTGTCACCTTGTAGATTCATTTGAGTGTTTTTCTTGAATACTATGGTAGAGAGACTTATGGCTTTCTGTCTGTCCTTTTTTTCCTAAAGCTTTATTATATCAGACACTGACCTGAATCTACAAACTTAAGATTGCTGCCCTAGCAGGGTTTGGATATAATAATGTTCTTGATGCATCTCTTCCTTTTTACATATCTTTCGATACATATATGTGGACATGGTGCCAAATCTTGAATGAAACAAAAACAAATGGTTTATACATGCAACCTAAACTTGATTATCAGATACTTTACAAGTTTGGCTGATGTTTCTTTCAGTAGATTTAGATTACATAAAAACACATGCAATTCTTTATATAACATGATAGACCGATTGTCCTCTTTGCATACTTGCTGACACAGCTGCTTTAGTTCATGTTCACTCATGGGTCTCATGTTTACAGGAAGTGTGTCTTCTCCTTGTACTGCTTGCTTCCTTTAAGTTGAACAACATAAAAACCACAACAACTTATGCTTGTCCTTTTCAGAGGCTGAAGGGACATTAGGCTCAGCTTTTTTTTTTGCAGACATTCTGAAGAAATCCATTCATCAGTCTTGTTGTGTTGTTTAATCCAACACAGTTTTCATTTGACCTGTTCCCTGGTTGTGTACAAGGAATCGCAGGGACAGAGACAGCGTATGATGTCTGAGTGGAGAGCAAAAAGATAAGGACCAGCTGTTTATGGTGATCTGATTATAGCAAAAAAGAAAATGGAGACAACAGAGGAGATTAAATTCACTACAGATGAACTGGTATAGAGAACGACAAAAATTTTCTGAAGTGTTCTTTTGGTCACAAAATGAGACCTGAATAAGAACCATATACATCTGATTAATTACCAAGTAAATTAAATATGCTAGTTTATATTCTGCAGCTATTCTGACTCAGTACAGCACTCAAAATCATGCCTGATACTTACAAAGAGACCGGCTGTCACCGGGTGCTGTGTGGGAGACCAATCACAGGGGTTGCAATCATTTGGATGTGCATTTTAATTTTTAAGGGTGCATGTCAGGTTACAGGGGGACCCCATCAAATCAGTATAGGGCTAAGTGTACCTCAAGTATAGGTTACTTCATATCTTCGGTACAGAAAACTAGACAGCACTCAATGAGAACAAACCTCTGCCAAAGGTAGCTCACATATTGCTGTTACAACTATAAGCAATAGTTCCACGATGAACCCTCATATGACCCTTGACCCTAAAAAAACCTACTCCTAGAACTTGAAATCATGTTGATATCATTATTAGTTTGACAGTTGTTGTCTGAAAACAATTGTTCGCTAATGGCGGTTATCCAGTTCAACATAATGATTTTCAAGTTAGGCCATTACCAGCATCTCCTAAAAATTTCAGCAAAATCCGTTCAGCAGTTGTTGCGGAATCTTAAAAACAAACTGACAAATGCAGGCATAATCAGAGCCTCCTTGGCGAAGGCAATAAATCACTCTAAGTGGGGTATGCAATACATAACAATTGACCCAAGTTTCTGCTCGGATCCTTGCTTCTATCCAAGGTCAGCTGACTATCTGTTGGTTCTGAAGATTATCTTTCTGAGTTTCCTGTGGTCTGGGTGTGTTAATAGCAATTTTATCATCTCAGAAGAACATCAGGGCAGCCTTGGCTTGAAATCGCATATATTAAGTGAGAGGACGGGCTGTGAGATGCTTTCAAAAAAAAAAACGAAACACATTTCTTAATGACTTCAGATGGTACATTAACAATTTAATTCACAAAATAAATGCCTAAATGGGGTCATTAAACGTGGATATGAAGCAAGATTCTTCAGAAATATGTCTTACCTTTTAATTAAGTTGGTGTAGGGCTGTTCACTCAAATGTTTTAACACCCTTAGGGAAAGAGGGGGTCACCGGTCACTGACAGTGGTATGACTCGGGCTGTTAGCTATAAAGTTTGGTAATCCCTGATTTAGAGTATACTGCAGATTTCTTTTAATGAAGGATCATGAATTATTGTCAGCTTAAAGTCATGCCTGTAGGTTTGTCCTTGTGTAGCACTGAATGTTTGGAGCAGCAAAAAAAAAAAAATATTGAAGGAAGGCAAGTTTTTAACCCCTACAGGTTGCGTGGTATGTTTGAAAGTAGCAGCTGCACAAGCGGCCTTTACAGAGCATGACAGTATTTCCTACTGATATACTGATCATACTGGTGTGTAAGACAAAGCTGACTTAAAAATATAAGACAGGCATTAACAGTGTTGCTGGCTTGTACATCAGGTGTCACTTATTTATGTGTCAAACCTTGTCCTGAGATCTCCTAGCTCTGTAGATGAATGAACCACTGTCTTTGTCCGATACATAAAGCACTGAAGGAGATCTGGCCACAAGATGCATCTACATAATACCAACCAGAAACAATGTCCCTTTTATTCCTTGTCGATGTCACGATGTGCGTTGTGTGTTTGTCCCCATGTTCGCGTGGTATGTGAACGATCTGCCAAAACTTCTGGTTATTCCAGGTATGAAAATCTCTTCTATGAGCTTTAATGTTACATTGTGATTCCTCTTCAATCCCTCTTTGGTTCTTCAGATACTTAACAGCTCCTCATTCAGGCTAATGACACCCGGGTGTGACATTGCCAACTGTATGCATCCACCCGAAAACTCTCCCTGCTTCTCTTTTCTCCTTCACCTTGTTTTACCCCAGCCTCAGGCCGCCATAGGCTATGAGAATAAAGTCCTATAAAGGGGGCAGTTTTGCATTTCAAAGCACCCTGGGACCCTCAAATGGGCAGACCCACCCTTCTTTTTTACCTCTTGAGGGACATGTTGACAGTCTCATCAGTAACGTGGCTATTGTTGTTCTTATGGGGTGTGGTAGTCAGGGGTTTGTGTATAGAGGAGGGGCTATTTGCAGGCAAACTGCAACTTGTCCTTGGCTTGGTTTGGAATCGGAGTCCCAGTGCAGCCTGACAGACTAGGTTTGTTGTTGTGTTAAAGACAGGCCGGCTGGCAAAAGCCCTCCACATGACTGACACTGAGTGAAATGCGGCTGTGATATTTCACCATCGCAGGAATAAGCCTATAAATGTACAGCAGACAGTGGAGGCCACGTGCAGTGCTTGGGTGTAACTGGGCAGGAAGGGTGAAGTTACTGCAAACACGAGTGAAGTGATATTGCAAGAGTGGGAGATAACAAGCTAAAGGAGTGTTTTTTACTCAGGCCTTTCTGATATTATCTGTGGTGCTTGGCCTGGACAGTGACACTTGCTAAGAATATTTATCGTAAGGGACAAATACTCCCCACGATGTCAATTCTTTCTCTACATTTGAACCAAATGATTAGATTTACATCTCCATTTTTTTTTGCTTGCCTGTTAGTGAAGATTTTGTTCTTAAACAAGAGACGTCAGTGTTTTAGAAATGTTGTTGACTCACCCAAGAAACCCCACATGCAAAGAAAAAAGTAACACCACAGGCCACACCCTATCTCATACAGCTGCAGGCTGAAAATGTTGAAGTTCCTTAAACATGTCACTTTGCCTGTGGCTTGTCAATTGTCGACCTGTAATCCTGGAAAATGTAGACACAGTGCTGCTTGAGCTCCACATATTGATAATTGAGTTATGTTCATGAAATGTTCGTAAAGCCCATGACAAAGCCTAAGAGGAGTTGTCATGATATAAGATTCTTGGACTTAGATTGTAAAAATAAATCAAACACTTGCCTTGATACCAGAGCAATGATCAGAGATGTCACAGGCACCACAGAGTTCACTAATGTCCTGTTTTTAATCACGAAAAATTACTTACAAATATTGAGTACCAAAAGGTCATTAATGTGTTTATGCATTTTCTGTCATGTTCTTCATGCTGTTCCAAGGCTTCACAAGAAAGTTATTGGCTGAACCCGTGTGGGAGTGAAGTACTTTGAGTTTGTGCTTGTTTTAACCATCATTGTGCTTTGTTCTCTTGTGCTCCTGCAATGCTGTAACACACTGTGAATTGACATCAGTATTGAGCAACGTAGATGGCTTTAGACATAATGAAATCTGTCACTAAGCTGTTGGAGAAATAAACTGTTGAAAGGGCTTTAGGGTGCACTTACACTTGAGTTGGGTTTTATTTAGTCCAATACCAGTGCTGTCTTTACTTTGGTACCATGCCAAAAGGTTCCCACTTCCCAGTAACAATACTTTTAAGTATTTTTTCACTAAATATTTTTGGAATAATCCGTGTTCAGACGGAGACTCGAGAATGACTGAAAATGCTGTAGCATGCATGTCAGGCCAGTAGATGGTGATAAAGGTTTGTAGAGAATCAGTGGTGTCACAACACGCGTATGCTTTCCGGTGAAGGCAAACTTTTCACAAACAACAATGGCGAGTGGACGCACGAAGACGCAGGAGTTTCTTGGCTAAGCGACAAATCTGTCTGGATAAGCAGCACACGTGTTCCTCGGTAGACAGCTGAAGCTGTTGTTGTTGTTCCTGGTACGCGCACGCAGCCGTCATGTGAACGAGTACTGCGCATGCGGTGACATCAGTGTTTCACCCTGAGACGCTGAATCTCGTCTACACGGAGCCAAACACCAATATGTTTTCAAAACTCTCCAGTCTGGACCCTGGTTTCAAAAGTTTGCGGATTCAGGCACTCTGGGCACCGTTCTCGTGTAAATGGGAGGCGAAAACATAATGAAAACTCTCCATTTTCGGCCATATTCGTGTTCGTGTAAACAGGGCCATAGACTTTAGCTCCATTCATGTTGCCGTTTCAAGCTGTTAAATTTACCCCTTTGTCACGCAACAACTCCACTCTCAACATTGCATGGACAGAACAGGGGAAACCAGTTGACCTCCATTTGCTCCACCTACAGAGTTGTATCAGAGGCGTAACTTTGGTGAGGAGGGGGATGCAGACTCAGTGGGAGACAGAATCACCATGATTTAGTGTCTCTGCCTTTGTGTGAAATGCGAACACAAGACATGTCACTCACATCCAAGCACATGAATTGACAGATATTATGTCCTCATGGAATACATGTGAATGGCTCAAGATGTAATGTTGACAGCTTCATTGTGGTACTTTTGCGTAAATGTACTGTGAAACGGGCTTTTGTATCTTTTATTTTTAAAAAAATGCAGACATCAGTTTTGGGAAAAATTAATTTTTGAAAGTTTGGCATATTGGATATCGGCAAAGCCCAGTATGCACTTTTAAAGTGTTCAAAGACAGTTCATAATGCTAACTCTTGTTGCTCATGGGAAAAAGCTTGTTACCTGTGATGTCTGTTTTTGTAGTTGGAGGGCAATCTAGTGCAACTCACTAAAGATAGGCAGAACGAGTTCAGCACCTAACACTCCAACATTTAATGAATGCACCTGAATAGTAGTGCCAAGATGTTGTTTTGATTTGGTCCAGTTTGCAGTGGATGTTTGTACTGATACTACATTTGCACTAGGTCTCAATACCCATCACTAATCACACAAGAAGAACCCAGGAACTCTGCACCGCGCTATAGCCACTTCACACCTCTCAGTTTACTATTTCCTCAGTCTGTGCATCTCAAAGACTAGCTTTCCCTGATTTTGACGCTTGTCTTGCATCATTTTGATTACAGCCCTCTGACACTGTCATTGTTCGAAATTATTTCTGTGATGAATGGGCACACTGAATTCACAGTTATGCTCATGCATCACAGAAATAGTACAAGTTGCAAAGTATTAGTGCCCTGTTAAATGGCACTTTCTCTCATTGTCTTTTGAAGGAGCTTTGGGATAAAATTATGACTAAAGAGCTTTTGCTTGGTAAGTATGAGTATTTGCGTCCATAGTTCCCTTATGTCTGTAACTTTGTAAATATACTGTTGCCTGTCTTGGTCAGGACAGTCTTGCAAATGTTTTTTTTTTGTTTGTTTGTTTTTTTTTTGTTTTTTTACATTATTTACTTTATAGATGGCAGTATTCATATCCATGCAATGCATCAGAACAGATGGTCTTTTCCTGTCTGCCATCAACATTTTTTTAAATTTCAGGAACTACTTACAGGGCAGAAATAAAGAGCGTGTGCCAAAGCATTAAATATATATGTATATCATAAGAAGAATTAAAAAAAGAAAGGCTAATGATATACATTAAAATAAATATATGAAAAATAACTGAAACAAGTAAACAGGGTTTTGTTCAAATAAAATCACAACAGGATTTTTATGTCGTCTCCTCAACAAAATCTGGCTGTAAAGGCCTCACATATTTTACCCACTTGGTCCAAAATTTAACAAACATGTCTTTCTGGAGACGGACAGAAAAGGTGATTCTTTCCATTACATAAATATCATTTACTATATTGATCCACTCCTGTATTGTTGGGACTTAAGGATTCAACCAACGTCAAGTAAGTGCTTTTTTTGCAAGCAATATTAAAAAAGCTAAATAAACTCATACGATCATCTCACCTGGAAGCCAAAATTTTCTAGGAACAATGTGGAAAAGTTCAGGGGCAGAGCAGTGTTAAAGATGGTTTTTAATATTTTGTGATACTCTGTCCAGAAAGGTCTTATCATTGGACACTCCCAATATATGTGTCAGTGGTTGGCTTTTGAGATCCTCACTGTCTCCAACATTTACCATCCCCTCCAGAAAAATAGGCTCTCTGTTTTGGTGTAATAAAGAAAAGAATGAGGCACTTCCATCCAAACTCCCGCCATCTATGTGAATTATTACATTTCCATTGGTTTTTACAAACTTTCAGCCAGTTTTCAGTTGATATTGAAATACCGTCTTCTTTTTTCCCATTTTTCTTTTATGTTTTCTGTAGAGTGGGAATTCTTTGTCATTAGTTCTCTTTAAAATTTTGAGATGAGACCTTTGTTGAGTTTTCCTTGATAAGCACTGATAAACAATCCCATGACCGGGTCGCTAATATTGATTTCCTTTCTAATGTTATGTTTAAATAATTGTGTACTGGAAGATATCTATAAAAGTCAGAGTTTTCAAACTGGTACTCTTTCCTGAGATTTTTTAAAATCTTTAAACTGTCCCTTTTCTGTGAGGGCATAAAATGTTGTTATCTCTTTAGAAGTCCAGGTTTTAAATCTACAATCCAGTACATTAGGCTTGAAATTGGGGTGCAAATGAAATTTTTAATCTCAGTGTTGGAGCTATTCACAGGATATTGCCTAATTTTAAATTTAGTTATCTTATTTAAATCCGAGTAGAGAATTATTATTTCCAGTTTTATTATTTGTAATATTTGAGCATGTATGTAGGCTTTTATTTTGATGGGTTTGGTTGATTGGCACCAGGTGATGTGGATATGATATAGAGGGGCAGGTAAGACTGGATAGCCGGGCACCGGGGAAGGTGAATGTTTTTTTTACCAGGAAGTCAGGAAGATGGGAAGCCAGGAGTGCACAAGGATGCCAGTTTGTTTGCAGTCATTAATAAAACAAAGGAAACTGTGTCTTGTGACTTGGACATTGACATTTTTTGATCCTGCGTAAGATCCACTCTTCCTGTACCACAATGGTCGTTTTGAGTTTTAAGATTTTTTGTTGTTTTGGAGTTGACAAAGCCAAATGGCCGTTACACTCAATGAGGTTCCCCTGGTTAAATTATATCAATTTTTAGTTTTTAATGCTTTGTAATTGTTATAACAATCAAGCATCAGTATAGCAGTGTAGTTCAGAAAAAAGCTACCGGACCTGATGCTGCTGGCTTTTGTCTTGTGCATAGAAGCACTTATGCCCCTGTGTTGTTTCATCTCCAAAATAAATGCTACAAGAGAGTTATGAAGGGAAGGGATGATCTCCCCGTCTGTGACAGCTTCAAAGATACAAACAGGCGAGGTAAGTAAGGCTCCTTGCAAGTCTGGACATGTGCAGGTTTACGGTCAGTCACAGAAAGGCATAACAGTATTGAGCAGTTGTGGAATAAAAATAAAATACCATAATTTCTCATTTATAATGCACAGTTTTTTGCTCTTACATGAGGTCTAATTTTCGCCTGCATATAATACACAAGCACAAGCAAAATATGTAAAATATTTCGTCTCCCAACATCGAGATTACAACAGATCTGACACAAAAGCCGAAATATTCTCTCTCTCTGTGAAACATTACCGCCAAACTTGCAGAATTCTTATTAAACTGACTGTTAAACTGTTCTAATCCAATAGTTTGGGTCTTAATTAGTTTACCTTTATGTAATGATCGTGTAATTTTCAAGCGTTACGGCACCACTCACATGCAAACACAGGGTGCTGCCATCTTGTGAGCGAGGGGTTGAGAGAGAAAATCGTGTGCGGTATTTGTAAAAATTACTGAAATTTCAATGATTAAAACTTTAAATACAGGTAATTTTTGAGATGTCTGAGAGAGTAAGGTTTGGGCAAAATGTGGGTGCGTGTTAGATTTGAATACAGAGTTTTTCCTGGGAAAAAAAAACATAAAAAAATTTGGTGTGTGTTATAAACAAGGGCATGCTACAATCAAGAAATTATGATACTCTCTTAGGGTGTATTGATGGCTGAGCTTCATTTCGGCAATGGTAAAGGGGCTTAAAACACACAAATGTAGTCAGTTTCCTCTCTGTTGTCCCTGATGTCTACTATCCATCATCAAGTGGCAACAAAACAACTCTCAAAATGTTCAGTCACCATTTTGCTCCAAGTAGCTGCATCTACTCTTCCTCTAGTTTGTCTTGCCTCTGTGTTGTGTGCTCAAGTGATTAAAAGCCGCCCTGCCAACAGTACATACACTTCCCATGCTGCTCCAGATGTCGCTGGACAACAGGTGGGCATGTCGGGAAGTACACTGTGACAATGGGAGCCTTCTTCATCTCCACACTTACCCGCGCACATCCACACATGTTCAATAGACTTCTTTGCCCGACCCTGTCAGTTGCTTAAACTTATTAGCTGAGGCCATGCAGTGGGTTAACTGGATTAATTTGCCAAGTTTATTTTAAGCGGGTGAGTTTATGGTGCAGTGTTACAATTGGTAACCAGATGCTGCAAATTACCCAGCAGCCTCAGTCATGGTGGCTGAAAGTTAATGTGCAGTCACTTAAAGTGTTTTATGTGACAAGAATGATTAAAGGTTGACTCCAAACTTTGCTCCGTCACAGTTATAAATTAGCCTGCAAGAATTGGTAGTTTAAGAGTGTTGCTGTTTTGCAAAACTCCAATATTTTGGTTAGATTTTCACATCTTTGTCTTGAGAGGGAATATGATGTTGTGCCATTTTCACTTTTGCTTTTACAGGCTTATGTAGGTTATCAAGATAAGCTGCAGTCACATGATGAAAATAAGTTCTACTGTGGTTCAAAGGTTGTGTGCGCCTTCATTGCAGCAGGTCGATGTTTTACTGTATCTGTATCTCTCAGTCGTGTTAGTGTGTGTGGTAGGGGGTAAGCCTTGGAAAAGAGGGGGAGGAGAGGTCATTGAGTGGATCCTGGGATTTCCTCGGTTTGCAGGCAGTGGGTTGAGGGCGGATCATCCCCCCAGTCCCTTACACAACCACACACTCCCACACACCCACATGATCAGCCTCTCTTGAAGTGCTTGGGAAAGTGTGAGGGGGGTGCTTTGTTCCTGCACTTGAGGGCTGTTGGCACATTTACGACACCATTCAACAACCCCGTATTTAGCACTTCTGCTAGCATTGATGTCACTGTTTCACAAATGGGCCAGACTGGCCTCACACTTCATTGACAAGACTTAACTTTAAATCGCTGTTACGTAAAATCAATGAGGGGGATGTTAACTGGATAACTGCTTCCTAGAATCCAAACCGGGAGTAAAATCACTGTATTTATATTTTTATATAACAATTTTCCACTTTTTTAACACATACTTTTTCCCTCTTCAGGCAAAAAGGAAGCTGGACTTAGAGGATCCCCTTTACCTGCCAGAGTTTCGCACACCCAAAGGCAAAGGCAGCATCACAGCCAGGATACCAAGTCCAAGGAGTAAGTACAACTTAATAGATTATGGAATAATTAAATATGTGGGATGATGAAAAGAAATTCATTTAGACCAGGGCTGCCACAATATATAGTTATGGATGAGAAAAGTCTTTATTTAAAGAATGCAATAATCACCGAGCCATAACAAGGAATATGGTAATACTATGTGACTTTGGTTCATAACTCAGAGAAAGTTCAAACTTCCAGCCACAGGGATGAGCAGATAACAGCAGTGCAACAGATGGATTTCTTTGGCACAAACAGCAATGGGAAGCAGACACTGGTTCACACCAGCTGTCCACCCAATGTATGGCACTGTGTGTGTTGAAAACCTGTTTCCACCTTTGCGAGTGTGATGTCTGTAAATTAAAGCAAGATTGAATAAGTGTGTAGACTTTGCAGAGTGTTGTTGTACATCAGTAGGTTTGTGCTGTTTTATTCAAACATGAGACTTCTGGAAATCTGTAATCAAAACGGAAAGCTTTAATTTTGAAATTATTCACCTACCAAATCAGGAAATTGTGTGTTTGAACCACTAAATCAGTTACAGTATTTCCCACAGGAAATCTGCTAGTTTATGGCTTTAAATTAAGACTTTGTTGAATACAAAATGACTTTTAACAATATTAATGTGATTTATTCTTCAGTCCTATGACCAAACCACACAAATTGCTTTGCAATTTTAATGTTGCCAATGTCTGTGTGGACTTATTTCATTCCAAAAGACCTGTGATGTCAATTAAAGATTTTGTACTTTTTAATGTAACCAGTCATCTAAATGACATTGATTAGTAAGTGTTTACATTTTATGGTGTCTTCAAGAGTTGACAGCCATATAAGGGGCTACAGGAGATGCTTCTGCATGACTTGAATTAAATTGCTTTGGTGCAAAATAGGGGAAGCAATCCAGAAAGACTGATACAAGTTGGATGAAATGGCACACTGAGAATAATCAAACAGTAAATGACAATAATGTACAACTGAGGAGAGTAACAAAACAATACAGCTGCCATAAATTCAGTTTAGTTTGAGAAAAAGAGCAGTAAAGTGCACTTAAGAGTGAGGAGATAAGCCAGGAAATTGACCAATTAGAGTTCTTTACAATGGTGAGAGTCCAAAGGGGGAAGGAAACTGCTGAGTTGGCAGTAAGGTTGAGAGGATGGATGATACTGTAGTTTTTAGGATTTGCTTTTCAAATGGAGAATGACTTCCTTCAAACCAAGTGAATAGAACCAGAGGGGCTTTGGGAATCTGAATAAGCGTAGTTGTTTCACCAATTAAATTGAGAAATGTTGCAGGGTTAATGTTTCCTTGTTTTTTGTTTATTCTTTTTCGCTCACATTAGAAGTCAGGATGTGATGGACGGTGTCACATCAACACTGTTGGTTGTCATGCTTGTTACACATATGTGTCACATTTTATAAGCGCTGGAACCAGTTCCCTGCAGGGCACTATATGTCAGCTCCTCCTAGTAATTCACAAAGATTCAATCTAAAGGGAAAGTGTAGCCATATATCCACAGGGGTTACCCAGGATTGGGATGTCCCCATGTCATAAGTAAAAGAAATATCAAACAGATATTAATCCTGACTTATGACTTACTGCACTTTGTGGGTTTTTTACCCTTTCTGTCTTAATTTTTGTGCTTGTTGATCTTGCTTGATTTGTTTCCATTTTTTTGACCTGTTTTTGTGTCTTTGCCTTCAGCTCCAAAGTCTCCTGGTGAGCGGACGCGGTACGATACCTCTTTAGGCCTTTTAACAAAAAAGTTTGTGGGTCTGATTGCCGAGTCCCCCGATGGAGTTCTTGACCTGAACTGGGCCACTGAAGTCCTGGAGGTCCAAAAGAGACGCATTTACGACATCACCAATGTCCTGGAGGGAGTCCAGCTCATCAGAAAGAAGTCGAAAAACAACATCCAGTGGCTGTGAGTGCCAACGATAACAAAGGAAAAAATACACATTGATTATAGGAAACAGTCCATCATTCAGCATGCATGATAGCCTGCAATGTAATGACAGAACTAACATGACCATAGACTGTAAGTTCTGTTGGTCTGAAGGGTTTCCTGCCAAACGTCAAACAGTGCATTTTTTTACATGACCAGTTGTCTTTTAGTTCTCTCTTATATCTTTCCATCTATTGTTCTGTTCCTGGTCAGATGACACCTAAAAACCACAAATGATAATAATAACAATAATATGTAACGATACTTTACAAATGATGCAGACCTCTTGACACACATTATTCACAAATTTGCAGTGTTTCAGTATATAATTTTTATTTATCAACACATTGCAGTCAATTCGTTAACAGATATTGATTTCTTTATTTTTGTTGTGACATAAAATGCATTTATCCTTTTCTGAAGCGGTATTCATATTGTTGTTTTGAAGTTGTATTGCTCATAATAAATCAGAAGTTTTCTCAATGTAAAGTTTCACAGGGAAAAGATGCTGATTCAGCTGCTGATGTCTGAGAGAGGAGATTAAACCTCTCTGGTTAAAGGAAGATTTGCAACTGATAAATTAATCTACAGTAAAGGTTTTTGAAAAGTCTACCATAAGTCATGTTTGCTATAAAAGTGTAAAAATAAGTGCAATGCACAGTAGAGTTATTCTTGTTGATATTTATGAGCACAGATTTCTCACCTTAAAGGGTAAGTTGGGTATTTTTAGAGGGATTGTATGAGCTAATTGTCAATAGTAGATGCACCAGCCACAATGATGGCAGTCGGCTCCTCCTTGGATGGGACCAAGAGCCAAGAGTGCTTGAAAGTACTTGAAATTGTTTATCATGTTACAGTAGAATTATTTTCCTGATTACCTTGAAGCCTCTGAGGAACATTACTTGAAATTTTAATTATTTTAATTGAATATCAAAGTTCAATGTGCCATTTAAGCATCCTGAAGAATTTATTAGCATTTTTTTTATTCCATATCATGAAAACAAAAGTTCACATGCTGTACAATTCCAAATTCTGCCACATGTTCCATTCTATGATCGAAAAGGGGCAGGAAGAAGAAAGTCTGACCCGTCCGTCAGATATTTAACAACTACTGCTTATCGAAAAAGCAGGGAAAAAACGAAACAAAAAAACAAACGGAGAGAGAATATCCATCTCTAATTTTTAGAAAATCTTGTTCTAAAGCAGCCTGTTTTACAGTTAAGATGACTGCACAGACTGTGGACGTGTGGACGTGGTCCTGATCACTTTGACATGAAGAGGCTGACATGGCAGGAGTGAAGTAGTCATGTGTTCTTCAGTGGGCAGGGCTTGTTGTGTGTGTGGTTTTTTTTTATTCGCCAGCTATTTGCTATTTGTTGCATTAGTGACTGTCTAAAGTTCACCGGGTTTACATCCAGTTTCTGAGCACCCTCGAAGACTTAACTGCTGATATTTTAAAAACCTTGCAGAGATCGGTGCTAAAACTTTTACATGGTAGATGGTCATTTATATATTTATGATCATAGATATTATATGAACATTTTTGTTCATTTGTGTTCCCAGGGGCCTTTAGATTTGGTTTTCACAGTTTTTACTACTGCATTCCCTCTAAAGACTATAATTAAATATAGGATTTTGATTGATTTTAGCACAATATCTGTTTCTATAAATGTAAATGTAAATGTTCTTTATTTATACAGCCCTTTACAACAACCCTTTCGGTGAACCAAAGTGCTTTACAATAGATAGTAAATAAAAAGGAATAAATAAAAACAATAAAACAATAAAAAGCAATAAAAACAATAAAAACAATAAAAGCAATAAAATACAATAAATTAAAGTAAAATAAAGTAAAAGTGTCACCACGCTACTGGGTATTAAAAGCCAACCTAAATAAATACGTTTTCAGTCTATAGGTGACGATAAGTTCTTATGTAATTTCATATATATATTTTAAGAAGTCAAACTCAAATGTATTCTGTATATATGTGTGTGTGTGTGTGTGTGTATATATATATATATATATATTAGTCATTTCATATATATATCTATATCTATCTTTATATAAATAAATATATATATATATATATATATATGTATAGAATACATTTGAGTTTGACTTCTTAAAAAGGCATACAGACGAGTGGATGTAGCAATAAAGAAAGATGTTACCTAATGAAACACTGTAGCGTTACAAATGTGTCAGTTCTAGTTTGCAATCACCCTTTGGCTGTTTTTTTGCTTGTATGTTTCACCCTAAGTTCCCTTAATGACTGAGTTCTGGGCCTCTACAATAGCTTTGTACAGTCCAGAGTCTGTGCTGGTTCTCTCCTTACAAGGACTCAGCTGACAGCCATCACCGTGGCCAATGTACAAATGAAATGTACCTCATGCAAACCCCCATGCAAAAAGCACTCTACTGCTCCTATAAGAAGTTACTCAAATGAATCACGTTATCAGTAACAATTTATATTTTTAAAAGGAGTTAATGAGGATTAAAAGGAGAAGTTCAGGTAATGAATGTGACACTAAGCAACACAGGATTATACTGTATTCTGCCACTGCAATTATTTTTTCCAAAGATAGACTAAAATATTACATCGCATATTCAAGGAACCAATTCTGTAATTTATGATTAACCATTGTAATGGATTGCATTACTGTGGGAGAGAAATTGAAATGTCTTTCATACAAAAAGAAATCACTTGCAGACAGCATATTGATAATGGTGTGAAATAAATCACTGACACAGACTGGAAGAAAAAAATCTTCCTTGAAATACTGTTTAAGTTCAGGACTTTGTTTTACTCAAATTCAAAGAAATATGTTTCCCCTGTAATTGAACAAATCTGCCCCCTAGTGGTCTTATGTGAACATTACAGCGTGTAAAGACATTGAAGACCTCCTCTGACCCCTTGAGTGCTGGCACTCTGTCATGCAGTCTATCATTAGTTTTTGTGACTAATGGTGAAAGAGTTTGTTTGTTTTGTTTTTTTTTTACATAAAATAATATGCTTCCTTTCTTCATTCGTCTTCCATAGGGTTGGTGATGTATTTGAGGGTGGTGCAGGTGGAGGAGAGAAGGCCTGCACACTGAGGAGAGAGCTCG
The DNA here is from genome assembly GCA_037902135.1 of Cetoscarus ocellatus. Taxonomy (NCBI): domain Eukaryota; kingdom Metazoa; phylum Chordata; class Actinopteri; order Labriformes; family Labridae; genus Cetoscarus; species Cetoscarus ocellatus. The sequence continues at coordinate 2,442,123 of JBAMNC010000815.1, forward strand.
GAGACCTGGAGAGACAGGAGAGATGTCTGGATGAACTGATCCACTCCAGCACCACACAGCTCAAACAGCTCACAGAATATGAAGATGGTCAAAGATATCCTTTACATCCCTGGGTCTAGTTTTTTAAGTATGTACACAGTAGATAACTGCTGCAGCACTTATCCTTAACTCCAAACTGTACATTGGGTTATGTGACATATCAGGACATCCGCTCCATTGCTAGTCTGCGCGATCAGACTGTCATCGCTGTGAAGGCCCCAGCTGACACCAAACTGGAGGTCCCAGACACCGCAGGGGTGAGGAATTCTTTTAATACATTTATTGACAGTCTTTTGGAACACTTTCTAAGGCCAAGTCTTGGACAATAAATAGTTTCACCCAGAAAACAATGAGATATATTGTCTTTGTCTGCTTTCTCTTTACAGCAGGGTTCACTGCAGATCTATTTAAAGAGTAAAAACGGTCCCATTGAGGTCTATCTGTGTCCAGAGGAGGGGCTTGAAGATGCCAGCCCTGTCAAAAGTGCTATTACACCTAAAAAGGAGTTCCCTCAGCCTCCCTGCAATCAACCTGCAAACTCCATGGGCCCACCAAGATACAACGTCAAAGAGGAGCCAGCAGAAAGTAAGCCAAGTCCCCAGCTGGGTCATGTACAGAAACGGGGATTCTGACCTAATCTTCATCAGTCAATGTGTTAGATTACTCCTTAAAGAAAAGGTGTGTAAGAACTAGTGTTGAGGATCTTGTTTACTACTTGAAATAAACAGGATGAGAGACACTTTAATGCTTAAATTTGAAGAGTGTTGATTTTGATGGGTTTTTTATCTCAATAAAAATACCAGAGTAACATCAGGGAAATTGTAAAAGTACAGCTTCGCTCATTAAATAGTTCCAGGAGGGAGATCTCAGTTAACCACCATTTTCTTAAATAACAAATCCCCAACGTGAAATGGGGATTTTTAAGCATCAATTTGTTTGCAAGTTTTGAACAGCGTTGATGCACTTGTAAAGAAAAAAAAGGTGTGACTTGGTGTTTTATCCCCTGATTGAGCCACATAAAATCTTCTGAAGCATGAGTCAGCATTTGCAGATTAAACATATGAGTGGAGATTAGTTCAGTTTCACAAAGCAGGTCTTAGTCTTAGTGGTAGTAGCTAGTTTTAATTCTGGATGGCACAGTGGCACACTCAGGTCCTTTCACTGTGGAGTTGGCTTGTTTTCCCTGTGCATGTGTGGGTTCTCTCTGGGCACTCTGGCTTCCTCCCACTGACCAAAAACATGTTCATTAGGTGACTCCAAATTGCCCTTAGGTATAAGTGTGAGCATGAATAGTTGTCCGTCTCTCTATGTGGCCCTTCAACCAGCTGGCAACCAGTGTGAGCTGGGTGAACCCCCCCCCCTCACCACCAGTGTCAGCTGGGATAGGCTCCAGCCCCCATGGATAATGGATGGATGGATGGATGGATAGTTTGTATGTATTGCACTCTGAGGTCATAATTAACTTACACAATCTATGCTTTAAAAATTCGGTCATTTTTCAAAGCCCAGTTCTGCTCAGTGTTTTGGTGCGCTTGACAAGTCTGTGTCAGAGAATATGCAAAATATACTATAATATATGCTAAATATGGTTAGAAGGGTTAATTGTATCTTAATCATGCTGATGAGGAGCATAAAGGAGCCTCTAAAGCTATGATTCCATAAAGCAGGCTGGTACAGTTCGGCTCGGTACAGCACGCATTCACTGCCATTTGTGCTGTCGAATAAGGAGAAAATATACCCCAATAACATGAAGGGGTGCTGAGCGTACCAAACCAGCCCTAAAAGGTGCAGCTAAAAGTGCTGCAGTCTGTTTATTGGTCACAAGAAATGCCAATATTCATGTAACAGCAGCAAAAATGAAAACAAACCTCACCATGCTCAAATAAACCGTGGATTAAAGTGATTTGTTCGCTGCTGTTACAATGCTTCAGAGTAGTTGAGTACTAAAGTCCTCCGTTGTTGCTCTTTGTTTACAATCTTGTCTACTTCAGACTGCATTATGTAGCTGGAGAGACTCTCTCCTCCTGGCTCACATCCTCATTCTCAAGTGACAGTACAGCTGGCAGTGGGAGTGCAAACAAGATCAGGGCTTATTTCTGTGTGCTGAGCCAAACCAGACCACTTGCTGGGAACAAAGCATAAGTGGATGTCAATATGATAAAGATGCACAAATGCATTATTGGCCCTTTTTTTACAAGCCTTGTCTATCAGTAAAGGAATAAGGATCGGCAGTTTCAGATGTTTGTCTGCTGTGTTATATCAACTTAATGCTGACATCAATAATCATTAACTGCTGATTCAGAACTGTCCTGGACAGAAGCAATCATCTATTGGACAAACTGAGATGAGATCTGTTTACATAGTCAAACATCTGAGGTAATACTGGCATTGTGGGAGAATTAGACCAAAAGAATCAGAAAAAAACATTGTCACTGGCTAAATTACTATCTTAAACTTCTGTATTGGCATCTACCCAGATTGTTACAATTGCTGCATCACTAAAAAAGTTTTAATAAACATAATTTAAATGAAAATGAAGCAATTTAAAAGAGTACAAAATATAGAAGATAAAAATAAAATAAAAAGACATAAGGAAGTGTACATGATCGTTAAATTCAACCTCTCCTCACTCTCTTCTCAAATACAGCAAGCATATCTTCATCAGCTCCAGCATCCTCCTCAGCCACAGCCTCTTCCTCCTCCTTGCTGGACGTGGAGGGTCTGCTGGGTTTGCCCCCCAGCCTGCTCCAAATTACAGAGGACCAGCTCCCTGGTACGTCTTTCACAGCAGACCCCAACACCCCCTTTGTTAGCTTCTCACCACCTCTGGACCAAGACGACTACCTCTGGAGCCTTGAGGACAGCGAGGGGGTGTCAGATTTCTTCGACACATATGATCTTGGGGATCTCTTGAAGAGCTGAGGTATAAATAAAGAAGAGGGGAGGAGGGGGGATATTTAAAGTTCCCTGAAGGTGGGAGATATCACACTATGAAGCCATCACTCTTTGTATATGCCATGTTTGTTTTAATGTCAATGATTCTAAGGGAGGAGTTTCTCCTTTTGTTATTTTAATTCAGAATTATTTGTACATATGATTGTAAAATATGATCAGAGGGGAAGGCTGGGTTTGAGATTTACACATCAGTGTAATTTTCTCCAAAAACTAGGAATCACAGTTTTAAAGCAGGGGTTGTTTTGGATTTTCTTAAGACGCTACATAGACAAAAATGCTTAAATCTTATATAATGAAGGGGTTATTATGCATATCACATCACTAGCAACAAACTTTGAATCATAACTATTCAGGCAGTGTTTACAATCAGACAACTCAGGAATATTTTTTTGTTTGTTTTTATTTTTTCGTATTCCCAAAGTATAAATGTGTGTGCCACTCTGTGACCCGTAGGGGGCAGCCTTGTATTATGTCAGCTTTAACAGCCAGGCAGCTTCACAGGATTCAATCACTGGATGAGAGTAAGCAAATCCATCAAGAACAGCACATAATGTGTGTCCTGACATCTTCGGTACACTCTGACATAAACTGTGAATATCTACTTTAATTCACATTCTTGTGATTTACATACAGTACCTTCCAATTTCATCGAATTCTGTAATAGTCATTTATATTTCAGTCTGATCAGGTTTGCTCCCTCTTTCTTTAAGCTTTATGTCTGCCTTGTTCCTGTTTGGTGCTGTGTTGGGTGCCAAAATGTGAGACTGCCGATAGTAGAGGTAGATCCAGACCAAATGTCTGACAATGTGAACAAACACAACCTCTACTTCAGAGTTCCTCATCACTCTTGTTCGTTTGGCAGCTTTATTTGAAGTGATGGTGCTCATTTTTGATCAAGTAATGTGATTATAGTAGTGTTAAACTGCTATTGTATTTCTGAGGAAATTACCCCCAAATAAATGAAATGCAGCCTTTGTGTTGCGGTAATTTGATGTAATTAAATGTTTTAGAGTAGTGATTTTCCTGTCAAGCAGCAAAAGACAAATTGGTTTGTATTCACTGGTAAAATTTTAAGCCTATGAATGTTTTTCCACATGTGTTGGTGCGAGCCAGTGTCGAGGAAATGTACCAGAGTTCAGAGCAGCTCTGACTGTCTTTTTTATCTGTTTAGAGTTTTTTGTTCAGAGTTCTTCACATGTGGACATCACATTTAATGCTGATGTATTTTTGGCTTTCCCTCTACACTGCAGAGATAAGCTAACTGTCCTGTCCTAACAAAACTTGAAAAATGTGCGTTTGTGTGTGAATTTGACAGCTACAGTAGGGGAACGGGTGTCATGGTGCGTTTGCGTGTGAGGTTTTTTTTTTTGCATAGGTTAGAAAATTTGTGAATTCATAATTTGTAGTGTTTTTGTTTTTTTTTCAATAAGCATTATTTTTCTGGTATTTGTACATAGTTTGTTTTGTATTTATACCTTTTTTCCTGAATATTTTTGGAAGTTAATACAGGCCTTTTTCTACAGTCAGCACAACTGCTTTTTGTATGACATGCAGCACTTAATATTTTTGTAATATTGTGTGGTCTGTTTGAAATTATAAAATAAAGACTTAAGCCGTGATTTTCACTCAGAGTTGGGTTATGATTTTCTTTACATCACTGGACATAATGGGGAAACTTTCCCCTGTTTGAAATTCAGTTTATGCTGAGTTTGGCACCCTCCTGCAGCAATTTATGTTTTAAAAATAAGGAAGATAAATAGTGAAGCATGTCATTGTTGGTCTTGTTGCTTTTGTAGGTCAGTCATAGTCATCACTATTCGTTTCAGGGTTTTTTTTTAACGTCTAAAAGAATCATCACAGTAGCTTTAATTCAACAGAACTGTTGTATGAAAACACTTGAGCTTTTGTGGGGGGTTTTTTTAATTCAAGTCTCAACCAAGTGTCCTCATATATTACTGGTCCTAAAGAGCTGGAACACTGACCAACAAACACTTTAATTCTCAGAATCGTAAACAAAACCTCCGCAGGCCAAAATCAAAATATGGATATTTTCTGTCTCAAACCACTAAAGGATATTGATCTAACAAGAGGCGAGATCCCCTGAAGGGAAAGTAAAGATCAACATGCAGACTGACAATGACACTGAATGAGCTATGAACACATTCAGACAGATTGACAAAAAGACTACCCATCACTCTTTGGGAAGTGGTTGCCATGGAAACAAGCTCACAAAAGAAAGCGGAGATAGAGGAGGTCACAGTTCAGAAGGTTAGTGCGGAGAAGTGAATGGGGGTTATGACATTTGCAAGAGAGTTAATCCCAGATTTACTTGTGTTTTCTAGTAGAGGCTCACGTGGTTTGCATTTATTTTGATTCTGCACCAGTTGTTAGTCTCTTAAAATAAAGACAGAATGATGTAAAACTATCTTTAATCCCCATACAAACTTGCATGTCCTTCAAAATGCTCTAAAAACTGGTCAAACTGTTGTCAAAAAATGTGGGTCCTCTGGTTAATCTGACATGGTGGATAGACTGTTTTACACATCAGTGGTATTTATTTCATTATGGAGTGAGTGTGTACACAGCCAAATCACAAATAGTGGGAGCCATTTTTGCCTCAAACTTTGCCAATTGCTTCAGTCACATTTCTGACCTGGAACAAAGTAATCAGTTTTAAGTTTCACAAGACTTATTTGCCTGATCACAAATAAGGAATCTGGCAAATCCAGCTGCTTTGCAAGGTCACACTTTAGCTGTTATCAGTTCATTTAAGCAGAAGTGTGGCAGCGAAACTCTGTCATTATTGCAACTCAAGACATTCACAATAATTATGAGAGAACATATTCTTTAGTCAACTGACAGTAGGAAATGGCTCTAGGGGAGCGTGAGAGACCCTGAACCTTCTGTTAGGCAGGCAGGAAATCTTGAGAAAAACAAAAATCATGTTGAACAGTCATCCACCAAAGCTGTGTCATGAAAGCGGGTGAATGGTAATAAGTGTATGAAACATTTGCAGCAACAACATGAATAGAAATATGTTTGAATATTGACAAATAATGTTAAAAAAGAAGCACAATCACTAAATGTGTGTTTATTGAATTGAAAGGGTGGATTAAATTTCTCTTCAGCTTTAATAAAAATCCATCCAGAAATAAAAACGAAAAAGCCTGATGAAACCTGTAATATTTTTAGTTAAATTATTAATTATGTTGGGGTTTTTTTCCAGAAAGGACCTTGCAATTTGTAAAAGATCTGGCCCTCTGTCAGAGAAAAGCAGCCTTTATTGTATAACATAATTCCTCACAAAAGATATCAATCCATCAAAACTTGCAACAAGACTACTGTTTATGGTCTGACTTGCATAAAACTGATGCAACTGTTTGGCGCTAGATTATTGTCATTGTATTTTTACAATTTTAGGATTGTGCAAAAGTTTTCCTTTAATTTCTCTAAAATTACAAGAAGAAATGGAAGTGGTTCTGTTATCTTTGTGGTTATGTTGGTGCATCATGTGAAAAATGAGGCTGATGGACTCAAATCTGCAATGTGCCCTCACTCTCTGCATGCCTACCCCTTCACTCTTACTCCTGTTTCCATTGCTCTCCACTGTCTCTCTTTCCAACCTGTCTTGAATTGAATACGCTACAAAGAAAATGTATTTAATGTTCACTCTTAAACTTCATTGTTTTTTGAAAATATAAACGTATTTTGCCTGTTGCCTGGTGTTAACTGTATGTCTGCTTTGCATCGTAGTTTCACTTGCACTTCTGCCACAGAATGATGTCGGTGAAGGATTGAAGGTCACAGGCATTCAGTGTTGGTTTTTAGCCTTGCCTCTTACAAGCAGATATTTTTCCAGATTCTCTGAATCTGTTGATGATATTATGGTGGTGTTGATGAAGTCCCTAAATTCCTTGTAACTGTACGTTTTAGACTTGTTGTTCATTGGACTATTTGCTAACACAGTTGTTCACAACATGGTGGACATTGCCCCATCCTTTCTTGTGAAGAGTGTTTCGGTGATGCTCTTTTTATACTAAATCATCTCACTCACCTGTTTCCGATTACCTTGTTCACCTGTGGAATATTCCAGATGGATGTTTATGAGCATTCCTCAACTTTTCTAGTCTTTCATTGCCCCGGTCCCAGTTTTTTTGGAATATGTTGCAGGCATCAAATTTTAAATGAGTGAATGTTTGCAAAAGCAATAAAACAAGTTTATCAGTTTGAATGACAAATTCCTTGTATTTGTAGTGTATTCAACTGAATATAGGTCTAGAAGTTTGGCAAATCATTGTTTTCTGTTTTTATTTATGTTTTACAGAAGTTCTCAACTTAATAACTTAATAAACTTAATGAAGACAGTAAGAGGGACGGGAGGATGGATGAGCTTGTGCTTGTGTTAAAAGTTTTTATATAACTGTTTCCAAAGTAATTTTTGCTATACCTGTTTTTATCTTCCATGAAGCACATTGAGCTTACACTTGTATGAAATGTGCTATACAAATAAAACTGACCTGAATTAATTGGAATTGGGGTTTGTTACAAACAGGAATTAAATTGGCTATCACTAGAACCGTATTGAAGTTTAAATATCTGGTACGTTACAACCCTACCAACTAGAGCAGCTCTTTCAGATGTAGTTTAATATGCCTACAGAACATTAGTTTTATGAGCTATGAAACTACAGGAACTATGATTTCTTCAACAGGAAACACAAATTTATTTCAGCTGTGTAAGTGGTCCATGTTTCCATCATTACTTTAAATAAATCCCACATCTTGGTTTAATTTGCTGCATAGGTCTGTCCGTGAACCAACATCCATGTCGACTAACAGCTGTGGTTCAGACCAGCTCATGTGTTTAACTTAGAGGTCATAAACCAAAATGTCAGACAACACGTACACATGCAGAGCCTGAGAGTGTATGGTTTACATGCTGTTTAAACAACACGCTGGTTCAGCTCTCTAACTTTACACTTCTTGACCAAAGCTGCACCCACACAAAGCCTGACTTAAATATTATTATGTGGTCACTGATATATAAAAAAACATCTTTGTGTGCAAGCATGTCATTACTGAGGTGACAGTTTTTTAATGAGCAGCAACAACCTGTGGCCAAAACACTGCATGTTTTTGTTTAGGCACAGAGACGCAGAGTGCAGGTTAAAGAAGTTAAAGCTTGGGTTTGTTTAAGACCACACATATTCTCATTAAAGAGCTGCCAAAACTTCCTACAAAGAGGCTTCATGAGTCTGAACAAGTTTTATAGCCCCAAGGTTTTATCTTGTGGATACAAAAGCAGGCTCACTAATCCTGTTGATAGAAATTAAATAGAAAAAAATGCAGGTTATTCATTAAGTTTAAAGGACGAATTCAAGGAAAAAGTGAATGAAATTAAGCTCAGAATATTGAAGCAACTGTCTTAATGATACAGTGACGCAAGATTTATGTAATACCAGGCTTAAAAGATGGATATGAATCATCAACAGGTTTGACTACCTGTTGTAAGTGTGGAAAACTTTTCATTGCCATAACAACAGTGATTACATATGCTGGAAGGCTTCTGTTTCAGGGTGGAGTGTTTGGGAGAACAGTAAATGACAACAGAGCAGAAAACATTCATGACACCTAAATGATTCATGTCAGTGAATGTCACAATGTCACAGTTAGGTATGCATGATCATGGCTTACTGCTAGTTATGTATATTCCATTATTTTTAAGAGCACATATTTTGCCTTAACTCGGGTTCATATGTACAGTTTCAATAAATGCTAGAGTATGTTTAAAATCTGTATCTCCAAAAAGTCTAGTTTTTAAATACTGAGTAGCCCTGATCCAGCTGTATTCTCTCAGTGTCTCCGGTAACATGTAAGAGCTCCTGCCATGTTCCCCATTGGCCTAATCCATCCTGATTGATTGACCGACCCACTCTGTGGTAATTGGTCAGTTCAATCCTGCTTGGTTCCTGCTTGGTGCCATGTTGGTTCTGCATTCATTCTTCCCAGCCCGAGCCAAAACTGGGTTTAAACTGACAGTGTCACACTGGTCAACAATAGAAACATCATTACGTCTGCCAAGAAAGGTTATGTTTTTGCTTTTTTTTTGTTAGTTTGTGAACAAGATCACTTGATTAGTTATGAATGGATTTGGTGGATTTTTAGGGAATGCTGGTCATGGCACAAGGAGAAAATGATTTGATTCTGACAGTGATCCAAATCGGTATGTGGTTCCAGTATTTGTTTTAAAGGATTTGTTCACATTGTGAAATGGGGAAAATAGGCATTTTTGTCAGAAGGCACTTCTACTGTAGTCAAACATAATTTCTAATGTTTTAACCTGTTTAACCATATTTAAATGCAGATAAACTAAATAATGTATTCACCCACATCAGTCCTCTCCACTTCATGATCATTATAGCTGTTAATGTTAGTATCAGAAATACAAGTAAAACATTATATCAGTCTCTCTGTCCATAGTCTTCAATGATAATACTACCATAAGACCTACCTTTGAAACTATATAAAGAACGGGACCCTCTTGAAAAGGAGATGTTGCATCTCACTGGGGTTTCCTCTGATAAATTTCAAGGCAACACAGAGAAATATGATGAGGACAAATTTATGATCCAGCCATCCATAAATGTAACACTATCATGAATTCTTATTTTAGTTCCTAAAAGGTATATGGGAATAAAGACTAAATGATCAATTGATTGGTAAGTCTATTTTGGCGGACTGGGGGAAAGACCAGTTTCAACCTGATACTGGCATGGTAAAGGGGGTAAGAGGGAGCTGTTGCAGACTTTCTGTCCTGAGCTCTGAAGTATTTTATCATGCAGAGAAGATATGAAAAAGACACTAAAAGGCATAAAAAAACTTGCAAAAGCCTGATATAGGCTTTTTAATTCCATTTTAGCCATACTGACACTGATACCATTAAATAACATTAACCATGGTTAAGTTTACCAAGTTTCTGTACAATAACTTTCCAGTTTTTCTCACTGTGATTGTCAATGTAGTTAAGAAACAGGTATTGAAAAATGCAATGTACAAAGAAACTGTGTTTCCCTGCATGAGTGCAAATCTCTCCTTTCTTTGAGGAAGTGTACATGTGTGTGAATAAAGTCTGATGAGTATACTGATTTCAGGAGCAAGGATACTGCAGTTTTCTGGCTTCTATAAACCAGGTTCTGCTCCCAGGAGGACTGTGGTAGACAGCTGGAATATTCTGGTTTCTAACAGCTTTCTGCAAAAGTCTGCAGTTTTTATGGACACCTGTACAAATAAGATGCTGTCATCAGACTTCAGGATAAATGCATATCTTGAATATGATCAATACTGGGATACAGCTTATAACCAGGATACTCAAGTCCATGTAAACACACCTGTCAAAGGAGTCAAACACAATGTTATAAGGCATCTGAGGGAGAAGACCATGAACAACTGGTTTGGACACTTTTGACTGGCATATGTAAATGGCTGCACAGTGCTTCTTCTCTTCGTTTTAGTAACAATATCATTAACTAAACTGACAACTGAGGTGGTACTACAGTATGCATGATCTGGAACAAGACTGAGGGAATGGAGCAGAATAATATGAGAGGAACGTCATGAGCTGCTTGCTTACCAGTGATTCCTAGATTCTTGATAGACATCAAAATCGTATACTTAAACTTTTCTTGAGTCCCAATGCTTTTAGTTAAGGTCTTACCCCTTTAAAAACATCTCATACAGTTACTCCAGGGAGAAACTAAAAACCTGCTTTACACGATAAATCAAAACCCTCTCCCTCTTCTCTCTCCCCAGTCCTCCCATTTTCAGTCATGCATGTCAACCAGAAGAGGGGGTATTTTACGGTAAGGCAGGGGCCTCCTGGCTTGACAGAGGTAGTAAATTGATTGCAGGACTGGTGGAGCTGAGTCAACATGCCGAGTGCAGAGGGAGATTTTTTGTGCTGGGAAGGGCTGAGGAAATCCTGGCAGCTGCAAACTTTACTGGAAGATGCTGCTTTGGACCTCTGAGCTGCTGCGTCATGGGGGAAGAGAATCTGTACCTAATTTTCTCTCTTAAATGAGAAACGGGAGGGAAAGGGGAAAGGAGGGCTTTCATATGACATAAGACATGGAATAGAAATCACCTTTTGTCATGGCCACTGGGAGCAATTTTATAAAGCATAACAGTTATGTGACGATTAGGAAGGAAAAGGTGGAGACAAGGAGGGAAAAAATATGTGGCTCAGTCCGAGTTCTCTTTATCTATTCTTGTCATTCCAACTTTGATGTCCTCAATCCTTCCAGCCTTCAACATCTTCACTTCTCTGCAGATTCTGCCGTTCTTTGTTTCCTCTTTCCATTCTTAAATGTATTCCTCTAGAAGCAGCTAAAGTCAGAAACATCAGGCTTTCCAGTTGTTTGTCCATTAATCCAGGCCATTCTTGTGAATGTGAAATTTTGGGAATGTAAGATGAATTTCCTTCTAAATTTGCACAAAAATCCCCTCAAACTCAACTATCAAATGTTTAAATTTGCTGGTCAAATATAGATGCAATGGAGCTTTATGTTCATTCCTGGTTTGTTATCATCAAAGTGATTTCCTTTGCACAAATGGTCAAAGGTCATCCGGTTCCGTGTTTATCCCTTGGTTGTGAAGACAGTATCTAAAGACTATGTCGAGAGGTTTTCTTCAAACTTTGCACATATGTCCACTCTTACTTGAGGGTGAACTGATTTGATTTGGAGATTCATGGTTGAAGTCATGGGCCCTTATCATCTTTTGCTTGTTAGTGCAATTTCTCAAGAGCACTTTTATTGGGCAATGTCCTTTAAACTTTTCAAATGTGCACACTCTGATTAAAGGATGAGAGGAAAATATTTCCAAGGTTGGCAGTCGATGGTCAGGGTCCTTGGGTCCCCTAATCATCCTCTTCTAATGAACACAATATTTCAATTAAATCTCAAAGGATTTTGTCAAACTTTGCACACATTCCCAATGTGACTTGTGGAAAGACTAATCATATTTCAGAGTTTAGTAGTCAATTAACAGTCATATAGGATCACTTGTTCCTTACTAGTGAATAAACTATGTTAAGAGTGCTTAAGGAGATTTTAGTCTAGCTTTACACAAATGTCCACCCTGATTCATGGGTAAAAATCAACTATATTTTGCTGTCAAAGGTCATAGTCACTGGCCTTGATATTTATTCTTTGCTTGTGACTGTGATACCTCAAAAATGCCTTGAGGTATATTCTTCAAACTTTGCAAAAAAATGTGCACTCTGACTCAAGGATAACTTGAGCATTTTGTAGAAAAGGACCAAGGTCATTGGGACCTTAAAATGGAGCTGCAAAACCTACACCTACACAATTATATAAATAAGATTTCTTTGGTTTGCTATACCATTACAGAACCACACCAGCCCTTTTTCTTGACCCACTGCTGTTCTTTCACTGTCAAACAACTTTATACCGTGCAGAGGCAGATAACTCCCAGGAGGTGGTTCTAGTCTTCTCTATATGGTAGTTCATCACTTGCACAGACTGGTTTGTTCAGTTTCACAGTATGACCCGGGCTGAAAGGCTGGCAGACACTCAAAGGCTCTGCTTCTTTAAAGGGGTGCTGCTAAGAAACTGAAGGAGGGTATTGTTGGGATGCCCAAAGCCTCTACATTACATCAGCCCTTCTGCACTTCCATGTAAAAAAATGAGGACATGCAAAATGAGCCTGCAGATGCATATATGTTGCAGATACATACAAAACAACCTCACACACCCAAAAGACTGCATACCAACTGTCCACACCCATCTGTATCTCCTTCCACCACTGCTCATGTATGTTCATACAAGCATGCAATAGAAACAGTGACAGAATGAGGGCCTGCTTAACTGGGTCAGCAGAGCTATTTATGCGGCTCCATTGTTGGGAGCCAGTCGCGTGCCCTCACTTCCTCACAAAAGTGGGAGTTTCTTCTCAAGGATTGGTGGATTACGTGGGAAGTGTCAAGCTTTCCCTCTCTAGAGACTCAAGTGAATGGATTTTTTTTTCCTTCAGCTGGAGAAATGAATTAGTTTGGTCATTTCATTTTGGTCTTCACAGGAATGTGTTATATTACTTCTAAGCTAATGAGTTTTAAAGGCTGTGTTTGCATGTGTGCAAGTGCAAAACAATCGGAAAATCAAATGTGCATTGATTCTGGTGTGTCTGAGTTATTTAAGACATGCAACACAAGAACAAGTTCGTCTTAGTTGATGAATATGAACACAGAGTCACTGTGGGGCGGCACAGCAAGCACACAACATCCATTCTACAGATGTAACTGAGTGGCTGATTGGCCGATAAACAACCCCCCCTTTTAATACCACAAATTAATCCTCTTTTTGTCTTTAAAGACTATGGTTAAAGTAGCACAGTGTCCTACATAACTGGTACTAATTCTCCCTTTATGAAGCCTCTGTAGGGAAATTTGTGGTTTTGTGGTTAAACCAAAGGAACCTCTGGATTTGACTGTAGCTTCCTGAAATCACTCATCTGCACTTCATAGTGTATTGTATCACAATTTAGCTCCAGGCAAGGTTCAGTGATACACCTTTTTTCTTTGAGTTGACAGGCCTGACAATGGCAGGCCTGCAAGAGTTATGCTCTCCACACAAATTCTGAAGTTTATTGATGCCCGGAAAAAAAGGAATTTTCATCAGATGAAAAGGAGAGAATGGACATTTTGGAGCCTTGGATCAGGGCAAAACAACTGTAAGTGGCATTAAACCCCCAAACTCTTAGTTAAAGGTGGTATGGTACAACACCGCTTTATATGTAGGCTATGAATAATAGTCCAAGACTTCCTGAGAACTAGGGCTGGATAATTTATCAAATTTTTAGTTACACTGACATACTTTCAAAAAAAAGTGAGGGACCCTGTTTTTTTAGGTTGATCTGTTTTGCAAGAAAGGGGTTTTTATCTACACGCTGAAATTGTGCTGCTCATTATCATTTTAAGTTTCAGTTTTGTCTTTTGATACACGGCTCATGTGGATTTGACTTGGATCTAATTATCATTTTCTGCCACAGAAAAACGAACAAAATATATGTTTATCATGAACCACGCATGCAGGGCTGGAGTGCAGCACCTGCTACCAGCCAAATGTGGGCACTTTTGTTCAGTGTTGGATGAATTTGCTCAGCCTATTGGCCATGGTGACGGGTTAAAAAACATCTGAATGTAGGATTGTGGATAATAATGACTACTTTTGCAAGTTCTAACAGAAACCATAAGGATTGTAAAGACTTCTTTTCCACAATGTACTTTCTAAAAAAAAAAAAAGAAGACAGTTATTGCACTTCTAAGATCAAGATTTAGTTGTGGTTAAATCAGCCTTCAAGAACATACTGTAGCTGCAACAGCAACATCAACTAGTCTCAAAATAATGAACTTTAAACAATGTTTAAAGTATGCTCCATGAAGTTGCATGTTTTGTCCTTTACGTCATCATTTACTAGTCCATCATTCCCAGATGGACTAGTAAAATATATTGAATGGTTCATCTGGTGTGTCTGGTTAAAAGTCTTGGGCGTGCCTGGAAGTCCTCCATTGGGAGGCAGCCAAGGGGATCCTAATTAGATGCCTGAACCACTTCACTTAGCTCCTTTTGATATGGAGGAGCACTGGTCCTACTCTCAGTTCCCTTTGGATGTCTTAGCTCCTTACCTCCTTATCTCTAGGGCTGAGCCCAGAAACCCTCCAGACTCAGAGGTATCTTATTTTGACCACATGTCTCCGTGATCTCAATCTTTTTGTCATTAACCAGCACTCATGACCATAGGGGTTGGAATGAGTCAAGAGCTAATTATGCAGTAAACAAAAAGATGTAGCATCCTCTCTCAGTTTTACAAATCCTAAGAACTACAGAAGACCCTAGAATAAGAAAGATAAACAGAAATGCCAAACTAGTAATACCATACCACCTAAATTTAGTTAACTGTTCATATGCCACAAATCATAATCATCTACCTATACATGCCATTTTAAGGCACAGCTCATCGCCAATGTGCCAACAGGAATCTACCTTATTAATTTGGCTGATCTAAAGATATTTTGGTACTTTTTTTAAGGACTTGAATCATGCAGTTGTGGCCAAGAGTCCCTTCAAGATGTTTTGTGTCAATCAAACTCTTTTCTTAAGCTTTTTCATTCATTCCCTTGACCCCCAAATACAAGCCCGCCCACAGAGACAGCTGGGCTCCCAAAAGGCCTTGTATGGGCCTCAGATACAATGTGATGTTATCAATGGAGATGTCAGACCAGTAGTGTTTGGTGCTAATTTGTTTCCTGGGCTTGGCTCTGATCAGTTTTGCAGCTCATTTCAAGGGTTTGTTGCATGTCTTAGCATCCTACTTGAAGATTAAGTTGAAGAAATCCACCAACAATGTAAACTTGAGAAAAATAGAGGCTCATTTGTGGCATTTTATCGCGAAGGGCTCATATTTTGATCAGGTGACAGTTAAAAAGAGGAATAGCTTTGATGCAATAGTGATGAGAATATACATAATAACGGTAAAAGAATTTATATTACCTTTATATTGCTTAAACTCAAGATGGATCATTGCTTATCCCTTTGCTCCCTCTTATTTGCAGCCTTGCCCCTGAATAAAAACCCAAATCACTGTGAACTATTTCAAACGCATACCTTTAATATGTTGCAAACACTGCACTGACCATCTCTTGGGGTGAATTTGAGCATGAGGCCTCAAACACTTGCCTACTTTTGCATAATGGTGAAGCCACGTCCACAGTTATTAGTGCATTACCATTAAGCTGGAACAAATCATGCCCTACTGAGAACTGGCTTAAACACTGTTTTAGCCAATTTTATGATCGAACACCAGAGTCTTCACTCACATTATTATTCAGGTATGCCTCTCTTAAGCCCTCTCTAAGCCCCATCACCTCATCCATTGAACTCCCTCTCCTTCAGTTTGGTCCGTGAATGAGTAATTCTGCACCACCATGGCGACCACACTGCAGACTCTGGAGTTTGCATAGAAATGAGAAACAAGAATGAAAGAGACGAGGCCGCGGACACACACTGCCTCACGCTCTCTTTTCTTTCTGTGCAGAGTGCCAGAAAGCACAAACATTCCCACGTGATGATGGAGTTGCTCCCTCCCTCTCTGGGGCGGACAATAGCGCGCGGCTGCTGGCGCACCTCCACGCGCACACAGAGGGGAGCCTAAACTCGGTCAGTTCACTCGGGCTCTCACAGGTCTGATTTTAGATACGTTTCCGCTTAAACTGCGCCTCGAAGAACTGATACTCAGGGGATTATTGTCTTCTTTTTTCACCTGTCGGGCGCCATGGAGGAATAAGTTATCTTTAAATGGGACTTAAATGCGCGCGTGAAACTTTGTCCAACTTTCCTCGTCAGTGATCGCGAGCTCCCCTGAAACATGCCGGAGAGAATCAGCATTTCGGACTTTGTGGTCCTCACAAACGAGGACTTGTCTTCGCCGGGGACTTCAAGCTTTCAGTCCAAAATGAGCGACTGTCGGAACACAGTTTCCACCGTGGAGGAGGTGAGAGGGGCAGAGGGGAGGAGGTGCAGAGAGACCTGCACCTTTGTCTATTGTTTACCTGTTCATATAGCCCAGGCTGGAAAACTGCATTTATCTGTGTTGTGACTGAGTTTATGTCGCAGTTTGGAGTTCTACCTCTCTTTATGACTTCCCTGCAAGTGGTTCAGCATAGTTTTCTGGAGAGCTCATCTAAGTCGGGAGATAAAAACCGTAGACTTTGCCCCTTGTGTCCAATAATAATAGGGCAAATACACTCCAAACGCAGAGCTAGCTGATGCGAACTGTTTTTGGACGGGATGGGGTGCAAGGTGTCTAACTGGCACAGACTGGTGATCCCATTTCTGTGGAAGCTCGTTTAGGAAAATATGCGAAAGATAAAGTTTGAGGGAAAGTAAAAATCTTACAGTTTTAATTAAATAAAAAGTGGAAATTATGATACTGAAAAAGACAGTGAGTCTAAAAAGCCAAGTTCTAAAATATAGTTCAGAATAATTTAATCAAAAATAGGAATGCATGATATCAGCAAAATGTTGGTAAGGGCAAATTGTAGCTCAAGTTTATAATCCGTATTGGGAGACTTTAACTTTTCTTGGTTTGCTCAAAATTATCAGAACAATATTGGTATTGGCGCATTTTTGCCAAAAAAAAGTTGATTATTAGAATTACCAAAAGTTTTTTTCTGATATTTTGGCTCCACATATTGGCCATAATTATCCCATGTATTGGCTGAAAAATATTGACAGAATGAGCATGTACCATGTTGGTTTATCTCATCATCACCCAATGTCCACTTTTAAAAAAACAAAAGTATTATTTTTTTAAGAATGAAATGTTATTTTTCTTGCTTCACATCTGTTTCTTAAACAAATAGACATTCTCCATGAAAGGGGCGGGTCGATGTTAGTCAAGCAGAGGCTTTGTGCTCTAGAGAAAAATATATCGGTATCTGCAATAACAGGTTTGTAAATATTTGCATAATGATATTCGTATAAAAGTGTCATAATGCCTTACAATATCATCTCTCAGCGTCTGTGTAAAAAAGCATTATTTTTTTATGGATTAAAGTGCTGTCTATCTTGTTAAAAATGTGCTAAACTTTTACAATGTAAGGCACAGGTAAGTTCTAGTATTCTAGAGACACAGTGTTCTTTCCAATAAATCTGCTTATATTGGCATTTATATCTACAATAAGACTTTTGAAAGATCAACATCATAAATATTGAAAAAAAAACAATATTGTGCATCCCTACCAAAAAGTCAAAAGAGTTTGAAAGTTCATAATAACACGATTAACTGTAGTAAATTTTATATGTAATCATAGCAAGAAAATAAAATAGTCAATATGTAAAAAGTCATAACAATGACATAAGAAGTAAAAAAAAAAAAAAAATTCAGATGAAAAGTATAACTATTAGATTGAAAATCAGAAGTGTAAGATAATTTAAAACCATGACATCAAAAATCAGAATGGTATGATAAAAGGCAGAATTATAAATACTGCATGGCAGGTCAGAGGTATGAGATGAAAAGTGAAAGCACGACACGAAGTGTTAAAAATTAGGACAAAAAGAAAAGAAATAGAATTAAATTACATGTCAAAATTCTGAGATGAAGTGTAATGTGTGGGATAAAAAGTCTAAAGTATAAGATAGCTGAAATTTTGAGATTAAAAACAATTCGAAGTATGGAAAGTCAAAATTATGAAATCAAAAGTCAATTTATCATTTAAAGTCAGTATAATATGCCCAAAAGTCAAACTAAATTGATATAAAGTCAAAATAATAAGATATCAACAGTTAAAATGAAATGAAAGATACCAGAGATTCTGAACCTTTTCTGCCATCTCTACTCAGTGAGTGTTGCCCTCTGGCTTATGAAAAGCTAACATAGACATCGTCACATTGAGCTCAACTTTTTATACCATTTAGACACTGGCACCATCTTAAAAGTATTAATATAGCACCAGTATCAGAGAAACAACAAATACCTGACCTGATTTATAACTCCTGTCAGAGCTTTGGACTGAAATTTCTGCAGTTTCCATAAGTTAAACCAGCTGAACATGCAGCTCATGTGTGAATGTTTCTGTTTTTGGATGATGCACATGTACTGTCTCAGGTGACTCTTGATGTCAGCCTTTAAATAAAGTCAGTGCAGGCCGGCCTGGTTCAGCAGCTGTAGAGGTTACTTGAGGTGATGCGGTGTAGAGAGTTTACTGGGTCTTTTATTCTGTCTCATGGGAGTCAGACTGATATGGGGCAAGAACAAAAACATGGCACGGCAGAGCAGTTATAAACAAGTTTTCTCCTCAAACAGAATCATTTTCTTTTGTAAGAGTAAGCAGAAACACAGATGTTTGTCCACATGCACCACTGTGAAGGCCAGTTTGTGCGTTCTGTCTGTTTGAACTCGTACTTTGGCTCAGAGCCTGTTTGAGGTCCCTGTGTGTGTGCACATTTGTGTTTGTTTGAAATCTGTTCTCCCAAAGATCCTCAGGCAAAGGAGGAAACACAGGAGGCTGCTGTGAACTCTACATTAAAACAAATAAGCCAAGTTTGCACACACATCAATCCTTCCTTGTTTCTTTCCTCCTTGTGACAAAACACTGGTTTTACTGTATCACACAACTAATGATGGAGCCGAGGGTGTAGGTAGAGTTTGTACAAGTTTGATTTGACATATTTAAAAAGAAATGTAATCGTTTGGGGAATAGGTTTCAAAGCATGAGTAGGTGGTAGGCACTTACATTAAAAAGTTGCAGAAAAATGCCTCAAACTATCTAATACCAAGGTCAGACTACAAGATTTATGCACAATTACAGCCTCACCTTACCATTGTAGGGTTTCGTGACCCATCAGCCACAAATATCAGTGGCTTCATTTCGTCTTGTGTCGTGTACCATAGAGACCAACAACAAAAGATCCACCTGGGACATCGCGAGACGAACCACATCGTGCCATCTTGGCAACAGCCCTTTGAAAATGTTTGGGCAAGGCAGAAACTTTCAAAAGCCTATCTGACAGGTGATTTGACCACCGTCCCATCAGTCACATTCATGACTGGCCAATCAGATTATGTAGTTATGCGATGTACATGGTGTAAAGTAAAAAATGTAAGCCACATATAGAACAAAATCTCACCAAAACATGGGAAGTGAAGCGAAAAATTTCCTTTCTATCAAGAAATGCTTTCAGTGTTGTTTGTTTTTCATTTAATAAAGAAATTCAGTCCAGATATGTCAAAACTGCTACTGAAGCTGTTAGCATCTATGCTAATATGTGTAGAAGCAGTCACTTCCTGTTCTTGCTTGTAGCCCTCGCCTCTTCCTGTTTTGAAGGGATATGCCAACATTTTTTCGTTTCCTGTCTTGCCTTTCTTCCAAGTCCATGACAAGTAGCTGGACACCATTATATCGACTGTGGGTGCAGTAACAAGGAAGAGATGGGCAGAGCTCGCCCACTGCGGAATAGCTTAGCTCAAACACTGGGAGTCAATGGGTAGCGTTAGCCTGCCTCTGCCTGCAGTCAGATACAGATAAACTCTTCGGGTACTCTAAGCAGTCTTGTGTGCTTGCTGTGACTAATTTTTTTTTACCTTATGTTATGTTATCTATTTTTATACTAAGATTAGCACTTTATGTAAATTTCAAAAGCATTACATTTGAAACCAAACCGCAGGGTGCAAGCACAAACCACTGTGGACGTGCTTGTAAGCAGGTCACAACTCAAAGCACTCCTGCCTCCTATGATTTGTTACCTCATGTCAGAGATGTTGACCGATGAGGGCACAGGGAGCTCTGCATGTGCAGCAACTTAACATACAAAGTTTTGCCTTTAATAGTCTTACATTAATCAAATGGTGCCCAAATATTATCTTGGTAATCTAGTTGGCACGACTCAATTAAATATCTTGAGTAGGACTTTAATTGCATTAAAAAAGAAAGTTCTAGACAGCTCCCTGATCATTCCAGACACTTCTGTTCATATCTGTGACGATGGCATACTACAAAATAAATAGCTGGAATACCTGCTCTAGGCAGGGACGGGCAAGAATCCTGCACATGTGCTCACAGACAGACAGATGGACAGACAGAGATAAGCACACACAGATGTAAATGCAACAATCCCTTAATAGATAGATCCATGGTTGTTATGTTTAGTCTGCTCAGTGGGTAAAATCTTGATTAATGGCTTGGGCAATGTGTGGGCATGTATGTGGTTTATGGCAACAGACAGGGAAACAGAGACACTATTTAAACCCCACACACTCTGCTACTTGTTACTTATTACCCCTGATTAAAGACAGTGATGAAGGGAGAAGACAGGCAGATAAGGGTGGTTTCAGTTCCTAAAACTCCATGCTACTGTTTTCTTTTCTAGGCCTGGGTGAAATGGACCAATAGTCATATTGATTCCCGTTTAATACAATTAGAACTGTAATAGAAGTCCTAGAAACCTAATATTTGGCAATGTTTCATTCTAACCTGTTTTTGGTAATGCAAGACTTTATTCCCTTAGTCCCCAAATAGAAGAATAATGATCATGATAATTCATCAAACTGTCCATGTTTGAGTTTTTTATCCTGGCCGAAGTTTAATAGGAGGTATTCTCTACTGTTACAATATGTAAACATCACTGAAATATGAACATTTTGCTGTTTTCAATTATTCAAATATCAGCCCAGGTGCTTTTTAAGGGCCCAATGTGCCGACAACTTTAATAATTAATACCTATGTTATGTTTTCAGCTATTTTTATAAGGACTAGATAGAAAAAAGCATGTGCTGCAGCTCCTAGTTGAGTTCAGTGGTTACTGCTTTATATGTCAGGTCTTTTGGTGCTCATACATGCACTTTGTCATGTAAGATGAAGCTTTCAGGATGCATGTCACTGTTCTTATTGTCCTTTTAATAAGCATTAAGCCTAGCATCTTATGACTAATTTCCAAACTAACATTTAATTCATATCATTTAAAAGGATATAGTCTTTCTCTACATCTTGGTTAAAATTATATGAATATATCTTAAGAACTTGAGATATTTCCCAGCCCTACCCTTTACGTAATTATTGAGATTTTTATATACAGCTATCAAGTTTTCTTCTATCTTTAACATTTTGAAATTAAATACTGAATGTTTCCCTGCAGCTAACAGCGTCATTGTGCTTCAATACAGTAGAAATAGGATCAAATGTCTGTTTCTCATGAAATATTAATCTCTGCTGCCACAAAGCCTAACAGCAGGTGTACACAACTTCACATACGGGCACAAAAATACTACTTAAAACACAGCCCAGAATCGAGTTTCTTCACTCAACACACTGTTGGGAGGAGCAGCAGGGATATATGTGTTGTTCCTTGCCAGTTTCTCTCTCTTTCTCTCTCTGTTTCCATGTGAGCCCTCCCTGATTTATTCCTCCAAATTCAACAAAGCAACCTGTTTCTCTGACATGCACCAGCTTGTTTCAACTGTTTATTCTTCTCTAGCCAACCAGCTTACAAAGCAGAACAAAACTATAAACGCAGCACGAGCGAGGAACTCCCTACTCCCAGTCTCTACTTAAATCACTTTCCCATTCATTGTCTCCACAGGCCAATAACACAACACCCAGTCCGCCTTTTAATCAGAGAACGAACACTTTAGGAGTCAACTCAACCAGGAAAGACCAGGGCGTGTGAACAACACCAATTTACATGGCGGAGGCCCTATTAAGACTGGATTACTGTCTCATTAAAGCTATTCCTGGTGACAGATAGGTGGAGTGCAGCATGTCTGGAGCAATAAAACAAAATGGCCTGTGAGAGTAAACAGGACCTAGTTTTTAAGTTTGTTGGTTTGAAAAGATTGATTGTCTAACTACAAGGAAGCTTCTTTGTAGCTTCTTCCTGGAAAATAAACAAGCTCCTGTCTGGTCTGAATGTGAGAAAGTGTTGTTTGAACCTGAAAAGCGACAGCCAGTCAGACAGGTGAAATAAATGCTGTGACATCATCAGGTGTTGTACATGACGATGCAGGACAGACTGCTGTCTGTCTTACTAGTGAATGCTGACTCACAAGCTTGCCTTAGTCACACAACGTGGGAAAAGTCAGCACAAGTGTGAGCTTAGACACATGCATCCTTTTTGTAAACATGTAGGCTCTTTAGAAGGACAAGATAAAATTGAGCGTAAGTCTTGTTTTATGAAACAGGACTCTTGTGAGTTATCCTGCTGATCTTCATTACTGAGAGATGGGAGGCTTAGGCTGTGGCAGTTGGTAATAAACTAATGAGTCCAGGGTTGCTCAAGGTTTTTAATTACTTCTGGTCAAAATGAAGATTTTTAACCACTTCTACCATTTATAATTTTTAAGAAGAGCTTTACTGTAAACTAAAGAAATTATCCAACCATCTCAGATTTGGGTTTAATACTCTTCAAGATGTGTTAAAACAACAAAATCACTTAATACCTCTTGTGGTGCCATAGGATTTCAAAGGCACCAAAATTCCAAACTTTGGTCAGATTGAAAAGTCAAGTAAAATCATTATCATTGCCTTATTTGACACAACAGCAACATGTAGAAAAATCCAGCGTTCTTGTTTTTAATTGTAAAAAAAATAAAAGGAAAGTCTTGATATTGTTTCTAACATATTTTTTAATTTTAGACGATGTGAAAGAAGTTGCTTGCTGCTTTGGTGGAGTCTTTCCATTTCTCAGCACCTATGTTTAGCTTTTTTAAAGTTATACTTCAGTAAAATTGTTAAGTAGTTTTGAAGTGGGGTCGTATGAGCTTCTTTTTGAATGCAGGTGTCTTAGCCTTAACGATTTTACTCTAATATTGCAGTACGGTTGGATCCGCCTGATTCAGTGTTGCCATGCCTCATCTTGCCAAGCTCCAATCTACAGTTGTAAGCAGCCCAAAGTGGCAGCAAGAACTACAGCAGGAATTGATTGCTCGTACAGAGCTTAGCATAGATGCTAGCAACCTCTGTAGCAGTGTTTCCAAATCTAGACCACATTTCTTTATTGAATGAAAAAAAAATAACAACACAGAAGCACTCATCAATAGCAAGGATATTTTTGCCCCCCCTCAGACATGTTTGGGCGAGAGTTTCTTCTACAAAGTTTTGTATTTCATACTGCAGCAGTAGCGTAGCATTGCTGCATATGGGGCCAAGAGCTCTTTGATTTCCTAATATATTAGGTGAAAAAGAAAACAGCATTGTGGCTCACTGTATATGTTACTGAACATAGTAATGCTTTACTTTTCTGCTAGCAAGCCCCCTTGTACTAATTTAGGCAAACTAGATAATCTACGTCTTTCTGCCTGATGTGAATTATAGCCAAAACAAAGGGGCTAGCAGAAAAGTAAAGCATTGTAAATTATTATTTTGGTACTGTAAGTGATCACCCCTACGCTGTTTTTCAGTTTGTGCTCAGTTAAAATTCAGTGAATTTACTCAGAGCTCCATCTGCAGGGGCAGAACTGTTGAGAATCATAATGACTAATGTGTTAAGCATTAAAATGAACATCATACAACCCCACTTTAAAATACTGAACTTTTCGCTTTAAAATGATGATGATGCATTATGTGAAAAAAGATGGCATCAAAAGTATCTACATTTTTTACTAACTTATTGTGTATTTACTTCTATGAAGCAAGATTGAAAGTATCCTGCTTTCATAGTCTTACAGTAACAGTCACTCAAATGATTTTTCAGGAAAATGGAAAATATCACAAAATGTATATTTTAATACAGATTTCCATATACACTGGTATGTAAATTTAAGGACTTCTGATTTTATGCAATTTCTCTCACCTTTCTTTTCTTGGTGTTCTATTGCAGTCTCTAGAGATGGACCACACAACTCTACAGAAGATGAAGAAAATGATCAAAACCATACACACCTCTGGACTCCGTAAGTGGCAATGCAACATAAAAAATGACCTCATTCACACAAAATACATTATTCAGAAAACAGTGAAATCTAGGCTTACAGACCAGCCATTGTCCAAACTTTCAACAGTCTCACAAAGTCTTTATCAGCAGATGAAACTTGCTCAGTTTCCTCAGAAGCTGTGATGATTTCATCCATAATACTTTGGAACTCGTTGTTATTGTTTTCTTCAAATCGTGAATGGTGTTTTTTTAGTTGACCCTGAGTATAATTCCACCAAGCCCATGTTGAGATTATTCTGTCATTGTCTTAGTCAGTCAAGGCAAAACAAACAGGGAACAGGTTTGATTGCCCCCACACATAGGGAGGCTGTAGTCTTTCATCAGGCCTGGGGTTCAAGTCTGATGATTTTGCATGTCATCGCCCACTCTCTCTTCTTCCTGTGTTATTAACTGAAGGTAAAACCTCACCAAAGTATATCTTCAACAAAAAAGAACACTGATTTATATTTATTTTGCAAAAGCTTTGCTACAATAACACAAACTCTTCATCTTTGGACTATTTTATTAAAGTCCGCCATGGAGGATGTCTGTAACTGCACTTGGACAAATGCCAACTCAGCATGTAATTAAAGGTCAGCTATTATTACGGCAGAGTGATGAGTGCGCAGGGGAGCCACTCCATAATTCATTGTGCAAGCCAATGACTTCATCAAGCCTATGCGGGCAGTGGTGTTTATGAGTGAGGCCCTTGTTATGGGTGCGTGGGATGATGGGTGATTGTGTTTATACCCATACAGAGTACATGCTTTTGTGGTGGTTGTGTGAAAAAGCAAAGTGTATGTGTGGTTTCGGCAACAACGGGGTGCTTACACAGTGACCCAGCAGATCCTCCGGGCCCCCAAGTGAGTGTTTTGTGGGTGTGTATGAGTCATGCAGGCCCACAGTGCGTCATTAACATCTATCAGAAGTAAAATATGCATAAGAAGTGAATGTTGGCCTCAAAAATGCGCGCGAGAAACGGAGGAACTGCACATCCTGTAGTTGTTTTTCTGCTCTCTAACAAGCCTGCTTCCCATTTCAGGGTTTCAACTCATAGTTATTGTAAAAGTGAGTCAGAGATTCAACTTCCCAGAGTGAAGCAACCAGATACGGTCATTTGCACAGAAATGCTCCATTTATATTCTCCATACAGCTCCGCTCTACTTCTTTATTTCCTCTGTCTCTAAGTAGAATCATATGAGCTAGTTCCAGTAAGATGACAACATGAGCCTCCCTTCTTTCTGCTGCCAGTATGTTGTTGAACCCCTCAATCAGCCCTGATGTTAATCAACGGCCTGACTCACCACACACACTCGTACACCCACTCCTCCCATATGCAGTCTGTTTCTGGGTCACAAATGCAAACACACAGAGATGTTCTCGTCTTTCATTGTTTTTTCCCATAAACCGCCAAGTGCCACTTTTCTGCCAAAATGCTTCGGCCTGTAAGTCTGTGTGTGTTCTGGGTGAGAAGTGAAGGAGTCAAGTTGCTCTGTTGGTACCTGTTAGTGAAAGGTCTGCTGTAAAATCCTCCTCTGAGATCCTACTTGACTAAGTTGTGTTTGATGGGTGCATGAAATCTGTTTGTTATCATTCTTTTTTAATGACTGAAGCTAGGTCTATAATAGAATGATAAAAGATCAGTACAAGGATTATCACCATCCAGACTCAAGGGGATAGCTCAGTTTTTTAAATTGGGTTGTACGGGGTACTTAACAATAGTCGGTGAAATAGCTGAACAGGCTCCCAGCAGTGCTGCACCTTTAAGGAGAACGAGCTCAGACTACTGGTAAGGTACACTGCTGTAGGCAGGCACAGTTATTCTGTTAGTTTTATGTAAAAAGAGCTACAAAACCATGTTAGGTTAAATGTCGAATTGGGCAAAACATTTTAGAGCACTTTTTTTCCCTCAAAGTAGTTCTTCTGCCTGAGCACATGGATTTCACTGATCTGCTGTTTACCTCGATGGACTCAGAAAGACACAGAAACAGCGTAGGACACCAATACTGAACAATACTGAGTTATTTTGACTCAAGTGATAGTGCCAACACAGAGACTTCCTGGAAGAAAAATAAAGCACTCTGAAATTTTTTGCCTAAACAAACACTTGGCCAAGCATCAGTTCGTGGCTCGTTTTTACGTAAAACTAACATGGTTTTGCGAAATAACTGTACCCGCCTACAGCAGTGTACCTTACTGGTAGTCTGAGCTCGTCCTCCTTAAAGGTGCAGCACTGCTGGGAGACTTTTCAGCCATTTCACTGAGTATTGTCAAGTGTGACTGAAACCCAATTTAAAAAAACCGAAATATCCCTTTAGCATTCAGATAGGTCATATTGTCTTCAATAAGCACAATACTGTGGTATTTGTGTTTATCTGAATCAAAATCCAATGTGTCCTGGCAAGTAGCTTGTTTAGTTTGAATCCACTCCTGGTCAACTTGAAAACAGGGGTCTTGGTTTGCCTCTAAGTGCACCTGAGTTCAGTTTTTCATTGCAAGAGGGACCAAACAAGGAAGTGAACCAAAAAGGGTAGGGTTAGTATTGTAAGCACAAGCAGCTTTCAATTCTCCTGGTGGGTTAATGTCCATATTCCCCTGCGGACCATGGTTCCACATTGCTTTGGCCAATTTGCAAGTTTAACCTGATACAACCTACTTACATTTCTACCTTAGTTTTCTCTCTCAAAAGGCCAACAATCTAAGCAGTGCAACAACATGTCATTCTCATGTGTACTGCTGTGTGAGGTCATAGTCCAACATTATGATGGACGGCAGTTGCCACTGACCGGAGCTAAAAGAACCTTACAGTAAAAAAACCTTAAGTATAAGTCCTGATAAATCAGCATAACCAATATTGATATAAGTATTGTTTTCTTACCATGTACAGGGTTTGTACAGTGCAAAAGTGGGAAAACTGGCCAGCCGGGTGCCACATGTCCTCCTACTCCCTTAATGCAGCTCACCAGTCAGTTTAGAATAACAAAACATGTATGTTCATAAGGAAGCCCTGACATCATTCATAACAGCAGTACGGCAGTATTAAAAAACAGAATGAAATTAAACAAAAGGATTAAATGCCCATAATTGTTTATATTTATACACTTACCAAAACAGAAAAACATTAAGCAAAATATGTTTTGATAACCAGTAAATTCTCTGTTACCCGCACACAAAAAGTCAGCGAGACTAGCTTGAATCCAGTGTTAAGCTCATTAGATTAAGTGTTGAATATTGCGTATTTGAGTTTAAATGATAACAAAACATTGATTAAGTAACTTTTTAATAACAGCTATATATATATATATTCACCCCTTTATGTTGAGACTGAGAAAACAGTTGACCCTCTGGCAATACAGATCATTTTAACATGGCGGTCTTGGTAACCAAAGTTGCCCATCCCTGACCAATTAAGTGCTTGACTGTGCTTGAAATGATAAAAGTATTAGTGCTCTATTTGGGAAATTGTTTGACATGGGTACAAGCAGATGGGATGCAGAGTCTGACAAATTTAAAAACATGAAAAGTCTTGCTTTTTATAGACAACTTGTCCTCAAGTACATTTTTTAGTAAAATATAATTGGTTTCAATAGGAAAAGAAAGGGAAATAATCTTTGATACATTCACATTAGCTGTAGGATGTTTAGAAAGCTTGGAAAAACTCCTTGAAAGTACTGAGAAAGTGTGTGAATTTTACCATTGAGATGGTGTACAAATCAGTCCTGTATCTCACTAAAAATAAATCAGTTTATCTTAAAGACTGTTTATTTCCCAGCCCTAACTTGGGCCTCGGTTCCTCATTTCTCCCCACCTTCCTTGTTTGGCCTCTTCTTTCCTTCAGTGTTTCTGCATTCTTTCCTTAGATTTACAATTTTTCTGTCACATAAAATCTTGCACATTTGCTTTTAAGCCAGTCAGTACAAATGTGGCCTGTCTGCCAACTACAGACGGTTTCATGTTTTTCTTGGAGGGGGAATTGGAGCAGAAGAAATCAGCGAGCTGTACTCTTTGTGCTCATGTCTGTTTTGTCTTCTAAGGACTCTTCTGCATATGTCTGAGCTTACCATATGTTCTTTTACTACTTCCTCAAAATCCACAACAGCCACATGATTTTTTCCTAAATGTTGATTTCCCCTCCGAGCCAGCTTCAATTTTCCTTTTGACTTTAGTTTGTTATCTTTATCAGCTCTATGATTGTTTGATCTACAAATGATGGTTTCCATGGCTTGAATCGTAGCTTCTGTATATTTGACATCTTAATCCAAGCCTTATTTTAGAATAGCTTTAGGGTTAAAGCTCATTTCATGTAATGTAAACTAATGTGGTGCCAGTCTGGAGCTCAGATTCTTTTCCGTCAGCCTTTTACACATAAATCCAACAGAGAGTCTGAGAGCCCACAAAGGGCATGACCCCCTTTGGAAAGTGACCCATAAGCCCTAGGGAAACAAGGTTTTCGATACGTCTGCCTAGCTCCTGCTCCAGGATGGGTGGAAACCAGTGCTAATTTATCCCACATGCTTGTCTTGTTAAAAGAAAAAAGGCAAGTCAGTCTGCCTTGTTTATATTTTCAACTTATATTTGTCACTTAAGCCTGAATCACTACTAACAGACTGTTTATGTGTTGTTTTCCAGTACATGTGGACAACAAGGAGCAGTATATTGAAGTTCTGGAGAACCTGGGGAACAGTCACCTAACGCAGGAAAACAATGAAGTATCAACAGGCTTTCTTAACCTTGCTGTGTTCACCAGAGAAGTCACAGCCCTCTTCAAAAATCTGGTGAGAAAATAGGAGAAGAGTGTGGGGGGAAAAGGGGATGGAAATGAGTGGTTTCTTACTACAAATTAGTTGTGTCAACTGTACAGATCAAACCACACACACAAATCAAAGGAGAAGAAAGGGGAAGGGATGGAAATCTAAACAAAGACCAAAGCAATGGTGCCTCTTTACAGGGGTATAAAAGCTCCAAACAATGATATCATCTGAAGTTTAAGAGGGAGAAAAATCAATCAGCCTGACTTATTTATTTAATTTAACACCCCCCCCCCCCCACCCCCCCCCCCCCCTGAAAGTCAACCACCAAAACATTTAACTGAGTGCAAAAGCATTTGATGAAACAAAGAAAACAATTCAAGAAAAAAAACACAGAGCCAATTTCACCAGACATGCTAGACAGACAGTTTATACATCTACAGGATATATTTTACCAGTACATCAGGAAAGTGTTTGAGAGGGCAGAAACTTTAGAAAACTCATCCAGAAAGTAATTGGACCATCGTTTTGTCAGTCACATACATTATAGACCAATCAGATGATGTAGTGGGATTAAAACAGGTATTAAAGATATTCTTAAACAAAATAATCCTCACAGCAAAGAAATTTACGACAAAGTGTGATAACATTTCATGAGACACAAAAACATTTCATGAACTAGAACACATTTCATTCAAAAGATCATCAAGAATAACATTGAAGTATTTCATGAAACACAACAATGTTTCATAAAACTCAAAACAGTAAATGAAACAGA
Source organism: Cetoscarus ocellatus (assembly GCA_037902135.1). Lineage (NCBI taxonomy): Eukaryota > Metazoa > Chordata > Actinopteri > Labriformes > Labridae > Cetoscarus > Cetoscarus ocellatus. Next base: position 2,472,124 of record JBAMNC010000815.1, read on the forward strand.
GCAATAAAGACATTTGGAACAAACTGTTCATGTTGCCAAAATACTTACATTTCTTGAAACCACAAAAGGATAAGTTTTTGTCTTTAAAGATTTGTTTTCGTGGCTTTTGTTGCCCCTTTTTTTTTGCATTTAGAGAAATGTATCTGCTGTAGACCTTTAGGACCACCATAAAAAAGCGGCAGATGCATGCGTCTTATCCCTCCCTGTGAAATCTAGGATGTGTTTCTGACTCCAAAATTCAAGTGAACCCTAACCATGCAGGAATGGATGCAGAAAAAGGGGGTTTCAGCAGCTGTATGCTCTCGCCTCTGGCCTCCAAAATGTGGGGCAGTCTTTAACCCTCCCACTGATAGTTTCCATGGCAATGATAATTCATCCCAGACCTCCATTTGTGACACAACAGTAACACACAAGCACACACACTTCCCCCCATGTGTCAGTCAAAAGGTCACAGGGGTAACCGGGCCTTGCAGAGGAGAAAAAGAAGAGGGTCCAAATGACCAGCACATCAACCCAAGCATGCACCTTAAAGCTGCCAGAGGATGTGTTTGTTACAACATATCGCACACATGCAGTGATCCATGTAATGTGTGTCTGTTGACTCTTTGGAAGAAGTATTTCCCTGTGTCAGAACTCCATGTACTATCTATTAATTACCTCAGCTTTTTCGAGCCAAAAAAAACAGTCCAACCAGTCTCCAGGTCACTGTGTCAATACATACAGATTAGCTCAAGGTGGTGGGTAAATATTATTTGTGTTTGGAGCCAGGTACTGCTCTGTTTTAGCCAGCAGGATTCGTGGGAAGCCTGCAGTGACTTCCATAAAAAGAATATGTAAATTTTTGGCAATGGTCAACATGAGACTCGTGTTCAGGATATGAAGGATAATGCTCATAGCTGAGCTGCATGCTGAACTTAAGATGAATTTCCCTGTGGGAATCTGAGGAAATTGAGCATCAGTGTTAGGCCTAACAGTTTAGGTTATACTGGATCTTTTTCAATTTGTTCTCCCTAGACCCATCATACACCCGGGTTGTCTCATATCCAAAAAAATCTTAACTTAATTTGAACTCCAACTCTACTGTACACTCACAAAAACAATCACATCCCTCTTGGATCAGATTATCTCAATGGTACATAATATGACTGACCAGTGTTTTTATTTAATGAGTCAACAGTTCAGAGGGGCTGAGTCATCATGTTTTTGAGTTATTCAGTCTCATTCCCAGAAACACAAGTCCATGGGGTTATAGGAAGAGTGTGTGTTCATGAAGTGTTTACCTCTACTCAAGAAGAGAGCTGCCACCTGCAATTCTGATAATCGACTTTTTATGCACTTATCTGTTGATATTGATATTGTTCTGATGATATGGTGTATCTCTAATTGCCACATTGCATTGAATCTTCAGGCAAGTAGAGGCATACCTTGGGAATCAGTTCAGCGATAAGCTATTATGACAAATGTACAACAACTAATGACTATCAGTACTTTAGGTACATAAACTTCCATCTTCAGCTTGCAAAAATAAATACATGTAAACGTGCAGATTAGGAAGACACTATGACATACAGTATGTTTAAGAAGAATTTTGCTTGAATATGGCTTGAGGTTTTGGCTTAGGAACAGGCGTGCCCTTGGGTAAAACAAGTTTTAAAAATGTTTCACTTAGTCATAATGTTTTAACCATTTACGTACATTTCAATGCTGTTATATTTATTATAACAGTAGCTACCTGCAGTTATTTCCAGCCTAAACGCTGTACCGAGATATGGTTCATTCAGTTTTACTCAGGGTATTGGACTGTAAAAATCAAAAAATGCCTTTTAATGAATGAGCCAATGTAATTACACTCTGCTAGTTAAGATGAACCGTACATCTCCATTGTACAATCTAACAAAGACCCTACTAGAGTTACAACCCAACCAGTTTCAACTTAGGGTCAAACTTTACACCATAACTAAAGAGCTTGAGCATAGCTGGTGCAACAGGCTACTGATCCATTAATGATTTGTTCAATTTATGTTACAGGTGCAAAACCTCAACAACATCATGTCGTTTCCTTTGGAAAATGTGCTGAAGTCAGAACTGCGGGACAGCAGACTTGTGAGTGACATTATATTACATATTTATCAATTACTTAAAAAATTTGGCTTAACTGTTTCAGATACAAGATGACCTGTTTGCCAAACTTGTTTAAGACTTGAAGAACACTAATGCTTGAAAAGGAAATATCCATCTGTTTTTTTTTTAAATATTGTCTAGATCTGTGGTGCTTAACAACTCTGTTTAAATATGTGGCTGATTGTAGGGCTGTTAAACAATGGGGTTTTTGGAACTGAGGTTGATAGTTATATGTTGCCAGTTAATAAAGCAGTGCAGGGATTTTTGTCAGCTGGAAATTACCCTTGCACCTGTTCCCTTAATAAAAAGCCTGTGGGAGTTTTCAGTGTGGTTTTGGTATTATTGCTGAGTAAAGGGTTTGTGGTGGAAAAAGTTTGGGGAACTGTCGTCCTTTTTCATCTTGATTATCTCTTAAAACAAACAGTGCTTTCATAACCTCTGAAGCATAAGTGTTATTGATGAGAGTAAAAATTTAACTTTAGGCTACTAAGAAACTACTATGAGCTGAGACTTTAACCTCTTACCCTTCCTCTTGCATGAAATACTTTCTCTTTAGTGTGACCTGATAAAGTTAGTTCTTGTGGCTGTGTTAATTATTTGTGAAACATTATTTTTTAACAGTGATCAAAAATCATGCAATTTAATGTCCCCAACCAACTCTGTAATACTGTTAAGTAATTTGTTTTCAACTGTCTATTTTGAAATGGAATAATGCTTTAAAATTCATTTGTGAGGCATCTTTTTTAGATACGTTTAATGTTGTAGGAAAAAACTTTAAAATCTCTTATATTTTCATCAACACTTTGCAGCCTTAGTGTGCAGTGATGTTGTACTCGATGGTTAGAGACAGACTAAATTCTGACTCTACCACCCATGATATATCACTATTTAATAAAAGATACAAGTTAGACTTCTTCTCTGAGCCCATAATGCTGTCTGTCTCTGCCTTAGCCCCAGCTGAGCCCTCTAAGATATTGAATAAACACTGCTGTTTATGCAGATTATTGAGAAAGACTGAGCTCTGTTTCAGCACTGAAAGATCCCTTTTGCTCAGTACTTGGCCCTTTGATTTGACATACAAGCAGACATGGTGAGTAATAGTGGGCTAATGCTCCTGAAAGCTCCTACCCTGTTTGAGGCAGCTGATCTGACAGATGAACATTGCTTCATTGTAGCTCTGAGGGAAAGCAAAGTCTGCTACTGAAATCCTGTTCTGCCAGATAGCAGACTTGTTAGCATAACTTGAGTAATCATGTCTCTGTGCGTTGGTTGTCTGGCTCTACCCAGATACACAGCAGATTATGGCAGTACCTACTTTTGGCCTGGTAAGGTGTTTAAAAGAAAACAACGTTCCTGTTGCTCAAAGTTTTACATTGAATTACAGGCAGTTTCATTTGAATAGCTTTAAAGCTTATTATCTATCAGGGCTGTTTGGGTTGATGTGTTAGGAGCAATAAGGTTAAGATAAGAATTACTGCATTTGCTTTCTTAAAGTTGGATTAATTGCATGCTCTTTTGCTTGTTAGACTTACTGTATAACCTTACATGACAGGGCAGCAGCTGGTTGCTACTAACTGTAGTATCTTCCTACTTTCACAGTGATGGAAAATGAGGACACCACTGCTCCTTTGAATTATTTTATTTAATTAAAAAACTCCCAAACGGATCAATTGACAAGTCAAAAGCATCTGTACCTTGTGATTAGGGCTGAATGGTATTGACAAAAAAAAACCCAAAAAAAATGCTAGGTGAAAACCAAGCATTTTTCACAAAAATAAAAACATAATACAAAAGAATGTGGAAAGTGCAGTTTTAGCGCGGTGGAAATCTATATCGTTTATATTGTTGCTTTTTGATATTAATATCTTGAATGTTCATATCTCGATACCAATACGATAACGATATATTGTTTAGCCCTACTTGTGATACTAAAAATGGCACCTTTTTTACAGTATCCCTCAACTATATTCACTAAAGTCCCTCGAAGACCATTTTTGTTTGTTGTTTAGTGTTGTGTTAATGTGCTTTGTGAGCTGCACAAAACCAGTGGCTATAAGCTAGCAAGCAGTAGCTTGTAGTCAGTTTACATCACTGAGTTCTGAGGTAATCTTAACATTTTCTTTAGTGATACAAAGAGTTTGGCAGCAGATGATTTATCTCTGTGACTCTGTGTAACTCTGGGCAATGTAGAAAGGGCTTTTGAGCAGAACATTTTGTTGGCTTAGTGGGCTAACCATCCAACTTAACAAAGTTACAGTGGATGATTTCTTTTTGCAACCAGTATGCTTGTTCAACTGTTATGATGTAATTGTGAAGGGGGTTTCAAATTAATTTATTCTTTGAAAATAAAAGAAGGATTTTGTTAAAACAGTAAATTACTCTGAGCTGAAGACATTACAAACTGCGAAGTAAAAACATAAAGTACATTTTTTTTGTGGAAAAACTCATAAACTTGTTATTAAACCTAATGTGCATTACTTCCATGAGAGAAGGCAACAAAACTGGAATTGTGAATGCTTTTATTAATGAGAGATCATGGAATAGAAGTATTTTTGTACATGCACTCAGTGTGTCAAAATGTGTCTAAAGGGTTTATCTCTGCACTAATTCAAGAAAAAGTCAAAGAGTCATAATCATGAAGTAGATCTTGGTTCATTCATTTGATTTCTAATTTGAGAAACTTAAAAGCATAGTTTCACGTTCTCAATATAGACTTGCAAATAAAGATTGTTTTTAATGCAAAGAAAGCAACAATTAATGTCAGTACTATCATACTCAGCAGTTAATCATGATAAAAAAAATGCTCATGTTTGACAGCCCTTGCATTTGAGCATAATGGTCAATATAACTCTCTTTTTTCTCTTCTTTACAGGAGCTCAAGAAACAGATGGAGAAGAGCTGGAAGGAGTATGACATAAAAATGTAAATAAAACATACCTTTACATCAGTCTTGTTACCTCACATTTAAACGGAATTGTGACCAGATTCTGGTCCTGCTCCTTATCTTAGAGCCTGATTGCAACATTAGGAAAAGCATCTGCAGCCTGAGCCAGATGTCAACGCCTGAGGAGAATGACACAGATGTTTACAGATTTTTATTAGTCTTTTACTGGGTCGCTGAGAATGGTGTAACAGCACAGGTTAAAAGGATAACAGCTCTCTCCCCTCAGCCATCTCCATCACATGCTGTGAAATAAAGCTGCGTCATTGCACTTATCATTTGATCTCACTCTGAAAACAATGTCATGACTTTTATATTGCTGTAAGAAGAGGTAACCTTTCCCTTACTGTTTAATCCAATTTCTCTTATTTCTTAGAGTTCATGGAAAAAGGAGCCAAAGTGTCTCAGTGGAAATGAGAAGCATGTTAAAATCACAGAAAGAGCCAGTCATTACACAGAAAGTGAATAAGCTGATTTAAAAAACTGTGAAATAAATTGTGCATTAGAATACAGGAATGCAACTCCACAGTGTGTTTTTGATAGTAAAAATCCTTATTATTTTCTCAAAAGTGGAGTGATTATTAGATGAGGATGTGAATTAGAAAGAATTTGATGCATATCACAATACAGGGGTGATAATACAATATATCAAAAAATGTATTGCTAGAAAATAAGCAGGAGTATTTACCGTGGTTATTAATAAGTGTAGTCTTATTCAGCAGTTTTAAAACCTTTTTGTTCAAGGCATACCTAAAATCAATCAAAAAACCTATGGAATACCACATACAAATCCATGGACATTACCCTCTTAAATATGTTACCATATCTTATCAGTGTTCAGGTGTTTATTTGTATCTGCCAGTGACTAATAAAAATTGACAAACAACTATATTACACATTGAATTTTTAATTACAAAATTATTTAAGAGTTCATTTAAAACACAGTTGAATTTCATAAAATATACAATTTATCTGCAAGGCAATAAAAATAAACTACAAAACATCAGGGACTGTTGGCAATACCTCTGAGTACTAGGGTCTGCTGTTTAGCACTCATGCTAACTTCAGCACACCATATACAGCCACCTTTTGTAACACCACAGGAAAGATGGGTGTAGAATGAACCTCTGTTTATTGGTGCACTCCACTGACCTTTGAACGCAAATGTTAGAGCTGAGAATTGCAGTACACCTGAGTAAACTATGTTCCAGTTAAAAGCTGATATACTCCAACTGAAGATCGGCTGACCTCCAGAGAAGAACTTACAACTTTGCATCTCAGATTAGTAAACCTTTAGTTTAAGATCTGAAAGTGTGTAAAAGTGCCATTTGCTATGAATTACAGACTTGGCAATGGATTATGGGATAGATAGGGTTGCGACTCTCCATTAAATAGGTCATGCTGGGTCCTGAGGCCACACCAGTTAAGAACCAATTGTTTAAACATTGATATACTGGCCAGGATTAGAATGAGAAAATGTACTTGAACAAAGGCTGCTGAAATAGCAAGCTGTCAGTTACTGGTGAGCTCTACATAAAATCTTTTGCTTTCTTTCCCCCCTCCTCAGAGGAAAGCCTGAGAAAGAGAGGAAGAGCAGGCTGATCAGGATGGAGGGATCATCAGACGGAGGGGAGGACATGGAGAGAGAGAGACGGACCTTTCAGCTGCAGATGTGCGAGGTGAGGGATCAGTGCCAGTCAAAATACCCACACAGGCCCCTTTCACATACTTAAAGTGGACATGGGTGGTCTATCTTGTGGATACTGAATTCCATCCAATATCAACTAGATGACCAGGTTTATCCCTTCTGTGTCTTTCTAGTAATTCCTCTGATGGAAAAATATGTAATAAAAACTCAAACACCAGCTTAATTGTTTGAGACTTGCACAGCTGGGTCATCTACATTAAAGAGTATAAATCAAAAGCAGTGAGAAATGCCTTTTGACCACCACCTGGATGCCAAATTGGGGGGGATTCCTATCAAGTGCCATGGACTTGCTTTTGAATACAGGTGGCATAGTGTTTCAGTCCACATTTAAAACAAACCTGAGGAAAAAAACAAGTCTAACTCTGACTAAGACCAGCCGGGGAGACAAAGAGGAGAGGCAGGGAAAATGAAATTTCCACTTGTTGCGAGCTGCTCCACCCCTCTGTCTCTCTGCTTGACCGTGTTCCTTTCCCCCTGCATATATACAAACACTGAGTGACACACAAAAACACACACCAAATAACCACAGAACAGAGAAACTTAACTGAGCCTGTTTCTGCTTCAGCTACACAAAAACAGATGGATGGATTCAGACTAGGGATTTTATGGAGTGAAGACAATGCTGTCATTTCTTCCACAAAGCTATGAAAATCCTCATACCATAAATATCCACAAAACCTTCTTGTTTCTTTATAAAAAATGGATTAAGACTTGAGGGAGGATGGAAAATATGCAACAAAGCCTGCATGTGGGCCTGTGTGTTCTATGTATTTTGATTAGAGACATTTTCAAGGCGCCATGGACTTTTTGTGACTGGCCAGTGTTAAACTAAAGCTCATAATCTCAACAACAAAGGCAAACAGTGTCCTAGAAAGAAAGGGACAGACACTGAAAACGACTTTTGAGAATGATGAAGTATGATCTTAGTGAGCTGTATTTTTTGGCTCACTGCAAAAAAAGCCAATCCTGAAGGTGTATTAGTCTAGTTTCCAATCAAAAAACATAAATACCTTTTATATGAAGGAGAAGAGATGTAATTGACAGTTACAAGAATCTGTATATTATATGGACAGGCAATTCAGGCTGTACCTATTCCTTGTAATATCTTGAAATTCCAAGTTTTTGTGGACATTTAAATAGGGATTCCCCAATCACTTTTTTTTATATAAATGCCACTTAAGTAGAGTGAGATCTGCTGATACTGGTAGAATAAATCAGCAGTTGTCAGTCAGTTTAACTTTGTCTCCTTTAGCTTTTGGTATTCAAAGTTTTCACCGAAACCTAAATTTTTTTGTATTGAAGTTGGATTTGAAGACATCTTGATAACAATTTTATGTACACTGTCCTTCAAGTCATCTAACCAAGCCAACCAATATAAATCGTTAAGTAGTGTTGTGTTTCCATAGATAGTTAGCTAAATATGGATTTTGTCCGTAAACACTGATAACCAGGGATGTTCCAAGGCAGATTATTTCAAATTAAGTTGAAATTGAAGTAACCCCATTAGTCTCATAATTAAGCACTAAGAAAATGGTTGAAATTAAAGAGGATCACAGTGTCAGTAAGTAGTTAATATGATGTTGGTTTGCCAGTCAGTATGTAGCTCAAGCTTGTGTAAGCAAGCACTGCTAGCTAGTCTCTCAGATTAACATCCATATCTTTGTTCTGAATGTGGCTATGCACCACTTTTGTTGAGTGTTTCTACAAGATGCCATCTATGCTTTTCATTTGTTACACTGGATTTATCCAATTTCCTTTGTTTACATCCAGGCTAGAGAACATTTCAGCGGCAAGCCTGCAGCCATTTCACATAGCCACTGTGGTTACTAGTGGCAGGCAGCGGCGTAATAGATTAGATAGCATTTGGCCAAGATTCTGGGACTGTATTAATAAATGAGACAAAGAAATACTTTAACTGGCTTGTTAACCCTCCCAACTTCATGGTACTGCTGGCGCCATCAGGCAGTAACGCTGAATTGGTTGACTTATATTGCTTTAATGGAACAATTTATCTCAGTGGGGACAACTGTATTTGAAACTTCACTCTTTTTTTCCATTTTTGGAAAAGTTTAGATCAAATATATCCCTTTCAAAAAGTTTTGATCCTGCTATAAAGTCAAGTGTTTAATTCTCTTTTCAGAAATTTTATAATTGTAGATCTGCAGTGGCAAATCTATAACTGGTGATGTATTTTTTTTATCTAATACCCATTAGTTCTCAGAATAATTGAAATGTAAATGTAAACAATGTAATGTGGCCCTTTGTACCACTTGAGACAGAGACTGCATCCAAACATGTCCTAAATCAAGGTGGACTAAAAACAGTGGAAATTGCTTGAATTTTTAAGAGTTAATCTAGTGCTGGCTATTTTTTTGTCTAAATTTTAACCGTTAACCCATCTGTTTCTTAATCCTAAATTGTAACCAATTAGGATTAATACAAAGCTTGGGGGATTTTACTATGGCTGCCTTTAGTGAATGAGGAAAATCCCTGACTAGCAGAAGGAGCCGAGCTGGTAAAGTTTTTTGTTTTAAGAAGAGAGTTGAAGGTTCTGCATTTTTGGTCATTTTGATTCACAATTCTAATGAAGTTCCCCAATAATAATCAAGTATAGCTATTCTTGATGCCATCCAGACTTTTTTATCAGTCATATTACTCTCCACCTAAATATTTTTTTATCAAGCCTTTTATAACTTTCTGTGTTTGTACTTCCAGTATCTTCTGAAGATCCAGGAGCTGAAGGTTCGTCAGGGCCCTGATCTCCTCCAGAGTCTTATCAAATATTTCCAGGCTCAGCTCAGGTCAGTCCACATGCTTGAATTTCATTTTTTTTCTTAACCATCATTTTCAGTGTATAATATTTGCTTAAGAAAAAGCTGTCCTGGCCTGAAAACCACATTGGATTTAATTTAACCCTAGGTTTTCAGTCAGAGGATAAGCATAATAGTGGTTTCACTTTCCGTTTACAATCTATTTTTACCTTGTTAACCATTTACCCATTCTAATCATATTCAGGTTTTCATGTGGGAGTTGAGTTGCTTATACAGCTACACCATGTGATGTTTTGGTTGGTTTGAGCTATGACGTTTATACTCAAATACCAACATGACTCAGCATTTGATTCTCTTTCTCATCTCAGTTTCTTTCAGGATGGGCTGAAAGCTGCTGAGAATCTTGCTCCTTTTATTGAGAAGCTTGCTTCATCTGTTCACACGGTAAATACAAAGAAGCTAAGAAGCTACTTCTGGTCTATGCCTACATGCTTTTAACCAAAGTGTGTTTATAGGGGGAAAAAGTAAGTCATCTTGACTGGTTATGATTTCAGAACAGAGGCATATTTGTCATGAAGAGGGGGAAAACTTTAAGTCTGTGTCTGCTACTGTTGTCCTGATTAGTAAAAAAAAAAAGAAAAACAGATGTTATCTAAAAACGCATATGAATGTCATAGTCATCATTCTCTGAATCAAAACAGTGCATACACAGGCACATCATTTGCTCAACACAAGGTGAAAATGGGTCATGGAAGGCTTTTGTGCATGTTGTTTCATTATGTTTTGTATAATTCTGTCTTGATGGTTCTGTCACAGCCGCCAAAGCCTCAACCACTCTTCCCTACTCTCAAACTTCTCCCCTAGCAGAACCCACAGACAGAGACTGTTATTGAAGTCTATTCCCAGAAATGTTTGCTTTTTCCAAAAGGTGAAACTGAAAGCATCCCTCATTTTCATTCCTTCCCTGTTGCACACTTTTTTCTCCAACCACTTGAACCTGTTTTCAGTCAGCACTAAATTGTGCCCTTTTCTTGGATAACACACTGGAAATGAACGAGGATACTGAAAACGTTAGAGGTTTTTCTGGTTCTGCGTTGACAGAACAGAGACCCGCTCAGACATGCCAAACCTCGGCTTTAAAGAGGAAATCCTGACAAAAATCTATGTTATGCTTCCCAGCAAAAACGCTGAAATGTTTCTATTTAAATGACTTATGCTGCATGTGAGGCTGGTCACTCTGCTGCTGTAATAAGAAAAAAATACAACCTCCCAGGACAGCACACCCTGTGCTCAGATCTGTTTAAGATTATTTAAACCATTACACAAAACCCTGATGTGCTGTCTCTCCACACCCAGTCCTTGGAACAAATAAAAAACACTGCATATGAGGACATAATTGGAAAGAAACATGTGTTCCTCCATCTGCTTACATAATTTTAATGCTTCAAACTGTGTTTGTTGTAGGTACGTATGGAACAGGACGAGGAGGTGAAACAACTCACTCAGTTAAGGGATTCTCTCAGATTACTACTGCAAGTAGAGGGGAAAGAGGTAAGCCTACCCATAACCTATAAATGTGCCATTATTAGATATTATAGAGAGTGCTATTCAACAGCAGGAACTTCCCCTTGGAACTTAAAACCTTTTGAAAAACTTGTGTTTCAATAACTGGTACCAGGTTCAAAATTTAGTTATGGGGTTAATGATCTAGCATTTGAAAAGTCCCTGCTTGGGGTAGTTTCATCTAAATGTCCAGAGGCTTTGGTGTTGGGACCTCTGGTGTTGACTCACTCTGATTGGCAGAGCACCAGCAGCGTTTCATATCACCTGTCATGCCCAAAAGACTGCAACTGCAGGCTCACTTTGTTTTCATTGTGCTTCAAGGCTCCTTTTAACTTTATGGGGGAGTATGAGAAAAATACCTCTGACAGATGGACAGACCAGAAGGGATGGGTTTCAAAACCAAATACTAATGTGGTACCAGTACCAACACATCTAATACCCATTGAATCGAATCTAAAGCCCCATTCACATTGCTGTTTTAACTGTAATATTTATGCCCCTGTAACGCTTTGCCTACACTGTGAATGTCTAGGAGACTGAATGTCTCCAGAGGTAACATCAGATCTGTAATATTTAACAGAGTGAAGCATGTCTACTCAGTGGGAGGCAGAAGTGCTGCAAGCGTCTCTGCTTTTGCATGTATGTGCACCATGTTGCACACATCCAAGCCATTTGCAGCTTGAACAAACAGATAATTCAGCCTCAGGGAATTAATGTGAATTTCTTGAGGTGTTAAGATGATACAGCCTAATTGCTGCACTTTTGTGTTAAGGCATTGTGAGAAGGGATATTTAACACATTTATGTGAATATTTTAGGTCCAGTTCACTTAATGTCAGGGCCACAGATGCTCCATCTTCTCTGCCTTCTTTAATCAGTTAGCTATCTAACATTACCCTCCAGCCAAAGAATCAGGCATTTCAGATAACAAAAGCATTACCACATAAAGCTGCAACAAATTTTCACATTACTAATGCTTTTTTATCTCCTTAAATTATTGGTTTAGACACCAGGTATCAGTACCATTAAATAGTATCAATTTAGCACTGGTATTGGAAAAAAATAAAAAAAAATACCTAACTATACAGGCTGTGAGTGCCCTAAAGCACAATTAAAAGCAGCAAAGATTGAATCTCCTCTGTGCTTATATGCAAACAATGATACTAGCTTGACCATTGCACTTCATGGCCTCCTCTTTGCTGCATGGGTTTTGCCATCTTTGTCTTATTTTATTGCTTTTTTACATAATTGTGCTGATCTGCATAATCATCTCTTAAATGTGGGCTTCAGTAAAACACAATACAATAATAGGCCACAAGACCTTAAAGGGAAGTTCCTGGAACAAAAAGTTTCTGGTACTTTTGGTTGAAATGGACCCCAACCTAACTTTGCCTCATTACAGTTTATGCTTTAAAGGATGTTTATAATTGTAAGGGCTTTCTTGAAGCCTTAAAAATAAGCCTTTAATCTCTCTTTTGTCTCAGGAATACCTGAACAGAAAGAATTCTGGCAATGGGTACAGCATCCATCAACCCCAGGGGAACAAGAAGTACGGGACAGAGAAATCCGGCTTCCTGCTCAAGAAGAGTGATGGGTGCGTTATGGCACAAGCAACAGCATCAAAATGTCAGATAACAAGCAGTTAACAAGTACACATGTTTCTGAATGAAAATCAAAAAATCATGGAGTGTTAGGTCTTAGTAAAATATATTAGTACTCATGTTATAGCCAGGTTGTATTCTAGATCACTGGCCAAAGAACTTTTGTAAAGGAAAACTTCTAAGTCAACTCTAAATTCCACCTATTTATATTTTAGCTAATCTGTGCTGAAACATGGATGTAAGTTTTAGTGTTTTATAAGGAGTTTTCAGAGAAGGGGAATTTCTCTACCCCACCTGGTCTGCATTATTGTGGGGTGAAGATCCCAGCAAGAGCCCCTCCTCTGGAACTGAGTGGATCCAACTTTTAAGTCATGCAAATCCGCTCTAAAGCACAAACAGAGGTTGATCATAGTGAGATAAAGAGAGGGGATTTAATTTAGGAGGTTGAATGGTGGATGGGAGGAGAGCAAACCTTCCTGGGCCGGCTGACACAAAACAGAGCCCACTGTCAGCCGTTTTACGTGATCCAATTAAGATAACAAAAACAAGAGTTAAGCCGGCCCAGGGCTGTGTTTAGACCATCATTACTCACTTCAAGGGTGAATGTTAACACTATTGGTAACAAACACACTACACAGAAACCCACTAGTTAGATTCCTTCCTGCCATACTGTGTTTTTATGTCTTAACTTTTAATTTCTTTGTGTTTAACTGCGCAGGATCAGAAAGGTTTGGCAGAAGAGAAAGTGTGGAGTGAAATTTGGCTGCTTAACAATTTCTCACAGCACGGTGAGGACACATACACTAAGTTGTCAACAAATGCTCAGGTTCAAAACACAATGCATTTTTCCATATGCACTGAGATGAACGTGTGTGTTTTTTAGATTAATCGACCTCCAGCCAAGTTGAACCTCCTGACCTGTCAGGTGCGGCCAAACCCTGAGGACAGACGGACCTTTGACCTGGTTACTCGTAGGTTCACCCTTTACTTTTGACCCGTAACACTTTTTACCCTCCACATTAAAGGCTCTCAACAGCCATCTGTAGTGCAGCTGCATACAAGCTTGCCTAGTGGTCCCAGCTTTAAAAGAAATTGGCATCAAATGCAGCTTATTTACTCAAACAATTCCTCATGATTCACTTTTTTATAGTCAAGTAAAATATTTGTAGTCACACAGCCTCTTCTACTAGTGTCTTTTTAACTCTTAAACTCTTCTTACTTCAAACATATTCAGCATTATGTTTTATTGCAATAACATTAAAGCTACAGTATCATGCAGTTAGATTAACCAGTCAGTAACAAATAACATTTTTAAATCACATTTATGGCTCACTTTTTAAATGTATTCTAGTTCAGTCAAACTGCTCATGCTAGTATTTAAGACAATTACTGCAGCTGCAGGAGGCTCCATCATCGTCACTCCTCACAGATAATTTTTTTATGTAGAATTGAATGATTGTGAGATGCTGTTTTAAACCCTGTGCCAGAGCCTAATGACGGATGCTGGGGTGATGGAGGCTTGAAAGCAAGAGCACAGCACTGATGCAGGGCTGAGCTGACAGAGGCAAAGCAGAGACAATAAAACAGAAATGTTGCAGCATAGATTGACTGCTATTTGGGAGGATGTTTGTTTGGTTACTAAATAATGAAGCATCTTCAGAGTGAAATTGTTACAGGTTGAGTTATCTGCTTTAACTAGCTGGGAGGTATCTTCTCATTTAAGGTATTGTAGCGGGCAGGCAGTTGTATGCTTTTTACCAAAACAATTCAGTGTGTTCCCAGAGTGACTGAGATGAGGACAAGGCTCCTCCTTTGAATGAATTATTACACTTAAAAAAAAAAAAAAAAAGGCAACTTACAGACAGCTCTGCACACAAGTCAAAAATAATCTCCATTATGTTATATCAAACTCTTAACCTTTAAACTTTTTTCCTCTTACCTGTTTTTGATCACTTTTAAATCCGTAAGTTTTATTCCCATTATTGAGCAAATGCTGTTACCTACCTATCTTTTTTTTTAAAACAAAATCAGTTTTTTATCCAAACAAAAAGTAAAATAATCTTATGCCAAAGGCACCATAGACAGAGACATTGGGAACTTTGTAGTCATACTTTCTGGTTCCATTTGGAGGGAGATATCAAACTATGATGAAATGTCTTGCAGTTGATTTTGGAAAGTTTGGACAATTAGGAGAGATGATTTGTGCAATAAGAATTGTAAAAAGAAACAATATTTTTTGATAAAAAGAAAAAAAAATAAAATAGTCTAATTGTCATAGTAAAAGCATCGTTAACCCTAACAAGGGCACTTAGACCACTAGAAAATCCTAAGAACTGCAGATGCTGCTGCATGTAGTGTGGTGGAATAGACATCAGTGTGCCATTCTGTACATAGCAAGCTGTAATTGTAATCAACAGTGTTTAAGACTGTCCTTCACATAATGAGCACTTTGAACATGTCTGCTGCTGCTACGTCAGTAAAGTTCACGTCTCAGTGATAAATTTAGAGGCCAAGATGATGAAATACATCTCTTTGCTCACACTTGTTTCTTAATTAAGATAAAAGCAATAAATGCAGATCAAATATAAAAGATGCATTTTCTGTGTTCAACTCTAATTTTTTCATCTCCCACAGATAATCGGACTTATCATTTCCAGGCAGAGGATGAGCAGGAGTGTATGATGTAAGTGTTGATGTGATAGTAGTTGGCATACCAACTCTCTCTTCAGCCTTCTAACTCCTTAGCAAGTTGGGACATGTCATGCACCTTTATTTTAGCTCCTGCCTATATGGGAAAGAATTTATGCAATGCCACTTTTGCAATCACTTATGTTGGTCTTACAGTGAAGACAGAGGAACTTTGGTGAAAAATATGGAAGATTTTACTTTATTTTTTGATAGGTTGTCAATTTTTGTTATTTCAACACTTCCTATCATAATAATCTGTATTGAAAAGTGCCTAAGCTGTGAATAAAATAGATTTTCAGTAATTTAACTTTAAGTAGCCATACATAAAAGAGTATACTTAATAAATTGCAACAGTATATTGGCAAAATTGGCCATTAAATTGTTATAAAACATTATATTGCCCCATATTAGGTGCCCTTTGTATTGTTGCTTTTGTATTGAAACAGGTATCAGTAATTTTCAATCTTGAGAGAAATTGTTTCAAAGTCTTAAAAAACATGTAACTTTGTGAAGCAGAAAGTAATAAAGTAGTATTAAATCAGTTATGTAGGGGGAGGGGCCATTCTGGGGCTTAACTGAAGGGTTTAGAAAGAGTAGCTGTCCTGGAGGTGCCCCATGGCACAGCTGGCTTTGGGTGGTGGTTCTTCTTTTCTTTCAAAAGGCAAGTAAAGGAACTTTGTTTTGTGATGTGGGGCTTGAAGGGAGTGCACTTTTTTTTCTGTTCCCTCTCTTTTACTTGTGCGAGGAGGGCCTGTGGGCAGATTCTTTGATGTGATGAGCTGTGTGAGCTCTGGGACAGAGGGAGATGGAAATGGTTTGAAGGGAAAAGGACCAGAGCTTCAAATGAAAGATGTGAGGTTTGGTTTGAGTCTGGGTGGTACAAGTCATGAAACTGAGAAAGTGAGAGTGATGATGACTAATCATTACAGAGCAAAAACACATGGAGGGGATACTTTGATCCCAAAAAGAAAAGACTCAAAATGATGACTCTCTTTCTTGCCCCCAAGGGTGCTGTTGTAAAATTCCCCCCTTTTAATGAATTATTTTCTCTATGTGTGTCTGTGTTCAGTTGGGTGTCAGTGCTGCAAAACAGTAAAGAGGAGGCCCTTAACACAGCGTTGGGAGGAGACCAGCTCCATCTCCAGGATAGTGGGCTGCAGGAACTTTCCAAATCTATCATCGCAGAGCTCCGACACATGCCTGGAAATGAGGCCTGCGCTGACTGTGGAGCTGCAGGTGAGCCAATCATAGTAGGGGATGATGTCTGAAGAAGAAATATGTTAACGAGCGTAATTCCTTATGCATTGTTGCGGTCTTTCACAAGAATTCTGTGTTTCTGAAGCCCTGTTCAGACCAAAGATTGGCAGTGAAACAAGTTGAAACTTGCAGTTGCTTGCATTGGGCTGCTCTGAAAAGTTCTAACAGCCTTTCAGTTCAAAACGCTCCAAGTAAAGTGTATATTTTCCAAAGCAACAAACGTGTGCTTAAGTTTCCTCTTTTGCTCTTCATGATATGGTTTTACAGCACCATATGACCTGCAGCATACAGTATAAACTGAATGAGAAGGGTAATATTGTGTTACTACGATTGCAGTTCTGCTTCTTTCAAAATAACAGAACATTATAAAAGGATCCAGGCTTTGGAGCCGTCCCATCTTTTGTCAGTTTCTCCTAGTCATTATCAAAGAAGGTTATGTTATTTAGAGCAGTGGTCCCCAAAGTGGAGTCACGACCACCCTAGGGATCACTAGACATCATAGCAGGGGTTGTGAGATGCAAAGAAAAATTTAAAATGTTTTTAAATGGCAGATTTTCCAATGATTGTAGTAATTTCTACATAAAAGTAGCTCAAGTCTCCAGCGCAGTTTGTTGGGTCTGGCAGAAGTTTTGGAGCCCCAGATATAGAAATGTTACCTCGAATAAGCTGAGAAAATATAAACTACCAAGACTGTATTTCACCAACTGATAATAATGCTGTGCTTCTTGGCAACAGCTTTTGTTTGAGTAACTTTTAAAGCCTGTGTCCTACAAACAGGGGCCTTTTGTTCTATCAGAATCATCAATCAGCTCTCTCCTCTGCCCGAAACTTTATCATTAGAACCAGATGACATTCAAGCGACTTTGTAGCTGGAGTAACCAGCTGGCTTCTTCTTGGGCTTGGAGGTAATTACTTAGTGAAATGTGAAGTTTCTTACATTCTTAAAACCAGCTGTTTGTGACTTGCTAACCTCACAAGCAAAAATATCCTTAAGCCTGCGTTGCAACAGCTCGGTCCAGCCATCTGCAACTGCCCCTTGTATGGTTTTTGATCTTATTGAATCCTTGTAGGAACTAGGTTTCACAGTTCTGTAACTTTTTCTTTTCAACCTGTATTTTTCAGATCCAACATGGCTGTCAACTAATCTGGGCATCCTGACATGTATAGAGTGCTCTGGTATCCACAGAGAGCTTGGGGTCCACTACTCTAGGATACAGTCCCTCACTCTGGACCTGCTGAGCACCTCG
Organism: Cetoscarus ocellatus; assembly: GCA_037902135.1. Taxonomy (NCBI): domain Eukaryota; kingdom Metazoa; phylum Chordata; class Actinopteri; order Labriformes; family Labridae; genus Cetoscarus; species Cetoscarus ocellatus. The sequence continues at coordinate 2,490,020 of JBAMNC010000815.1, forward strand.
GAGCTTCTGGTACAAAAAAAGCACACATGGAAGCAGACAAAAACACACAGAGAGCTGGTGGAGTTAGTATAGTCAGGATGTCCTAATTCCATTGATTGTGTAACTGTCTGCCTTCATTTGAGCGCTTTTTAAGTGACATGTTTGTGTCGTTTCAGTTGGCAGTCAGTATTGGCAACACAAGGTTCAATGACATCATGGAGGCGGGCCTTCCTAACGACGCTGTCAAACCATTGCCACATAGTGACATGTGAGTCCCAGATTTTGATAAAGCAATACTCTGATTGTTTAAACTCACTGGTTTATGCTTATTTAACATTAACTCTGGTTTTCATTAAACAGGAATGCCAGGAAGGAGTACATAGTGGCGAAGTACGCTGAGCGTCGCTATGTCCAGCGCAGAGAAGAGGCAGATCCTTGCCGGCTGTATGACGCTGTGAGAAGTCGTGACCTCACTTCTCTTCTGCAGCTTTATGCTGAAGGAGCCGAGCTCGCCAAGCCGCTCACACTTCCTGATGGACAGGTTTGTGTAATTTGTATAATCTACAGCTGCTCCTCTTCATATAATGTATCCTGTTGGGGGGGAGAGTGTATAACACCAAATCTCAGTCATAACATTCCCACAGATGTCATGCATTTAACTTGAATTGCAGCTACATCCTGAAGAGGCTGCCCTCCCAGCATGATTAAAGCCATGCACATTGTTTAATGGTTTGAAAAACCTGACTTAGAAATATAGCTCAAATGTCTAAAAATAGAAGCTAATTCCCAACCGTGTTAAAAATGTCGCCACATACAGTATGTAGGAGGTGTGGATGGACTCAGTATGTGAGCTATGAGTTAATTGTCCTCTGGTGTGCATGCTTGATGTGGGTGGGTATTCGGGGGCCTTCCCATCTCGGCTGGCCTTTAATCCACTCTCTCCCTCCTCATCCTCTCATCTTGTTCTCCCCGCCTCTGCTGTCTCTCCAAAACGCCTCATCTCGTCTTTAATAACCTTCCTGTCATACACTTCCTGCTCAGCATAAGTAGCGTGTGCAGCTCTGCCGACTTCTGTGTGTGTGCGTAAGTGTGAGTGTTTGTTTGTGTTGGTTGGTCGTCGTTTATTATTTCAGCTTTGAGGTCAGAGCTCACGTCTCAAGAGAACAACTGAAAAGAGCTCATTGAATTACGCAGCACTTCTGTGTTTTTCCTCACAGCCTATTTGCAGTATAAGCACATTGTTTTTAAAGATTTAGGACACAAAAACTCAAATTAGTTGCTGCACACTCTAGCCTTTACATTTGTGTCACCTGTGTCCTTCTAAAGTTGGAACAAGACAGATTATACAGCTGCATTACTAAAAGAAGAAGTTTTTTAAATAATCTCTTATGAGGGCCAAAGTTCTGTATAATATTTATGTTTTCTTTACATTTAAGGGGAATAAAGAGACAGCTCTTCATCTTGCTGTTAGCCTGGAGGAGAAAAGCTCATTGGCACTGGTGGATTTTCTCTGCCAGAACAGGTTAGACACTCAGTTACTGACGTATTTCAGCCGCCCTATTGCATGAGGATTAAGCTCTTGTTTCTGAGAAAGTTGGCAACATATAACTATGTCTCTCTGTACTTACTGTTCATTTTACAGCAACTGTTTGGAGAAGAGAACTGCAGAAGGAAACACTGCTCTTCACTACAGCGTCCTGCATCACAAGCCTGAGTCTCTCAAGTTATTGCTCAAAGCGAAGGCAGCCCTTCACACAGGTGCTTATATACAATTTTTTATTCTGATAAAATTTATACCTAACATAAAATTCCATGCTACCAGTGATGATCCTTAATGCTTATTGTAAATGTGCGTCAGTGCTTAATGGTGATATTTGATTTCCAATCGTTCAGACTGCATATAGTGATGCTCCAGGAGAGGGGTTTCCAAACACCTGGCTGTTGACTGGTACTGTCCCATAGATTATTTTGTACTAGGCCATACAGAGCTCTAAATAATACCCCCCACCCCCTTTTAACAATATGGTCTATGTTGTATTTTATTAAAAAAAAAAAAAATCAGGATCCCTCCCATCCATCTGTGTTGCTGACTGTCAAGACCCGACACAGAGACACTCTTTCTCTATCACAGCTGAAATGATCAAAAACGTTTGTGTTCGCTTAGTTGTCCAGCTTTTTTTAGTGACAACTATATTTGAATCTTCATGATGTGTGTTACTGGACGATGCACGGGGCACAAGAGAGAGCTCAGACTTTATAAAACTTACAGATGTATAAGAAACAGACATGAAGAAAATTTAGAGGTTAGAACAAATAACAGGTTACTACTGATAATAAGTTATCAGTAGTAGCTGAAGACAGCTGGACAAAATCCCTGTGTAGCAAGTTTCGCACTAATATACTCTGTGCTTGGATATAATAAGGCAGTGTTAAAATTTAATTGATGGCTGTTTTAGCTGGTGACTTTCAGCCAACTGCCTTCCTAGATGTTTTTCTTACAACAGCTGTTAAAAAAGAAAGTACCCGCTGGATATACACAGTGCTTAAGAAATTTATGAGACCACCGCCATATAAGGATTATGCCACGGTAGCCCTTAATTAACAGTCTATCACAAATATCTCTACACTTGTTATAAATTGGTGCTATACAAAAAATGATTGATTAATTGATTGATTGAAATTAAAATTATTTACTTGTATTCCTGAACAGAAAAATAAGTTTTGGTGGTTGAATGTTTTGCTTGATTAATTTATGACTTCTCAGAGAAGCTCAGTGAGCGGCTCAAATTTGGATAAAAAGGTGAATTTGTTTTAAATTTCTCATTCCTGATGTAAATGTTTGTCTAATAACAATAACACTTGTAGTTTCTAACATGCTTTTGAAAAAAATGTAAAAAAAATACAAGCATTGCCACACATCTTGTTGAAAGTCCCTAGATCATCTGGGTACCAGTCAAACTAATCCACAGATCATGTTCTATGTACTCTTTTGGTCTTTTGGTTGCACTGTGATACAAAACAAAGTTTGGTACTCCAGGTCCAGGATGTGTTTATGCAGTCACCAATCTTTTTATTGTAGAACCTCAACCTTTTTGTTGATGACAGCAACTTATTTTGCTGGTTTACTTGTGTAGACACTTCATTCCATGCATACATACATACATAGTAAAGTGCTGATAACTTGGTAGTTTACCCAGCATGAATGTAAATGCTAAAAATGTGTGAACAGGGTCCATTTTTCTATTACAATGTGCATCTAGTTAGCCCTCCAACCATCTTTTCTTTCATACTTTCTCTAGTCAACTCAGCAGGAGAGACAGCACTCGATATCGCTCGGAGGCTGCAGCACACACAATGTGTCGAGCTGGTAAGACCCCACTTTCCCACATTTATTTAAAGTCAAATTCATAGATCCTGTGAACATGCACAGTCAGGAGGAGTCCAGTTGCAGCATGAAAATGGCTACCAGAGAGCTAACTCTAGAAACAAAACAAGACAGCTTCCACAGCTGGAAATACTACCTTAAAATAACTCCCTGTGCAGCACAGCTTGGCTGAAAACTCACTCCCAGGATGAGGAATCTTATCCACATCAGGTCCCGTTGTGAATCATTTATAAACTGGTTATATTTTCTTACCGGCCATCTGCCCTGCTGAATCCGATCTGCTTTGTGTCATATCCTGTTTGATCCTGCACAAATTTGTTAAACTGGCCTGTTGTGTCGCAACTGACAAAAGACAATGAATTGGTTCATTTTACTTTTTTTTTGTTTTGTGTTTTCCTTAAGCCTTTTTTCTTTGTTTTTCCTCTCTTAGACCAGATAATGTTGTGGAAAATTACTTGTTAGAAGAGATGTATCTTAATAAATTTTCTTTCAGTGCACTGGTATGGAAATTAACATGTGTAGATGTTATTTCCATCATACCTTTTTAAATCATCTTTTTAATAAAACATCAGTCTCAGAATATTATATAGCAAATTTAAAATCTCTGAAATGTTTTTAATTGTTTTAAAATCCCCCAAACTCTAACCCATAACAACTCAAACTCTGTATGTCTCAGTATGATAAATTCAGGGACAAAATGACTGTATCAGACCTGCTTCCTCACTGTTAAATTTGTTTAACAGGACATGTGTGATGTGTTTGTTTGTGCTCCTCTGTTTGTGTGTCTGTGTGTTTTAGTTGGAGCTGGCCCAGAGTGGGAAGTTCAACTCTCAGATCCACGTAGAGTTCATGTGGGAGACACAGACGCAGGAGTTTTATGACAGTGAGGATGACCTGGATGAGAGGGTAAACAACTCAGCAGTAAATCTTATACTTACTGTGTGACTCTGCTGGAGGAAAACATTTTGGATAATCATGCACAAAAATCTCCTCAAGCAGAAAGAAAAGTTTTAACTAAGGATATCACAATGAGCTTTTTGAACCCAGATCCTGATCCATTTTTTAAAATAATACGAATCTGTTGATTTCAAGACCCGATTGGATATTTACTTTTACCCAAACAAAACAGCTACACACTATTTTTTATGTTTGTTTTTATTTTTATTTTTTTGTTTACCAAATTGAGTAAACAAGTAACAGGATGCCCTCACTAAATTCCTTTAAATTCAACTAACTAGCATTTTTGTAAAACTAAAAACAAAAAAAATTCCCATAATGGTATATGTATAAACAATATACTTATAGTTATATTAATATATATTTATATTTATATATCTATGTGTACTCAGAGTGGCAGCTGGACTCTTATCACTGCTTTAATTAAAGTATTTACACACAGCCAACATGTTAGCTAAAAGGCTGCTACAGCTATATCACTCATTCAAAACCTCCTGTAAAGTGTGCTCAACTTGTGGCGACTGACTTAAACAGTAGGGATGAGATGATTGGTATTAATTACAGTCCCCAGTCAATTAAAAAACTCTCACATCGCTCCAGATCCTATACCCATGCTGATACTGATACAGTATTGGTACATCCCTAGTTTTAACCCTTTAAAGGTGATGCATTTTAGCTATTTTTGGTGTTTTTGAATGTATATTTTTTGTTAATAATTATTACTGAATAACTTTTTCAATATAATTGCCTTAGAGTTAAGGTTGTGCCAATGTTTATATTTTTTAGCCCAACCTTAACTATAAGACAATTGCTTTTTAACTTTGACTTTCATTATTATAGATTTGAGGCCCCAAAAACACCCCAAAAAACAAAGTCACAGATTTAAAGATGATTTATTTATTTCCAATCTTATTCAAATTTTAACCAATAAGCATTAGAATCTAACTTTGTGTTTCTCTCTAGGTGAGCCCATTGCCCAAAAACCGCTCTCCATCGTCCACAAATGGAGGTGGTGGATCTCCCTTTTCCCGCTGGAGTGTAGCAAACGGTAGTCTGGGAAGCCGTCCGTGCCAGACGTATGAGAATATAGACTTCCTATACAGAAATCCTCCGACCAACAGTGCCCCCTCTGGAACATCAATGCCACCACCACCACTGCCAGCTAAATCCATTCAAAGAGGTGAGTAGTTCATAGTTTTTGTATCTGTATAATGAACTACAGATATCTTCACTTCAAAAAACTTCAGTGTCATTATTCATGCAGTATCACAACCAGACTTTGACTTAAAAATCAACTGTCAAAAATATGAATGTTAATATAACTCATTATGTTACTTAGTGTTAGAGTATAATTTGTATTTTGTGGTGCTGGCCCAAAAAGTCAGTAAGCAAACGAACTAATGGTTTGGGTCTTCTGAGGATAAAGGTAATACAGAAGATGTTTAACACTGGTCTTGTATCCATTGAACAACATTGCACTTATTCCACTATTTTGGCTTCATCGATTTTCTTCTCAACAGGTCGCTCTGACCCCCAGATTTCAGTGACAACACAGGAAGGCAACCCCATCCCGCGACGCTGCTCTAACCCCAACTCCTCCAGTCCCCAATCACAGGCAAGACACAGCACACATTCACCCAGCACAGAGACACAAGGCCAAGGGGGCAGACCACCGAGATCCCCCCTCGGACAGAGAGGCTCAAAGGGGCAGAGTCAACTTGGAGCTAGCTCTAGCTCTCAAAGCAACATCTCAACAACATCAACACAGAACCACATAGGCCCTGTCAGGTAAGAAAAATGTCATCCTTATTTCATGTCTTTCCTCAATAAACAACAAGTCTGTTTTTCTGGAAGATCTTTCTTAATATCAATACTGCACCCTGCAGTTCTGAGAAGACCACATCATATCGTCGGACCAGCAGTGGAGGAGGCAATCATGGGAAGAGTGGTGTTTTGTCTCCAACCTGTGTGGGCAGTCAGGAGGAGCTGTACTGCAGTTTGGTAGGGAATAATCCCCCAGCAATCACACCAGCACCGTCATCTTCGCCCACTATGACCTGTGCCCCACGACCACGCAGGAACGCCATGGTACGATCATATTTGAAACATCCTTTCATTAAATTGATTGTATCAGGACAGTGTACATACATTAACATATCAGCAATATAAGTGAGATAAAAATGCTAGGAATAGCACCATAGCTAAATTTCATCTGTTGTCTCAAGGCAGGTACAAAAAGTCGTATGAACTCAAACAATAATTATGAACTGATGAAATAACCACCAGTAAAAATAAACTGATCAAATAATAAAGTAAATTAATTGGAGTGTAATTCCACTATTCATAAAACTAGGGTTTCTGCAGATCCTTAAAGGTCTTGAAGGACGTAAGAGTTTTAAGAGGTCTTGTGTTCCTTCAGTGAGAGGTCTTAAATTTAAGATACCACATTGACCAAGGTAGTCTTAATCAAATCTCTTGATTTTTGGTGGGCTCCTGCTGAAATTTCAGTTGCAGTAAAGTTTCATTTGTGCAGTTATCATTAAAAAGATTTCTGATCAAATTTGTTTGTGCACTCTCTCATGTCTGCATCACTCTCACTGTCTAGGAAGGTTGGTGTTACTTGATATCCTGATATAAGATCAGTTCTAAACACCCTAGCTGTTCATGCTTTTTTGTCCAATAATTGCTGTCCTTGACCAGGACTTGGGTCTTAAAAAAGCCTGAAAAAAGTTCACAGGGCTGTGCAGGAACCCTGTAAAACTGTCTACTACAGCTTTCAAAAGAAGACAAATTCTTTTCCAGATATTGAAATTTAAAAGCCATCTAAACATAGGGTAATGCAGTGGGTCCATCTGTAGTCCTTGTCAGCCTAATGAGAAGATAAATCATAATTCATATATTGCATGCTGTTGGTTGGTGTGGACATTTTTCATGGGCTGCCAGCACAACAAAAACAGATTTGTCAATGACACATCTCACAGGATGGTATACATGACATCACTCAGAAAAGCCCGCAGTCATACAAAGAAAATAGTGTTAAAATAGACACATTTTGTGCAAAACTAAAGATGAACCCACACTACTATGATTTAAAAAAGCAGGATATACCAGAAGCCCCCAGGATAGGACATTAGAAGCAGAGACCTGTAATAAGACAGAGTGCATGACTGGTCTTTACTTAACCAGATTTAACCTGTTATTTACAGTTCTGGGTTTTAAGTCCTTCATGTCCGCGTCTTCAGTTCTACATGACTTCATCTGTGGAGAATCAGAATGAGCCTGTGAGATTTCTCACTTAAATGAAACTGTTGGTGGCACACTGAAACCATATCACGTCTCCTGCAGGTCTCTGGCAGCAGGCCACATCACAAGCGTGTCAAAGCTCTGGTGGACTGCAGGGCGGTCAGCTCTGAGCAGCTCGCCTTTTTTAAGGATGAGATCATTGTGGTCATGGGTTCTAGTGACCCCCACTGGTGGGTAAGTGCAACTACAACTTTTTAAATGCATGACAGAGCTATGCAATGGTAAGAAGAACAGAGGAGTATCATACTTAAGTAGAAGTTATTTTTAAATATTTATTTTAGAAGAAGTGAAATTACTGGTCTACTGTCTACTTAAGTAAAAGTAAATCATTTGAAGTTTACTGTAATTGCTTTTATACGTGTGGGAGGGATGTTCATAATTTGATTATGAGGTGCTTTTGAGGTTGAGTGGATATCAAGTCTGCACATACGATTTCAACATATAACATGTTTTTTAAGAGCATAATGTTAAAAGCAGTGAGTCTCAAACTGTTGTGGGATTGAAATCTGATCAGCATATAGACTTGAGTTTAACATCCATCCATTTATTATCTATACCGCTTTATCTTTTTCATCTGATGGTTGGCTGGAGCCTATACCAACAGTTACTCCACACGCAAAAGCCCTGACAAACTAGAGTGTCAATCCAGCAACCTTCTTGATGTGAGGTAGCAAAACTAACTGCACTACCACCGTGCAGCCCTTAATTTAACATATTACAAGATCTACTGAAATAAAGTGTTAAAACACTGCCTTAATGACTATTTGCTGCCAAGAATCGTGGGGCATGAAAATTGAAGTCTGTTTAAAGAAAAAAAAAAACAGTGGTTTGCAGCAATGGTTGAAATGTGGTCCATAAATGGGCATGGGTTAAACTTTGACATGTTTTGTAAAATAATCATAAATACAGTCAATCATGGGCTGCATGCTGCCTTATAAAAAGTCTGAAGACAAAAAATCAAAGCATTTGAAATCATCGTCTTGCTTTGTTTTGTGAAACTGAGTGTCATGTGGTAGTAGCTATAGAACTGATCACTTTAACAATGTTGATATAAAGCTCGGGCCTCAATTTTTGCCATCTAGTTTTTGTTTTGTTATGCAGTAATAGATACTATATAAAGTGTAGCTAGAGTTTTTCAAAGATTTTCCCCAATAAATCTTGAATAACAAAGTACTGAATTGAAAAACTGTTTTAAAAATGTACAAACAAAAAAGCTCCATGATTACAGTGATTTGATGTGAATAGATATGAACAATGTAATTAGTAACTTTGTGTACTTGGGATACATGATACAGAATTTTTGCTGACATTCCATATGCCAACATGTCAAGACTCATTATTCCTGATACCGACAAAAATACCGATATTGAATGCCTACATTTTACAAAAATTGGCCTGTTCCTTTTATGGATGACAGTCTGATAAAGTTAGAGACAGATGGCATATGGCCAGTATGTGCAATACAAAATATCTACTTTACACCCATACCTTTGTGTCTTGGCAAGCAATAATAAATGACATCATAAACATAGACATTTCAAGTATTTGATCACTTTTTTTGTCTGTAAACAGGTCGGTCACATAGAAGGGGACCCGAGCAGAAGTGGAACCTTTCCTGTCAACTATGTGCACAAACTGTCGGACTGAAGCAGCATTGGAATATGACCGTAATGTACTGTATTATAGGAGAACAAATAAACAAGCGTGAGACATTTACTGGAAATAACTGTGGATTTTATCCTCCTGGACCTAATGGAAACTCTAAAGTTTGGCAGACTAAGAACTTTTCCACATTTGGATCCATCAGTGGAAGGAAATCTGAGGATGTAAATGACACAGTGTAGGGATTTATATCCTTAATATGGACTCATCCTAGAAACCAAAAAGGGAAATAAAGGGTTTGATTGCCTTGTCAACCCTCATTGCTCATGACAGAATTATTTCTTAGTGTTTTAACTGCTAGTTTCTCCTGTTTTTAAAAAGTATGAACCACTTACAATAGGTACTAATGCTTTTTAGTTAGAGTTGAAACGCTCTAGTGCCCGTTTATCCTTTAGACAAATCATATTTTAGTTTTTTAAGTTGTGAGGTATACACCTGAAGGGAAAACCTTCAGGGAAATAAACATGAAAAGCACTTTGAACTCATGGAGAGGAAATCTTGAAGAGTTGGTAGAGCTGTAACCACAAACACAGCCAGCTGCTGTTCAGGGATGTAGCAGCTTTTTGTTGTGAACAGACGTTTCCTAGTCTTTTTGAATCCTGGTGTACTGAGACTTTTATTTGAGTGGAGCATCAGACTGGCCTAGTGTCTGCTGCAGCCTGCACTGGGATTCTACACGTGGCTCTGTGCCTGCCAGTCTGTCTCCAACAAAAGCGGCAGGCGTCTGGGCAAACCCAGGGAGAGATCTGAAACTTAAGCTCGCCGTCATGAATGTGGGCACAGCACACAGGCTGCGTGGAGAGTGGGGGGGAGATCTAATTTCCTCTGGCTCCAAGCATCTTGTCTCTGGAGGACCTGGAATAACGGTGCTGTGTTAGAAAGAAAGACTCTGCTCTACCAGGAAATGGCACTTGGGTAGAGCTTGTTAGTAACAGCACCCTGCTGCAGTAATTTGTTCAGCGTGTGTGCATTACTCCAGATTCACACATGCTTTCTTGCACTTACACACAAAGAAGCTTCGAGGATTTAAGATCCTTTGTTTAAGAGTTGGGAATGGAGGGGTTAACTACTCCACTTTTTATATATGTAACCAAATATAACACATTTCACACACCATTTGTTGTACATAATTGTCTAAGACGTCACAGATGTACAGTTTATATAACCTAAATTACTATGTTCACTGCATTATAAAGAATTGTATCACAACAGAGTCTGATTTCATGTTTTGATTTGATTTCATGTGTCCTCGCGTCTGTTTCATTGTTTTGTCTAAAGGCTGTCAGAGAGAGAGAGAGAAAAGGAGCAGAGACGTCAACAGAGTTTACAGATGATCCTCAATCACAAAACAAACAGACTAAGAGGAGCTCACAGCAGGACGCAGGTGTTCACTCCCTCCATCATTCATGAGCAGACTGATGAGGAGTCTGCACGCTTGTTTCTGTTTGTCCTGATGTTATCGTCTTACACAGTTGATCAATCAGTAAACAAAACACAAGACAGACGTGTTGTAGGGTAATTGTGAGGAATGGATGACTACAGGTACAAAATGATCAACGAGTGAAAATTAACAAAAGTAGTTTATTAGTAACATGCACAAAGAAGTTTAATAAATTTTTATAAAGTTGTCCATCATGTGACTTGGGAAATATGTTTTATATCTGGTATGACCAATGCTGCATTTTACATCTAAAGCCTACTAATATACACTTTGAAGTGCAGAGCAGGTTACCAAATGCTAATATATAAATATTGTCTCCTTAAGAGGAGAATAAAATGTGTCCATATTTAGTATCAGTAGATTGTGTAATATGTCATTTTGACAGATTTTAAATGAACATGTGCAGAGGTCCTGAAACATAGTGTCATTTGTGAGCTTAGTCTAATTACAACAAAAATCCGAGAATACATATTTGACTCTAATTCAAAATCCATTTCTTCATTTTGTACCTACTTTAGTTCTTGTGTAGCTTTATCTTAAAGACAAAGTCCTTAATCACCCTACACTTCTTTTGTGGCTTCTTTTTCAGTTTTTGACACCATGTACAGCAAAGTATAGCTCTAGCTGCTGCGTCGACTTTTCTGCACAGAAAGAGAGCTGAACTTCGTGACTGTGACTCATGTTCAGGCTAATGACATGTACCTCATACAGCCCCACATAAAATCCTAAACTATCCCTTTAAGGTGGTCATACTTTGCCTCAACTCCTGTTCATTTATTTCACTGATTATTTGACTTTGATGACAACTAGAGAATGCTTACAATCAATAATGTTCAAAAAACCTGCCAGGTTTCATAACCAAGTACCCCTGATCCACCTCTACTCTTTCTCTGTCTGTAATGCTCTGTTGGAGCTCAGGCCACTATGAGCCCCACCTACCAAATATGGGCCCAGTCTACTCTGAGTGATTGACTGGATGTGGAAATTGATCGGTCAGTGCAATTCAGTACCATGTTGTTATGGTCTCTGCTTTCTGCATGCTCTGCATTGGGCTTACCACCTGAAGCCAAATAGCTTGAACTTCTGATGTCACAGTGGTAGGACAAACATGGTAGGGCTTGGGTGGGGGATTAGGAGATCAGGAGAGAAAAAAGTCCTGATTCTAGAGACTTTTGTCTTGTGTATAGAACACTCTATCATTTAGGTTAAAGGATGTACAAAACCCAAAGAAGCCCAATATGACCTATTTAAGGTAAAGACATGAGTAAAGGCCCCTTTAAAGCTCCAGCAAGAAGATTTATTTGTTGAAAGAATGCTCAAAAGTGAACACTGATGCTTCTTTACCTGCGACCAAAACAAACCACTCTGTCAAAAAAGACTGATATGGTAAATCTGGTATTTTTCAGTGTTGGACAAGAGTGGTCAACACACAGTGCACATTCATTAAGATGCACAGTTAGTAATATGTTTGACTGTCATAAGAGATCAAGATGAGATTTTGTTTTTTTGTCAGAAAGGACTCCCAATACCTGGGGCACAAGATCAGTGAAAACAAAAAAAAGCTTTTTTTCATAGGGGAAAATAAATGATAACATTTGGACCTGAAACACCACTAAGACAATAAGTGCTGCCATGAATAGATAAATAACAGAATACTAACAGTCCAGGTATTGTGCTTTAAATACTAGGGTTCACCCATGCATTGTTTTTGCTTTATAACTGCAAGGTTCGCATGAGCTATGGACAAGGCATACAATATCAGTAGCATGATGCCAGACACATCTTGCTGCTACTCGTGTGTTTTTTTTAAGGAAATCTAAACTGACAATTTTCTAAAATAATTTTAACTTATGCTATGCGGGCTTATGCAGGACATGGACAATGGTACATGCGTGTACAATGTTCAAACCACAGATGATGCTGGTCAGAGATACAGTATTGTTACATTCCAAAGAGTGAGGGTGATGTAGACTCCTAGATGATCCTAAGCTTTCATTTGATTGTATTTGTAAAAAAGCTCTTTATATGTGCTTTCAAAAACGTTGATATAAAGAGACAGTCATTAGGACACTACATCTTAAACAGCTTTAACCCTGACAACCAGAGACAAAGCTACATAAGATGGTGAGCCTTTAGCAGTTAAAAATTAGAGGTGCTCATGGAGACTTGACTTCGAACTTTAAACATAGGCTTCAAGTAACTCAATTGCAGGCCACTAGTTTATTTGTTAAGTCTACGGAGTCAGGTGCTGTTATGCTCTCCCTCATTTGTGTGCATATGTGTCACAACTGCTGTCAGTGGGCTGAGGTATGCAATGAAAGGAGAAGCTGGCTGACCAAAAATTAGTAAGATCCAAAGTTAGTGCACAAAAAAGAGATACAGCATCTATCTGTACAGTTTTCCTGAAAATCCAAACATAAATTATTTTAGGAAAACTATTAGAAAAAAAAATCCTGGATAGTGTTCATCCCTATTATATACTTTTTGAATGAGCAAAAGGTGTAGTACATAAATGTGTATTTTACACAAATCAAGTCCTGATTTACACTAAAACTAAATTTTAAAGCTCCTGCAAGGGACTTTGATGTTGTGATAATTCAGGTGACCCCTGTTGCAAAGACGAAACGTGTGTTTTGCTTATGGTGCCCTAAGAAGGTAGTCTTTTATGACAAAATGTAATTATACTTTATTTTGAGTGTCGAACATACAGCTCAATCAATCTATGGGTTGTTTCTTGAAGCATACAGTCCATTTCCTTGTTTGACACCTACTTCATAGCAGGGATTTCTGGCTTATTAAACAACTACTGAAAAAGACCAATGTCCAAAAAAAAATTGATTTGATTTTACTGGGTGAGCAAAGACATTATCATTGATTTTACTCTGCGTAACAAACAGTTAAAAAGTTCTCACCAGAGCTTCAATAAACAAAGTTTTCTCTTCAGTGACAAACAGTGAGGGTTAGAGGGGCATCCAATAAAAGTTAGCAGTGCTTTTTGTGAAACATCTATTGGTTTGTATCCTCTGGGTTAATTGGCTCTCTCTCAGCCTATGTATTTTTATTTTTAAATTGCTTTTCCTCCTTCTGGCCATCTCTGGCACCCTTGCATTTCTCCCCCTCCTCTTTCCTCCCTCAGTTCCTCCCTAAATCCATCCATCCATCCTCCCTGGCAGCTCTCCTTCCCTCCAGCCTCATTTTGGCCTCCATGTGGACGTTGCACGGCCCTGATCCCCCATCTCAGAGTCAGGATGATGAAATCCCAACCTGCCACTTACATAACCGGCCACCTCGCTAACAGCCAGGATGAAAATGCCAGGGCCTGCTCTGCTCTGCCAGCTGAGTGCCACAGACACACACAGATCCATCTCCCACCATTAATCCTGAATGTGCACTAATGCATACAACAAGTAGTTTCACTGTGTTACTGTTTCCATTCATTAGTGCTCTCATTCATCTTATGTTCATTCATACACACACAGACGAATTAAATGAAATGAACGCACTGTAAAAATAGTAATCCATAAAATATGTAACACAAACACTAATCTGGATTTACATATATATGTTCCAAACAGAGCTGAAGTACTTATATCATCATTAGCATTTTCTGTGTACATGTTTGAAGTGTTTATGTATCTGTGTAATCTAAATGAAACGGGAAATGGGAAATGTTCTAACTTTTAATGCTGTAGATATGTAGATCTGCCCATCTGAAATCCATCCCCTTGTTTAATGCCTGTCATTAAGTGAGCAACAGCAGAAACATCAGCTTAATGGAACTTCACAAATCCCAGCCTGCTATAATGAGCACATGGAGATGAGATGTATTTCCAGTAATCGTGTCCTTTTCATCCGAACTCAAGGTTATCTAACATCCATTTAACGGAGCTGAAACGAGGCTCTGATGGACACGCAAACGTCTAACTTTTTTGCTGATCTGGCAGCGGGTGCCGTGCTGCTGATATGCTCTGACGCAGACTGACCCTGTTTATTTCCAAGAGCTCCAGCGTAGCAGCAAAAAGATGCAATATGTAGAGATCTAACCTGGGACACCCTGATGTGAGTATTTTGCAGCAGAAGCCCACATAAATCCACACACAATATTTGCCTTTTAGATGATTTATTCTAATAATTCAGCATTTTTACAAAACCTGATAATGCTCAAAATGAACTAGTCTTGTACATTGTAGCTCTTTGCTCAAGTAAATAATAGGAACTTAGAGAAGTAGTGGCAAATTGAAGCAGTATAGATAGCAGAACATTCACTCTATAAATGTGCAGCAAAAAGCAAAAGTTAATCCAGAAGCAGTGCAGGTGCAACACAGATGTTTAGGGACAATTTACCATCAGTCTCTATTTTCTGAGTACATTTTAAAATCAGATTGTCATCTTGTGTCTAATAACCATTAATATCCTGAAAATTGTTTGATTAAGGCTCTGCAGTTTGATGCAAATTTCACTTTTTGTACCTGAAAGCAAATTGACCCCAAACTTTCTGTTTGTGTGAAGCTTATAACATTTTCCAGTAAAGTTTGTCATAACATTCATAATAAAAGACAGTTTCTAGTCAACAAAGTTATCATCATACAGTCAATTATTAATTTAAAATTACCTGAATTAAGGAAAAACAAAGGGTCTGTGCTTTATCCAACTAAACATAAATATCTTACATCATATAAGCAAACACAAAATTTAAAACAGGATTAGGATACCATTTTTGGACCTGTGCTTGGCCCGTAAAGGGCTGTAGAAGCTCTTATAATGTAGACTTCAGATTTCCAAAGATTTATTTTAGATAAAAACTTTTAGAAAAGGAAACATCATTCCAACCACAGGTTCAATAATCATAAAATCACACTACAAACAGTTTTTAATGGGAAAAGTAGTGAAAATTAGGATTACATTCATTCTGCAAGTGGGCCCAGAGATCTTTGGGAAATGTGGTTTTCTTTTTTTTTTTTTTCATTCATGGTTAAAAAAACACAAAAGGTGCAGTCCCACAACAGTGCACGAGATTCTCCTACTGGACTTCCCAGATCATGTCGTTTCTTGATGAGGTCAGTGATGATCATGAGCTTTTCTGTTCACCACCTTCTCCATTATCATCGCTGCCGATGCACAAACGCTGCATAAGGCATATGAATGAAGCAATATATAGGCCAGCTGTATATGCAGATCAGACTCTATGTACAGAGATAGGACCACGAATATGTGTTTAAGGCCAATAGACCCCATTAATTCTACTCAAGTGCTCTTTAGCTGAACTAGCTGTAGCTGAGAATTGTTTGGTATAGATGAGCACACAGGCGGCAAGCAGACTCTTCTCTTGGCCGTGTGGAATGCTTATAAATAGGGAAAGTGAACATTCAATGATAAGGTCATCATGGCAATAACAAATCTGATAGCTGAGAACGTTCGTAGTAACATCTAAACTGAAACATCCTTTCACTTTAAAGGGGCACTCCGGCAATATCGTACAGCCATGAAATCCAAGCAACATTTAACTACATTTTTATTCTTTCTTCTGTGTTGTTCATGCTCCAGAATAGTTTCTACCTGTCCCATGATACACTGGGATTCAATCTTAGAATAGAGATTGACATATTTATTCCTAGGACCCCACAAATAGAAAACATTATTCGCTGTTTCAGTGGTTGAATTTTTGGTCCCCTCTATGGTTCAAGCTTCAGAGATGCTAACTCCTACATTTCCTATGATGCACGCGGAGACCTTCGTTATATTATTTATCAAATCCTTTTTGCCAAGGAACTTATAGAGAGTATTAGAAACTAGTCACTTCATGATTGAAGCTCAATTATTTTGGGATTCTAGATTCCGCATAATGGATTTTTGAATAGACTTAGATGTAGACCGAACAGACAAAAAAAACTTTGAATTTCTACCATGTGAGTGGTTGATCTTTTGGTCTTTGTATGGTTCAAGCTCCAGGAATAATAGGTCCTACGTTTCCCGTAATGCACTCGAAAATAATATGTGAACAGAGCTTTACAAGATTAGTTTTCAGACACCCTCACCAAAGTACCTAACTGAGAGTATTAAAACAATTTTCCCCTTGCAAGTGTTCATTTAATTTCTGTATGGGTTTAACTCCAGAATTATAAGGACCTACATTTCCCATAATGCACTGGGATACATTATTCAAAGAGGTTTTTTTTTTTTCAGATCAAGTACCGAATTCATCCTGAAAAGGGCCTCATTGAGAGTACTTAGTCAGGTTTTTTTTCTTTTCGATTGTTATTTCAGACCCTGTCAGCTAAAAATGTCAAGACCCTACATTTCCCATAATGCACCTGAATACCCTTTTTATGACATATACCTTAATTAGGTTGTATTTTCAACTCCTCTCTCTGAGGACTCTTATAAGATTAAAAACACACCTTTTAAGGTTTGAGTTGTCATGGTTCGAGCTCTGGAAGTATAAAATCCTACACTTCCCATAATGCACTGAAATACAATCTTAGAATAGAGCTTGGGAATCTTCTCTGCATGCTTCAAGCTCCATAAATAATATAGTCTATATTTCCAGTATGCACTTGGATACCATCAGAAAATCAGGTATTCATTTGTCAAATTTCTAAGAGACCCTTCTGGATGGACCCAAAATATGAACCGTTTTTGTCATAAAGATGACTAAACAGGCAAAAATGCATTATAAATTTTGGAGTGCCCCTTTAAATGTTCTCCCTAGAGACTCTGACAAAATGATCATTTAAGCCCTTATAGTATGAATATAAAACACTCTAAGCTAACCTGTGTCTAGATGAGTTGCATCAACCTACATCATTCAACTCGTGCATTTTTAGTCTTTGCATCAAATTTCCCATGCATCATGATTTCCTCCCCCTTTGTCTGCAGAAGCCCTGACACAGTAGAACATCCGTGCCATTTCCTGCCACCCTTGACTTCTCTGAGACAAAGAGCAATTCAAGTGCATCTCAAATGAAGCATTGACATTCCTGATCATGCTCATCTTGCAAGAGTGCAGTTAAAGTGGAATATTTCATTGCATGTGATGATTTTCTAGAAACCTTTCTCGAGTTGCCTGAGAGGTTTTCAAAGCATGTGCCTCTCTTTGTTCTTGACTGCTGTAATTTATGACTAGAGAGAGCAAACACAGCAGCATCAGGGATTCTTCATCTGGAGCAATATCTCATTCCTTCAGAGTGGCACACTAAAACAAAAACCACCATCTTTATGCAAGCTTCTCTCTGTGCCAAAATTGAATGCGTGCCTCTCTTGCCATAACCTCCCAGCGCCAAAAATAGACATCCCTCCCTGGTGTATTGGCTGTGCTTTCTACGCTCACACAAACAGCCAAAGCAAGGGATTGGTGGAAGAGATGAATATAGGGGATTCTTAGTCATTGCTTATCTGAAGAGAGGAGGTAAGCGAGGAAGACAGGGAACAATAAGGACAACAATAAAGCTGATATTTTATATGTCAAAATCAGGTTATCATCTGCATGAAGGACTAAGTAACCACACATGAGACAGACCATCCCATGAATCTATCAGAATGCCTGAGCATGTTGTTTAGGCATTAATAATTAGGCCAATAAATTATGCTGATTTTTAATAAGTGGAAACAAGGTTATCATCTGCATAAAAGGTTAAGTGACCACACATGAGACACAGCAGCTAATTCATCAATCAAAAGCATCTGCATAGAGGACAAAGGGGCCACTTGACTTTCTCATCCATCTATCAGAATGCCAAAAATATATTGTAATTGCATTGAGAAATAGGCCAATAAATGAAGCAGAGTTTTGTTTATAGAAATCAGGTCATCCTCTACATATTGGATGAAGTGGTTGCACCTGAGATTTACCATCTCATTTTGTCAATCATTATGGCAAAAACATGTTTAGGCATTGATAGTAAGAAGCCAATAAATTAATCATTTTTTTCATATGCAGGAAACAGGTTGTCATCTGCATTAAACCCTAAGTGTCCATGCATATGATAGACCAACTAACTAATCTATCAAATTGCCAAAAAAGAAACATACTGTTTAGACATTGATAATTATGCCTGTAAATCAGGCTAATTTTATGTGTGAAACTGAAGTAATCACCTGGATAAAAGACTGAGGGACTAAATATTAATTCACTGATTAATCGCAATATTTTGCTTTATCAATATTTCATAGCCAAATATCAATAATTTGTCAGTTCAAAGCAATCTGAGACATCCCACCATAGCACATCCACCCAACTGACTCAATGTCTGCCACGGGGATAGACAGTTAGATTAATCCATATTGCAGGGACCATGCTTGATGTAAATAGTACAGATTAGAAACGTAATATTTTAGGTTCTTAATACCAACAAAAGACAATTAATTACAAATTATAACTTATCATATTGTTTCCCATGTATTGCAATA
Source organism: Cetoscarus ocellatus (assembly GCA_037902135.1). NCBI lineage: Eukaryota > Metazoa > Chordata > Actinopteri > Labriformes > Labridae > Cetoscarus > Cetoscarus ocellatus. Next base: position 2,509,153 of record JBAMNC010000815.1, read on the forward strand.
TGATCCCATTATTAGATTCTTGATAATACCCAGGATTTAATAATGGGCCAATAAATGAGGCCTAAAAATATATGGGAATTAAGTTGTGTCTGCATAAAGGAACAATGGACCACACTTGAAATCTAATTAATCTATTGTAATGACAGCAAAACTTAGTCTTTAGGCTTTGGGTATTTGAAAATCAGGTTCTGTCTGCACAAAGGACTTTGTGACTGCATGAGACAGACTATCTTATTTATCCATCAAATGGCAAAACATGTTTGTGCATTAATAATTTGGCTGATTTTTAAATGTGAGTCAGATCATTGTCTAAATATGGGACAAAGAGGTCATACATGAGACAGACCACAATCAGTCTGAAACATTCAACAAAACCACTCTCTTTAGGCTAAAACCTGCTGACCCTTAATAAAGACATATTACCTAACTATAACCTAGATTTCCTTATAAGCTGATAATGTTGTCTATACTTTTGTGTTCTAAAAGCTCTAAATAGCTTTTAACACCAAACATTGAGCAAACATTGATGGCCTACCTTAGCTCTCCATGCTAATGCATGCACCATGTTATCATGAAAAAGAAGCATCACGTATCAACACTATTTTTAGTCAGCACTAGTTCACGTTTAAATGATGCAGCCTTTAAATTATCCCCTAAATCCGCATTAGTTAAGCCGTCTAGACTGTATTGTAGTTGCAGCGCTCTGATGAATACATTCTGTATTTTAGTGCAAGTGGATTTAGGATGGAGAGATAAGTAGATGCTAGTTGACGGGATAAAAAGAGGCCACAGGTGGAATCATCCCAGCACCGACTTGCCTCCTGCCTCTTTTACTCGATCTAGTTTACAATGCCCAAAAAACAGGGTGTTGACACAGAGAAGCCAAGGCACATTTTCTCTATCTGATTTGAACACTTTGTCATTCTCCTTCTTTCCTTGTGCACTGCCTCTTTCACTGCACTTGTGGATTTATGTAACAGTGCAGCAATCCCCTCTGTCAAACCTCACCTCTGCTTCTATCTCAGTGCCCTTCACTTCAGCTCTCTACCTCTACTCCTCCTCTGCTAAGTTTTGCATTACATAAGTCCTCGTTAGCTCTTCACTCATTGCTGCGTAAGTTAAGAGGTGTGCAGCTACGCCATTTCTGTCCACATCACCTGAAAAATGACTCATCCATCACTGCAGATACTGTCTCAACATACAGTCTCTCCTGTGCGAGTCACTGCAAGCAGCAAAGTAGCTAATGAGGACATTATGACGTCCTGTACACATTGCACTGGTGCAAGCTTGACTGGTTCTTCAGCAAGAGTATTTCCTCAGAAACGCACAGGACACAGGAAGCTCCTTACTAGCATTTGTGATAATTGTAGGCACTCTAAAGACCTGGAGGACCAGCCTCAGGATACAAGAGCAGACAGGTGGAAACTTTAGAGCAGCTGTGTTGGTAAGTGATAGCTTAAGAAGGAAGTCCATCTTCCAGGAAAAAAGCAAAGCAAGTTTCTAAAGCATGTTCATTTTTTTGTCTTATTTGAGCTTCACAGGCCAAGGGAGGCACGTGCGGAGTCCCAGCATGGAGGAGAACACAATTGTTGGTCGATGTTTCTTAAACTTGAGGCCTTTCTTCAGCCGTTGTCCTGTCTCTGCCACATACAGCTCCCCCTGTTGGGCTGCGGTGGTAATCCGTGACACGAGCTCCCCGTGAACCACCACCTCCTGCTCCGAGCGCACAAACACCTCCCTGAGCTCCTCCAGCCGCCGCTCCATCTCTCTGATAACTCGCTGACGTTCCTCCACCTCAAGGAGGCGCCGTCGAGCAGCCTCGAACTCCATGCTTGAACTTGGGGTGACCAGTTTGGAAGAGGGGGCCGTGGCCGAGGTGCTGTGGGGTTCTGATCCAGCTAGCAGCGCACCTGTCACTCTTCGGAAGTCTCCCATGGAAATGGAGCGCCGGGTCGCAGGGGAGGCCAGTGCCAGGAGAGCAGTGGTAGATGTTGAAGGTGGCACAGCCAGAGGAGGAGAGGATGATGACGGAGAAGGTGAGTCTGGAGGTTGGATTTCAGGATGTGGATCTTTGTTTTTAATAGCTGCCATGTCCTCGTTGGTGTCATCATCATGGGTGTCCCTGTTTCTTTGTCGCCGCTTCATGGCTGCTGCTTCTCTCTTCTTCTGCTGCTGGTTTCCTTTATGTCAGTGTTGATGTTTCTGAGCAGAGAGCAGCAGAGGGAGAGCGTGGAGACGTGCAGTGATCCAGCCCGGGAGCCACTCCATTCATTAATAAGAGATCTGAGCCAGCCGAGCGCTGCCTCTACATCTGAGTGGTTGTGCTGGGGAGGAGCCTCCTTGCAGCTCATTGGCTGCACGTCAGCTGATGATTGGGCAGCCTGCCTCACTGCTGCTGCTGCTGATGCTGGCAGGATGTCGTGTCCTCTGCTCGGCTGTTTTTTTGCAACATCGTCATCATGTGGAGCTCGTTTGAGGGAGGCAGGGGGAGGCAGGTTATGCAGGAGAAGCAGTTTCTTCTCTCCTTTTCTCTCTGCTTGCTGCTCCACTCACCAGCCGGTCCCTGAATTTTCTCTTGTCTCCTTCTCTCTGGCTCGAATGGTTGCCCCTAGCAACACCAGCTCCGCATCAGATGGCACAAGCAGGAGGGAGGGGTGATGCTCTGATTTCTCTCTCTCCTTTTTATCACCTTGCTATTCGGTCTTATCAGCCTTTTCTGGGAATCATTTCCCATGGCCTCCCTTCTGTTGACCTGTTTGACAGCCTTCCCTAAAACTGCATCTTCATTGCAGCCACATTTACCGTTGACATACAGACACAGCAAAAAAAAAATTAACAGCACCCATGCACATTTAAACTTTATATATCAATAAAAAGTATAAATTGTAGACCAAATTTTTTTAAGACATTTTAATGCTTGTGCAGAATGAGATCATTGGAAAAAATTGGGCTTGAAAGCTGTAAAATCAACCAACTGAGCCAAATTCCTGCTACTGTCTTGTACAACCCACTGATAACATTTAAATGTGGTACCCAGAAATCATACATAACCATTATCCTGCTGAAAATACTGCAGCTTGTAATCCCCTGTCCTCTGTGTCATCCTACTCTGTGCCTTAAATCCATATTTCAATTTAATATAACAGATACAGACGTTGTTCCCAAATTAGATGCTCCAGTTATGCAGTTTAAAAGTAGAAAAACACAGGATTGACCGGATCTCAGTCCCGGGCGTCTGCTGTGACGTGTCTAATCCTAAATATTAATAGCTTGAATGTTAATCCTTTACCTGCTTTTCAGACTAATGAAGGTGAGGAGGTATGTCTTCATTTTTTCAGCAGTGATTCAGTATGGAAAACAGAACCTGAGCTCTTGTTAATAGAGCTGGATGGATGTTAACTGAATTGATTTATGTGGTTTCAGCATCCTGATGTTGACTGTAGCATCAATAACCCTGCCTTAAAGTGTACAGGCATCAATATGAAACAAACTTGTGCACAGCAATGACTGAAGGGACTATGGAATTATAAATACATAAAGGAAATACATTTAACAGGGGTGGGAAATGCCAGTGGCCACATGATACGATGTTATTAAGATACTTGAGTCCCAGTTAGATTTTATTTTGATACTTTTTTTGATGATACTTAACATTTAACATTATTGCCATTTTTGGCACTTCATTGTCTGCCTTAACATCCAAAAAGAAAAAAAATGACCTAATTCAATAAGATTGAAGCCCCCTAGTGGATACAGGGCTGAATTACACTAACATGTAACATGAATAATACTCCTCACATTGAAACAGTATTATTATTAATATTATTATTATTTGCGATTTACGAATCTTTGTGTTACATTTGTTTATTGTCTACACTATTAGAGCTAAACAATAACACAGCAGACGCCAAATTCCCGGATGTTGAGCTGTGGACCGGATGTTGAGCTGTGGACCGGATGTTGAGCTGTGAATGTGGCTTTGCAGCTCTGCAGAAATCCCCTGTTGGCTTACATCATGAAAATTTTCAACAAATTGTGGTGTATGCATGTTCTCTAGCTCATAGAGGAGCAGTAGATTTTGCTTTAAGAGCCATAAAATGTTCAGTGGTTTCTGCTGCATGAGTGCAACACCGTATTCCGCCATTTTTTTGTATTTTGTCAGGGTTGGTGCATGCAGTTTAAGTGAGAGATGGGGCTACTCTGCTTCTGGTACTTCTGGTTCTGAAGCTTTTCGTATTGGTTGTACACATCGAAACACATGGTCAGCATTTTCAGATGTATCCACTCTTAGGCCTGTTTTCAAAAATTTGCATTATGAGGCTCTTGAAACGCTGATATCTGTGAGGACGAAACGCCTGTATTTGTGCAGATACACCTGAATTTGTCTCCATGTGGACAGCCCCTTTATTTGTGTCAAGCCCACTGAAGAGGGGCGTGAAACAGTGTAAGATGGGGTGTGATTTGCATACACAGAAAGGCAGACACACACACTGACAGTGCTACTATACCCCACTGAAGATGCGTGCCTCCAAACATCATGAGCATGAATGGGGTCATTCAAAAGAAGTCATTTTCTATAAAGCAGGTACCACGGATTGGACTGAAGAAGCCCTCTCAGCGACCAAACAGCTGACATTTCTCTGTTTTATTTTCGACAGTCTATGATGTAAATGCACTGAGATCTAAATGTTGAAAGTCAACCTCTAAATCATCATACAGGAGACTCTTGCAAACTTGCTTTTTTTCTGGAGAGGAGAAGAACCTCTTTTGTTTTTTCCTTTGCTGATTTTTCTCAGTAATTTTGGTCAGAGTATTTCCTCTTCATCAGCAGCTTATTTTACCCTCCCCATTGTCTAGACAAGTATCGACTGGTCCTGCGATAGCGTGGGAGGACTGATATGATATTGTATGACGTAAGACACCAGATATGGTCTCTCAAAAACATCCAGACAATCATATATGGTTCAGTGGGGTCATGTCTGTGCATTTTAGCAATGAGGCATGATGATTTAGAAAAGTGCATTAGGCGTGAATGATTCAAAACAGAGAAGCTCTTAGCAGGTCAGAGGTGTGTGTGCATGTGTGTGTGCGTGCATGTATGTGAATGTCCATGTGTGTGCATATTTAAGAGCTCACTTAGAGCTTTGCTTTTATCTCAGCGTTGGTTTTGCATTAGCTGTAGCACTGACTGTTCTCATCCTGCTTTTAGATTTACGGATCTCTAGAGAGAAGAGAGTGAGAGCGGAAGAAGCCAAAGATGAGACAGAGTAACAAAAAGGGAAAGAACTTGGACTGCATGTATGCACAGGAGAACAAAAGGATTGACTTTTTCTAAGCTACTATTTAAATGTGAATGCTGAAAGCATTATATATTAATATATTAAACCTCTCTAAGAAGTAAAAGCCAGACTTTTCTTAAGAATTCTGTTTAAAAAGTGTCCAAATTTTTACTTTTATCTCATAATTCTGGCCCAAATTCTGACTTTGTTCTTAGACTAAGATAAATATCACAATTCTGGCTTGACCATAAAATTCAGAATTCTGACCCTTTTTCTAAAAACTGTGAAAATAAAGTCAGAATTTAAAACAGAAATGTCAGAAATCTGATTTTAATCTCAGAATTCTGGGATAAAATTCAGACATAAAAGTGTGATTTTAACTTTGACTTTTTTCTAAGAATTCTAAGATTTTGATGGACAAAAGTTCAAAACTCTGACTTCAATCTCCTTATGCTGACACTTTTCGAAGAATTCTGAACTATTCTTAAGAATTCTGAGAAAAAATGCAGTTTTTTAACTGTATAACTCTGACTTTAATCTCTGAATTCTTTCAGAGATTTCTGACATTTTTCTGAGAATTTTGACATTATATTTGGAATCCCTAGGTCTCACTTTTTTCTAGAAATTCAAGCAAAAGAAAGAATTCTGCCTTTAATAACAAGACTCAGACTTTTTCTTATTAAATAAAAATCTGAATTTAATTTTAGAATTCTAACAGAATTCTAAAATTAAATTCAGAATTCTTAAGAGACTCTATATTTCTGACTTCAAATCTGAATTTCTTTCTAGGAAATCTAAGATTGAAGCCACAATTTTGAAAATGAAAATACCAGAATTCTGACAAACCCACTGATATTTAAACAAAATAAAACAGGAAAGAAAGCTTTAAAACAAAGAGATAGTATATTACAGTGGGACGTCTGTAGGGTAGTCCAGACAGAAAACTTGAGCTGTGCTGACTCTGTGCTTGCTGACTGTTGTCTGCCTGAACTGATTACCATACAGACTTTGCATTACTTGTTCCGATTACAGGATGTCTCTTCATATTGTACTAAGCTGAACATCTTTTTAAAATAAGTATTCACACTCAGTGCATCATATTATGATACATCTATTATCCATCATCTAACACATAAATTTAGTGTGATAGGTAGATTTCTCATTTTTACTTATTATTATATTTGAGTCGGAATAATGATTTGAAATATTCATTTCAGCTGCAGAACAAAGTTTGTCTTTGATGTTGAGGCTCCACTCTGTAGATTTTACATGCATAAATCAGTCCAGGGCAGTTTTCAGGATTCTTCTTGTCTTTTACGACACCACCACGGCAGACTTCGATATAAAAATCTTGCCCTGTCTTGCCACATGACTGGCAGAGGGCCTAAAGGAAAAAGAACTCAGGAATAAAGCATTGAACACCATACGGAGCTGCAGCACCAGCTTTTGGATTTTACAGGGACAACATTTCAAGCCTTGTGATGCCAACTTGCATGTGTTGCACAAATCTCCTGAGTCCTGCTCTGTTGAGCAATAAAACACACCACAGTTTTTAAGGGATCAGCCAAGATGCTTCGGTGGGATCTTTTTTTCTAACATGATGCCCATTTTTGGAAGATTCAAGTGATTGCACAACATCCTGCTGTTAAAAACCACTCGCTTTTTACTAATCCTCCATGCTGCCTGCAGAGCTGCTCACAGATTGCCATCATCACTGGCAAACATCTTAAGCAGCATTTGACCGGTCTGCAAACACAGACAAAAAAATCTGTTCTGCTACGACAAAGTCAAACATGTTCAACTCCTTAAGCAAGCACAGAGGACACACAAGACGAGCTGTTCTGTCACTCGACAAATAAAGTGTCTGATACTTTAAAAACTCATATCATTCAATCATGCTTAATACCATTTTCCCCTCCTCTTTTTTTAGAGCTAAAAATGGGATTAAAGCTGCTCTCACCCCCTCCAGCCCCACTCCGTGCTCCAGATTACTTTAATCTGGGTTGTTTAGTGTGTTTGGTGTGTGCATCTGTGAGCCTTTACCTCGTCCAGTCTGCTCAAAAACACTTAATTTAGTCTCTAACTCAGCCGGTTGGTCTTAGCCTGATAACTGCCTGGGTGTGTGTTGTGTCTGACAGAGGTGAACGTTAGCAGAGAGTGCAGTTTGGCAGTAATTGTACCGATTATGTCATCAGATTTGGTTTCAGTGGATCGATACTGACCTGCAGACAGGGAGGTGGACACACAGTCTGAGCAAAGAATAGAAGAATAGATGGGTCAGTAAGAAAAGCTGAATTTATGACTGTAGAGACTGATTGGAGATGTCACTAATGAGGAGATGAAGTGAAACGACATGCACTATATTCAGATTTGTTATTGTATTATAGTTCAATTGTTTATCACAGGGGTTCCCAGGATTTCTCCACTGAACTGAGAGTCAAGCCCCCCAGACCAACCGTACAGAATCAGATACATTCAAAAATTTTACTGGTTTCTTTGGATATAATCAAGATAAAACAGGCTAACACAAAGGTTTAAAGGCCTTGAAATAAAGTATACCTTTAGTGTGTTATCACTGTTTTTCCTGATTTATGTAAACCAAATTTTGACAAGAGCTGACAGAGCCTCCTCCACTCCAAGATAGTCTGGCACTCATGGAACCAAGGTTGGAAACCAAGGATTCTCCTGTACAAAACCTGTATTGCTCTGTATGAAATCTCAGTCTGATCTGTTTTCATATTTTTTGAATAAAAATGCAATATTTTATTGAACTGTCAGCTTTTCTTGTGTATTTGTGTAAACAATGGACAAGTTCAGTGTTGCAGCTGTCATTGAAATTGTGCACAAACAGCTGATTACCTGTAGAATTTAGTGTAAATTAGATTTATGTTTAAGGTCATAAAGTTTAAGGTCATTATGTAATTCACTCTAAGGTTTTAGAGTGAATTACATTTAATACTGATGTTTCTAAAAATAAGTTGTCGGAATATTTAAAAAGTCATATATTTCACTCAATTTCAACTTTTTACAACTGTCCAAGATGTCCACAGAGTATATATTTTTTTAATTTCTTGCCTAAAAATCCAACCAAATGTTGGATTCGGGTATTCCTGAAAAGCCCTCTGTTTCAGCCCTGCACAGAACAGGCTGTTTTAGAGCAAATATCCATGAGTTGAGTTTGATCTCACCCATCTCAGTGAGTCAAAAACAAAGCTCAGGGAAGTCAATTCTCAACCTAGATTAAAAGAATGATGTTGCTCTAAAAATGGACAAATAAGCCTTTTTCCGTCAGGTCAGACTTTGAAAAAACCCACATGACTTTTTTCCATTATGGACTCTGAAAAAAATATGCTTAAACATGACTTTTTGGATGTTAAACAGGCTGAAAAACATGCTGGTGCAGACAGTTTGCTCATATTAGGAATAAAAATTGACTTATAAACCTTTTTCCCTCAGGTCAGGCTTTGAAAAAACCAACATGCTAACATATGACTTTTTTGCCATTTAGGACTCCAGAAAAAATCTGCTCAAACATGATGTTTTGGGTGTTAAACAGGCCGAAAAAACATGCTAGTGCAGATGGTTTGGTCATATTTGGCCTAAAAATGGATTTATAAGCCTTTTTCCAAGCCTTGTGGCAGGTCAGGCTTTGACGCAACTAATATGCTAACATATGACTTTTTTGCCATTTTGGACTCCGAAACAAACTGTGCTCACACATGACTTCTTGGGTGTTAAACAGGACGAAAAACATGCTAGTGCAGATGGTTTAGTTATTGTGAGGAAAATTTCCCAAACTGCCCCTGACTTGGCAGCCCAGATGACGACAGGAGGAGGTTTACAACAAATGGTAACTTCCTCACGTACTGGGGAGTGCTTCTAAACTTCTCATATTTAAACACTCAAGGTACACTTTATTACACAAGCATCAACCAATAATATTTCAGCTCAGAGTTATACAAAAATGCGTCACAACAGTGGTCATCTTCCTCATTCAGAGACTGTGAGTTCTTCTGTTGATGTGATGGCTTTCTTATTAGAGACGAGATGTACTTCCTCTGCTGATGATAAGGCACAGTCCTCTGTTATGAGAAACAAGATATCCTGTCTTGATTTCTCATTTCCAGATTCTGATTTCAGCAAGAAGTCTTCTCACTAAGGTGCACAAAATGATCAAAATACAGGTATTATCATATTCATAATAGATTTTCTTTGCAGTCATATTTGGCCTAAAAATTGACTTGTAAACCTTTGTCCATTTTCATGGTAGCAATTTCGGACTCCAAACAAAAATGATCTCAAACATGACTTTTGTGAGTGTAAAAGGGAATAAAAACAAGTACCAGATTGTTTTCCTGCCTGTTTGAGGCCTAAAAAGTCATGTTTGAGCACAATTTTGGTGGGGCTGAAAAACAAAAAAGGGAAAACAATTGCATTTCTGGGTCAAAAAGGGCCTAAAAACACATACTAGAGTGGTTTCCTGCCTGTTTATGGCCTAAAGAGTCATATTTTAGCACATTTTTGGTGGGCTGAAAATGAAAAAAAAAGTCATATGTTAGCATGTCGATTTTTTCAAAATTTTGACCTCCTCCAAAAGGGCTAAAATGTCTTTTTCTAGGTGTAAAGGGGCATAACAACACGCACTAGGGTGTTTTCTTGCCTGTTTGAGGCCTAAAAAGTCATGTTTTAGCACATTTTTGGTGGGGCTGACAAATAAAAAAGGGCTAAAAAATGCATTTCTGGGTCAAAAAGGGCCTAAAAACGTGTACAAGGGTGTTTTCCTGCCTATTTGCGGACTTAAGAGTCATGTTTTAGCACATTTTTGGTGGGGCTGAAAATTAAAAAAGTCATATGTTAGCATGTCAATTTTTTCAAAACTTAGACCTTCTCCAAAAGGGCTAAAACACCTTTTTCTAGGTGTAAAAGGAAATAAAAACAAGTACCATATTGTTTTCCTGCCTGTTTGAGGCCTAAAAAGTCATGTTTTAGCACATTGTTGGTGGGGCTGAAAAATAAAAAAGGGCTAAAAAATGCATTTCTGGGTCAAAAAGGGCCTAAAAAGGTGTACTGGGGTGTTTTCCTGCCTATTTGCGGCCTAAAGAGTCATGTTTTAGCACATTTTTGGTGGGGCTGAAAATGAAAAAAAAGTCATATGTTAGCATGTCGATTTTTTCAAAATTTTGACCGCTTCCTAAAGGGCTAAAAAGTGCATTGGTTGGTGAAGAACAGCCTAAAAACATGCACTGGGGTGTTTTCCTGCCTGTTTGAGGCCTAAAAAGTCATGTTTTAGCACATTTTTGGTGGGGCTGAAAAATAAAAAGGGCTAAAAAGTGCATTGGTTGGTGAAACACGGCCTAAAAACATGCACTGGGGTGTTTTCCTGCCTGTTTGAGGCCTAAAGAGTCATGTTTTAGCACATTTTTGGTGGGGCTGAAAATTGAAAAAAAAGTCATATGTTAGCATGTCGATTTTTTCAAAATTTTGACCTCTTCCAAAAGGGCTAAAAAGTGCATTGGTTGGTGAAACACGGCCTAAAAACATGCACTGGGGTGATTTCATGCCTGTTTGAGGACTAAAAAGTCATGTTTTAGCACATTTTTGGTGGGGCTGAAAAATAAAAAAAGGGCAAAAAAATGCATTTCTGGGTCAAAAAGGGCCTGAAAAGGTGTACAAGGGTGTTTTCCTGCCTATTTGCGGCCTAAAGAGTCATGTTTTAGCACATTTTTGGTGGGGCTGAAAATTGAAAAAAAAAGTCATATGTTAGCATGTCGATTTTTTCAAAATTTTGACCTCTTCCAAAAGGGCTAAAAAGTGCATTGGTTGGTGAAACACGGCCTAAAAACATGCACTGGGGTGATTTCCTGCCTGTTTGAGGACTAAAAAGTCCTGTTTTAGCACATTTTTGGTGGGGCTGAAAAATAAAAAAGGGCTAAAAATTGCATTTCTGGGTCTAAAAGGGCCTAAAAACGCGTACTAGGGTGTTTTCCTGCCTATTTGCGGCCTAAACAGTCATGTTTTAGCACATTTTTGGTGGGGCAGAAAATTGAAAAAAAAGTCATATGTTAGCATGTCGATTTTTTCAAAATTTAGACCTCCTCCAGAAGGGCTAAAATGTTTTTTTCTAGGTGTAAAGGGGCATAACAACATGCACTAGAATGTTTTCCTGCCTGTTTGAGGCCTAAAAAGTCATGTTTTAGCACATTTTTGGTGGGGCTAAAAAATAAAAAATAGCTAAAAATTGCATTTCTGCATCAAAAAGGGCCTAAAAACACGAACTAGGGTGTTTTCCTGTCTATTTGAGGCCTAAAGAGTCATGTTTTAGCACATTTTTGGTGGGGCTGAAAATTGAAAAAAAAAAGTCATATGTTAGCATGTCAATGTTTTCAAAATTTTGACCCCTTCCAAAAGGGCCAAAAACTGCATTGGTTGGTGAAACACGGCCTAAAAACATGCACTGGGGTGTTTTCCTGCCTGTTTGAGGCCTAAAAAGTCATGTTTTAGCACATTTTTGGTGGGGCTGAAAAACAAAAAAAGGGCAACCAATTGCATTTCTGGGTCAAAAAGGGCCTAAAAACACATACTAGAGTTGTTTCCTGCCTCTTTATGGCATAAAGAGTCAAATTTTAGCACATTTTTGGTGGGGCTGAAAATGGAAAAAAAAGTCATATGTTAGCATGTCGATTTTTTCAAAATTTTGACCTCTTCCAAAAGGGCTAAAAAATGCATTGGTTGGTGAAACACGGCCTAAAAACATGCACTGGGGTGATTTCCTGCCTGTTTGAGGCCTAAAAAGTCATGTTTTAGCACATTTTTGGTGGGGCTGAAAAATAAAAAAGGGCTAAAAAATGCATTTCTGGGTCAAAAAGGGCCTAAAAACATGTACAAGGGTGTTTTCCTGCCTATTTGCGGCCTAAAGAGTTATGTTTTAGCACATTTTTGGTGGGGCTGAAAATGAAAAAAAGTCATATGTTAGCATGTCGATTTTTTCAAAACTTAGACCTTCTCCAAAAGGGCTAAAACACGTTTTTCTAGGTGTTAAACGAAATAAAAACAAGTACCAGATTCTTTTCCTGCCTGTTTGACGCCTAAAGTGTCATGTTTTAGCACATTTTTGGTGGGGCTGAAAAACAAAAAAAGGGCAACCAATTGCATTTCTGGGTCAACAAGGGCCTAAAAACATGTACAAGGATGTTTTCCTGTCTATTTGGGGCCTAAAGAGTCATGTTTTAGCACATTTTTGGTGGGGCTGAAAATTAAAAAAAGTCATATGTTAGCATGTCGATTTTTTCAAAATTTTGACCTCTTCCAAAAGGGCTAAAAAGTGCATTGGTTGGTGAAACACGGCCTAAAAACATGCACTGCTGTATTTCCTGCCTGTTTGAGGCCTAAAAAGTCATGTTTTAGCACATTTTTAGTGGGGCTGAAAAATAAAAAAGGGCTAAAAATTGCATTTCTGGGTCAAAAAGGGCCTAAAAACGCGTACTAGGGTGTTTTCCTGCCTATTTGAGGCCTCAGAAGTCATGTTTTAGCACATTTTTGGTGGGGCTGAAAATTGAAAAAAAGTCATATGTTAGCATGTCGATTTTTTCAAAATTTTGACCTCCTCCAAAAGGGCTAAAATGTCTTTTTCTAGGTGTAAAGGGGCATAACAACATGCACTGGGGAGTTTTCCTGCCTGTTTGAGGCCTAAAAAGTCATGTTTTAGCACATTTTTGGTGGGGCTGAAAAATAAAAAAGGGCTAAAAAATGCATTTCTGGGTCAAAAAGGGCCTAAAGACATGCACTAGGGTGTTTTCCTGCCTATTTGAGGCCTAAAGAGTCATGTTTTAGCACATTTTTGGTGGGGCTGAAAATGAAAAAAAAGTCATATGTTAGCATGTCGATTTTTTCAAAATTTTGACCTCTTCCAAAAGGGCTAAAAAATGCATTGGTTGGTGAAACACTGCCTAAAAACATGCACTGGGGTGATTTCCTGCCTGTTTGAGGCCTAAAAAGTCATGTTTTAGCACATTTTTGGTGGGGCTGAAAAATAAAAAAGGGCAAAAAATTGCATTTCTGGGTCAAAAAGGGCCTAAAAACGTGTACAAGGGTGTTTTCCTGTCTATTTGCGGGCCTTAAGAGTCATGTTTTAGCACATTTTTGGTGGGGCTGAAAATTAAAAAAGTCATATGTTAGCATGTCGATTTTTTCAAAATTTTGACCTCTTCCAAAGGGCTTAAAAGTGCATTGGTTGGTGAAACACGGCCTAAAAACATGCACTGCTGTATTTTCCTGCCTGTTTGAGGCCTAAAAAGTCATGTTTTAGCACATTTTTAGTGGGGCTGAAAAATAAAAAAGGGCTAAAAATTGCATTTCTGGGTCAAAAAGGGCCTAAAAACGCGTACTAGGGTGTTTTCCTGCCTATTTGCGGCCTAAACAGTCATGTTTTAGCACACTTTTGGTGGGGCAGAAAATTGAAAAAAAAGTCATATGTTAGCATGTCGATTTTTTCAAAATTTTGACCTCTTCCAAAAGGGCTAAAATGTTTTTTTCTAGGTGTAAAGGGGCATAACAACATGCACTAGAATGTTTTCTTGCCTGTTTGAGGCCTAAAAAGTCATGTTTTAGCACATTTTTGGTGGGGTTGAAAATAAAAAAAGGGCTAAAAAATGCATTTCTGGGTCAAAAAGGGCCTAAAAACGCATACTAGGGTGTTTTGCTGCCTATTTGCGGCCAAAAGAGTCATGTTTTAGCACATTTTTGGTGGGGCTGACAATTGAAAAAAGTCATATGTTAGCATGTCGATTTTTTCAAAATTTTGACCTCTTCCAAAAGGGCTTAAAAGTGCATTGGTTGGTGAAACACGGCCTAAAAACATGCACTGCTGTATTTTCCTGCCTGTTTGAGGCCTAAAAAGTCATGTTTTAGCACATTTTTGGTGGGGCTGAAAAATAAAAAAGGGCTAAAAACTGCATTTCTGGGTCAAAAAGGGCCTAAAAACACATACTAGGGTGTTTTCCTGCCTATTTGCAGCCCAAACAGTCATGTTTTAGCACACTTTTGGTGAGGCAGAAAATTGAAAAAAAAGTCATATGTTAGCATGTCGATTTTTTCAAAATTTTGACCTCTTCCTAAAGGGCTAAAAAATGCATTGGTTGGTGAAACACGGCCTAAAAACATGCACTGGGGTGATTTCCTGCCTGTTTGAGGCCTAAAAAGTCATGTTTAAGCACATTTTTGGTGGGGCTGAAAAATAAAAAAGGGCTAAAAAATGCATTTCTGGGTCAAAAAGGGCCTAAAAACATGCACGAGGGTGTTTTCCTGCCTGTTTGAGGCCTCAGAAGTCATGTTTTAGCACATTTTTGGTGGGGCTGAAATTGAAAAAATGTCATATGTTAGCATGTCGATTTTTTCAAAACTTAGACCTTCTCCAAAAGGGCTAAAACACGTTTTTCTAGGTGTTAAACGAAATAAAAACAAGTACCAGATTGTTTTCCTGCCTGTTTGAGGCCTAAAGTGTCATGTTTTAGCACATTTTTGGTGGGGCTGAAAAACAAAAAAAGGGCAACCAATTGCATTTCTGGGTCAACAAGGGCCTAAAAACATGTACAAGGATGTTTTCCTGTCTATTTGGGGCCTAAAGAGTCATGTTTTAGCACATTTTTGGTGGGGCTGAAAATTAAAAAAGTCATATGTTAGCATGTCGATTTTTTCAAAATTTTGACCTCTTCCAAAGGGCTTAAAAGTGCATTGGTTGGTGAAACACGGCCTAAAAACATGCACTGCTGTATTTTCCTGCCTGTTTGAGGCCTAAAAAGTCATGTTTTAGCACATTTTTAGTGGGGCTGAAAAATAAAAAAGGGCTAAAAATTTGCCTTTCTGGGTCAAAAAGGGCCTAAATACACGTACTAGGGTGTTTTCCTGCCTATTTGCGGCCTAAACAGTCATGTTTTAGCACACTTTTTGGTGGGGCAGAAAATTGAAAAAAAAGTCATATGTTAGCATGTCGATTTTTTCAAAATTTTGACCTCTTCCAAAAGGGCTAAAATGTTTTTTTCCAGGTGTAAAGGGGCATAACAACATGCACTGGGGAGTTTTCTTGCCTGTTTGAGGCCTAAAAAGTCATGTTTTAGCACATTTTTGGTGGGGTTGAAAAATAAAAAAGGGCTAAAAAATGCATTTCTGGGTCAAAAAGGGCCTAAAAACACATACTAGGGTGTTTTGCTGCCTATTTGCGGCCAAAAGAGTCATGTTTTAGCACATTTTTGGTGGGGCTGAAAATTGAAAAAAGTCATATGTTAGCATGTCGATTTTTTCAAAATTTTGACCTCTTCCAAAAGGGCTTAAAAGTGCATTGGTTGGTGAAACACGGCCTAAAAACATGCACTGCTGTATTTTCCTGCCTGTTTGAGGCCTAAAAAGTCATGCTTTAGCACATTTTTAGTGGGGCTGAAAAATAAAAAAGGGCTAAAAATTGCATTTCTGGGTCAAAAAGGGCCTAAAAACGCGTACTAGGGTGTTTTCCTGCCTATTTGCAGCCTAAACAGTCATGTTTTAGCACACTTTTGGTGAGGCAGAAAATTGAAAAAAAAGTCATATGTTAGCATGTCGATTTTTTCAAAATTTTGACCTCTTCCTAAAGGGCTAAAAAATGCATTGGTTGGTGAAACACGGCCTAAAAACATGCACTGGGGTGTTTTCCTGCCTGTTTGAGGCCTAAAAAGTCATGTTTAAGCACATTTTTGGTGGGGCTGAAAAATAAAAAAGGGCTAAAAAATGCATTTCTGGGTCAAAAAGGGCCTAAAAACATGTACAAGGGTGTTTTCCTGCCTATTTGCGGCCTAAAGAGTCATGTTTTAGCACATTTTTGGTGGGGCTGAAATTGAAAAAATGTCATATGTTAGCATGTCGATTTTTTCAAAACTTAGACCTTCTCCAAAAGGGCTAAAACACGTTTTTCTAGGTGTTAAACGAAATAAAAACAAGTACCAGATTGTTTTCCTGCCTGTTTGAGGCCTAAAGTGTCATGTTTTAGCACATTTTTGGTGGGGCTGAAAAACAAAAAAAGGGCAACCAATTGCATTTCTGGGTCAACAAGGGCCTAAAAACATGTACAAGGATGTTTTCCTGTCTATTTGGGGCCTAAAGAGTCATGTTTTAGCACATTTTTGGTGGGGCTGAAAAACAAAAAAAGGATTAAAAAATGCATTTCTGGGTCAAAAAGGGCCTAAAAACGTGTACTAGGGTGTCTTCCTTCCTGTTTGAGGCCTAAAAAGTCATGTTTTAGCACACTTTTGGTGGGGCTGAAAAATAAAAAATTGGCTTAAAAATGCATTTCTTTTTCAATTTTTCAAAATTTTGACCTCCCCCAAAGGGGCTAAAACGTGTTTTTCTGGGTGCTAAACAGGCTTAAAAACATGCTAGTGCAGACAGTTTGGTCCTCCTTTTTGATCTAAAAACTTGCTTATTAGCAGTTTTCCCTCAGGTCAGGCTTTCAAAAAACAAACATGCTAACATATGACTTTTTGCTATCTTAGACTCTGAAAAAAATCTTCTCAAACATGACTTTTTGGGTGTTAAACGGACCGAAAAACATGCTAGAGCAGATGGTTTGGTCATATTCAGTCTACAAATAGACTTGTAAGCCAATTTCCTTTCTTCAGGCTTTGAGAAAACCAACATGCTAACATATGGCTTTTTTGCCATTTTGGGCTCCATAAGAAATATTCTCACACGTAACTATTTGGGTGTTAAACAGGCCAAAAAACATGCTAAAGCACACAGTTTAGTCATATTCATCTTAAAAATCATTTTATAAGCCTTTTTCCTTACTTCAGGCTTTGAGAAAACCACCATGCTAACATATGACTTTTTTCCATTTCGGACTCTAAACAAACATATTCTGAAACATGACTCTTTTGGTGTTAAACGGGCAGAAAGACATGCTAGAGCAGATGGTTGGGTCATATTTGGCCTAAAAATGGATTTATAAGCCTTTTCCTTACTTCAGGCTTTGAAAAAACCGCTAACATAGGACTTTTTTGCCATTTTGGACTCTGAAAAAAATATGCTAATTCTTGACTTTTTGAGTTCTAAAGAGGCAGGAAACCATGCTCGTGTAACTGGTTTAGTTGCATTTGATTTAAAATTTTGCTTATTAGCATTTTTCCCTCTGGTCAGACTTTGAAACCATGCTAGTGTAGACAGGTTGGTCATATTTTACTTAAAGCATACTTACAATGGCACACACTGCAGTCTACCAAGTACTGGTGTGGTCTCCTGTGGAGACGCAAGCAGAATCATTTACTGAACCAAACTGTGCCACACCAAACTACTGAGGGGTCAACAAAACAGTGTGGAAACTTAATTTCAGCTGATCATTTCTTCCCATGTAATAATACTTTTTGTTTTTTCTATAGTTGACAAGCCTGGTTTCTCGCCTTTACAACAAGGTAAAACTTATAAGAATTGTGACTTTGTGGAATGAGCAACTTAGCTAAACGTGTGGGTGAGTCCCAAACAAAATCTTTTGAAATTGGAAGCTGGTGCTCTCATACGTGGAGTGGCAGCTTTATTTGTCGTCAGCCCTGGTACCATTTCCAAACTTAGGACCAAGCTCATGAAACTGGTGTTTCAAGACAAATCACAAAATGGGCATCCCAGGAAGACAACACCCCAGAGAGACCAGTACCTCACCCTTGCTTCACTGATTAACTGCAGGCTTTCTTTCAAGAGAAATGGGGATTATGGTACTTTTTTGCACTACCCACTTGTTTAGCTGTGTTGCTTATTCCACAAATGCATTATCCCCACAAGTTGTACCTCATTGTAAAGGTGAATAATCAGGCTTTCCAACAATATGAAATACAGTATAATACCAATTAGTATTATTAAAGGGGAGAGAAAATCAAGCTTTGGCGAAAATGCACCAAATCATCAATAATACCTTAATTTCTGTCGCTGTCACAGTTTGTGCATCTTGAGTGTTGTTGAATATCATTAAATGACCTCTGGGACTCAGCAGTTCATTTGATCAGTGATGGGAAATATAACAGCCTTGAGCACATATTAGCATAAACACTACATGTGTCTTAAATCACAAATATCAAGTCATTTACCCCCTACATGAATTTTGCTGTATTCAGAGAGGATGGCTTTGTGTACGCATACAGTGAATTATGGGAGTCCATTTTGTTACCATGACAGTGATGAATTAGCTTGTCAATGTACAGCAAAGGAGGGGAGATGAACAGATTAAGCGTCAATCAGGTTTTTGTGCCAGCATGTGCAGTTTTACAGAAGCACAGGGGGAGGCTGTAAAACTGAGCACCAATCACTCACTTCAGACGGAGAAAATCAAAACAAGGACAAAGAACCTTTTAAATATTCAGCGTCAATGTCCCCTCACAGATCAGAGAAATATCTGCCTCCACTGTCACATGCCCGAGCACAATCCTGCACTTCAAAAACCCCCATCTTTACAGCAAAGTGAGGGAGAAAATCTGCTCTGCTCTCCTCTTTTCAGACAACAGTGATGATGCTGTTTTTCTGCTGTTCACTGATCAATAACCCTCTGCTGCTGCAGCCGGAGACAGACGCATTCAGTGAATATGTGTGTGTGTGTTTGTGCTTGTGTGTTAAAACGGCAAAAAGTCATTTATTACAGCAATTACTTTGAAGTCATGGGGAACTTGTGCCACATGGTGCTGCAGAAGAAAATGTACTTTTCCTTACAGCCAGAAGGTCACTGGTTTGACTGCCAGTGTCTGCTGGGCCTTGGTTCATTGGCCCTTGGGTGTATGCGTATATGATCATTTGATTATTTTCATTTGTCCATGACAGTGTTCAGTCAGTACATCCCTTCATTATGAGTAATGTCTGTTGATTCAGTAAAGTGACAGAAATCAGCAGCCACGCAGCCGCAACAGCACTCACCGTGTGACTGTTACGTAAGAGAGCTGCTCTGCATTCAGAGGAGGCTGCACCAGGTAGAGGAGCGGGGTGAAACCAGTTGATATTGAAAAACAGAATCTCCTGAAGTATTAGTCTGAGTGAGAAGAGCATGAAGAAGAAGAGAGCAGATGATGCTGCAGGCAACACAAGACAGAAGGAGAGGACTGAAGCAGAAAGACATTTATTATGAGCAAAGTGTGAAACTGACTCAGGAGTTACTGTGATTGTTTAGAGAAACATTTGAATAGACTTGGACTTTTTTTTTAGAGTTTAAGTTGAAATCAAAGCTTGTCTTTAACTCCCTCTAGTGACCAAAAGAGGAACAACAACTCCTCAAATGGTTGAAACTGAAGGGTGAAAAACAAGTACTACAGCACTACAGGACCAACTTTTCTCCTGTGAGAAGTTTCTCTTTTTAGCATCAAATAAAGAACAAAGACTTACCTGCCATTTTTTTCTCCAAAATTCCAAAACTAGAAGTCATAGCTCAGTGGCACCACTACAGTATTTTTCATCCAGTTTCATGTGACCGAGGATTCTGTGATTCAGTATTTTGGGTGGATTGCCTCACACACTAACGGTTCCTCAAAGATAATTCGACTAACTTTAATTATAGTTTTAGCCTTATTTTTTTCAACTTCTGATGAGAAAAATTTAAACAAATGCTAAAGCACAATAAACTGCACTTCCACAAGTGACCACTTGAGGCTGACTTCAAAAGCCTTTAAGTCCAATTAACATCCATATTGAATTACTCATTTTGACAACAGAAATGAATATTTAAACAAAGAGACACAAAAACATCCTGTTGAAGTAAGTTTCTGCTTTGTTTGCACACATGGTACATTGAGTGATTTATTTTTACTAACTCATGTTTTGATTTTGATTAGGCTAAGAGTTGTGATAATTAGGGGCTGGATGTCTAAAAGTTAATGGCTGTGTCCAGAAGTAAATTATTAACCTCCCTGATTATGGGCTGTAAGCAACATACTAACCTGCAGTCACATAACTTATTGGACACATCTCTGATCCAAACTTAGTTGACTTTAAACAAAATAGCTTGACAATTAGCCTGTAAAAGAACACAAATTAGACAACGATAATGTATTTTCACTACTACATAACTACTGTTGAGTCTGTTTGACACTGTTAAGGAGGGACTCTCCTGTATGATGGTATGTAAACAGTGCAGTGACATTCAGGGAAACATTGAAAATTTAAAGGTCCCTTGTCCTGGTACATTTGACTATGTGCATCAAGTTTTGGGTGTCTACTAAGCAAGGATTTAAGATGAAAAGAAAAAATGACAAATTTGTTTCTGTGGAGGACCAGTTGCAGCTCTTTTTCACTCCCTTTTGGAAACACTCAGATCGGAGAGAGACTACAGGAGACTACGATAATGTAGTAGTTAAATATGTTATATTCCTCTTTTTCTCCCCAGTCCCCCACAATGGTTTCTGATGCACTCTGTGGTAATTGGTCAGTCCAGTGCTGCTCAATGGCATGTTGTCAAAAACTCTGCATTCATTCTAGAGTGTCTGTTCTGCACTTGGCTTGCTACTCCTAGCCAATGGGCTTCTATTGTAGACAAAACAAAGCTGTTTTCTGCTGCTTCTGTTGTAGCAAAAAGGACGACGGAGAAGTTCTGATTCTGCAGATTTTTTTTCTTGTGTGTACAAGTACTTTCTCAGGCAGAGACTTGGCATTTAAAACAAAAAAAGCAGAACTCTTTAAAATCTTACTTTGTTGTTTTCATGGGATGTAAATGTGTCATATTGAGGAAATAAAAATAAAAGACACTGTAGTGAAGCTCAAAACAGAATATAATGTTAACTGATTCTCTTTTTGCCCTTCAGCCTTTAGCATTGGCCCCATCACTGAAAAATATTATTTGGTTGATCTGAGAGCCACAATGCATTTTGGGGCAGTTTACAGCAACCACTGTACTCTAGTAATTGACTTAAATATTCTCTCAATCTAGAGTTCATCCAGGCTTCCTGTATACATAAAATTGGAAACTACGAAACACAGTACTACATGTGATGTGGCTTTTAATCTGCTCCATAAACTAGAGGGTGACGTTATTGAGACTATGTCCATATTTTATTGTCTTAAGGTTAAACTAACGTCAGCTGCATTACTAAAGCTTGACCAAAAGAAAACAAGAGACAGTTTGTCAAAGCAACTGCATTTTTAATATTTGTAAGATATAAAAATCTTCATCTTTATCATACAATAACATCTTACCATAAATTTAGTCAAAGGATGGAGTTTAGCCACCAAACAAGAATTATAATATCACTTTGATCCCTTTTGAGGTAAGACAGCTGGTTCATTTCAGATGTGGCCACACAGGTCATTCCTTCCATACGTGTACAGACATATTTCAATAATTCATCAATGTCATGACATTTGACCTCAACTGCAGGCCCAGGCACTGAACTTAAGCAGGACCTACCAAATGAGGCCAGCCAATGAAGGCTAACACAGGACACAGCTGAAGGCCCACTTGTCGGCTTGAACAGTTTTTAAAGGTGTAGGGAGTATTTTTGGTGCTCAAAAACAGAATAAGTATTGATCTTATGTGTATTTTTTCATATTTCATACACAAGTACAGCAGAGGGAAAGACCTGTGGGGCTTTGAGTTCACAGACGTGATGTGCTCAGCGTATCTTTCACTATTTTTAATCACCACTTTCTTTGGACAAAAAGAAAAAGAAAAAACAGAACAGTCAACAACAAAAGCAGCCAACACAGGAAACAGCATTCAATAGGCGTTTTTATCAAAGAAACACAGTGGGAAAAAAAAAACAAGAGAACAAAGCAAATATAGATTTTTTTTTAACATGCCACATTGTTCCTTTGGGCAAGTTTTCTTTCACAGAAAGCCACCTATGTTACTAGTTTTTGTAGAAATAAAAATAAGAGACATCTCGTATGTTTGCCAGCAGGTTTGACCAAGCAGAGAAGAGGGCAAGAAACGAGGAAACCACATGACATCATCACGTCACCGGACCATGCACATGACCCTGCGGCGTCCTGAAAGACACTACGCACGCACTGCAAGTCATGCAACTAACACACACCGAACACTCACACAAACACTCTCTCTGTAAAACAAAAACAAGCATCAATCGACTTGAACAAAAACAGCAGTGACATTTCCCAGAATCCACTTGTTCTGGCTGTACCAAGCCAAAGAGGCATTAATGGCGGAAATGTTTCATATTAATAATGCTCTTTCAAAAAAACATTAAACAGCAGTTGGACAGTACTCTGGCTACGTGCTGTCGGCACAGTTTGATTTGGCAGCACGACCGGTAATATAAAGCTCATCAACTTTTACAAAAAGAAGACAAAAACACAACAGAACAGGCAGACGGACAGGCGTGCAGCAAGCTGAATGACGAGCGATTACAGCAGTGATGAGGAGAGAAACCATCATTGTCACGATCCAAAAACATGGCTGCATCGACTCTGAGGCAGGTCATGCACAAACACACTCGCACACACATTCACACACAGCACTTACACATCTGCCAAAAACCTGCACCCGTCTGATTTTGCCCTAATCGCCCCCATCTTTATTCATTTTTTTATCTGCTAGTCCAAAGGTTGGCCAACAGCAGCCTGAAAAGGAGGATGATACAGCGAGAGCAGGACAGGTGATGTCACAAGATGGGGGCAGGACCACAGTCAGTGTTCCTTGGCTGGTAGAGGCGTGTGGGCACGGAGTCCCTGATGCAAGCTGACTGGGTGGTTGAGCCAGAAGGTGCGGTTTTGGTCAGTCTCCAGTGAGCTGATTTGCTGTTTTTTTTTTTTTTGTTGTTTTTTTTAACTCAAGAGTCTCTACAGGGAGGTGGAGGGGAGCTTCTTGACACGCCTCTGGGCCAGGAAGGAGCTCTCGATGGGCTTGAGTTCTGGGGTCGGTTGGGAGTTTTTCAGAGCAGAGTAGGTGGCTGCCATGGCACCCTGAAGCAGAGACAACACCGTGGTCATACTCAGCAGAAATAGTAAGTAACCACACATTTGTAAAAAACAAAACAAAACAAAAAAAAACACGCAGACTTTTAATACCAAAGACTTTACAAAAGTTCCAATAGATACAGATGATGTAGTCTGTTTTTGGGGGGTCTCCCAGTGAGAAAAACTTTCCCTTTTGATAACTCTTTACATTAGGTTCAGCAAAGTCCACAACATGCAGTCTCTCTCTTTGAAGCTTATTTTTGTTAGCAAATGTTTAAGCTATGTGAAACTCACTAGCACAACATTAGAGCTTAATCCATAGAGATATGAACAGTTCTGAAGACCTGATCCACTGCCTGTGGATGTGGACCTGCTGCCTGCCTCTACTGCCGACTTGTTGTCTTTTACTTATTAATATTTTTAACCAAACTGACACTGAAATGTTTGCGTCAGTGGCTTAGTCTCGTAATACGCCCTATTATCAATCAGTCAGTCAAGGTTTGAGCCCAGCTCTGGCTTTAACATGTCGATTGATCGATCCTTGGGCAAGACACTTAATCTCTTGTTGCCCCAACTGCTGCTTCAGGGCGAGGATGTGTTAGCTAATACTGATGGATGATTACATAGAAACGTGGGTGTGCCGTGTTAGGACTATGACTGGTCAGACAGATTAGAAAAGTGCACTTCGAGCTAAAGTCCATTAACTTTTTTTTTTTAAATAAATAGTACACCACTGTTTTATTCAAAGGCAGGATTATAACATGAAGGTGAAAAGCAAAAACAGGCACAACCATCTGGGTCAGCAATGCTCCGTATCCAAACCTCTTGCTAAACACAAAAGCAGATACATTTTCATTTGGGTCAGTTTGCCAGCAGTGAATGATTTTGACAGAAACCCTTTCAGACAACATTTAATAACCAGTGATGCAACCAACATCCTCCATGTGCAGTAAAAAGTGTCGATCCTTCTGTGAAATTCATTTCAGGTCCTTATGAGGCAAACACAACGTCTAAAATGAGGGGTAAATTGTCCAGTATACAACTACTTGATTTTTAAACAGCTCAGCGTCTACATTTAATTTTCTAACAGGGTTATAACATGATGTTTACAAGGGGGATGACAAGTAACTAATTACATTTACTCAAGGTACTGTGATTTGTGTCCTTTTTTAAATAATACTTTTACTTTAATTATTTCTGTGGGATGTATAGTGCTTGGTTACATTTATTATTGCATCTGAGCTTTGAGTGAAAATAAAATGAGAAGTTAAACTCGTCAACATTTTTGAAGAAACAAAACTGAAAAAAATCCTGGTTCAATATTGGACACCTAATCGATTAGGCCCTGGATGGGAATGAGGTTGGGTCATATCATCAAATTAACAGTTAGTAAACAACATTATCTGTAAAACAAAAAAAAGCATTTACAATTAAGTTTAAGTGACTTAAATTAATCTGGGTATGTTGTAAAACTTTATTGATATATTTGGTGTTGTATATGAGAAACACAGTCTGCTTTTACAAAACCATAAATCACTGAGTGTAAATACATTTTTACTGATATGCAGAAGTAATATATTTTTATTACTTGGATCAGAAAGCTGTTATATACTTTATAAATATTATATATACTGAAACATACAGTAACTGGTTGACTCAACACATTCCAGCTGTTCTTCTTTTTGAACAACACAGAAAAGTGCACAGAAAATACTCAGTACTTTGACCACATTTTGAATGGAGTATTTCTACCTTTTAAAGCAGCAGATTAATAGAGTTCTATGCCAGCATTTATGAAAATTAAAGTAAATGAACCTTTACTTGAGTACAATATTCTGATGCTCTCTTCGTTCCTGTTGTTTTCTTTTGTAGTTTGAAATCTTAACATGAAACGTAATGATAGTAAACTGATTTGTATTATAACGAAAAAGAAAACTAGGTACAGTTCAGGGAGGTTCTGCAGTCTTGTTATTCAAAAACAAATTATTACAATTATTAATTTTTTAAGTCTGTAAAAAAGAACACACATCTGTTTTTTGTGTGACTTAAATATGTTTTTCTTCTTTAAAAAGCCACAGGAACATTAACAGTGTTGTTAGTAAGTCTGTGTCTTGCATGAAGCTCGACTTCACAATCAGTTAAAAAGTGTTAAAACATTTGGATTAGGACAAAAATGATCAGCACTTTAACTTCTTTAAAGCGTCAGTGAGGATCTTTGTCTTTGTATCCATTTATGACAAAAGTGAAAAAATGGTTTATCATGTGACTGAGCCGATCTTTGCCTCTGCATTGGAAATAATTTTGTATCACCACCCCATGAACATTTTCCTGCAGGGACATGTTATTCACACTTGTCTCACACGAGTGAAGTTAAATTTGTAGCTTAAGTTTTTCTTTCCTTTGGGTCACAAATAGATCTCAGTGAATGTAATTCTACTTTATCACAATCCAAAATTCAAAAAAGCTCACATGAGCTTGAACAGTAAGCATCATCTCTGATAAGAAGTCATTTCACATAAAACTGTACTGAAAATCTACCTGAAAACTTCAATCTTGGTACTAAAGTTTATCTTTTGGGAAATTTTGTGTTACCTTGACCAGTTTGGGGTCATGATGGGGGAGCTGGCTGTTTGGGAGTTTGTCTCTCTGGACAATCCAGGGATGTTTGAGGACTTGCTTAGCTGTCAGTCTCTGATGGGGGTCCACATGGAGCATCTTGGACACAAGGTCCTGAAAAGGAAAAGGTTCATGTGAAGGAGAAATTTGGATGGACGACAGCATTTGTTATCTTAAAGAAGGCTGGAAATGTGAGTCTGAGTTGTGTCTCTACCTTGGCAGCATCAGACACGGTGTCCCAGTTTCCTCCTGTCAGACTGAAGGAGCCGTTGCCTATCCTGTTCAGGATCTCGTTGGGTGTGTCCTCAGGTCCGTTGGCAAATGGAGTAAAACTGATGGAAGGAAAAAGTGGTTGGATAAGAGAGTTAGAATCAAGTCAGAGGGAGGGAATGTCTCCTCAAAAAAATAGTTCAAGTGTTGTAATTCACCCGGCCAGCATGGTGTACAGCAGCACTCCAAGACTCCAAATGTCACATCCTTCATCATAGCCCTGACGCTTCAACACCTGGAAGGAGAGAAATACAGATTTAACATCAAAACCAAACTGATTCACACACTGCCATTCATAGCTTAACTGAGCCTGAAGGGGGACTCTGCTCACCTCAGGGGCTACAAAGTTAGCAGTGTAGCACGGGGTCATTAGCAGGCCGTTGTTGGCTCGCAGTTGTTTGGCAAAGCCGAAGTCACAGATCCTGATGGACTCTGGATTCCCTGATTCATCCACGTAGAGGATGTTACTGGGCTTCAGGTCTCTGTGCACCACCTGGAGGATGTAGGATGAATAGAACAACACTATTTTTTTGAGGAGACATTCCCTCCCTCTGACTTGATTCTATCGAGACACCATGCATGAGATTTTTACTCATTTCAATGGTGAAACTTGAGACTTTTGGGGGTTATGTTTATCTTATTCAAACATTTTGATCATGAACATATTTTAAGTCATAAAATGACATTTTTTGAATACCTGATCAAGCCTAAGAAAAAGTTTTGTTCTTTATCAAAGTTTCAATTGTAAGATATAAACAGGTTCAATATAAAAATAAACAAAAAAAAGAAAGATTTAGACAAAAACAAAAAAAATGTCAAATTTGTGTTGAGGGTTATTCAGTCTTTAATCTTTTATTTGTAAGATATAAATAAGATAAATAAAAAGAAAGAGATTTGGACACAACCAATTTTTTTTTTTAATTTTCTGTTGAGGGTTATTCAATCTTCAATCTTAAATATTTTAACTGTAAAATATAAATAGGTTAAAAAAATAAA
This sequence comes from Cetoscarus ocellatus, assembly GCA_037902135.1. Taxonomy (NCBI): domain Eukaryota; kingdom Metazoa; phylum Chordata; class Actinopteri; order Labriformes; family Labridae; genus Cetoscarus; species Cetoscarus ocellatus. Next base: position 2,536,212 of record JBAMNC010000815.1, read on the forward strand.
TAGGGGGAAAAAAAAAAAAAAGAAAATTATAAAAGTTTAGAAACAACAAAAACAATGTAAATTTTGTGTTAAGGGTTCTTCAGTTTTCAATTTTCAGTCTTTTAATTGTAAGATATAAATAGGTTAAATAAAGTATAAATAAGAACAAAAAGAAAAATTTAGACACAACAAAAAACACCCTAAAATGTCTGTTGAGAGTTACTGAATTTTCAATCTATAAATCTTTTAATTGTAAGATATAAAAAGATTAGATAAAAAAATAAACAAAAAGAAAAAGAAAGATTTAGAAACAACCAAAAAAATTCAAAATTTTATTTAGGGTTATTCAATCTTCAATCTTTTCATTGTAAGATATAAATAGATTAGATTAAAAATAAATAAAAATAAAAAGAATGATATTAGATGCAACCCAAAAAAATGTAAAATTTGCATTGAGGGTTAATCAATCCACAATCTTAAATCATAAATGATTAGTGACAAAATTCAAACTCCACATGAGGCAGAAAGTGTCAGACAAGTGCTGATAAACATTAAACACCAAGTAGAAAAGATTTTCAAATCAATTTCAATTGATCACCTGCGTCTGAAACTGTTTGGTCGTTGTCTCTTAGACCCTTAAGACAAAAGAACGTGTCTTCTATGGATTTGTTTCTCTATTATGTCTCTACTATTAAAAACAGAGGCCTTCAGTGTGCAGTACTGTCTCTCTTCTTCAAGGTGGGGGGCAGGGTTAATACTTCCGGAGGAAGATGTTCACACAAAAAAGTGTGAAACATGTGAGCCTCTTAGCGACACGTAAACAAGACAAAGAAAGTGGCAACTTATAGATGTGAACAACAAACCCAGAGGGAGATTGATTTTCCTCTCTTTTTAGAAGGACATTTTACCACCAGATATGTGTTTTCATCTGGTATATTTGATTTTTGCTATATTAATATCTAAAGTGTTGCATAATAACCCCTTATATAAACAAAAATGAAACCCAAAAATAGGCAGGATAAGAGCCGCTCACAGCTTTAGTTCAGTCTTATGAGTACCAACAGTGTCCTCACCCCCTGTGAGTGCAGGTACTCCACAGTCTTGGTGATGGTGTGAAGCACAGCGCTGGCCTCTCTCTCCGAGAAGAACTTCTGCTTAAGGATCCGGTCCAGCAGTTCTCCTCCTCGCATCAGCTCCGTCACCAGAAACACCTGCTTGCTGTTGTCATACACCTGAGACAGACCCACAAACAGATAAGTAAGAGTGGACTTCAGGGTAAGAACACATGATATCAGAGTGAGTGTGATACTTACATCCTTCAGGGTGATGATATTTGGATGTTGCCCGTATCGAAGAAGGATCTCAATCTCCTCAGCTGGGTCTGTGCTTGTTTTGTCAATCATCTGTGAATTACAAACATTTACATGAAGCGAAAAACGAAACGAAATAAAATAACATGAATGAAATAAAAAGTAGAAAATTGCATACAATGAAAATATAATACCCCACCCACAATCCACATACAACACACACACACTCACTTACTCAAACACACAATGACATAAAAAGGAAATTCTGAACAGAAAACAGAATTAGAAGACTGAGGAGACGCTATCTTGAATTAAAAATGAGGAAACACAGAAGCTAAGACTAAAATGATAATTTAAAAATCACAAGAAATTAGATAAATATACTATCGGGAAAAGCAAGTAAATAAATACATTAATTAATAAAATAAATTTTAAATAAATAATATGGTAAAATGAGATAGCCTACCACCAGATGCGTAATAAAATCAGCTAAGGTAGGATAATTTAAAAAAAAATGTCTTTATTCAGGGATGATAAGACTGTGGCTAGAATCAGACAGGAGAAAAACAGCATATCATGTCAGATAATAGACAAGCTTTAGAATAATATTTAAGTTATTTCAGATTCTTTAACTGTTTGTTTTTCTTCTTTTCAGCGTAAAGAACTGTTTTTCTTTAAGCCATGACTCAGGATTTGCTAAACATAATTTATTTGATATAAAAAGCCATTGTTCCTTATGTCCCAAACTTGTATATGTGATTGTATCGCTTGTTCATTAGTTCATTTAGTTTTAAAATATAACAAATAGATGAACCAACGGACAAAAAGAAAAAAGCAGTCCAATGGCATATTTTGTATTCTCATAATTTATCAAATATAATCTACACTGATTTGTAAATATTCACGTTTTTTTTTTTAATTACATCAAATATGTATTGATAGACGTATTACATTGAACAATATTTTACATATATTACGTGATGCTTTGGTAACTGTTTTAAGTTATTTTTGGTGCATTGTTGGCCTTAATTGACGGCTGAGAGACGGTGGATGGACCTGGAAAGAGGGAGAGTATGAGAAGACATACAGTAAATAGGCTGCACCTATGACATGACCACTTGACCACCAGAGCTCCTTGAAAACTATTTTTAATTTTGCTAGCATCATCTTTCTAAAAAATTGGGAAAAGACTGGAAAAAAAAGAAGACTGGAAAAGTCATGAAACTACTAAAATAAACACTTCAGGATAAGACAGTGGGCAAATTTGGAAAGGAGAAGATAGAGAGCGGGGTTGACATGTGGGGAAGGTGGAGGACAAAGGCCCCTTAACATGTGGCACATGGACATAACCAAATAAAAAGAGCACCCTAGAGGAGATAAGTTTAACTAAAGTAAAGCAGGGGCAGGGTCAAAGCTTCTTCAATTCGTCCTTGAGATTTACCGTCTATGAATAATAAAGATTTTGTTCCAACACCTTTGTTACTTTAGAAAAAAACTTATTGGACTCTCATTCTAGTTTTTCACTACCTCTGGGTTAGACTTGAACTAAATATTCATCACTCAGACCCCTGTGGATGTATTTAGAAAAGTGTGAGTTCATACCTTGACAGCGTATTCTGTGTTGGTGGCTTTGTGGATGCATCGTTTGCAGACAGAGAAAGAGCCCATGCCGATGTCCTCCTTTAGTACGTAGCCGTCACTGAACAGCAGGTTCTTCCCGTGTAATTGCTACAGAAGAGGAGTAAAGGATGGGAAGGTTAGAAGGGGCATGGCGAGCTGGCAGTACTAATGAGGGAGATGAATGAGGGTGGGTTTAGTAGGTCCTGCAACACCCACTGTAAACATAGCTGTATTAGCTAATGGAGGCTTTTTGAAAGAAATCACAAAAATGTAAATCTGGTATTATTTACACTTCAAACAAAGAAAAATAACTTTTATTAAATCTTACCTGGACCACAGGGTGTGGTGGGGGTTTAACAGGCTCGGCTGAACCCTCCTCCTCCAAAAGAGTTGAAGCAATAAAGCTGAAGCCTCTGAAGAGCTGGTGAGCTCCAGCGCTGGGAGGAACACCAGGAGAGTCTGAAGAAAAAAATTAAATCAAGTGTTAAAAATGAGGGGTACATGCCTTGAGAGTAATACTAAATCTGGCTAAATAAACTTGTTTAAACTGTTTTTTTTCTTATTATTTCATTTAATTTATTTAATTTTTTTAATAAGGATAGTGCATATTAATCAACAAATCAGCTCTAAGCATCAATGTAAATATGCCGGAATTAGCATCATAGCTACAGTTCAACCAATGTCCTAAGGCAGGTAAAGACAAAGGACACGAAACAATCCCACAGTCACATAAAGACCACAATACACCAGATGGCACACAAGAAATCTCACATTTTAACAGACAAAAAAGTGCACTCTGCACATTAAAATAACAGACCCACAAACACAACACAAAATGATTCAAAGGCCCCTGTTAGGTGAGCAGATAAATCATGTATGAGTAAAGTCTGATTTATTTTTTACCAATGTTTGAGTTTCTTATTAAAGTCAAATAGCTAATCTGTAAAGACTTGTTACAAAACAGGTAAAAAACAGACTCTTTTACAGAAGCTACAAAAACAACTAGGATTGAAGGAAGAAAGGCTGATAAATTCTATTAAAAAAAATGTTTCTGGCTGCCTTTTGGAAAATGTTAAACCAATCTTTTTAAGGAGCCCTGTGAGTGCTACTGTTTAATATTTCAGAGGTAAAAAAAAAGCACTGTGCATATCATAATTACAAGAAATCAGGACGCAACTTCTTTTGTAAGTGAACATCACTAATGTTTGTTCAGGGCAAAGTAAGAAGGTGACAGCAGTGATATCTTCGTGGGCCTCCACTGTCAACACAAACTGAGAGTTTAACATGGCCGCTTTAAATAGCCTACTGAGTATTTTTGTATTAATCACTTTTTTAATGTACTAAATATTTAAAGTATTGAAAAACAAATCGTGTTTCAAAGACTGAAACATTTGAGCTTCTCTGAGGAAAGCTGATCTAGTTGTGAATAGAAAAGATCATAGAAAACTAATGTGTAAAGTTTGGTTAATGCACAGGAAAAATAATTTAAATTATTACCAATTCACACCAACTTAAAGGTAACAGCAAACTTCTGTGGTGAACAATTACACCTTTAGACTGCAGTATTTGGCTTTATCTCATTCAAAAACATCTTATATAAGTGCTGAACAAATTTATTAGACCAACTCATTAAAAATTAATAAATATAGTATTTTATAAATCTTTCAAAATCTTGTTTAAAACTGAAATTACTATTCTTATTGGACATCCACTTTGAACAGGAATGAGGGATTTTAAACTTAATTCAGCTTTTAATACCCAAATTTTAGCCATTCACTGGGCTTCTCTGAGAAGTCAGAAATTATTAAAGCATACCATTCAACCACTTCAACAATTTTTTTTGTTCGGTAATGCAATTAAATAACTATAATCTGACATCAGGTTCATATTTTTTTTAAATGTTAAGGTTGATAATTCATGGATAACAATAATAATTATATTTTAGCATCAGAAATGGTGTTTTGGTTGAAGAGCTTCTACATACTTGTGTATTGACCATTACAGAAACATTGAAAATGATTTTGTAATTAGCAGTGCTGTTAATTTAGGGCAGCTGTGGCATAAAGCACACTGGGTGGTGGTCAAATACATTCAGCACAGAATAAAGACATACAGAATTTAAAATCCAAATTAAAACCCTTTCTCAAGACTCTCTACATATGTTTAACATATACATTATAGACACGAGTACATATTTTAATGACTGTGTGGTAGCAAACTAAACAATCTCGGTTTCACATAATTTATCGATGTCATAAAACAAAAATTTTTGGCTGGAAATGAGGCAAGAGAAAATGAAGTATGTTCTGAACAAACCTTACGCAATGATTGTTTAAAAAGAACTAAGTGCTTGATAAACTTTATAAAAGCCAAATTTCAGAAGACAAAACATAAAAAACACTTCAATACTTTAAATTCCATTAAGACTTTTTGATACTGTTTTATGTCCTTAATTGTCACCACACTGATTTATCACCCTTTTCTTCTACATATGACTTTGCAGATACCCTGAAATCTGGGGAATAAAATCATGCAAGCCTTGAAACTTTAAACAATCTTTAAAACAACAGGTTAAGTACTGCAATGTTGCTTATGTTAGCTATTTCAAACACTGTTGTCATGGCTGCTGAGTGACTGGTGTAGTGCTTCTAAACAAACTGGTGAGGAAATTTTCTATCAACCAGTATAAAGGCTGATTCTTACAATTGATGCAACTCTTAAATATGGACTAGATCTTGGATGAAAACTCAGTCTAATGTCTGACCTTTAGGTGTGCGGGAGGTGAACTCAGAGTCAAAGTAGAAGGTGTCATCAGGTCGTGCCACTGCAGGTCTGAAGGGGGGCTTAACTTCTCTTCTGAAAAGTTTCTGAAAAGAGAAAAAAATCAATTTGAATCTACATGTAGCTGAAGGTTTTACCCCCATATGTATCCAAAGTTGTGGTCATAATGAACAGAAATATAAAATATTCAATGATGCACACTCACATTCCAGTCAATGGTGGCGAAGAAACCATGCCTTTTGATCTCCTCGGCACCATCAGCACCAGATCCTGTGAGATACCATCAACAGAGTAAAAGTTTGTTTCATATCTGAGGTAACACAGTCCTGTGGCAAGCATTTCTCTAGAGAAAAGTGTTAATGTTGTCATTTATACAAACAACAGTCCTAAGTTTGTACTAAGCAGTGTCAATTTTGTTGACTAATTATTTTTGTCATAGTTTTTGTCAACAACCTTTTTTCCCCTCACAAAAACTATACTATAACTAATAAAAACGAGTGTACATAGACAAAAACTAAAACTAAATTAACTGACATTTTCCTCAACAAATAAAAACTAGAAAAAAAATTTGACAGAGACTTAATCCAATCAGACCTAATTTCGTCATGTAGAAAGTAGGGACAAGTTAGGAATCACAGCTACTTTGGTTGTGTGGAAAGGTTGGGATGAGTTAAGAGGGACATCCAATTACAACTGCCTTTGCCTTGTGGTGGCGGGATAAGTTGAGGAGCGATCCAATCAGAGCTACTCTCTTTACGAATTGCTATATTCACATCGAGCAGGTTCACTGTTTGTTGTCAATTCTGGTATTGTAACTGAGATGCTCTGCCAGGTAGCCTAAATAAAGGTGATTGCATTTCACACAAAAGTTAAATTTGTTTCTGTTAATTTATACATTCAAACTTTACTAGCATTCAATAAAGGGTTACTAGATGTAAAACATGACTTCAGTAATTCAAGGAAACATAAAAAAATGCCTTACATTTACACTTCATATTTTAGTCGACTAAATTTACAGTAGATTTCATCGACTAAAATGTTGTGAAATTTCATCAACTAAAACTAGACTAAAATTAAAACAATTCAGATGACTAATGTACGACTAAAACTAAAAGATGTTTTAGGCAAAAAAGTATAGCTAAAACTAAATGAGAAGGTGCTGTCAAAATTAACACTAGTACTAACCCAGTCTGTTTGCAGGGTTCCTCTTAAACAAAGCTCTCAGCAGAGACTGAGCCTCGGCACTAAGGAACTGAGGCATACCCAGCCGAGCCCTGCAGAAGGGGACACAGAGATTTAAAATAAAGGATGTAACAACTGGTCTTTGCTTTGAATTTTTCTTACATTCAAAAGATACTCACTTTAGGATAAGGTTCATAGTTTCTTTACGGTCCTTCCCTTGAAATGGAAGCGATCCTGTCAACATCTCAAACTGGGGACAGAATATAAAGCATCATATTTAAATATTGTTTATTTGTGTGTTAAACTGCTTAATACTACACAAATGTACTTAATAGAAATTTAGAATGTTGGCTTGCAAGAAACTGACAAAATAATTTTCCTGCTTACCATCAGTACCCCGAATGACCACCAGTCAGCGCTGTGGGTGTGTCCCTGTCTGTTCACTACCTCAGGTGCCATGTACTCAACAGTACCACAGAAGGAATACGCTTTCTTCTCATGATCAATGGCTTCTTTACACAAGCCAAAATCTGGAGAACAAAGCACAGGACTCTGTCAGCACATTATCAAAGCAAACAAAGCCTTTCAGAGTGCTAATACTGTCTGTTATTCTCAATTATTCATGGCTTTAATGCATCTTTAACATCCTTAAACAGTTTTTTCTTTGCAGTTAAAAGTCATTTTGAGGTTGGATTTGAAGAGTAGCCAGAGAGCCTGATCTATCTCTGCATTTAGCTGCCTTCATGCTTCATCAGTGAGGCCTGTGGTAATGCCTCTCTACAATCACAGCATCACCTTTGAGTCAGCAGAGGCAGGACTGAGGGAAAATAAATTATGGTGATTACAGAGATGAACAGGAGGATAAAGTGTAATAATTAACTATAAGACCATGCAGATATCCGTGTATGCAGATATCTGGAACCAGTGAGATAAGGCTGCTTCCCAACCATGGGAAATGAAGGTCAAAATGGTAGAGATTAGGGAAGTGTGCAAGTGTGTGTGGACCAGTGTTTGACAGACACCCATATGTAAGGAGCCACTTGATTGAATGGATTTTGAAAATTAACGTAAAGCAAAATTACGCATTGTGAAAGAGTGTGGAATAATTATGGAAGGACAGACAACACTTAAAAGAGTTCTTGCGGGGACTTTTCAATGTCAAGACAAAATGTTGAGTTGTGTTAGTCTGTGTATGTGTTTTTATGTAAATATACTTGCGTGGACCAGTGCGTATGTTTATTTGTATGTGAACAGTTTTATTTATACGTACCTGTGAGTACCAGTGAATATTTCTTTATTGTGAGGACCCTCTTATTTGTGGGGACTTTATTGCAGTGCCCAAATATATCAATATATCACAAACCTTCTACCACCATTGTTATGGTTTTTGTTTTTTTATAAAACACCTCCCATGTTTATAAGTTGGTTTCACAAAATTTTAAACAAATAAAAGTAAAAAAAAAAAAATTGTGATCAGGTAATACAATATTTATCTATTCGGCAGTAAAGCACTTTTTCATTACCTTAAAATAGCACTTTTGGAGATACGAAGTTTGTGTCCTATAGTGACAACATAACATTTTGAAGTGTGTGTGTGTTGAGGTATGTCTGTCAATAGGTACTTGCATGGACCAACTTTTGGCAAATACTTTTGCTATGGGGACCATCTTGTTTGTGTGGACTTCAATGTCAAGACACATAATATACCGTACTGTGGTGTGTTTTTGTACGTCTTTATATTTATTTTGCACACTTCTGAGGACCAGTTCTTGCCATAAACATTTGTTTGTGTTAAGTCTTTGCAATGTCCAGGCACATAAAATGCTGAGGTGTATGTTTTCTGTGTGTGTGTGTAGTAATGTGTATTTGTATAGTCAGCTGTTTGTGCATATGTACTCGCATGTAAACAATGCTTGACAAAGGGGAGAACTTTTTGCAGCATATGCTGTGGTGTACTGTATGTGTATAAGTTAGTAAACGTGTTTGTTTAAACATACTCGTGTGTGCACATGCTTGATTTAAATCTCTTTTGTCATGACACTCTTGTTTGTGGGGAATTCTTGCAATGTCCAAATATAAATAATTGTGTGGTGAGTTTTTGTGTGTGAGTATTGGTGTGTGTTCATCTATACAGACTTGCAAGAACCAGTGTTTGACAAATAACTCTGTTGTGATAATCCTCTTGCTTCTGAGGACTTTTTGCATTGCACAGACAAATTACACTAGTGTGTTACTGTGTATTTTGAGAGTGTGAGTTAATATAAAACTTATGAAGACCTTTATTGAGAGGCCCAGTTCGTTAGTATGAACTTTTTGCCATGTTCATACCCATAATAATCTTGCAGTGCAGTTGGATCTGCCGCATTTAATGCCTGGTAGATCCATCTTGCCAAGCTCCAATCTACAACGATTGTGTGCAGCCTAAAGCACACAATCTTACCTCAGGAAGAGAGGTGAGAGCTATGATTGAGATGACAGCAGGAAGTGATTGCTTCTACAAAGATTAGCACAGATGCTAACAGGTTAATCAGCATTTTTGTTTGATCTGGACCACATTTCTTTGTTGAATGAAAAACAAGCAATAACACTGAAAGAATTTCTCGATAGACCAGATATTTTACATCCAATTCCAACATGTTTTGGTGAGAGTTTGTACCATGAAGTGTCTTACTTTTTTTTTTTTTTTTTTTTTTTAACACCACAGCAGTAGCGCCAGTTCAGACATTATCTGACTGGCCTGTAATGAATGTGATTGACGGAATGATCGCCCAATCACCCAGAAACTTTCTATGGATTGTTTCCCAGATGGACTGCTCAAATGTACTGAATCCATCTGGTGTGTCAGGTTAGACCCATACCATGCTGTGTTTTTTTGTCTGTATTTAGTATCTTTATGTATTTTTGTGTTTGCTGTTCTTTTTACTGCTATGGACAAATCCCCTCCCCCAAAAAAACTTTGCTATGAGGATAATTTTGCATGTGTGGATATTTGCACAGTTCTGACAAATCAAATGATTGTGTCTCTGAGTGTTTCCTACAGAGATTAGGTGGGAGAAGGGAGCAGGAGACATACCTGTAAGTTTGATGTGCCCCTCCTCATCCAGCAGAATGCTAAGAAAATAACAAAAGAAACATTTATGTCTTAAAATATGTGCACATTTTCACCTATCCAGACATCACACTATGGCTGTAAAGTTATGGAGCAGACTTAACTTCCCAATACTTCTGACTTTGCCAATTTAAGAATAGGTTATCGCTGAAGGTAAAAAAATTTTTTCCAAACATAAAAGTTACCCTGTTGGCAGTTTTCATCCTAGCAAAACTGTGTAGGATTTTAAGTTGTGGGCTTGTGTGCCAAAAGAAATTAAAGGAGCTAAGGAATACATATTTAACATCGATGGCAAAATTGCAGCATTAAAAGTATCAAACACCAGTCAGGTTAGAAAGGGAGACAACAAGCGGATATAACAAATGCAAGAATCCAAACATTGAGAGGATTTGCAGATGTGTAGTGATGCAGCTTTGCATTCAGAGGGTTTGTTCTGCCTGAGGGAAACCCACAATAGTACAAGGAAAAAACATAATTCACAGCATTTAAAGTGAGAACTAATAATCCCACAGGACAGCTCTTTAAAAGAGCAAAACAGCTGAATAACTTATCACTTCAGAGAAAAGTTGTGTTATAATTACAAGCTTTGCATTCAAAGGGAAATCAATTTTTGTCTAAGTGTGTGGGTAATGCAACATTTATAAAGCCCTTTAACAAGCACTATAGTAAGGATAATGCTTCTCTGTACAGATGCAAAAGGCCCGGTATGTTACAACAGTCACAGTTTCACTCTTTACACATTTGGCTTTACAAATCTGAAACTTCACATTTAAGGAGTTTAAGGAATTGTCTTACTTATTTTAAAATGAAAATGATCTTACTCAAGGTGAAAGTCAGTGGTACAGCGCATTAACATGTTTTGTTTCTAATCCAATTCCTTGAGTCTAATTTTTTAATTCAGTATGCTTGTTCAGTAGTTGGTATTGCTCTTACTTTTCAGGTTTTAGGTCCCTGTAAATAATGCCCAGGCTGTGGAGATGGTCCAGTCCCAGTGCCAGCTCTGCCAGATAAAACTTCACATCCTCCTCTGTGAACATCACCTGAAGGGGACGGAGACAACAGAATGAAAAAATGAAAAAAAAAAAAAAAAAAAAGAGAAGATCAAGAATTTTTTATGAATGCTTTAAGCAATGAGCGCTCATATCCAGAAACAACTCTAACCTCTTTGGATAGTCTGGTAAAAAGATCTCCTCCTCTGAGAAAGTCCAGGATCAAGTACAACTTCCCTTCAGTCTGGAATGCTACAAATACAAACAAACGTAAGACAAACTGGGTTCAGCAAAGGAGGTATTCTTAAGAGTTTGAGTTAAGAATACCTCAAACTGTTAAAAATAAGAGTTTGAAGGATGATATTAAATCATGCCTTAGGTGTGCTCACCATAGTGCAGTTTTACAACAAATGGATGGTTGACATCAGCAAGAATGTCTCTCTCCATCTTGGTTCTCACACGGTCCCTCACTGTAGAGAGAATGAAACAATTCATTGTGTGGTACATACATAGTGATTTTTTAAAATATCGTTTGGCAGAGAGTGCTCTCAGCTATAACTAAGGAGTGAATAAAGTATATTCAGTAATATAATGCCACAGTGCAGCATGTGGGATGTTAATGCAAACAAGAAAAGAAAGTCAAACAGCCTGTACATCTGCACTGTCTGAAGCAACCACATCCTATCTGGGGGGAAGCACATCTTAAACCCAGTTTTTAACCATGAGAATCACACTGACTTTGATCAAAAGTTAAAAGAACGCTGCCTGCAAGTTAGGGTGGGCTAACAAATCTTCAGCAAAAGCTACATCCCCTTACATGAAACTGGGGGTGTCTGTCACAGCAATGAAATCTTCAAGAAAGCGTTTGCCATTTTTGTTCGAATTTATAGTTAAGTACTGAATTAACTCACTCATTCTTTCACTAAGATCAACAACTGTTCTTTCATTTTTTTCCCATAGTACTAGAAGATGCCAGGTCAGCTGCTAAGCAACTGTACTGCATCCTGTGGTGCATTTAAGGACATATTTTCAAAGTTTACAGGATAGACAGTATAAAGAATGGATGGCACAAGAGCTGCTGAATTACCAATTGATTATTTTTCAGAAGAGTTTAGTGTGCATCACATATTTTATGTGAAAACGAATGGATTCATTTGATGACTGACAGGTCTGTTGGCAAATGCACTCACCAAATAAGCAAAGTAGAAGAGAAAAAAGACAAAACTAAAATGAAAGAATCAAACTTTCCATAGCCACGAAGGCTTTCTTAAGGTGCTATGAGGGATCTTTGCCATTTAATCAGTATAGTCAACATGTGTTTTGGGTGGCTAATGGGGCAGAGCATCAGTTCTGCGACTCCACCAGCCATATCCCTTCAGACAAATAAAGTCAAAATTGGATTATTTCAGCCCTGATTGCTGGGGTACTTTTGCTTTACTTTTGCACAACGGGAGTCAGAGACATGTCTGTGTTTAGATAACAGCCTTTTTAAAGATGCATTTCTACCACAATTGACCCCTTGTCAGCTCTCTTAGTGGTTTTCTGACCCACATATGAAAGAGCATCTTCTCATAGCAATGCTGCTAGCAATGCTTCAGTTAGACAAACTAAAGTCTGATCAAAATTGTTTCAGTTCATTTCTGACCTGTATTTTGTTACTTTAGTGTGGTTAAAGGTGTGTTTGGGGTGACTGTGAGAGCAGCTTAAAATATGTACGTCATTATCAAAGAGTATATTTCTTCCTGATTTTGAGTTGAAGATTAATTAAGAAAAATTGTCTCCGTTGGATTTAACTGTGTGCGCCACAGTGACAGTTCAACCTCCTGACACTCATAAAAAGTAGGTAGTACTAAATTATGCTTTAAATTAAGAGGAATATTTGTTAATACCTATTATGTGATGTTCTGGTTACATTAAATAGCAGTAACATTACTTTATAGCAAACTTACCAACATATTATAACAAGTTATATCATCTTATAAGATTACGCACTGTTCTGGCGCTAACTAGTGTTAACATAAATGTATGTTTCGTTAAAGTATGGTAAGACAAATCAAAATATATTACACATTTGCTGAACAAACACTTTATTGGTGTGTTGCTTCAAGGTCAGCTAACATTAGCAGACATCACAGTATCAGAAGTTTTTAGGAGATATGCACAGTAGTACCATGATGTTGTCATAGATGTTGGCAGATACTGGCCTAAAAAGTAAAATATTATCAGTATTTTTGTTTACTGGTTATGAATTTACTTTGCAAATATTTAAAGTCAATATATCATCACACACATTTGCCATATAAATCCCATAAAGTAACTGTAATATCAGCAAAATATACAAATGTAACACAATGCTTCATCTCATCATAAATGTTTTGGTACATTTAAAAAAACAAGAGTCTGATTTTCAAGAGGGAAGTTTTGTTTTTCTTGATTTACAATAGTTCTTTACACAAAGAGACTGTCAGGTTGAAAGCATCGTCAATTTTCGTAAAGTAAGGACTTTGTGTTCCCGATGAAAAACATTGTTATTGGCAAAAATGAGTTCAGAAATATCAGCAAAAATCCAATATCATACATCCCTAGTTTTTAGAGATTTTGATGAATCCTTACACATCCCATTGTATCTTTGACTTTATTCTTCCACAAGGACAAAGTCAATAAACAGTGAACATCAATTGTATGATTAAAGGTTTATCAAAACAAGGAAATCCACCATTGTTTTAAATGGGAAGATGTCTGATGACATAAGTTTATATAACATAGCAACAGTATCCTAGCAGGGTAGGGCCTAATAAAAGGAACATTTCCTGGAGAAGGTGGGGCTTGACAATGTCAATTACTTTCCAAAAATCTGTTATTCATATGCCTAGATACATGCTGATAGCACAGCAGCATAACATTCCAATCTGCACTCATCAAATAAGCCGTGCCCACCTAGCTCTGCTTACTGAATCTTGCTTCTGTTAATACCTCTGTTGCTATGTTAAAGATGATACAAGGAGGGGGCAACTTGTCCCACATTATCCTCTATTACATGTACAATTGGGGGGAACTGTAACAGGGACATAATTATCAGGCCATTAAACAGCACTGCTCCTGGGTCCTAAGAAGGGCATTTAAACCTTATCTGTAACAGGGGCTCTTCTCTAACCTTAAAGACAATATTAAGCACCACCCTACTATGACACCATTCAAGCAAATCGCAGTCTAAAGCACCTTTGAGCGTGGCCTTCTTCAGGACCTTCATGGCATAGAGCTGGTTGGCATCAGGAGCTGTCACCTTTCGCACCAAGAACACCTTCAACAAAGAGGAAAGAAATCAGTACAGAACCTTGAAGATTGAAGTCTTAGAGGGTGATAAAATGAAAGAACATGTGATATGAGTGCTTGCATTACCTTGCCAAATGATCCCTGTCCCAGCACTTTGAGCAGTTCAAACTGAGATGCATCAGCCTTTTCCGAACCCTCCTTGACCACGTGGGTGATGTTAATCTCCTTGATTTCTCCATCGTCCTGAAGAAAGGAAAACAATGGAGAACGGTATAATAAAGCTGTCAGTTATCACAGAACAAATGGCTGAAACAATAAGATCCTTGATGTGTGTGTAAGGACCGTGTGAAGGTTACAAAAGAGATTGTTTTTTCTGCGGTTAGAGAATAGTTATTTTATTCAAGTGTCTCCTGCTGTGAAAAGCACTCTATCAAAACACAACACTTGAGGAGAAGCAAAGTAGGAAAAAGATGTGCCTTTAGATGAGTAATTCCACCATGGGAAGCTTGTCAGTGAGTTTCAAGCAAAGTTTCTGGAAAAATGTTTCTGCAACTCCACAAGACAATGTTACTTCAAACACAGCACATTTAAAAACCTCCAGTGGTTCAGTTTAGCGCTTTGGACACAAGCTGTGTAACCACAAAAGGCTGCAAAAGAGACAGTCTCGGGTTCTTCACAGGGTGGAGCACCTGAACAGCTGACAGCTCCACCACACAAACACTGTAGTGCTGACCTAGTGTCAACCTCAACCAACAACACCCAACGGAACAGCAACAAGGAATCAAAAAACAAGTACCAACTACAAGAATTCTGTTTTTAGAGGCAGTTTTCTCACTTCTCTGTACTTGCAATCCCATGAGTTTAACACCCCAGGCCAACAGTAAAGCATGGTGCTACTGTTACCTTTAGGGAGAATGTTATATTTTGACTGAGAGGTTGGAGAAGAAATCTTTTTTAACCACCAAGGAGGTAAATAGCAACTTCTAAAGCTACATTTTAAATTTTGGGAAGATAGAGAAGGACATCAGGTCATTGTACCTGAGGCTTGCATAAACAGAGCCTGAGTATATGTTTGAACTCTTGATACTACAGTCGGTAAGCCCATTATAATCCATCATTTTACGCAGTAACTTAACTAATTATTCATTTATTAATCTTATTTTTAGACTAGGTTTTCTAGAATTACACCATTTCAGCTTAATGCTAAGCACTTTTTTTGTACTTCACTAATGGTTTGTGTTCTACAATGTTTAAGTAGCCAGCCACAAGATTTTCCTTTTGGGTAAATCAAGTTCTACCTCATCATATCAAATCATACCATATCATGTTGTATCTTATCTTATCTTAATGGATATTCCTTGCCATATCCTATCAATAGTGTCTAATTTGATATAACTGAATTATACAGTACCATAATCAGGCTTTTGGCAGCCAGTACAGGCCATCTGTAATTGAGATCAGCTAATATCAATCATGTTTTGCAATAACAAATGTTAAGTGTTAAGTGACTGATTGACTACTTGTTTTTATTTATTAAAATCCACAAAATTATTGACAAATAGAAAAAAAATATTTAGTCAATCCAATCTGCTAATAAGAAAAAAAAAACTCAGTTACATTATTTAACTAATGTAATTTCAATAATAATAAAATATATACTAATGTATTTTTAGGGATGCACAATATTGGGTTTTAGTCAATATCTGATTTGCAGATATTTCTGAATTCATTTTTACTGATACAATACTGATAGATATTGGTTGAAAGAACGTAGTTTCCACTTGACTAAAATGGACCTGTTCCTCACACTGTTTTTTTGGTGTGTTACAAACAGACGTAAAACACAGAGAGCAACATATTTTTTAATCTAAAAATGATATTGTAAAATTTCTTATTGTAGACATTACGGAAAAAAATTAAGTGAAGCAATTGTGTACATTCATACATTCTAATGATATTTTAGTAGACACATTGGTAATAAATGGCCAATACGTATGGCTAATATATCAGATGCAAATGGCAGAAATTTTCATATCTGCAAATACTGATATTTGACTTTTTAAGCTACCATACTGAGAATGCAACAATATAATGCATCCCTCGTATTTCTAATAAACAATAGCCAATAACGATCATCTCTTGATTGATCAGAGTATGTTTAATTGCACGATATTGTTTTGCTGGTATCTGATATGCTGATATTTCTGAACTTTTTATCACCGATACCATAGGTGTAACTAAGTGTGTGAATGGTTGTCTGATTCTCTATGTAGCTCTGTTATCAGCAGGCGACCAGATGAATTGATGTTTTCTCATGTTGACAGTCTCTGATAATAAGGTGAAGCACTGTGGTACATTCATACCTTCTGCTGATATATGGCCTTTATTATCCACTTTTATCTTCCAATACCAATATAGTGCCAGTGGCATTGTGTATCTCTACTGGTTGAACCATATCAGGTCTGTTCAATGCTTCATCTTTGAACAAGTGCTACAGCTTTCTATTTGCATCAAAACTGATAAAGTAGACAATAAGCTGTACTCGGTGCTTCACTGCTGTGTCATACCCTATTAGCGCTCTGATGTTAAGTGTTATGATGTAAGCTCTGTTTACTATTGTTTGTAGGTTTAATGTTGCAAAATGCCATGACAGAGTCATACTGTGAAGGGTTTTGTGAAACCCAAAAAAGAACTGGTGTAGCAATGATGCACATGATCTGAATCCTAATACACTAAGCTTAAAAAGGTAGCTGAACTAAACTAAACAGAAAAAAACAACCACTCTCTTTTAGCAGTGGTTCCACTACAGACAAAACCGTTTATATGTTCCTTGTCAAAACTAATATCCACTCACTTAAAATAGTCATGCATACTGAAGTAGCCAGCCTACCTTTAAAGCAAACTCTTTTATCTGTTTATCTGAAAGTTTCAACACATCAGCCATGAACACCACAGGCCACTGCAGCGCCATACTGTATTTGACAACAGGAAACCAGAGATTAGTTCAACATGCAACTTGTCTCTACACAAACAATGACAACATCCAGCAGTGTGCACTGTGCAGACAAACACTTGTTCATTTAGGCAACATGGTGACAGTGACAGCTCTCTTGAGTCCAATTAAAGTAGAGTATATCAACATGAGTAGAGTCCCTTTACCGTCCAGTGGTTCCTCGGTGATGGAAAAGAGCCACAGCTGTTTTCTGTTGCAGATGTTGGCTTGAAGCTGTTATGTTGAACAGTGCTGCCAGCCAACACTTTGTTCTTTTTGGACAGGTAGAAGGTCAGAAGGCGGCTCAGGTTAAACTTTCTCTTGTCCTTCTCCATCTCAGCACTTCTCAAACTTCTGCCTCATCATCCTAACAGTGTCCATAACACGGCAAACACTGCGCTACCTCGCATAAATCATCTCAAAAACCCTCATCTCCACTCACCACAAGTACACTTTAAACTCATTTGTGCACTCATGTCAGGATCGGCTCTGTGGACGGCAGGTAAATATGGAAAAATCTCTTTCAGCCTCTGCCCTCTATCTTTCTATTCTCTGAGCGGAGGCCCTCTGCTGTAATTTATATCAACTCTTCATCTTCATTCTCTCTTCCATTATCTCTCCTGTCCTCCCACTCTGTGTTTTCTCCTCGCCCTGTGTGTCCTCAATGACCGACTGCAGCTGAAGTGAACTGGAACCGAAGCGGGCAGGAAGGAAGAGCCTGCACTTATTCTCACAGTCCTGCACCCTACAAGTCCCACACACATGCAGAGAGAAAAAACACTTCAAAATGCACACACATCTGTGGCTGAGGGTGACGGAGAGAAACTGAAACACTACAAAAAAAAGTTGACAAAGTGAGTTAAAAACTGAGCCTCAGTTCAAGTATTATATTATTAGTAAGTGATATTTTAATTTATAGTTAATGGTCCCTTCAGCACCAGTAAAACAAGACATTCATATTTTAACATATTGGCACTTGGTGTCCATCAAACATTGTGAGCAAGTTGTAATGTGCTAACAATGGCTGTACCTGTGGTTAATGAGGCTTTGTTTTCAGAGTAAACAAGCACTGTGCAAGGTTATTATCTTGTTGCACACAGTAGTTTAGTGATACTCAGCTCTACAAAATGTTGATAAAGTTATATACCGATCAGGCATTACTTTATGATCACAGAAAGGTGAAGTAAAAAACACTAATAATCTCTTCATCATGGCACATGTTAGTAGGTATATATATTGGGCAACAAATGAACATTTTGTCCTAGAAGCCGATGTGTTAGAAGCAGGAAAAATAAGAATTGTAAGGATATGAGCTGGTTTGATTAGGGCAGAACTGCGATGCCTAGGTAACTGGGTCAGAGCATCTCCAAAGCTGCAGCTTGTGGGCAGTTCTGGGCTGCTGTGGTCAGCACCTATCTTTTTTTATGATTCTTTTAAATGTTTCTCCTTGACTTTCATTTTCAAGTTTATAAATTTAACAACGTTATTAACGTAATGAATAAATGCAGAGATATACAAACATTTGGTCCAACCGTTCCTGCCCTCCCATTTGTAATAGAAGCAAAAAGGGAGAAAAAAAAAGAGTTTCTTGGGGAAGGTGGATGAAACAAGTCTATCACTGACATTTAACAAAAACAGAACGCAACACCATGACAAGCACCCCCACCTCCACACCCCCTCACCCCCTCACCACATGAAAAGAGAGAGAAAGAGTGAGCGAGAGAAAGAGAGGCGTAGTATTGGTGACTCTAACCAGTTTAAAACTGTGATCTTGTTTTTAAATGTTTATTGTACTAAACGCTGACTGTTTTCCAAGACTGTGTCCACAGGTAGGTAGGTGTTTTTAAACCCCATATAAAAAAAACATCCTCACATGTTTTTGTGATTTTTTTTTTAGTGAGTGACATCAGCTTTTTTTCCCTTTTTTCTTTTTTAACATGTATTTTTTGTAGATTTTGTGCTTATCAACTTATGTTTTTTACTGATGCTTGCACTTTACTGTTTACACCTGCTATGATTGCATCTAAATTTTGTACATGTACCATAACAATAAAGGAAGTCTACTTCTAATTTAGTTCCTATAAATATAAAATATATATATGAACAGTTCATGGTCAAGCAATGGTTTACGGCTCTGCTGTTGTACCATCTGATGCACTCAGATGAAGCTAAAAATGGCAGAAAAATCAAACAAAGAAACATTACCATTTTATACTACAGCATATGCTGCAATCAATACAAATCGGACCTGTTAAAATCTTTCCAGATGGTTTAAAAAACATCATATTACTTGAAAAGAGGCCTAAATTTCTGATCAATACATTGTTTATGAAACAGGAAATGATCAAGAAAAAGGGCTCTTTGAGTTCTCAAAAAATGTTATTTTATAAAATCTACTTTAGGCATGAGCAATAATGTGGTACTGTGACGTCACATTAAGGGGTAACAGGCTTCACTTAAAATCTTTAGTTACTGATACTGCCCTACATTCTGGAGAAAATTCATACAAGTTACAACTTATGTTCAGGTGACTTCTGGTGACTCCAGTTCCAGGATATAAGGCACTTCCCTTTACCAACAATCCAACAGAATAAAGATGGAGGAAAGGGGGAGGCAGGCAGAGGAGGATGAGGCAGAGACGAGTCAAACGAATGACTCTCAGATGACAAAGATTTTCCTGTCTTTAGTCAGGCATGTCCCTTTAATAATCATCTATTCCTGTTCATCCTGCCTTTTAAACAGCTCTCATTGCTGCTGAAACAACCTCTAGTTCTTTTTCTTCCCTCTATCTCTCTCTTTATGACCTTTTAAACAGTAAATACATCTCTAAATAAAGAGCGAATAGGCTATTTCACACCAATATGAGTGCAGCGCATCAGTCAAATTGACCTAACAGCAGCATGTTCGAGTGTCAGCAAAGCTGCTTCACAAGCATGTGATTCCACTGCTGTGGGGTCCACACTGGGGAAAGGTCGACATTTTAAAAGTTTGCAAAGCAGTAGAGGACAAATATGCAAAAGTGTGAAACTGCAGGGGGAAGCATCAGTAAGTTTATTTGTTTAGAAGTCAAAGTGGAGACCCAGATGGAGAAGGAGCAGGAGGGAGTGTCACAGCTTACCTGGGCTCTAATATTTGCAAATTCCTTTTCTATCCAGGAGATATGAGACACGTTCTTCAGGAGGGGATGGTTATGTTGGAAGAGAGAGTTATTAAAGGTAAAAAGAACATGCATGGGTTGTCAAGAAGCTTATCACTGATAGCTGTTTTTATATTTACACCTTACTGAGAATAAGGCCTGCTGACTATTTCATTACTGCTCTCTGAAGAAATGTAACAAAATTGTCTGACCCCATATTTAGTTAAAAAAAAGCTGAAGATGTGTTTAATAAAAAACTGAATATACTGCCCAGCCCTAAAATTAATAAAAAATAAAGTATGATATTTACTCCAAAACACACAATTATACGCACTTAAGACTGTAGGAGGGTAACATAAAAAAAGTTGCTACACTAGTGACAGGAAACCCTCTCTTCCCTCTCAGTTTTCACTTCCTCTTTTCTTAAACTGATCTTGCATCCTTCCTGCTACATGATTTAAACATGCTTCAGCTCACAGCGAGATGTGGTTCTCTGTTTAAAGGCTGCTCAAAAAAGTGCAAAATAGTACAAATATTGACTTTTTGCATGCAGATGGTGATGAAATTTGGAATCTGTTTTATGCATAAACAAGCAAGGACACTTAAGTTACTCGGTTTTGATTAACCTTATTTTCAGATCACATTTAAATGATTGGGAATGCTTTCACACCAACCCGAGTCAAACAAACTTTCCAAAAAAAGTAAATGAGAGTTGCTTGGTGGTGAAAGTAACTTCAGTTAAATGATTCTTTAAACATAGAGATTTTGTTTAAAAAAAGCCTTAGAAGTTTATAGCAGCAAAATGGATTTTTTAATAACAGCATTTTTGTAAAAGCCATTACTGATTTCATCCTCTATTGTTATTCCAATCCAAAAAATGCACTCCTGATATTATATTTGTGCATTTCTACACCCTACGTTGGTCCTCATAAACTGCATCTGTCCATGTCCCTGACAGGAATTGTATAATGCATTGGCTTTCTGGCACTGTGCTCTAATATTTACAGTGGCTGCAAATACATGCCTAGACATGTTACATCTATTGGAGCTGGCTTATCCCCTCTGGGGGAGGTGACATATCCCCTCATGCCTTCATCAGGGTAAAATGTCCAAACAGATATTGAGCAATCATTTTCTGAAAAGTGAATAAATAAGGAATTTTCTAATGTTGTAGGGCTTTTGGGACAGGCTATGGGACATTTAAGTACTTTTCTACATAATCAATTATTAAGAATTGTGGTTCTAAAATGGTGTGGTAATTTGTAAGCACAAGGCATTATACAACTAAACAACACATACTGAATAACTTTGAAAGTTACTCTGAATATAAATGACAGATAACTTTCTTAACAAATACTTTGTTAGTGATACAGTTGTTTGCCATATCTTTTCTGGCACTAGTAGATAAAAAGACCAACATGATACTACAACATTCACTAAAGAGGTAATTTCAAAATAACTAAAGGCGTGTCTTAAGATTTTGGCTAACTATAAGGTGTTTTAGGCAAAAAAAAGTCTAATCAACACTGATTAAAATAACTGAGATTGTACAGTTTTTGTGATCTACTGTTAAAAAGGTTAAAAGGAATGGTCCTTCAGCTGTTACAAGTATAACTGTTTATGTAGTTTGAAACCTCCGAGTGTTATAAAGGGTTAACTGCGGTGATGAATAAGCTAGCTCTACAGTGTTTCCTTGTAATTCACAGCTGAGAGGATGGCAGCTTGACATCCCATTCAACCGCACAGAGGAAACCCCTTCCTCTCTTCCTAAAATATCATCACAACACAAGAAGAGAAAGCCCCCCACCCCCCACCCCCCACCCATCCCTTCCAGTCCTAGCACATCTGTCTTCTCTTAACCACCCGCTCTGACATAGTCATCACTTCACATCAGCTGCAGGTCAATGATACAAACATGAAATAGCATCAACTTGCCTCTCGTGTGCGTGTTTTGGTGCGGAATAAGAGCCTCCACATGTCGGAGTCCAGACACTTCCATGTCACTACTGTCGCTGAAACTCTGTTTCTTTGAGTCTTACATCTGTGTCAGGGTTAGCCAACATTTTCTAAGTGCAACACCACAATGACACAGATACAATCTGCATGCACACACGCGCGTTAAAATGGGAAGTGAAGTTATAAAAGTGAATGTGAGCAGCAGACGAACACGTTGGGGACAGATACAGCTAAGGAACTGTCTTTTATATGGTGTTTTTCTCACGGGCAGAATAAAAGTTAGAAACAAACCTCTGACAGCTTTTAGACACTTTGATGTGATTTTGATCAAAACTGATTCACTTTGTGTGAAGAGGCACTCTTTACGATTACACAAGCCCCTGCAGGCTGCCACGGGAGGCACAGATAGGAGGTGATTGATTGCATGCTGACGCAAGCTTGACAAGAATATGAAAGATTTGTGAGAAAATGACAATCCCATTTGATGTTTGTGGGATTCTTTGGAGTCTGATCTGGCTAAACTCCAAGATATCTACAGAGTAATGAAGTCTTAGTGACAAGGGGCACTTGAAACAGCATTTATTCACTTTCAAATCATTGCTAAAAGACACTTTGAGACTGGAGTTACTTAAAACTGGATGTTGTTTGAAGCACAGGCACTGGTGAGTTGTATCTTCTTGACAGCGAGAGAGCAGACAGATCTTCATGCTGTCAGATGGTGACATGGTGTAATGCATCCAGATAAACACAAGGGGCCAGTACAGGTCTGCAGTCTGGACATGTTTAGAAGACCTTCCGAGCTTTAGCCAAGTAAGGGCATGCTCACATTGCCAATTCATGCTTCCTCTGTATACTGGAGTCCTGACACACAGCTCATCATCCATGTGGCTTGGAAGGACAGTAAAAAAGGCAAAAAAGTAAAGTAATCATAAGACAAACAGAGAACGATCAGGCCAAATGGCACCCAAAGTATAAATGAAGTTTAACAAGCACTGATTTAGCGAGATAATTACAGTGTGTGTCTCCTCCGCTCCTCTTTCCTGGAAAACAGAGTAGCAGCACCTGCATCATTTCAAATGCATGACAGCTCAGAGCTTAAGAATGGAGAGAGGGAGAGAAAAGGAGACAAGAGAAAAGATGCATATGGAGGGAGACAGGGACGTCCAAACACTCATCTAACCAGCTGTGGTTTAGTCTCATTACTGAGGAAACAAATATCCTTCACCAGACTTTGTCTGAGGGAACACACAAACACATGATATTAAGTAAACGCTTCCTTTAAACATGACTTTGTTCCAAGCTAACTCTGTGAATGCACAATTAGTTAGTAAATGGTTAGCTTACAATATCATATGGATCAAAATTCTAGGTTTCTAGGTTTATCAATCAAATCAGACTGAAGTTAATCATGTGGCTTTGACATAAATCTCTGCCAATAAAAGTCCAAAGTACCCCTTTTCTCATTTTTCTGTATAGATACAGCAAAGTTGTTTACTGTCCTTGCCTATGCTCCTGCTAAAAACAAACCACATTCTTATCCTAAAAATCATGACCATGCACTGGACATGCTAGAGCACCTTTTCCTTTAAATTTACTGATGACTAACAAAGGAGGCAAGAAACAGTAATCACACTCTGTTGGTGCAACAAGAAATGACACACGTTGACAAGCCCCACTGCTTTAAATTGTTCATATAGAAAGGTGCAGGGATGATGTATTTTTGTAGCTCAACGCAGAAGTTAGCATCGCGCTGGTTCCCTCGACTGCAAGCCTACTAAGAGCGTATGGGATTTTTCACTGCATTTTGGATCATTGTTGATAATAATCCCTATAGACAACAAACAATTATGAAACTTGCATGTTTTGCTCATTGTGATCATCTTAATAAATGGACCTGCTTTTCACAATGTTTTTAGCTTTAACATAATCTATAAGTAAGCTACTATGGAACTACAACAAGGCGGTTTTGACTTTGAACCAACTACAATATGTCCAAAGGATAACATCTAATTGTAACCTCGTTTTGAGAGTTTCCTCACAATTGAGTGACCTGATCAAGTTTGTCCTCATGGCTGTGGAAAAAGTGTATGAATTATTGATTATTAAAAAAACCCAAAATGCTAGCTGTCAGGTCCACAGCCTTTTTTGCAGTCTTTGTTAGCGGTTAGATAGGGACCATCATTTTAAACCAGCAAGGCTATAAATTCAAAGGCAGGCAACATCAGATGCATTGTATTATTTCACATTAAACATTACAAATCTCATGTGTGCATGTTCACCAAGAACCTTAATTCAGGCACTTATCCAAAACCAGTATTCTAAATCCCATTTACTCTGGGGGGTTGGTCTACGACTATAAAGTTTTTAATGCTAACTTACTTTTTTTTTTACTCATTCCTGCATCACTCTATTAGCACTGATTTTTAATACTTTTGTGAAGTTAAACCAACCTTAACAGAAAACATACATTAAATATTACAGGCAGTGTGCCAACAATACCAAGACTATGTGTACTATTCTAAGGATTTTTCCATGTGAATGACTTCTTATTCAGCCAAAATAAGTAAAAATCTCATTTAAGAAACTGGTCTACAGTTAATGTGAAGCACTCAAAAACAGTAAAAACTAGAAAAGCACTCGGAGAGCGCAGACCTCCGCCAAGATACAATTCTGGATCACCATGCGTTCAACCGGACGGTTGAGTCTCCGCTCATGTCTGTCCATGTGGAGGAGTCCTCCGCTGGCATTGCAAGGGAAGCTGGGTAATGTATGGACAGGCTTGAAAAACACTGATGTGAGTTTGCAAAGAAACTACAATTCCCATAATGCAGCAACCGAGGAGAAATGAATGGAATTTGCCATTAAAAACTTCCGTGTTTTTTGTGACGTCAATCTGGATCAGATCCAGACGAAATTGACTGTGATGATAGTTATATTATATATATTATCCTCTAAGTTTTGAAGCAAATCCCTTAAGTAATGTCAGAAATGTGATTCTTTTTTTTTTTTTAAATACGGTCTAACGTTTAGTTATGAGATTTTTGGCAAATTTTTGGGGGGATTTTTTTGCATCCAGACAAATATGCGAATCACCACCAAAATGTTATGGCTTCTTCCTTGGACCAAAGCACACGTCTGGTAAAATTTTGATGTAAATCCATCCAGTAGTTTTTGCGTAGTCTTGTTAACAGACAAACAGACAAACAGACAGACCCTGGCAAAAACATAACTTCCTTGGCGGAGGTAATCAGGGCTTTCCACAAGCAACAGCTGCCAGCCAAACAGCTGACTACTCACTCAGTTTCAGCAGACTAGTTTTTGCTTCAGACTCCACCCCTTAATGGGGAATACACTCCCAATATTGAGGAAATTCAACACACTGCTTTATTTCTAACACCTCTGATAAATAAGGGGGCTTGGAGTATCAACCGTGTGCTATGGTGTTTTATCAGTTAGATCTGCTTTGTTTCATGAGGGAGATTGCTGGACCCTTTGATTGGCTATTTATCCACCAGCTGACAACTCCATGTGTTTGTGGAGAGCCCTGCAAACAGAACTGACTGAGGATGGCAGCATATGAAACTGTCTTGCAGAATGGGGTGCAAACACCTAAGGAGCATTTATGTGTCTTTAACGATAGTGTATTTAACTCATAAATTATTTGTATTCATGTTATTAATTCTTAAGAGAAAAAAATCTCATTAAATTGTATGAGCAATCAAAGAGGAGAAACATAAGACTGTTTAGTATTTCTGAATGAAATGTTCTTGAATCTGCAACTGTCTCGATGCATGAATAGTTAAAGCAACAATATTTTACCTTATCAGTTTCATAAAATTCATTTTTGATGACTGCTAGGGTATGTTGATAATCACTAATGTTCAAAAGAGTATTCACAAATACAGCTGTATTCTCACTCTGTGGCAGCGGATCTGTTCAGCACTTCCACTCTGCATACATTGTACCATCTCTGCTCTGTAGTGGGCTTGCTCCAGCGTGCCAATGGGCTTAAACTGCTGACAAACCAATGTTAGAAAGTCACACAGGTAGGTCTATTCTGGGGGCCGGTTGGAACAAATGTTTAAGGCAGCTACTTAAATGCTATTATTACAGGGAGAAAGAAAAGTCCTGATGTCGGAGACCATTTGTCTTGTTCATAGAAGCATCTCTACCACATGTGAACATATATTTAACACACAAAAGGGTATCTAAAACTCAAAAAGCATAATATGGGCTCTGTAATTTATATTTCACTGCTGGCTTAAAGCTCCTCCAGCTTTAGGGTTTTGTTAATTTTGATGCCCACTGTTGCCAAAGCTGTTTTGCACATCTCTTTGCTGACCATGTGCTGTAAATGGCCAATAATAAATGAATAAATCATCTCTCTGCTCTATAAATAGCAAACATTCGGCTCACAGAATAGGAGAGCTTATTGCCTGACACTGCTTGACACCTAATCCATGTCAGGAATGAGGAGCATAAAAAATTCACTACACAGACATTATCAGTCTTCTCTCTAATTGTCTTGTTTGCTGAATCATAAACAGGCTTCAGTGCTCGAAGCAGCTTTCACTGATCAATCTCTGTTAGGTTATCTATTAGAACCTAACCAAGTTCTGTCCCTAACATAGATTTAACTCCGCTTGGCTGTTTGTCTACCCAGTTTATTCCCATTAACAATATTAATTATTTTTGTTAAACTACTTTGATTTCAAACAACATACACACATATAAATTGTTGTAAATACCCTCCCCTGACGGATTACAATATCACAAAGACTCATTTTAGCTATTAATAAAATCAAGACTCTAAAAAAATGCATTCATGTTTATAATTTATCACAGAAAAATAACACATGTTCATTTTTAGAGATTTTCTACAGAAAAAGTTTACAAAGCTGGTTGTAACTTAGGAATGCATGAAGCTCAACACTCTGTATAGTTACCCTGATGTAAGAATTTCTAGTTTATGAAACCCTAAAGTGTTTTTTGCTTCAGGTTGCAAAGTTCACTTGTTTGTGAGAGAGGGTCCAGACATGTCTGCAGGCAGACTCCCAAATCCGTGAGTGCAGTCACAGGAATGTCTCCCTCTGTTTTCATCAGACTGCAACTCTGTCCTCTTGCTGCTGTAATTTGGTGGGCAGAGCTGACTTATTCACTCATCAGGTTAATTTCCTGTTCATCATCTATTTTTTACTTTTTCCATAGACGGGCTGCTCTGGAGACACACCTTCTTTCCACTTGGCCTTCAGTGTGTCCATCTGCCCACCTCTATCTTGTCCTTTCCCCTGTCCTTTCTCTCTTCTCACTTTCCGAATATGCCCTTTAGAAACACCTGCTTCGAGAGCAGTGACTGACAGGTCAGTGCAAAACAGAGAGGCGAAAGGAGAGAGGAAGAGGAACTGGAGGATGTTTGAGTGTTGCACATGGACATCCAGTATGTCTCAGTGCATTCCTCAAACTTCCCTTCAAGATACCTCAGTACAAACTTAGCCTGGGGCAGATGATGTCTCAAAAGAAGAAAATGAAAATATGGGTGCAAGCTTGCAAATCAACTTCCAGAATTCTCATGAAAAAAGAACAAGCAGGGAGGCAGGGACTTGTAATCTTTATCCCTTCCTACTGCATGATGATCTCTTTCTTTACTCTTGAAGCTGCTGTAATC
Source organism: Cetoscarus ocellatus (assembly GCA_037902135.1). Taxonomy (NCBI): domain Eukaryota; kingdom Metazoa; phylum Chordata; class Actinopteri; order Labriformes; family Labridae; genus Cetoscarus; species Cetoscarus ocellatus. The sequence continues at coordinate 2,564,204 of JBAMNC010000815.1, forward strand.
CTAAAACGGATGTAGTACAGGAGTCTCATTTTTAGCTGATCATATTAAAACTGTTTTTTTTCCCCCTGGGAGGGTGAAACGAAAAAACAAGAGTATGTTACTTACAAAAGAGCAAAACTAATGTCATACACATGAAAAAATATGCTATTATGATAAAATTAATCATAATAAAGAACGAAAAAATAATTGTCACCGCTGATAGGTGGAATTCCTCGACTTTTAGGTCATGATGCACCAGACTGACAGCTTTAAATCCATATTTTTCACATCTGTTTGGGAAACATCCCATAGACAGTATTTGGGAAGGGCAGAACTTTTTGAAAACCTGGACGTTAGCACCATGCTGGTCCTCTTGACTAAAAGCCTATGGGATTTTTCATCGCTAATACTAAGGTTTGTGGTGACAAAATTATGTAACATACACATTTTTCAATATGATCATCTTGATAAACCAATCTAACTCTCATGATTCTTTCAGCTTAAACTCAGTCTTCCTCAGTCTTCTAATTCTGTTTTCTGTTTAGAATTTCCTTTTATGTTGCTGTGCGTTTGATTAATTTAGTGTAGATGTTGTATGTGAATTGCGAGGGTGGGTGGGGTCTTTTATTTTCTTTGTATGCAGTTTTCTTCTTTTTATGTCATTTATTGTTATTTCATTTTATTTCTTAAGTGAAGCACTTTGTGTTACAAAATTTTTGTATGAAAAGTGCTATACAAATAAAGTTTGATTGATTGATTGATTGATTGATAATTAGCCAGAGTAAAAAGCTATTATTAAGCTACTACTGAACTACAACATAAAGGTTTGGCTAAGAAGCAGTTACAATATTTCCAACATATAACTTCATGTTGTGACCTCTTGTTTGAGAAATTCCATGGTTGTGGCAATGGTGTGTGAATTATTTATTATGCAAAAACTATCAGAAATCTGGCCTTTTGGTCCCTGGCCATTTTTTTGGTCCTTGCTAAGTAGTTTGTTAGCAACTGTCCTTTAAAACACACAACACTAAAAAATTCAAGAGCTGGCACTATCAGATGCATTTCATTATTTTAGATAAAACGTTAAAATCCTGTATGTGTGTTCTTCATAATCCTAATGTCAGGCATTTATCCATATAGCTATTCTAAAATCCCATACACTTTCAGCCTTGGGAACCAGGAAGTGCTAAATGCTAAATCACTTCTGCTTCTTTTAGACTCATTCCTGCACTGATCTATTTTTTCTAACACTGTAAAATCAAGTTCAAGAGTTGTTAACATATTCGTATAATTTTGGATGTGGCTGCGTTTAATGATTGGAAGGCAAATTGTTGCTCTTTGCTACCTCAATGCCTATTAAAGAAAAGGCAGCGTTTTGACAAAGGTGACCACAGTTATTGGGCTCCAAAATGCCTCTTAGGAAACTAGTGGGTGACACTCCTGAAACTTGAGCTGTGTCTCATTTCAGGGGCGGCATCCTACAAAGCACCCAGTCCATAAGGGGCCAAGCCTTTGATACATGGGAAGACTGCTAAGACTGATATAAAATGAGACACAAAGGCACAATAAAAGAAGATTTCTAGCTTGTATTCAGTGGTCCAAAGTTTTAACGTTTGTTTCAAAGCTGCACCCTGAGGCCTTACAAGTTCAACATCCATACCAGAACAAGACAATGGGACTGACACCTTGCAATTTGACTTAATATGATGAATACAATTTCAAATTTCAAGGTATATGTTACCTTTTTTTCATTGGTGGTTGTAACTGTTCAAGTAAGCTAAAACAAGCACTCCAAAGTATAATGATTAGGCGCCTGTGAGTCATCTAGCTTGCCTGAGTTAGCATGCAATGAATGTTTGGACATGTTGGGCCAAGAAGCATGCAACAAGATCTTTCATGGCCGTGAAAAAGAGCCGGCAACTTTCAGCTACATTTGTGCAAACCTTGAAATGTGACATCATACAACCCACCACTGTGACTAAGGTGTTCAAATCTGCCCAAAAAAGATGCAGCCCCTGAACTGGGACATAGCTAAAGTCAATTTCTTTTACGGTCAGTTGCTATATGGATAGATTGATAGACGGATGGATGGAAAAATGGATGGATGAATACAAAGGACAAACAAAACATATAATATCCCATACATAAAGCCTTGGTCTACGCACAGAACCATCTGGCATCACTGAACAACACCCGCATCTGTAAAGTTAACAGGAAGTCTTAACAACATTCTTTTTACATGCAATACATATGTTAAAGGTGGATGCCACAGGAAATCTGACAGAGGTAGCATGGGATTAGCACAGATGCTACAGGAAATCCTGTGCTGGCATCTGCAGTATTAATAGCAGCTGCAGCAGCGAGGGGCGAGCAGTAAGATGATAGGCAGATCAGCACTAGGCCAGTTGACACGAGGCCTTAATAGTGTTGTGTAAGATCCACAGTGGCAGTGATGGCTAATAAATAAGTAAACACATAACAAATATAGGGTCAGAAAAGGCAGGAAGGAGTTAGAGAGAACAAAAGGGAGGGATGGAGGGATGAGTGGGAGTGAAAGAAAGAGAAGAAAGAGTGGATGCTGGTAACATAAACAATGAGGTCATCCGTGCTGAGCTGGCTGACTGCAGTGGAAATGTGTAGCACACTACGTCAGCATGCAGAGAATATAGGGCAACACCTGCATGCACAAGCAAAGAGTACAACCAATAAACACACATACAAAAACCACGCTATTAATCCTCTATAGCTCTTTTCACACATGCAACCTTGACTTTATCAGGACAATATCCGGGCAGCCTGCTCGGGTAATTCACTGACATGGTCCTCCACACTTGCTCCTCTCAGCAGAGGGTATGCTCTGCGGACAGCAGAGAAGTGGTAGAGGGGGCCAAGGGGTCACCAGCAGGCAGCACACAATGGGTGAATCCCAATTGTACCCCTTAGCCCTTCCCCTTATTCTTATCCCTTTGTCTACCCCTTTCCCTTGGCCCTCTGTTTTGAGGGCCAAGGGGAAGGGGGTGAAAACTTCGTCCTAAGAAACGAGATGTCACTCGATTCCCGCTACGTTGGAGCTGCTCGCTGGCTTTGTCATAGGCAGATGCGAAAATAGCTGTGGCTACAACTGCTGAAGCTAGCTGATTATAAAGAGAAATTTTAAAATATGACCAACAATTCAAAACAAGATTAATTTTTACTTGATGATTTAATAATTACTTTTAATTATACGCTTTCTTCGGTCTCCGCTCTGCCTTCTTGTCAGCAGGCGCGGTTTATTATGGGAAATTCTCATACCCCTTTCTTTCAAGTGAGGTCCCGGTCTGTCTTCATTTCAAGGGCTGTGTAGCCCTTGGTCTTAGCCCTTCCCCTTAGCCCTTAACGGAGAATTGGGACACCCCTTCACTAGACGTGAACATGCAAAACCAAGGGGTAAGGGGTAAGACAAGGGCTAAGGGGTACAATTGGGATTCACCCAATGTCAAATATAGGCAGTGGAAGTCAGGAATCATAATATCATAGCGGACGATCCTAATTTCAGTGTTAAATGTTAAAAAGCATATCAACAGCATTGACTAAAGAGCTGAGAGGGGCACTGAAGCACACAGAACTGAATATGAAGCAGTGTCACTACATGCATGACAATCACACCAGAGAAAGAAAGCTGCAGAGTTTCATCTTAGTATTTAACAGCGGTGTGAAACAGCTCTTTGGATGACTTGCTGGTAATTGTTCTGGAGCAGATGTACTAAAGACCTTTGATGATGTGGAAACAACACTTCCCATGTCCTTTTGAGTTTGTGTTACCCTCTAACTATCAGATAAACTTCTCCCTCTTCAGCAGTTGTTTTCATCCGTCCTTGTCAAGACTCTGTTTTCCTGGTTCGTGCCGGTCACACAGGATGATGCCATCCGCCCTCCCCACTCACCTCAGTGAATTTCCCTGATAATTTGCTGCAGCATTCAGACATGAGCTCACTCTGACATTACGTGGATAAAATACTAGGGTAGGCACGAGGAAATTATCTGGCTAAAGTCTGAGTGCAAAACTTGTCTGTTTGCATTCACACATACAGCTCACCTGGATAATGTACAGATAATTTCAGGGTTTTTTCGTGAGTGTGAATGGGGTTTATGATACCCCTGTTAACACTTAACCAAAGTTCAGACCCTTTAAACAAGTCAGAGTGCTCAGATTTAGCAGCTTCATATCTCGGTCAATACTTTCCACTTCCTCCCTCTCATCGCTTGCTTCTCTCTTAAAATATGAAACCAAACACCTGCCAAAAATGGACTCACAAGGCACACAAACCACAACCCTGGTGCACACTTGCTTCCTGAACAAATATTATTACTAACCTCTGACTATAAACTACATCAGTCTGTTATTATTAGGTTCTCTTCAAGCTCGAAACATAAAAGTTTGAGGTGAACATTTTCACCTGTCAGGTTCGCCTCAATAAGAAAGTACTCCAGGGAGATCAGTCTAGGGCCAAATTTCTAAACTTAAGTATTTCTTTGAAGTTGCAGGCATCTAGATTTGCTTCAAAATGCAGATGTACAGTCTGCATTCATACTTCCCCCTTCTTTTTTTGTTCTTGATGTATGGATTTAAGTTTAAAACACGATTATGCAATACTTATTTTGGAAATGGGTTATTGAGGAGAAAAAGTTGTTTTTTCATTACTACACAATTTCTTCATTTTACTATTATGCAATAAAAAATACATTACCATAAAGCAACTAAAAAACACTGAACAAATATTTTCAAGTCCAATAACCTGGAGAAACAAATAAAAAAATCTGACCTGCAAACAAGTTTAATCATCAATGCTTCTAAACAAACACTTATTTTCCCTTTACTTGCTGTTGAACTGAAACACATCATGATGACATTTTGCTTATTTGTCTAATTGTCATTTTTCTGAGCTGTCATTGAAAACGTAATCGAAGTCCGCTTGTTAAGGTCCATTAAGGATAGTTAAGTTTGGCTCTATTGGTCATCCTGATGATTTACACAAGGATTTAACATTAGATTAAGCTTCTTTAACAACAGGATTTTAGACAAAGTCCTGAGGAGATTTCACAGAAATTTTTAGCAGATGAAGATAATTTTTCTAGCTGCAGTGGCCAAGATGTTACCAGTCAGTTGTGCAGCTACTAGGTAAAAGGTACGACATGGTCTGATTAATTAAATGCACAATGCTGATGTGCTTGGAGTTTATGTCCCCAAAGAAGCACACACCTGGGCTCATACCAGCAAGTAGCAAAGCCCTTATTTCCAACAACTTGATCAGGTGGGGTTTTTATTTATAAAATCAATGTAAAATATTTTTCATAGACATTCCCCAGCACATTGTTTCATAGTGGTCTCTCATCTCCCTTTAAATACTGATTGTGTATTCCCTTTTGTCTCTCCCAGAGCGGCCATGATTGATTTACTAACTCGCTCCTGCACAATGAAAGTCACCTCTGCTGACCTTACAGGTTGAAGTGGCTCAACAGCATCATCTTGTGGACTGAAAGAGTAATTGATTTTATTTCTACAGAACCCTTAAACCAACACTATGCAGTTTTTCCACCCTGATATAATATTTCTAGAGTCATTGTGATGGTATATCACCTTACAACAGGTCGAATGATACCTCTGTCATGGTCTGAGGGGGTCTGTATCGCCTTCACTGGCACAATGTAACTTCGATGTGGATGGTAGGAACACTTCCACACTAAAAAAACTACAAAACAAATTTTTACTGCTTTGAATGCTTTACGGCATACGTCACTTCCCCCCGAGGCGAAAGCTAAACGTTGGGAAAAGGAGAATATAAAGTAGTTTTTGAATTTTTAAAACAGATTTAATGAACAGAGTTTAGTTTAAAGTAAACATGCACTTATTTTCCTAATGGAAATAGGGACCTCTGGCTCACACTCCTGCATAGTAGGTGGCGGTAATGCTCCTCTGACGTTGGATACCACCCTAAAACAAGAAGAAGAAGAAGAAAACTAAATGTAGAGTTGTTATCATGGTGGAAGCAGCAAAAAACCCGAAGAAAAGAAAAGTTTTATCAGAGGAGACAAAAAAGAAAGCGGGAGAGTAGCAAGCTAAATGCCCGGACAGGGAAAAACATTTGCCCGCCGTTCACTCGCTGGCGTGAGCTGAAAGACGAGGAGGGATGTCCGATCGATGCTGATTTTGCCTATTATTGTTGGACTTGTAAGTACATGATGATTTATTCGAAAAGAACATGATCACACTGTACCTTATTAGTCCACATGCTTTATTTGTCTCTTGGAACATCCTGTCGGCTCGCTTCTCCTCCCTCTGTATGTCAACAAATGCATGTTGGTGTGAGGCGCTCTGTTTTACAACAGTGCAGTTACACTCAACGACCATGGAGGCCCCTAGAGAGCTGAAAGCCGGAATCTTACATAGTGCGGCTTTAAGTCTTTACTAAATGTTGGAAATTAATACATCTAAAAGCATCAATACCTGTCAGCGGTGAATTGATACCTTATTTCCACACCAAAAATGTCAATACTAAGGCATTGTGATGCAGGATATTGTATTTTTGCCAATATCCGATATGCCAATAATTCTGAACTCATTATTGCAGATACCGACTGATATTTTTGTCAATAGCACAAAGCCTCCACTTTACAAAAACTGTCATACTCCTTTCATGATGACAGTCTATTTAGGTTAGAAACAGAAATGACTAAAAAAACCATCTTATTCTTTCATAAATATAGGGTTAATCTATAAGGGCAAAACATCAGCTGTAAATATCAGCAAAAAATGTCACAACTCCCGATACAGATAATTAGCTTTTAATATATCTCAGTCAGTCAAAACTCATGATAAAATAATCCTTCAGGACACAAGGGATATGGCCCATTTATTTGAATTTCATTAACACTGTTTTAATTCCTTTTAGATTAAGTTAATTAAATTTCTGCTGATGCCCTCTTGCATAATGTTTTAATTTGTGGCTGTTGATGAAATTTAGGTGTGAGAACCTAATCAAAATATGCTGTCTAGACTAGACAGAGTGATGAGCAGTAGAAAATGACAATAAAACATGCCACAAATTTTTTCTGCACAGCAACCGAGGTCAGCGGCTAAATAGTCCTTGGGGCAGTGCTTAAAACTGCCGAGGAGGACAAACAGACGAGAAACTAGGAGAATTAAAAAAGAAAAATGAAGGCCAACACAAATTCAGGCTCGCTTCACTCATTTCCTGGGGAAATCAACCCTCTAATAGAAATGTTTTAAAAAACTAAATTACCAGGGGTTTTGTTAATCAAGAGGGAGGTACAAGGGCCGGATGATAATCACCATCAGAATCAAAAAGGATGAGAGCAACTGGTTTGAAAATTTTCCTTAATCGTTGTAGAAGTGGTGAAAAAAAAATGTGAAACTATGGCAACTGTGTTTTTTCTGTGTCTCCATCTCCCAGCTTCGTCTTTATGAGATGAGAAGTAAGGCCACACACACACAGAGGAAGCATTTTTAAGCGGATGCTTCCAGGTAACATTTGCCAGCCTCCACCTTCACAAACAGAGCACTTCTGGGCCCTCTCGCTTCACTGAGTGATTCGGTGCCAGGACTCTGCTCAAAACATCCCAGCAGCAGGAGAATTTATCTGTGTTTGTACCGTAAATCTTGTAATACAATGTCAGGTGTAACTCACCATGTTGTGACGGCCTTTAAAGGTTGGCAATGAAGCTCTAATATGAGACCTTTCAGGAAATGCAGACCTATCTATGAGACAGAGGGAAAACACACACTGATGATTAATGAGATGGACTGGCTCAGTTATCACTACTGCACTAGTGTGTGTATGAATATAGTGTTGCAGTGTTTGTGTGCACCCCATTTTTAATCCAAAGTGATCCATAAATGAAAATCCATACAGGAAGACCAGTGTGGATTTATGGAAGGTGTGTGTGTTTATGCGCGTCTCCTCTTGTGTGTATATGTCTTATCATAAACCTTTTCTACTCCTGATGGCACAATCGGGGCTTAGCGACGGCAAGGACACTGTAACTATGACAACAAGGCCCATAGCAGCCATGAATGGATGGAGGAGGGGATGAAGTGAGAGGATAGATGGATGGAGTGAGCAGGAGTCTGTGAGGCTACCAGTTCAAGGGTCTGAGGTTTACAGTTTGCTCTGGGATGGTGGACTTGAACGAACCAACACACAGTCTGGTTTCAACCATTCACAAAAACCTTCTCGTGTAGTTTGAAGACCAACATCAGTCTGACCATAAATTAAGAACTGTTTCAATATGAGGATTCAAAACACTCTAAAAGAAGACTATAATTTTTTTCGCATGTAGTGCTTAATATTATCAAACAGCATATGCACAGAGAAAAAAAATATTGATACACTTGCTAAATTCAGCTAATCTAAGGACCGGGCCAATAACCTGTTGGGCTGATTGCACAGGATTAAAAAAAAATAATGCATCCTAACTATTTCTGTCAATTTTACTGAAGATGTGTGAGATAAAGATTTTGTTTTTAATATTTGAACTGTAAAGATTCATTACAGTTAGGGCTTGACGTTACGTTGGTTTTATCGATTCATTCAATTTTTTCATTGCATAAGATTTAATAAACAAAAATATTCATTTTTTTTCTCCTAGCCTTACTCCACCACTCATTTTACTTCTTCTGGGCTCCAGTATTAAAAATACCACATTTCCTTCCAGCAGTGAGGAAACAACAATTTCTGGACTGTTTTTATGATGACAGACTTGCCAGTTTTACTCGGGCACATTTTTAGGCTTGTGTTTGATTTTGCTTTTTATCAGACTAAATAATGATCAGAGACTTCCATGTTGATGTTTTTTGAAATTAGTGTACATGATGTCCATTTGATAACAAATTTACAGCATGTACTTCAAGGAAAATTCAGTTAACTTCAGGAATAAATTGAGATAAAATTATGGCAGGACTTGTTGTATGTAACTTCCACCTCATTTGTAGTTTTTTTATGAGAGAGAAAACTTGATTTGATTTTTGTGTGGGTACATCTGTGATATTGTTTTTAGGCCATATTTCCAGCCCTAGTTACAATTAAATTCAATTTAGAGCCTTTGTCCACCAACAATGCTTTCTTACAGTGGAAGCACCCACAACCACAATCTCAGGTTGCTGCCTACCAGCACCTCCTGTCACTGGGTTATAAAAGATGTCTAACAACAGTTAGCCTCCCTTTGTATCAACCATTGATCTGTTCATTATCTACACCATTTATCCCTTTTAGGGTTGCAAGAGTCTGGAGCCTTTTCCAGCTGACATCGGACAAGAGGCAAAGTCCATCCTTGGCTGGTTGCCATCCAGACACCCGGCTGATATAGAGACAAACACAACTATTCACACTCACACTAATTTAAATTTAGAGTCTCCGATGAACCTAACGAGGATGTTTTTGGTCTGTGGCTGGAAACCGGATTACCCAGAAAAAGACCATACAAGTATCCAAAAAAAAATATAAAAACAGTTTAAAGAACTCAGACTTGGAAATTGTGCCCTATTAGGCTGATAGCAAATGATGAATTGAGGGAGAAATAGGTAGAAAAATATCACAAACTGGTAGGAGTCTTGTGAATGGATGATGCCCAAATCAAAGCATACGCTAGACTCAATATGAGAAAATTTGAGATAAATTTTGAAAAAGATCAGCCCAGCCACTGTATGAATAGAGAGCAATTTCAGTGGGACAATCAGCCCAGCTGGAAGGATCTGCTTTTGCCTGAGGTTAGTTGAAAAACTCTGTTAACACTGCGGCTGTGTCCAAAATCACTCTATTCTCAGTGTAGGCTGATTACATGTTATTGTGGTTCTGTCTGAATTCTGAGTGAGCATTGCTGCACACTTTATCACACTGGCTGTAAACCACAATACACTGAGAAAAAAAATGCTAGCAAGCAGTGGCCACACTCAGGGTAATATTTACCAAAATGCATTGCAGATCAAAACTCAAACAACCAGAGAGTAACATTCATCGCCTCTTGTATGCGATAGAGGAGAGGAGCTACCACGGTAAAATAAAACACAGGCATACATTACAATTAATTAGGGATGCATAAAATTGTCAGAAAAATATCAGTTTTACAGATATTTGAATAAAAAGGTGATTATTGGTATTGGCAGGTATAAACATTTTTGCAGGTATTTAAAGTAGATATTTAAGCCGTACAAATTAATAAATAAATATCTCACACATTACCTGTTATATTGGCAGAATGTACAACTATACCATGATGGTTTACCTAATCACTGAATGTCCACTACAATATATGAAAAGTTTTTTTTTTGTTAAAGAATAAAGATTTTGCTTCAAATCTGTTTCCTACACAAATGGGCAGTCAGGAACAGGTCAGTTTTAGTTAAATGGAGGCATGATGCTCTTGACAAAAAATATTGGTATTAGAAATAATGAGTTTGAAAATATCAGCATAACAGATATAAGCAAAAATCCACAATCATGTATCTATATCATTTATATTTACATTTTACTTAAATTTGTAGGATGTATTTGCTTTAATAAAGAACAAAGGACCTGTAATGGAGCAGATATTTTTCTTTTTGATGATTACAGGTCTGAGACCACCATCCATGAACCCAAATAAAAAAATAAATAAGATGAGGCATGAAAATATGCATCATTAAAAGAATGAAAATTATATTTTTGGTTTATCTGTTTTTTTTGATAAAAAACAAACAAAACAAAACAAAAAAAACAGCATTAGTTATAATGAAGTTCTACCATTACATTTTGTTGCCATGTCTGGCTTTTGTTGCTGCACCTTTCCACTGAGCTACATAAATATGTTATGGTCACAATGCAGAATGATTACAAAATCATTTTTTTTATTATTTTGTGTGCCTGTGAGTTCAAAAATCTCCTTCTTAGTTAATAGAAATCAAGCATGGAATTTCTGATACAACCAGTGACACAGTATTAGATGTCCCTTCCCTACCTGATTTAAAAGAAAGGAAGAGAAAGTAGAAGTGAATTTATAATTGCAGTGTTGTTACTGCAAAGTTGTACTGCAACCAACAAAGTACTTAGTGGCAAAAACAGCTTACATGAAAGGTGTGTTTGTGCTGAACGGTTAAGACATCTACATTGATCTACGTTGGCTTTACAAAAACAATCCCTGCCAGAGCAAAAACAACAAAAAACAAGCGGACATACGAGGGCTGATTGATAAGTTGTGAGCCTCATATTTAAGGGTTTGACTTTAGGCAGACATATTGCATTATATTTCAACATAATCCCCTTCAGTATCTAAATACTTTTGCCAGCGATGTTTAAGGGACTCAATGCCACTTTTAAAGAAGTCCTTTTCTTGACCGTTCAGAAAGTCCTCCACTGCATTTATGACTTCATCATCTGACCGAAAGTGGGTACTGGAAATGGGCTTTTTCAATTTTGGAAATAGATGAAAGTCTGATGGAGCAAGATCAGGCGAATAAGGCGGATGCTCAATTAATTCAAAGCCACAATCTTTAATGGCAGCCATGGCAATGACAGACTTGTGGATAAAGGGAATTTTGTCCATTTTGCAAAAGTCCCTTGCCTTGTTTACTTTAGAGTGCTACCTCTTTGACATAAACTGACCAAATGACACCAGTCTTCGGGTACACAGTCTTAAATAGTTAGGGAATAGTAGATGTGAAAAAGGACACCCCTGCTTATCTTCTTCAATACAAGGCTCACAACTTATCAATCAGCCCTCGTAAGTCTGGTCAACAAAAAGTTAAACAGGATTTTGCAGTTCACTAGTGTTCAAACAGAGGCCACCTACTGCTCAACCTCTTTCATTACCTAATTTGATCAACCTTTTATTTAAAGCTGATTTTTTTTTTTACAAAAAAAAAAAAAAAAAATGTTAAATGAACTTGTAGTATTTGCTCTTTTCTATTCACTTTGACACACTTGTTTTACTACTTACCCAGTCACCCATTGATGTTTATAGCCTCCAAATGAGTATTCATCGGGGTAGGTTATTCACTTATGAACTCTGTTTTACTCTACTGTCACCACAGCGGGGGGCTATTTGAGGATAAATGCCTTGCCCAAAGACACGTTAACATGTGACCGCTGGGGCTGGGGTCAAACCCTTGACCTTATTGTACACAGACAACTGACTTTACAAACGAAAACCACAGTCACCCTCCCTTGTGCTCAAATCCATGTTTGATTGTATGGGGAAATACAAAGCTGTTTCAACCAGGTACATTTTAAAATGTTGGAATTTGTTCATGCTGGGGTTGCACAATGTAATGTCAGCAGATGTTGACCCTGTTGACAGACACTGGTCCTTGAGCAAATAATGAGTGTCAGTGGCTGATGTGTATCTGTTGGTTACCATTAAATTCATTTTGACATAAGCAGCAGTGGAGTCCAGGTCAAAAGTCCCAAAGGGCACAGTAAAGTTTGTCATGGTCAATTTTATTCCTGCTGCAGTAGAAGTCAGTGGTTTGATGATCTGACTTCTTGGTCTTAATAGATTGTCCATAGTATGGAAGCTTTAGAGCATCTCTGAGAAATACGAGCGACATTTAGTGTGTTCATGTTCCAGAGGCATTTCAAGAAAAAGAAGTAACACGTATTAAAGCAAACTCAGCACATTAATACTGTTAAAAATTTGATGTATTTTGGAGAACTAACGAGAAAAAGGATCAGAACGGATAAGTTTTCATTTATTTTAAACCTTAGTATCAGCCCTGTTGTCACAATTGGTCCATCTCACTAGTATATGCTCAAATGTTTTCTTGAAAAGTGATGATTTAAACCTAAACTGGAAATATTTACCACATTTTAGGGCCAGACTTATTGGTTAGGCCAGGCAACATCATCTTAACATTATAACACATATCGTTTTTATGCGCTTCATGGTAAGATGAAGATTCAAGATTTCAACATTCAAGGAATCTATAGAGGGACCTCAGTTTGGGTGCCACTTTTCGGTTCCTAAAAAGGTACGTAAGTCTTTTTTAGTCTTTAGTTTTTTATGGTTTTATGTATCTTTAAGAACCTGCTGTGTCTGAGCATTATATCCTGTGTGACATTTTGCCATAATCGAGCAGACAGTACATGCACGGTCCAAACTGAAGTCCCATTTTTGTATGAGGTAAAAATTCCCTTTTAGCTTTAACTGTAATTGAATGTGTTTTATCTCCTTGATGCAAGTTTTCCTTCCTATGTTTACGCAAGAGCTGCCACCAGCATGTAAACAGATTTCAGCAGCCATGACATTTTTGTGTACTTTATCATCAAAACCAGTGAATCCGTGGTCTACTACAAAACATTTGTACATATAAACTTTCATTTCCCTTAATGGCTGTCTGCAGAAACATGAATCCTCACAGGTGATATAAACACCTCTGAGGAGATAAAAAATTCTAGGGGCTTTCCATGAAAACAGAACGCAGAGTAACAAAGGTTATATTGTGTACACAGGACAGAAGATTTAGAGCTGGCCTCGAGCACAGAGGCAGGCTGGGTGATTGGGCTGTAAACCATCGCCTCACCCTATGTGCAAACTACCCAGACCTACCTCAACAAACTGCTGCAGCATTAACATCAGATTGTGTTGATGATAAACTTGGATACGCATCAATAGGCGCTTCAATCAACCCCATAAAAGCCCTCCCCCTAAACACAAACACACCGGAGACATCTCCAATGATGGCTGATTTACTTCCCCTGAGCACTACTCGACATGCACACTTCTAATAAGATCTGTTAGCTATTGCACAGATCAAGGAGTCATTTTCATTTGTATTAAAACCTACTGGAGAGGCTCAAGTAGTGTGGCCATAAACACTATGCTCTGACCCTTACTGTATGTAACCAGACAGTACTTAACACAAGTCCAAAAAGGATGAGGCGCAATTTAAAATGTGAATAAAAGCAGAATGCAGAGATTTGCAAATATAAATTCAAAGCATTTGCAGCATGTTCCAAAAACAGGACAGGAGCATGTCTGTATTTTCTTCTGAGAACACACTGTAGGCATGTGGTTTTTGTAGACATTATTCATCTAAGTAACCAAAGTGGATGTCTTCCCCATCCTTGCTTGATGTATTTAATAATTTGCTCAACAGTACAAAGTTGAGTTGTTCTAGCTTGTGCTCCATAATATGCCACACATACTCTGAGACACTCTGAGATGAAAGCATATGTTGATCCAAAACCTGCATGTACCTCTCAGAATTAAACAGCCCGTGTTATGCTTGAGTTTTATTTGTCCTTTACGGTGTTTAACATGTCTCCTCAGCATGCTAGAACACTTTTGCACAGGACAAAAAGCCCACAGTATCAGGACTCTTCCTTTTTCCCCTTCATTGTGGCACCAGTAGTTGCTTGAAACAGCTTGTTCCCCAGACCCCCAGATGGACCTACCAGAGTGATGTTCTGCTATTGTTTAATCAGCACTTGAAGGCATTGACTTGGGGTAGCCCAGTTCAGCGAAACGGCAGACTGAATGACAATGTTGACAACATGGTGCCAAGAACCACTGAACTGACCAATTACAACAGTGGACCAGTTACCCAATTAGAGCAGACTGGGCCCGCGTGGGGAATGGAGCTTTACAGGAGAAGGAGCTTCAACAGAGCTTCTCAGACAGACTCAAAAAAACAGCAGGTTCCAGGGTACTCTGCATATAAAAACTAGAGTTATTTTAACATCAGTGATTGTGAACGTACCCTAGCAGGCATCAAAAATGAATGTATGACCAACAGTTAAGGCGAAATATGGGCTCTATAATGGTGTTTTCACAGATGTGCAAGTTACCCATGCCATGGGCACTAGTACATCCCTTCACCATCAAAGATGCTTTGGAACTCTGAGTTTATATAGTTTTGGGTGGTCTTTTTCCATCTCAGCAAAAACAACTCAATGGCAAATACTTCAAACCCAAGATAATCATTCATCTTCTATTCAATCATAATGACAAGACGCGCTTATTGACAATTAGAGAAGCAATCTGACTTGATACAGCAATATCACTGTCATTGTATTCAATTCAACAAAATGAACAGTACTTAACATCAATATAGCAAGAAACAGTTGTCCTGAACACTTTATCATAGGCTAACATAAGTGTTGAGTTATGGTGTCTTTGTAGATGTGCTAGTGACTGATGCCATGGGCACAAGTGATCTCTATACTGTCAAACTGAGCTTTTCCATTGATAGATGCTCAAATCAACTTAACTACTTCATAGTTTTGGTTTTCTATCAGGGATCATAGTACCTGACACAGTTTTTGCGTATCACCTCTGAGGAACTTTCAAAGAAGCCAAGATAAGACTAAATGCTACATGAAGACATTTATCAACACAAAATTGCCATGACAGAAAGGTATCCAACACAGAAATTAAATGCATCCTGTTGTTGACTCTGTAATGCTGTATGACTCACCAAACTTTTTTCTGCACTTTATAGTATGTTGTTTTGCTACTTGCAAGTGTCCCAGAACACAACTCAACTCCCTGCTGTGGTAAAAGGCCACAACCCGAGCAGGGTCGGCTGCTCTATCATCTCCATTTCCTTCATTGCTGTTGTGAGAGTGTCATGGTAGATTTCCCTTGCAAAAGCCAACCTACTTTAAAGAGGTACTATCACAGAATATACCACAAAGTTAAATGAAGAGGGTATTACCCAAGCAACGTCGAGTCAAGTCAAGTGGAGCAGATACCAAGAACGGAAATCCACAAGATAATAGAATTAGAAGTTTTTGTTACTATTTTGGGTGATCCTTTTCTTTTTTAGCCTTGGGAGCTTAATGGCCTTTGTTTTCACAAACAATTCAAAATGTAACTCATCAGACCGCAGGGCACTTTCCCACTTTAATTCAGTCCATCCGCTCAGACCAAGAGAAGTCAGCAGTCCCTTTGGATGTTATTTATTTGCAGCTTCCATTAGCAGAGTATTATCTGACATTTGTTGATGTAGCAGGGTACTGTGTTAAGTGTCCCTAGGCCAAAGTCGTAATATCCATAACTGAATAAGGCTGGTATTTAATACAGTGCCACCTTAGGGATCAAAGGTCAAGTGCATACAGTGTTCAGGGTTTTTAGCCTTGCCCCTTTTATACACAGTTTTTTTTACACATTTTCTGAATCTTTTGATGATATGAAAGAAAGTAAATGCTAAAACTTGTACATTTCTTACAGAGATTGCCAGGTTATGTTGTTCAATAACTGTTGGACCCTTTGAACGTGAGGTCAAGAGGTCAGGAGTGCTTCTTTAAATTAAATCATGGTACTATGACCTGTTACCAACAACATACCTAAGGAATGTTGAACAGGTTTTCTGAGCATTACACAACTTTCCCAGTCTATTCTTGCCCCTGTCCCAAATTTTTGGAGAATGTGCTTGGAGCATATTTCTAAAAAACAACACAATTCATAAGTACAAACATGATATATCTTGTTTATGTTCTGTTATCATCTACATATCTTTTAATAAGAGGAAGCAAATCACTATATTCTCATTATATTAGCATTTTTGACGTCATTCCTACTCTTCTGGAATACAATTTTTGTACATGTTTGTGTGTCAGAGCAGAGCAAAGCCCCTCTTTGTCTTATGTGATAAAGTTGATTGATTTTCTGTTCCTTGCTCTTGTTAACTGACTAACTCACAGTTGAAGTAGGAACACTGAGAACTGTTTATACATAACAGATGAACCAAACAGTCCCTAGACTATTCGCCGAAAAGAGCTATTGATTCGTCGAACGCCATTCACTTGCTCACAATGTCAAACATCCTTCTTTTTTTGCAAGAGATTGTGTGACCTTGCTGAAAAAAAATGTTTAAAAGCATTCACAATCCAACAAAAGACTGAATGGAATCTGTCCTTGCTTCTGTGAGACTAACTTCACAGAAAAAGTTGAAGAAGTTTGGTGCAGAAACAAGAATAAAAAGCCAAAGAAGAGGGAAAGGATGCAGGACAGCCAAGGACACCAGCTTTATAGATTGTTAAATAGTTGTGTTTTATCTTAGCTATATGTCATGATGATGAATGGGAGTTAAGGAGGAAGAGTAGGAAGAGAAGATGCTGCACTGTAATGTGTGGAAAAATGATGAGAGGCTGTGGGACGGAGAGCATGAAAGAGGGCATCTTCAAGCCTTGCCGATTTTTCTCATTTAAAATATTTAAGTGTGTGTGAGCGTGCGTCATCAGGGTTTCCTTGCTGTCGTCATCCATGAACACCAGAGAACACTTTGACACCATCCAGAGACCCTTTTCCACTTGCTGTTATCACTCTGATTGTTATCAGGAACAAAAAAGGGGGAGATGGGCAGGTCTGCTCCATCCCCTTCAGCCTGATCCCAAGATAATCTAATGAGCCAGAGCCTCGCTGCTGTTCAGAACGACAGCGTCAATCATAACGTCAGAGTGATTTAAGCAGATGGAGAGGCAGGGACAGGGTCGCTTCTCTACAGCAGGCCTCACTTTTATGGGAGGGGAAAAGTGAAAATATTGAGGTCACTAAGTCTCATAGGGTCACACCCTCAAAATTAGTTATTAATCATTTAATCCAGATGACAAGAGAGAATGAGTCACTGTCAAATAAAGAGGCCATGCAGGAAATATAAAAACCTGACACATGGTGGGACATGGGCCATAGGAAATAAAATCCTTTAATGCAGTGGTTTCCAATTTTTTCTTCCCTAATGGGTCTCCTTTCGGCAGATGAAGTTGTTTTCAAGCCCCATCCCACTCCACACCATACATGTCAATAGAAAAATATTCATATTGATAAACAATGAACAGTCAATCAACCCCTTTTGCAATCAAATCCCTTTGCTTTTAGGATTTATCAAACACATTTTCTAAAGTGCAGAACAGAACACTCAAAACTGATACTGCAACTTGAAACTTTCTTGATTTTGATATGGACCAATTATTAATAGGACTGTCATACAGGAAAGTCACATGCAAATATTTTCTAGTTAATTTCAGTCTGTTTTAACATTGGCAATGTCTGGTATTGTTGAATGTTAGCCGAACTGCAGAGTTGAGCAGACACCACGAATGTAAAAGCATTAAATGTTCCACTTAAACATATTAATTGTTTGACATCTGGCTTTCTGGCACCTGCTCAAACATGTCAGTTTAAACAAGGCATGTCACGTTACACTGCTTTTACCTGCTCTGTCTGGGTTGGTTGCAGGCTGCTAGGATATTCCAAAAGGATTACATGTAGTCAAAGTGATTTTGTTACTGAAGCACGCTCATGTTGAAAGCTGTCAGGAAATGCTGTTTCTGAAGAGACAGGCAGATAGCTAGGTAGATTTTTTGGGGAAGAGTTAAAAAATAAAAATTGGGATTTTTTCCTGCAACCCCTCAGTTCTCTTCCCCTCTTTCTCCCCAATGATCCCTTCCAACAAAGAAACAACAGCTGAAAATTCTTACTATTTATAACGGTAGGGTCTGACACTTTTTCATTCTATCATTTCATTTTCATTTCTAAAATGAATTAATGATATGAGGGAGGCCATCTTGATGTTTTGTGAAAATAGTGCAGTTTCCAGTGTCAATGTAGGCAAGCCTTCCTACATCCAAACTTCATAGTTTACCTGTACACCTTAACATAACAAAATTAGAGCATGTATTTTCAATTCTAGAGCAGCCTTGCCCAAACTAAAGTACACTGTGGTCCAAAACCCACACAAAACCACCACATAAGACTCAAATGATTGACCACCTCCTCTGTCCATATTCAGAAAGAATTCAGGATGAATGCTCAGTTTTTCTACAGTATATTCTTTTCATGCTCTCTTTTTGAACTACTTTGTGACTCTAAACTTTTCTCTGGTTCATGCCTTTAAAACCACTGGACACATTCTTTAGGAACCAAGCGGTGTGGCGAGACATTTGGGCCCGTTTACACGACAACGTTGTCACCAGAAACTGAAAGGTTTTCTTTCGCGTTTTCAAAAGTGCTCTACATTCATGAATGAAAGCGTGGTAGAGTGCGTGCAAGGCCAGTAGCTGGAGATGCAAGTTTGAGGCGTTACAACACATGTCTGCGCATTAATGCTTTCCGATGAAGACAAACTTTTCACAGACAACAATGGAGAGTGGTAAATTCACATTTTGTGGGAGAAGCGATTACAAACTGAGCACCGTAGGCAGCACACATGTTGCGCGGTAGTTGGCCATAGCTGTTAAATGTTGTTGTTGTTGTTGCTAGGTGCGCGCAACCTTTGTATGAAAGAGTACTGCGCGTGTGCTGCGCGTCACAGTTTAGCCTGACAATGCTGATTCCTGTTTACACTGATATGAATCCGAAAATGTTTTATAAACTTTTCACTCCAAACCCTGGTTTTAAAAGTTTATGGATTCAGGCACTCTGGACACTCTTCTTCATGTGAGCAGAAGGCACAAACGCAATAAAAACTCTCAGTTTTCGGGCATTTTAGTTGTCGTGTAAACGGGCTCTTAATAAAATGTATGCAATGACTCAAACCAGTTGGACTGTGATCACAATTCTGTTTATCTGACAAAAGAAATGATAAAGAATAAGGTTTAAGTCAAATCTCCTGTTTTTTTTTGTTAACTCTAGGACTTCATAAAAGTAACTCATCCTTTTTTGATCACGTAAAATTAGGGATGCACATAAGCACTGGTTCAACATCTGTATCCTGATCTGTTGTCGTGGCTAAACACGAGACAAAATGCTAACAACGTGGCAGTATATCTTCGTTTATTAGCGTGTACGCTCAAAAACAATTATGTTAGATTTTTAAGAAAAGGACTAACTAACACACTAATTGAGGTTTCATCAGAAATAATGAGGGTAATCTAAAAAATAATCTCTAATTCTGTATCTATAAAAAAAGGCTGAGAGCCCTCTCAGTTAGCTGCAAAAGAAGTCTGATGACTGTCTGGATGACAGTGTGGCCACTTAATTATCATTCAGACCAAATCACAGCCAATCACTTAAGAAGCTTTTCAACAGTTTCACATCTTCTAGCTCTGAGAGGTGACTGTAATCAGCATGCAGAGAAAAGCTTGTTCGACAAAAAGTCCCTCTGGTGTGTACCATTCTACCCTCTGCAGCAACAACATATCAAGCTTAAAGTTACAGGTCCAGTTTTGTATTTTTCAGCCAAGTTATATCAACACATGTTTACAGTAACCCAGAATTCTGTAGCAGTTTCTGTTTTTCAAGGACAGAACACATTTTTTGCTCTTCACTAACAAATAAAGCATAGAGATGCATTTTACTAAATTTCTTCCAATAATCCAGCTTGTATTCATCCTCTGTTTTTATGAAGGGTTCACTCATTTTGAAAGAGAGGACACTTCTGATCCTGGAACTGCCTCTCAAAACCCTGAGCTGCTTTTGTTCAAACACGAAAACATCACCTTTTTCGAAATGTAGTTTTAGACTTTGAGATTAACCTCAGGGGTGCAGCTCCTTTAAGCTGTAAAGAATAATATTGCAAAGCAGAAATAAGAACTTTGACAGGTTTGATTGTGCAGAACAACATGAGATGCTGCACCAGGCATCTTTAGAGAAGCTTTGTGAGAAGGACACAGAGGGTGACCTTTTATTGTGTGTCCTTTACACTGATATTCACAAAACTTTTGCCCTCAATCAAAATGAAAGCTTGTGCTAAAATAAAGTGGATACATACACTGGAAGAGATGACCATCATCTCTGGCGATTTGATACTATTAAGATGTTTAGTGCTGCCACAAAATATTTTGCTTCAACTCATAATGTAATAATGTGTTAGTCACATTATGATATAATGTAACAGCACAATTTAAGGCTATGCCATGTGATATTATAACTTACAATTTGGTACACTATGATATAGAAGGACGAGATTGGCAGCAACGTGATTTGCTACTGCATGATACAGGACAATGCAATAAAACAACTCTGTATACAGCAGGGATGTCCCAATACTGTATCAGTTAATCAGTTAATGTTTGCTTGTCTGTCTGTCTGTCTGTTTGTTAGCAAGATTACACAAAATCTACTGGACGTATTTTGCTGAAAATTTCAGGAGATGTTGGTAATGGCCCAACTTAAAAATGACTAGATTTTGGTGGTGATTCGGATAACCACCATTAGCAAATGATCGTTTTTGCTCAATAACTGTCTAACTAATAATGATGTCAACATGATTCTGAATGCTAGGTGTGGGTTTTCAGGGTCAAGGAATCATATTATGATGCTAAATTTATCATGGAACTACTGCTTATAGATGTAACAGCAATATGTGAGCTGTCTTGGTGGAGGTTTGCGCTCTCCGAGTGCTTTCTAGTTTAACTGATCTGAGATTGGAATTAACACTGATCATTTCCTTCTGAATGTTTATTTCAGTTGAGCCCACTTTCCAGATACCTGTCAATGAGTGAGTGAGGTAGCAGCAGCCTTGTAGCTAACAGGTTAGCTTTATGAAAATACTTTAATTTACACAAGGATAATAGTCCAACAGCCACTCTAAGTATATACACACCATTTTGAGTAGATTTTTTTATGAGTTTTACAATAATACTACTTGAGATAAAGTAAGGTTGTCTTGTTGATTAGTTTACTTAAATTGGTTGAGAAACAAACAAACAAAAAGACTGTAGCTGTTTTGTCTAGGCAAATGTAAACACCAGATAATCATTTAAAAAATCAGATCAGGAATGGGGGCGAAAAAGTTGATCGGGACATCCCTAGTATACAGTACTGTGCAAAAGTTTGAGGCAGGTGTGGAAAAAAATGACATACAGCATGGGTGTACCTGAGTCCTACTGATTTCTGCAAATTCTGAGCTGATGACACAGCTGGACATCTTCCAGTTTTGAAAGGTGAGGATGTGTCTAGCATTATTAAATAATGATGCTTCAGAATATCCACAGTCACACTGCATGGCCTACTTCTGATGAGTCAGGGGCCAAAACATTCAAACCTGGTCAGGAACAGAAGATTTAAGCACTCTATTACTTCATGTCATGATGCATTATGGGCTGACTGTGAAGAACATTTATAATTACAACAAAAGAAAATTTGATTGCTGCATGATACTCTCTTTTTTATGTTTGAATAAAACAAAGACATTTTATTCACTGATAACGACTGTCTTAGGTAACGAATTTACAATCCCTGTTCACAATGCTTAACCTTGGTTACATCATGGAAGCACACCCTGCTGCCATTCATTTACGCATCTTATTTATGCTGAACATGCACTATTAATAGGCCCCTGTCTTAATAGGCCTATTTAAAGACAAATGGCTGTGTTACTATTTTAAAAAGGATGTTTGACTTTCCATTAGCTCTTTTCATTTTGATTTTATGATACACAGCTTTTTAATAAAGTGATAAAAATAGGATCAACCCTGATAAACAAGGCAGTTAAATAACAACCACAGTCCGACTGTCTTTGTTTGCTTGGACTCTGTGTTTCACTCTCCCATTACTTGTGTACTCCGGCGGAAAATTAAACTTCTGTTATTGCTTCATATTTTACAGAGATTATTTTATGAAATACCACAGAGAGCAGGAGAAAAATTCCTGATTAATGTGAGTGGGAGAAATATCCTAATTAGACCTTAATTTAGCTCAAATAATGTGCTGTAAGAGGCCCAAAGAATTACAACAAATGAGGGTGACAGAATCTGTTATATAGAAACAGACAGAAATGTTGAATCAATGCACTGTAAGGCTGAACAATGTGCATGTGCAATAGTGACACTGCTGGACTTGATGTGGGTCATGTGACTTGAGGCACGACAAGCTGCCACTCCTGTGTTGTTTAATGAAAGCCAAGACATCCTGTTTTCTCAATTTTATAAGAAGAATACATGAAAGTCTGCAAAATACCATTGTCAGTAATTTGAGAATGGATTACAAACAGAGTCTGAGTGTCCCCCTGCATGCACGATCAGGCTGCAGACACACTAACATGAAGCTTAGGACATACACTCAATCACAAGAAAACACTGGTGAGTGTATTCCCACTATCAGCAGCACCTTATCCACATTTTACGTAAACTCTGTTAAAGACACAGTTTTTTAGACCAAAAATATTTAAAAAAGTAACCTCCTTTTCAAAAAGAAAATGAATATAGCAATATATAGTGTGAAAGGAAGAAATATTGCATTGTCCCCAACTCCAATGTTTAGTTTTAACCTGGTGTAGAGGACTCTGTTCAATAAAAAACTACACTCAATAATAGTGAGGGAAATCAAAAACCAATTGCTACTGGAAATGAATGATTACTAACTTAAGGAATTTACATCATTAGTCTTCATGCTTCACAATTCCCTTATCAGTTCCTTCCAACTTTTCCTGCATGCTTAGCAAATCAAGGGAATCTTGACTGTGGGTTAATTTTAAACAATATGATGCTAATTGAACATCAGCCAGTGTCTATGTCTGTGGGTTTTCAAGCTAGGGTGGAAACGCCAACAACTTGCAGAAGCATTCACCTGTGCATTACAACAGAAAATACCAGGAGTGCCATTTGTTTGACATTGCAGGTACTGCACACCTGTGCAGGCTGATATTTTTCCATTCAAAAATTCCACAAGAATCACTAAAAGGAATCGATGAAAGAATCAGATCGTTAGGTAGAATTGATAATGGCATTGGTACCATAGGCTGTAAACGAATAGGAGGAATAACAAGGAGCCTTTGGAGTGCTGTAGATGCTCTCTAATGGACACTGCCATACTGCATGCCATCTCAACTTAAGCTACACATACTGACAGCCAGAGAGGCAGTTTGGGCCAGGACTTAAGACCGTCTGACCACTAGCGACCCAGCATTTCCAAAATCAGAAATCCTTGCTAAATCCCCAGTAAAAGAAAAACTAGCATGACATTAAAGAAACCACCTCCGTCAGAGTGAGAGTACATAGATGCATTATCTTTCTAGACTGAATCAAGCAGTAAAGGTGTGTATTAAGGCTGTAAAAAAAACATTTTTCCCTAAATTCAATCATTAAGGTGTCAGGTTTCTGCGGCCAGCCTCTAGTGGACACTCAGGTTACTACAGTTTCAATTATAGTATCAATAAAATCTTATCAATTCCCATC
Source organism: Cetoscarus ocellatus (assembly GCA_037902135.1). NCBI lineage: Eukaryota > Metazoa > Chordata > Actinopteri > Labriformes > Labridae > Cetoscarus > Cetoscarus ocellatus. The sequence continues at coordinate 2,588,269 of JBAMNC010000815.1, forward strand.
CCTCCTTCATAAGAATCATTTGCAAAGCAGTAAACCATCATCTTTGTTTCATTGCTGAATTTCACATACTGAGGGGGGTAAACTGTTAAAAGTGACCTTCCTGGTTGACACTTCCTCAAACATCATTGGAGTCCTTGCAGTACAAACCAGGAAGAAATTTTGAACATTTTTTCTCCCTCATTATGCGAAATTTATCCATGGCACAAAAGCAGTGACTTCCTGTAAAGCAGATACATCATATTCATAAAGTGAAGAGTCGTCAAGTTAAAAAAGAGCAAACATAGGAGGTGGAATGAGCAGAGCAGAGTAGCCTCTTCTTGGCTTGAATATGTGATGCTGGGCCACATTGTGGGTTGTGTGTTGACGAATTAAGGGATAAAGGGATTGAGGGGTGAGGGGATGGGCTTACTTGTTATGGGAAGAGCTTGAGTGACAGATTGAACAGTTATTAGCAAAGAATAACTGGGTCCATCACCAGTTATCAGCACTAAACATTAATGAGATGCAGCAACCAAGTAGCAGCTCCCACTAAAAGTTTCCGCTTTCATATGCAGCAGTCCTTTAATTAATATCTAGAGTTTCCACATTTAAAATGTTCTTTCTTTTCGTGGCTGCTCTTTCATGGTAACAGCCTCAATAACTTTCTTAATGATGAAAATTTAGGATTTCTCTGACTTTAAAAACTGTGTAAAAAGTATGAAGTAAGATATGTGAGTACTCATCATTGAAAAGTTATAAGCATAATAAGATTTCAACATATTTTAAAACATTTAGACATTTCAAGGTGATAACTCTTCATGCTGTTCCTTTTAAAAAAATAATGTATAAGTGTAAACATGAACACAAAGGGCAACTGGTGCATTTGTCCTCATAGCTGTGCATAACAACTAAGCAATAAAACACTGGCCGCTTGCTCACTGCTGCTCTAAGACCTTGCCAAAGCAGCGTGACAGCGAGCATAAGTCTTTGGGGACCTCGCCTGAAACAGGAGCAGGAACAGAACACAGTGTTTGTTTGCCTGCAAGGTTTCTAATCGCAAAGCAATCTTTATCCTAAAATCTGTGTAAAACCATCGCTATTGTTTGTTTTTGGAGGCTAAGGCCTTGCAACCTCATCTCCTTCCAGAGATGAGTGTTACAAGTGCTACTTGCTGCTACTGCTACAACACTTGCTAATTTGCAACCAGCCATAAACTGTGCTGAACTTACAGAAACTGACATAAACAATCAGGGTAAGATGATCAGTTTCAATCCAGATCCCCAATAAATTAAACCCTGATCTAATACTTTATCAATACCAATATAGCATTGGGACATCCCTTCTCAAAAGTCATGAACATGAGGGATTTTGTGAAATTTCCTAATCTGAGGGCTGTTTAACACTGGATGTATTTTACATTCACAACATTTTCATGATTTAGTTATGAAGACTCAGTTTACAGACTGCCAGTGTCACCTGCACATCTCTCGTAAACTTCCTGCACTGTAAAATCTAACATATACAAAGAATTTATGATGGCGACAAACCCATGGACGCCCAGAGTCCCCACCACTTTTGTCTCTGCTAAATATAGATTCAATCTTTCAATCTTTATCTATACAGAACCATATTTGTCTTTGTTGAATATACATTCATCAAAGGTAAGCCCCTTGAGATGTGGCATCTCAGTTTCAAGAGGGACCTCATGTCTAAACATATCCACAGCTGTAGACTATTGTCACAGAAAAGACAGAAACTGTTCAAATACTCTGTCTGTGCCTCCCAAAGGTCAACCCCAGTTTGAGAAACTCTTGTTCCTATATAATGTGTTCATTTTGTTGGTTTTCCAGGTCAGTTATTCGTTGAATCAAGTCACTTGTGAAGAGATTTACTGTGTTTCTTGTTAAACTTATTAAGCTTGGTTTATTATTAGGGTGAAATTTATGGGGAAATAGAGCTGTGACAGCAGGGAGATGCAGCCACGTACCTGCCTGGTGTGAAAGCCATAGCTCATCAAGCCAGCGCTGGCACTGGGCCACACACATCCAGTCTAAAACCACTAGCAGAGTAGTTTTAAGAGCAAATGAAAAAACATACCATAATTTCTCAATTATAACACGCACTTTTTTGCTTTTAAATAAGCAAACATTCTGGGTCTTAATTTGTTTAACTTTGCGTAATCATAGTTTCATTCTCAAGTGTTACCAATCACCGGCAAACACAGGGCGCTGCCATCTTGTGAGCAAGGGGACGCAAAATAGCTGCGCTGTGATTGGTCCAAGACATCGGCATGTTGATAGCTGCTCTCTGATTGGTCGGTACACTACGACTGAGCACGCTAGGGCAGAAATCGAGTAATTGCTCGTGCGTGAAGCAAAAGGTGTTTCCCCATCCTTTTGAGAGAGAAAATTGTGTACTTGTTGTGAAAATACTGAAATTTCATTGATTAAAACTTTGAATAAAGGTAATTTTTGAGTTGTCTATGAGAGTAAGGTTTGGGCAAAATTTGGGTGCATGTATATCTGAGTACAGTGTTTTTCAAGCAAAAATCATGAAAATTTGGGGTGGGGGGTGGGGGGGGGTGTTACAATCGAGAAATTACGATTTTAGTATCGGGGATGTGGCTCTTTTAACCCATAACATTTCTTCTCTCTCCTCAGTTTCTACTCCATCCACTGCTCTTTCAGGCACGCTTAAGGCATAAATAAAGCCCAAAATTATATCAAAAGGAAACAATATGTATAAAATGTTTCAAGATGGCCCAGCCTGAAGTGTTCATACTGTTCACTTCCTTTGAGCTGAAGAAACATTATTACCCCCAGTGCCCCATCTGAGCTGAACAATAAATATGTATACTGAGATCTGAGAGTGCATCCAACACAGACAGTCTCCAGCTGTGTGGAACGTCTGTGAAAAGCAGGGTCCTGAAGATGTCAAGGCCTTAATGTCCCATATCATGTAGAAAATGACGGTGTAAATAGTGAGTGCTTTGATGACAAGAAAAAAAACAACAAAGACAAAATTGACTCTCTTTTGAGGTTCTTTAGTGTGCTGTCATTCTGACTTTCAGGATTATTATTCTCTGTTTTTTCCACTTATAGATGACAGGAGGAAGCCTGGGACTTTATTGTGCACTGATTTGCAAATCATGTGAAATTGGTTGTGATGGCTGATGCATATGCTGAGCTTTATAAGAGAAATGGAGCACAGCAGGGACACCGTGTGAGCAAGGTGTTACATTCTATTAAAGTCTGATAAACCTGCAGCATTTGATATATATGTTCTGCCAGTCGATTACAGTGACAAAACTCTTCTGCCCCTGCTAAATAACTCTTAGATCTCTCTCTTTACCATGCGCTGTGTTTCTAATTTAACTGTGAGATTCCAAATACTCAGAATGCAAATCAAGAGGAAGCTGCAATCTATAAATCTAATTTTATGGCAGTTTAATCCTTGACGATTCATTTAAATCTCCTGTACTGAAAATATTTTGATTGAAAAAAAAAAAGCGACAGTCATAGTGCTCAAGTGTTGCCTATTAAATGACAGAAATACATTCACAATCTAATTTTGCACTCCATCCCTTGCCTCTGGGTGTATCTTTTATGAACATCTCAGCTCATTACTGTGATGGCTTACTAGCAGCTAATTACACACCCAGGAAACGAAAGGAGGAGGAGAGGTTTGAAGGGCAATAATGTATGTTTCCATGGAAGGAAAGATGAGAGAAAACACGGCGGGTCATACAAGGACAGAGGAGAAAGCAGTAAGCTCAGTCAACTCCAAGTCTGGCACATAATCCACTTTAACAGATATACTGTATCACAGGCCTGTTAACAGTCTGAGTCATGAGAGCGTATGTAATGCATCAAGAGCGAGAACGAATGAGCAGTCCGAAGATGCTTCATCACAGGCAGACGTCTGGGTGCTGTGTGTTCGGGTGTGTGTTTTTACTGTGCATACAATAGGGCTGGGAAAAATGTAAAGGTCTTAAAATACTGTATGTTACATTTATTCAAATAAAAATCAATAGTTAATGGGCGGCTGGGTCTTGTATTATGGCCAGGGTCAAGGCCAACACAAGCAAACAACAGCTGACATAACAGCACATCTTTTAAGGCTTTTTAACAATTGTCTTTTTTGGTTTATTTACAGTAGTCAAACATTATGTTACCCTGCCAAGCAAATCCTTACTCTGCAGGTGTATGTAGACATACATGGAGGAACAAGCAGCAGAAACAAACAGCGGGAGAAACAGGGAAGAGCCGAAACTGCTTTTAAATCAGAGGAAGACTGTGGAAAGAGTTTTTGACATAGATTAAATAGAAGTCACTATATGCACATTTTCTCTCATGCCAAGGGCAGTTTAACACCAGCATGTTTCATATACTTCACCACTGTCGCATTCATCATCTCAAGAAAGTCATGTTTTTGATGTCATTTGTCCGTCTGTTTGTTTGTCTGTCTGCTGTCTGTCCATCTGTGAGCAAGACTGATCAATACTTACTTAAAAGATTCTTAATGGATTCTGATGAAATGCTCAGGAATGTTGATCATGATACAAGGGAGAAGTGATAGTATTTTAGTGGTTATCAAATTCGGATGTGGATCCGGGATTTTTTAAGGGTTTGTTAACACTGTGTGATAGGGCAGCTTCTACTATTTTAAAACTCTGTTAACAATGTCAGAAATGCCTCTGTGGTGTTTTGCGCTCTCTGACCACTTCCTGATGTTTACCAAAGCTTATTTCTCTTTCAAGAGTCAATATCGATAGATCCATTACATTAAGTTTTCTTCTCAGACAAAAATTCATAATAGGAGCTGAAGATCAGTGCTCTCAACAATGACTGTGAGTGAGGAAAACAGAGGACAAGACATTTAAAGTCTTTTTACCTTCACCAAGGGGGTTATGTTTTGCCTGCATTTGTTCATTTGTGTGAAGATAACTCAAAAACTCTGAACAGACCTTTATGAAATGCTCAAGGGATATTACTCATGGCCCAAGGAAGAACTGGTTAGATTTTGGTGGTGATCCAAATTCAGATGCAGATCCAGAAATTTTTCAAAGTTGTTGACAGTGTGCAGTAGGGCGGTTTTCTAATTTTTCATCAATAACACTTGGCTAACAACGGCTGAAATGCCTCAGAAGAGTTTTGTGCTCTCTGGATACATGTAGTTTAAATTGCTTTAGGGTTGTTTATTTTTGAGAGAGAAATGAAAATATGTTTTTAAAATAAAGAAAAAGGCACAGCTAAACCTGAAATGTTATTGTATTTGAATCATCTCTCGTTTTAAATATGAATTTTCAAGCTTTCAATGTGTTAAGTCAAAACACCACCCTCTTTTACATGAAAGGGGAATAGAATATTTAATCATTCTAATATTTTTTGTTATTTAGATATCATTTAGTTCAGCCTGTTTAACTGCCCCTCTTCATGACACATTTTAGTCTACTGAAGTTTTGTTAATCAGACACTAGCTTTTAACTACAACAAAATAATTACTCAGACAGAAAAACTGTATAAGACCTGCCTCCTATAGAAAGTCTCCCTCATATAAAGGCCTAGCACTCTCTGCAATTTTGTAAATAAAGGACCTGGTCTATATTTCACAAATTATAGTATATTATCAAATGAAATATAGTATAAGAAAAAATAATTCAGGGCTGATTATTGCCCGACATGAAGATTATTTACAGTAACAATGCCTTACAGCAATATGCATATTGACCACAAATAGTGGTCTAAATAGGGAAACATGCAATTGATTATCAAAAAATTACAGAAAAACTCCTGCACTCTGTCTTGACTCATACGTTGGCAATATTTTAAAAAAGTGTGTGAAACTGGCAAAGGGTCCCAGAATCCACCCTCTTTATCAAATGTTGAAAACATATTGATGCAATTCAGAAAGAGGTCCCTGAACTCTCTTATTAATAATATGAAAATCAATAAGTTTCAGCACTTTTTGACATCACTCACCATAAAAATACAGACTTATGATTTTGACTTCATATCACAAACCCCATTATGCTGTGTGGCGTCTTTAGATGCCCTGTCCAAAACAATGCCGTCAAACTACTGACTGAATGATCCAATGACAGAGCTGTTCACAACAACGCTATAAAAACACACCCAGAAGCTCACACCCTGTCTTCTATTCTTAGCAAGTGTGTGTTATGAGGGTGTATGTGTGGATTTGCTGAAGCCACATCTGCGTCGCACACAAAAGTCACCTCTGAGTCTGTGCAAGAGTGCTGACACCAGCAACTCCACAATAAAATGTTAAAGTTGACATTTTCAGTTCCCATACTGGTTCATCCTGAACTATAACATTTTTTAGAAGAACATGTTACCAAAAAAAACAAAACAAAAACAGACAGAATATGTTTAACAAGCTGGACACAAATACTTTCAGATGACTGCAACATTTTATGCTTTTTTTTGGCAACAGCAGATACAAGCTGACACATGGTATATGAAGCTGATCTGACATGTTTAACTGAGTGCAACATGTTACATCAACCATCAGTTGTGAACTACCTGGACATCAACACATCAAAATGCACCTTCACCTACATCCAGAAACTTGCAGTGAAATATCCAGCTCCATTCTCTTTTGCATCCAGCCTAGGGCCGGGCAATATATCAACTTTTTCAAATATATCGATATACTTTTGAAACTGATATGGAGTAGAACAATTTTGCCTAATTCTCTGACTCTGTATTGCTCTTTGACCAAACCCACCTCCCTCCCCCTAAGAATCTTCACGACAGTCAAATGCCCACTTCTCCCTCGCCCTCCATAACTTCACGAAGCTCAACAGCCCGCCCCTACTTCCCCCCTCTCACTCACAACAACAGCGACTTATAGCATGGAGGCTAATTACAACTGGAATGATGGTGCATTCCAGATGATCTCGGAACTGGGATAGTCCGAGTCGCAAATTAGATACGTCACTGGAAACGCCCCCTTTGGTCTTAATATCCTACTAAAGTTGGACGTCTTTCAGCTACTCCGACTCCGACCAGCTCGATAGTGGAATGTGTGCTGGGATGAAATTCCCATTTTTCTCTTCCCAGTTCTGATGTAAATGGAATGCAACATAATGCCCCCGAACAGGAGTCTGTCGGTAAAAAAGAAAAAAAAGGCGGCCAAATGGAAATGGTTTGGTTTTAGGACTTCAGATGCAGATTAATGTTTTTGTAGAGAGTGCCGGAAACATGTTGCATCTAAGGTTTTGAGCACGACAACAAGAGAAGTGCAGCCGAAAATGTGCACCAAAGTCAGGGAGTGCCTCGCCGTACAGCAGGACCTAACAGGACGTGCGAGCCATCAATAAGTGTAACAGGACATTATATGGAAGACTGGGAGTTACTCAGTGCCCGTCTCCAAACAATTTGTTTCCTCAGGACGACACGACTGTCAGGTTTAGTAAATGTTATTTTTGTTTTATATTTGCTGTGTTTACACGATAACTTGCACAGCTTCATGTATTTGGTTATGCAGAGAACTGACTTTATCAATTATTCACTTATTTTACTTAATTTCATTACTTATCTAATTCATTCCATTCTTGATTTAATTTTACACAGCTAAGTTCCCTTCAAGTCAGTTTTAATGTACATGTTTACATGTGCAACTGGGTTAATAATATGTCTGTGTGACAAGTTAGTTCATGTGGATTTGACTAAGAATTCAATGTGTTTTTTCTGACTTTTATCCAAGAGCTGACTGGGTAAGAGTTAGAAATATCAGTCTCTGTAGACCATTAATATGCAAATGATCTAGAGGGTCAACTGAGAGTAGCTGGCAGAGTTGTTGGCATAGTTTCGCCCTGGAGGTGTGACCACTTTCCTGGACTGTTGGGGTTGTTTGAGCATGTATTATTTCTTTATGATACATATATATCTCAATGTATATATCAAATATTTAGATTTAGCAAGAAAATACTGAGATATACTACTTGGTCTATATCGCCCAGCCCTAGTCCATAAGTCCCCCCTCTAACCCGACAGAGGAATGTGGAGAGTAAAGCTCCGTCAGGCTCCGAGGCGTGTCCAAACCTTGTTAATACAGGCCTCTCTGCTCTCTGGGGATCACAGCCAAGCAGATACCAGGCATAATGCATTACTCCTCCTGGCAGGATTTCACACTCAACTGCCAGATAAAGATGATCAGGTTTTCGAAGAGGTTTTGACACTTTAGAGCTAGAAATGTTTAGTAGACAAGGAAAAAACACAAAGAACACTTCTGCTTTTCCTCATTAGGACTCCATCCATTTAGTTTTATTACATTATCAAACCTTTTATAAGCTCTTAGGGCCTGCTGAGTGAGCACGCTTTTCTGCATAGTCATCCAGTTATACCCATTCATAGCCTAAAGCTACTTTGTGCTGAATCCTGAGTTAATATTGCACAACTGAAATGATGATAGGCTGAGTCACTCGCACACTGATGTTCAAATGTCAAAATAGAGAAAAATTGAAATAAAAAAGATTTCAGTAAAGCAAAAATGAATGTCATGCTGTTTGTGTAGATAATGTGAAGGTCTGGTATTATGATGATAGGAGTAAAAGCAAAAAAAAAATCTTGGCATTGACTTAAACTTGGCAAAGATGAGCAGCAGATGGCTCAGGAGTAGAGCCATGTTCAGAAAGTGGCAGGTTGTTTAATAAACACACAAAAACTGACATGTGTGGTTCATGTTGCAGTTTTCAGTAAACTATCTACTAATCTATGTATAAAGGGGAAAAGCTCATACTGGTGCTACATTCTGTTGTAAACTTGAGGAGACAGTTAATTCAAATTTAGAGCTAGGGATGGAAATCGAAAACCAATTCCAGTGGAGAATCAATAACAGCTCCCTATGCTCATCAATTTCCTTATCAATTTCTCTCACTTTGTTCTGCTTGCCTTGTTAATCAAAGACGTTACTCTCTCATTAGAGGCAATCAGCAAATACGAAAACAAACAAGCTGAAAATGTAAACATGGCAGACAGAGGACAAAACTGTTCAAAATTGTTGCTTAATTTTTGTCAAAAGACGCTAACTGCACAATGTTTTAGTGGGTGGAAAATATGTCTTATTATGACTAAAACAAGCAGATTTCATGCAAGTATACTTTAGAATATCTATGCTTTTTCGTCCACCACATGCACAGATGAATCTGGAGCCCTGGACTGTTGAAGGAACACTTTTGAGTCCAGAGCACAAGACTATTGAAGCCACACATTTGTGGACCACACAAAGTGAAGTTTAAATTGATTTTTTTTTTTTGAATAATTAAAACTTGATAAAGTTCTACTAACAAATAAATCTGTTGAAATTTAATGTTTTTAGTTTTAATATTTTACATGATTTTTTTGCCAATAACCAAAAAAAATGTTTATATTTATGTTTTGATACAATACAGCTCATTCAAATTACTCCTAATTTCCAGTTAATTCCCATTAATTCCAATAAATACTCCCATTTAAAGTCTCCGGTTTAGAATACTTCCAAATTCCCCAGCCTAACTTCTAATCGGAAGTTTCTGGAATTTTCTGCCCCTTTGCAACCCTAACTCAAAGCAAATACAGGCTTGATTTTTTTAAGTGAATGGTAATTGGGTAACTGCTAATGTAAGCATGCAGTGGAGCAACTGAAATGATCCATTGTGGCCTGGAGGATAGGGTCCAACAATGTTAAGCCACCCTCAAATGACCTTGTTTCACTTTTTTTTCTTTACAGTAGCATGGTGGCAAGCTTACATTTGTAAGTTGAAGCCAAAGATTACAAACAACCTGCTTCAAGCTACAGTATCTTGGGTGACAGTAATTTCATTATTTCGTGCAAAGAGAAGTAAATGACCAAACAGGACATTTGAGCACTTTAACCTGTATCAAATATTTAGCTTCAAACACATTTTTATCTCCTGTCTTTGCTCAGTTCAAAACACTGAATGTTCACTTCAGTTTTAGCTCCAGGCAAACACGCGAGGCCTGCTCTTCTGACTCTTCTTCCTATGAGTCAGCAAAACCCAGAGGGGTGAGGATGGAGAGCCATACAAAATGATAGGATGCATCTCATCAAGAGGTACAAACTCAAACAGCCCCCAAAAGGATGAGAGCTAAGAGACAAGGAGACAGCTTGAGTAGAGAGGGAGAAGAGGACAGGGGTAAAGGAAGTGATGGGCAACTGAAACGGAGTACACAGAAAACAATTTATTCTTGTTTTTCTCTCGTCCTCCATCTTTCAGCTGTCAGTCTTCTGAGAGGAGCTCAGTAAATTAAGCAGATTGAAAGCTCTCAAAGGAGCAATACTTGAACTCTGCTTACTAAAGAGAGTGCTCCTCGTTAATGACAGACACAGAGAGGGAAGATGGCAGATGGAAATAAGAGAGAAAACACTGCAGACCTGCTGATGGAATAATACTTATGGGGTACCTTACAAAGAGCAAGACAGGAAAACTTTCCAAGTGAAATGAAGCTACAATAAACATGCTGTTAGATTAGCCCTAAAGCCAAAAAGGATGACGAGGGAAAATTAACCTGGCTCTGGTATTCAGTGCAAACAAGATTTAGCAGATGCACCAGAACTGATTAATTAATGAGTCATAACATTTTTCCAAATCTTAATGAATTTAAAACATACTGTAAAGTCGTAGTTTTGTAAGAGTTAAATTCAGGTTGAATTTGCTTGTTTTTTGCTTTTAAACTGAGCTAACTGTTTGATACAAAAACTGTATGTTACGATGGACAGTGCAACAGCCGCGTCAGAGTAAAGCCAAAATATTTGAAAACAAAGTATACAGTTGGATGGACATCAGAAAAAGTGGACCAAGCTACTGATTTGTGGCAAAAACACGACTGTCTAAACAGCGTTAACTGTAAATTCTACATGACAGACTGATTAAGAGAGAAGCTGGATGGAAATTAACCGCCAAGGAGGAAGCTAACAGCTGGTTGCATATAGCTTAGTGATTCCTTCCTACATTGTCCACCATATTTGTTTACATTAAAGTCCTGTTTGGTTACACAAGGCTACAAGCTGCGAGAGTTGGTTGTTGGTGAATGAATCAGTTGGTGTGGGGTGTGCTACGTCTCTGTCTCTTTGTGACACACCACATACTTCAACAGGGTCCAGGCTCCTATGTACAACAATTGCGAGTGGCCCGAATCAGCATCCTGTAGAGCAGGAAGAGCTACGAGCGAGACAACAGCAGGAAGTGACTACCCATTCAGAGATTAGCATAGATGCTAACAGGTTCATTAGCAGCTTTGTCAGATCTGGGCTGCATTTCTTTATTAAATGAAAAAAAATTAACAACACCACTACAAACATTTTGCTCAACTTCTGACATGTTGCCAAGACTTTAATTTACAAAGTGGCTTACTTCTGTCCTTTAGACTGCAGCAGTAGCAGCCGCCTACTACATTATATGATTAACCTGTAATGAATGTTGATGGAACAAACGGCCAATCACCTGTCGGATATGCTGTTGAAAAGTTTTGTCCATTCCCAAACACTTTCTATGGGTTGTTTCCTAGGTGGACTAGAGAAATATATTGAACAGCCCTTTTGGTGCACTAGGTTACCACAAAGCCACTAGGAAACATTTGGATTGGTCTGTCTGACTTAAATATATTAACGGCAAGGTGACCAATGGGGCCCTCTGACTCTTCTATCTTCTTGTATTTGGGCTTCTGTGAAAGAAGTTTGGACACCCCTGCACTACAAGAACAAAACTGTTAAACCTGTCATTATTTATCTTCATGTGTATGCTCTCCCATTGTTTCAAAATTGGTTCAGATTTTAAAAATCTTTATGTGCAAACCATCCCTTACTAAGGCTGCCAGTTTTCCCCAAAATCAAAATCAAACGGTTTTCAAACATACACGCAAATAACTGAAGATATTTGGTTATTTTGCCTCGACCCCCAGTAGTAAGAGACAGAGACTACTTTGTCACTGCCAAAAAAAAAAATGCAGTCACACTGGGCTGAACTCTTGACGAAACACCTCTGCACTGGACTGAATAACTTGGACGAAAGCCGATGGTCGAGCCAGCAAATTTGTTGTGGAGTGCGAGCGAGTAAACTACCCGGTCTTTGAATTTGCCATTAAAGTTGTAGAACCCAAAATACCACCGCACAGCGCCCCAAAGATGATTTGGTGCTGTTATTTGTCTGTTCGGAGTGGCACTCGTTGTTTACTGAGGTTAAGAGAGCAGTTTATGTGATTGATGGTCAGGCTGCGCTGAGAGCGCCCTCTGTTGGATGAAACGGTCCACTACTCCAGGCGCCCTGATGTGCTGCTACACTTAATATTTTACATTTGAATCTATATTTACTTGTCGGTTACGAATATTTATCCCCATGCTTGAACGGTTATTCGAATATAGAGTATAAGGTGACAGTCCTATCCCTTACTGATAATAATTCTACAAATCACACATACACAAACCCACCCCTCACCAACCGCCTCTTGGTTGTATTTTCACTGTGTGCCATTTGTATGAATCACATTGGCATGAATCTGCCAGGAAGTAGATCTAGTTTTATATTTTAGCATTTTTTCACCTCCTTTGACTTTCCATAAAAAACCAGCTATATAATATTGTCCCAAACCTCTCCAACAGCCCTTTGCATTATGAATTACTGTCACAAGCAGCACTTAGAAACCACAGATGTTCATAGAGAGGCAGAGTTGTACCAGTTCACATTCACACAAAAAGAGGTCTGAACTGGATGACCCTGCAGCAGCTGCATCACCTCCAAAGCGTCTTAAAATTGGACAGAGCACCAAAACACAACTCTCTGGAGTACGCAATCAATAATCATGGCACAGATTGTACTGGAGTGTCATCTTCTAATCTTTGCCCTGTTTAAGATTACGTAGACTGCTGATGCAGGACCACAGAGGCTGGCTCAGTCTGTGCTTATACAGTGAATGTCTATGTGTGAGAGGGGGGGGAATGCCACATAAATCAAGTGCGAGGTCAGGTTTGTGAGAGAAAGCGAGAACAGTTGCCATGCCTACACCATGCATGTGCACACAGAGAAGCTTATGCTCACACACACAAACACACACTGCGGGGCTGACACGGCCTTGACTTCCCCATTTCCTGACTTGCTGGCCCTTCAGTGCCGTACGGTAGCCTAGAGGTCAGAAAGCTCATCATGTAAGCTGCAATCACTGCCTACACACTCTCACCACTGGTAAATATTTAATCAGTCCTTGAGTCAGTCACCACCAAGGCTGCTTTGAGCCGTCCTTCTTAGAAACACACATATATATGCAAAGTGATCGGAGGATAAAGACAGATTAGCCTGAGGTTCAGAGGATCACAATCAGAGCTAGAAGTGTGTTCTTGTGCAATCTGCTCCACACGTTGCAATGCAAGTGGCCTGAAATGTGTGACTCAAACACCGAGTTATTCTGCCTGCCACTTTTTTATTTTTGGCCTTATGGATGCTGAACCCCTCATTAGTCACACCATTTGAACTGCTTAACATTGTTCTCTGTCCACAACCAACAAACCAGAAGGAGAAATATGCAGCAACCGCTGTTTCCTCTCCTCCTGCTCCCCTCTTACAGTGTTTACTGTAAGATGTTAAAGACTGCAAAAATGTCAAAGACATTATCAGGAAGAACTTACATCCTCCTCCTCCGGCTCAGGATAAGAAGGTGGAAGTTCATGCTGAAGTGGGAATCACAACTAGAGATGAGAATTGGAAACAAACTCCACATGAGAATCGATAATAACTCCCTCAAATAGTCAATTTAATTTGTCTTTTTTCTTATCAGTTCCTTTCACATTGGTCTGCATGCTTTGCAAATCGAGGCGGTCAGACTCTTATCAGACGCAGTCAGCAAAGAAGTCAAAAATCATGAAGAAGAGGGGGCAGAAATGGTGAAAGTAGTGTAATAATTTTGTCAAAAAGACGCTTGATGCACAACTGACAGTTGCTGGAAACACCAGCAACTTGCAAAAACATTCACATATGCAGCATTGCATCGAATATAAGGAGTGGCATATGTTTGACTAAGGCCAACTTATTTTTTCACATAATCAGCATGAATCAATAAAGGGTTCACAATAAGCAGAATCGATAATGGCATCAGTATCAATAAAATCTTATCAATACTAATCCCAAATCACAACTGCAGGCAAAAGAAACACAAACATATGAGTGTAGCAGTACTGGTACACAAGAGCTGGGTATATAAACCTGTGCCTTCTTCAATACCCTCTTTAAATATTTTAGGCCTCCATTAAGTCTTCAATTTTAACATTTTAAAATATTTACAAAGTCATATGCACTGGTAAGTCTTTACAGCTTACTGGTCTTGGTATATTGCCCCATTCACACTGCTGTTTCAAGCAGCAAGACTGTATTTTACCCCCGTGATGCCTCGCCCTCTACTCCCTCTTTGCTCCATCTCCAGAGGTTTAGTAAAGGTTAGTATTAGAGGCATAATTGACTCAGTGGGAGATAGCTGTGAGTTAGTGTCTCTGCCTTTGTGTGTATGGGGAGCACATTCATGATACACTGTATCACACCATGAATTGACACAGATATGGCTTCCGCACAGAATAAATGTGGATGTCTCCAGGCGTAATGAATTGCTGATGAATTGGAGGTTAAGAACTGATGTTAAAAACTGATGTTATATAATGTGGATAGAGTGTTTTGCCTGTAGTTTTCACTAGCATCACCTGTCACCAGTTGAGTGGGACATAGCATAGCTGTATATGAAGTAAGCAGTATGAAGCCCTATTAGCAAAGCCATATGGTCAAATACAAAAAAGGGTTAAAGATATACATCAAAAAGTTAGAGGCCTTAATGTCACAAGCATCTGAATCTGAGTGGCAGACAAAAACCAGCTGTGAAGAGTTTTAACCTTGGAAATATTTTTTTAAAAAATGCAACTTGAAATTTTGAACATTATTGTTAGCACCTTTTGCCATTTACTGTTGTCCACTGCTGATGAGTTCGCACCAGTTATGAAATATTTGCCATTAGAGCCCCATAATTTGGTCCAACAGCTGTTATGACATTGAGGAATTCTATTTTTCCAAGCAGCTAAGGGACACCACTGAAAAGGAGTTATTGCTATTCAAACCTGGCCCATTCATGCGCCGTAAACAATACTGCATAAAATGTTACATTTAATTAATCTCACCACCGAGATTTGAGTGATGGCTGCAGTATTTTGTCCATGAACAGTTTGGTATTTTTCCCAGGAGCTGATAACAAAGAGCCTTTTCAATCCCCTCCAGCAGCAACTTCCACTTTCATAAGGTCCATCCACATGATTAGTTTGATGAAGACAGTGACATTTGGAGCTTTTGGGCATTAATGAAATGGGGAAGATACCAAACATAGTTTCCCAGAAACAAATCGCAAATCTTTGTTAAAACATAACTCTGGCAGTTCATGTCTTAATCTTTCTACAAACATGCCAAGTCTTAAACTGGACAATGTAAAAACCCCAACTTGCAACATGAGGGCTATTTTTCAGTAATAACTTATTATGTTTACAATTTAGAAATCAATCCTTCATTGAGTCATACCTTATTATGTTTACAATTTAGAAATCAATCCTTCATTGAGATTATACACAAAAGCTTCTGATTAAAGTTTAAAGTTTTAGTCCAAAAGATTTACAGCCACTGCTTGCTAAATCTTACAAGTTTAAAGTGAGTAGGACATAGTCTGAACTGTAGATGTCACATTTATCACCAATACTTGATTTAGTCAGCATTACTTTGCAGTTTAACTACTAGGGTGGTTCATTTAAGCAAGGATTAATTAAGATGAAATGGAGGGATGTTAATTATTGACAGTAGAAATAAGAGATGCAAGATAATGGATTTTTTTCTGATATCCACAACGCCAATGCCTTTTAACTGATTATAGCCAATACCAATACTGATCATTTCTGTCATGAGAACTGAGCCTCCACTTGACAAAAATTGAGCTGTTCCTTTTATTGTGGCTGTCTATTGTGTTAGAAACAGATGAGAAGCAACAACAAAACATTTTCTGCTTCAGTAATGATATTTCTAAGTTATAAAAGTGGAAATTTAGTAAGATTAACCATTTTGATCCATTTGTACATTCTGCCAGTATTACAGCCAATACATGGGATATTTCATTAATGGCCAAAACACGGACCATAAATAGATAAAAATGTAATATTTGCTGAATCTGATAATTTACTTCTTATGCAATGATCTACTGACACTGTTACAATATAGTGCAGCCCTGGTATAAATATGCATTTTTCATTTAAAACAGATGACTCTGCTTGATTTCCATGCAAAACACAATAAAGGAATAACATGCAACTTTATCATGTAGATGTTGCACTTCCGCAGCAGTCTCTGTCAAAAACAAAGCCCTCAGCATACCGATTCCCCATCATCGGTGTTCAGACTTTGGTATGCAGACCAAAATTGACTGAATTCTAGTTCCTTGGAGTATTTTAGGACAAATAATGAATGGTTTTTATTTACAGTCTCTTTAAGTGAATAGGCCAATCTCACTTTCCTCACTTGTCAGCAGGGGCAAAAGTTAAAAAAGGAAGGGTTAATATGAGATAGATGTATACCTCAGCCGCCTGAGCAAAACATAAAAAAGCTTAAGGAAGTGTCATCCTGCCACTGTGAACACAGAACTGAGAACAACAAACCCAGAGGGAGTTCACCTTTTTTAGCAAGTCATAGCTCAACAGTTTTTTACTTGGTGTTTATTTTACAGTTGGTACATAATAATCAACATGGCATATATTAGGTCTCTAAACAAGAGTACTGTTGTAGCACTAGAAAGGCAGGTTTAGGTATTTTGTTTGTTGAACGTCATTCAGAAAAATAAATGACCTCCTACAAGCATCAGCGAGTCCTTCAATATGTCGGTCAGGACAAGCCGCGTTCAGCTGCCTCAAAATCAGTGCTATAATCTTGTGAGTAATCCTGTTATGTGGTTGACCAGTGACTTTTTAACACTATTAGTCAACACAAAGTCGAATCAGCTCTGGAGGAGAAACCAGTGACACTTTGTAATTGGTCTCGAAAACAGGTTTAAGGGATTAAGGCTGCAAACAATGATTATCTTCCCTCTTTAGTCATAATCAAAGGAAATCACTTGTTTTTGCTTGATCAACAAATTAGCATTTCATATTGTTTCATAACAGATGCCGATTCATCAAGCAGGTAAAGTGAGGAGGCTGAAAGAGGTTAAATCTGGCTTCATTTAAGTCCTCATGAAGGGCCATTTTTTTCTGACAGAGATTTTCATCCATGCCTGACAGTTCAAAGACGACTGCAGAGCTTCCACTACATGCAGCTTTCTTTTTCACTAAATCACCAAACTGCAGCACCTCTTGGAAACTGAAGCTGTCAAATCCATTGTTTCAACTTTCTGAGAGAATCCATCTCTGAACCGGGTTGCTTGAAATTTGCCAATTTCCACACTTGAGTGCGAGCAGATTGTTGTAAGTCTGGCTTATTGCCAGGGAGTAAATTGCTGGATAATGTCATCCTCCTATTCGATGAGAGCTCTCCTGTGACTGTGCCCCGGTGTCTGAACATCAGATCAATACAATTCAACATGGCTATTTATGTTTCACAGCATCTGTGCCTTTTCAACAGAATCAACACTTTAATTCCCTCAGTTATGGTGTTTAGAAATTGTGAGGTGATAATGAGAGAAAGACAAATGTGCAGTTAAATGAGCAGCATTTGTTATTGTTAGGTAACAGCTAGTTCTTTCACTTTTGCTTATATGATAAAAAAAGTTAAAATCAGCACCAAAATACAGTGAATAAACAACTCCTTGCACTTAAGCCTTTTGGAGCACCTTAAATTCTTCTGCTAATCAGATATTGCAATGTATTATTCCAGTATATGCCTGCCTTTCAGTATCCATTTCAGAATCTCCGTGTCATGTAATCTTTACTGTGAGCCATGTGTTAGGTATGGTAATGTGTATGCTATTGACAGCTTTCACTCACATGACCAGTGTGGAGCGCTGAAGGGCAAAACGAATGTTAACCACCACATTAGATACTGTGTGGAGCTACAGCACAGACTCTTTCTTTTATCCCTTCTAAACAGCACATATTAAATCCCATTAATCCTCCAGAGAAGGAATCTAATTTTCACGATATCCCCCATTCTGAAACCAAATGGAGCGCAAGTCAAGACCCCCATCTTATGTAAGCCCAATCTGTTCTGACTGATTGGCTGATCTACTTCTTAGCGATTGGTCAATTGAGCACAGTTTAGCCATCCTCAATAGTTCTACACCTATGCTCTGCTCTGACCCTGACACCTGAGTCAAGGGGCTTGAGCTACTGACGCACCATTGTTGTATCATCACACGGGCAGATCTATACAGAGGCCAGGAAATCGGGTGCTTCAGGCCGACACTGGCACTGACCACAGGAGGAGAGAGAGAAGTCAAAGCTGCAAAATGTGTTGTCTTGCACAAAGAAATATGCTATCACTTACAAAAAATCTACTTTCATGCCATAAAAGAGCAGCTAAGAGAAAATACATTATGCCCTCTGTGATGACAACATTAAAAACTTTTGGCACAAACAACAACAATGCTTCTTGTCCTATTAATTCAAACCATTTATCTAAGTAGTTGATTCATTCATATAATCGACTATGTAGTTGGCAAACTATCAATCGAAAATGATACTATCTGTGCCCAATGAAGAGTATGCAACTCTCTTCACCACATAGATTTGGGTTTCTGCTGTACTTAAGCCAATTTTAAAGTGCACTTCATCCTAAAAAAGACAATAAATAGGGCAAAGAACACTCTCTAGGTTAAAAAAAAAGTAAACAGTACCCGGTAAGGGATCCCACCCTACCGCAGTCACCTTCACTCCAGGTTAATGGCTCAGTAAAAGAACAGGAGGGACAAAAGAGGCACCGCTGGTTGGGTGAATGTCCTTGTGCATCAACCAGATTTTACACTTTATAACTCATATAAAATCAGACAGCGAGGAACAGCAAGAGAGCGAGGGAGGGAGAGACATATACAAACAGAGAGAGTGTGTTTGCAGACAGAGGACGGCTCATTAGAGCAGTAAATGTTTTCTCCAGGGGCTGAGAACTGACCTAACCTTCCCTACACCAAACCCACACGGAGACACACATTCACCCTCACATACACTTTACCTCTGAGGACCATCACTTATTGTTCTTTGCAGATTTTTCTCAGTTTTTACCAAAGTTCTGGGAGCAAAGGCAGCCACTTTCTGCCTCCCCAGCTACTGTTACCTCCTCCCCGCTCTCTCCCATTAAGTCTGTTGGAGCCAGGTAACTCCCCTGGCTAGAGTAGATAACAGCAGCCATTATCAGATTCCCAGCATTTAAACAGCAGCTTGGCATCGATCGCTGCTCCTGTGCAGGTCTCAACTGTCCTCCCTGCATGGTGCCATAACAGTCTAAGGGTGAGATCTAAACCAATCCATGACGGCTATGATCTAATTCATCTGTACGACAAGCATCGTATGTAATCAAGAAAAGACGTCACGTCACAATGTCAGAACCCATCATCATATCCTGCTGTGTGATGCCTGTTGTCTGAGAAACCTGATCCACCTCTGATGCAGACTACAGGCTGAAAATCCAGCCGTCTGTTTGTAGAACATCCTAATTAACAAGATTACAGAACTGATCAGATTACAGAAAAACAGTCCAATCAATTAGGACAACATGTAATGTACATAATTATCCAGGCCTGAGCGATAATTAAACATCATCAACTTCAAACAGATGCAAACTGTAGTGATATGATCAGGGATTTACCGATCAAACACACAGGACTGATATCAGGACACAACACTGATGTTATTATGTGGATCGGGTCAGGAGTCTGTTATGATGTCACCAATCTGTTTACTTTTTAGCTCTGTAATAAATACTATTTAAGCTAGAAACAGCAAACAGGTACCAGGACATTCTGCTAACTCTATTTCAGTTACAAAACTTCATGTTGGCCCACAGCTGAATGTAAACATAACAGAGGCCTCCCAGTTTGTGCTTAATAGGGATGTAATATAATACTCTTTTCACAATGCAATTAGAATGGCTGAATTCATATAAATTTTTTAAAAATGTTTTCAATGGATTTAAGTTTTCTTCTTAAAAGAACATTTGTGTTGCTTTTAAATTTTATTTTTTACTAC
The DNA here is from genome assembly GCA_037902135.1 of Cetoscarus ocellatus. Taxonomy (NCBI): domain Eukaryota; kingdom Metazoa; phylum Chordata; class Actinopteri; order Labriformes; family Labridae; genus Cetoscarus; species Cetoscarus ocellatus. The sequence goes on from JBAMNC010000815.1 coordinate 2,608,444, forward strand.
CTTACGCCCAATTAACTTTATTTACTGCAATGATTACAAGATAAGTTTTACTCTGAAAGGGCACAAAAGGTACTTCAAGGAGTGAATGAAAACAGCTAAAAGTACAATTGGAGTTAAAAACATATGTATTTGATTTTTACAGCCCTGTATATCTTGTATTTCCATGTCCACAAAGAGGCATGAATTCCCACAACGTTGTCATAGTCTTGCTACATCGTTTGCTAGGTCTCAATCTTTTAAGCCAGGCATACACTGTGCAATATAATTTTGAAACTGACCCTATTTTTGAGTTGCATGGCTGGTTTTGCAGTTGCACCAGATTTCAGAGCTGTGCAAAATTAACAGCTGATAAAGTTTTTTCATGACCTCTGCTGGTGAGATTTTCCTATGTAATTTTTGGCATGAGTCAAAAATCGTGAGCATTGGTCATGCATCATACACAATTCACACAATTCATCAGTCATCTGACTTTTCACCACCACTGACATACCACCAACTTAAAATTGCAGTGTTTGCCAGGCTGTAGGGACAGAGATGGAAACCCAGGTTTGTTTAAACCTAATTCTACATTTCCTTAAACTCCAAAATCAAGAACGTTCAAACTTATTAATACTACTATCAAGTCTCAAGAGCCCTGTGACATTGTGTCATTTTATCATACATAATGAAAAAAACATACATCAGTTCTTGAAAGGGGGAAAACATGAGCCCCAAGCACCTAAGCCTTATGAATCAAATTAAACCACAACGCTATACCTTTCATCTATTGGCTTGAAAAAATCCTCTGAGAGCCCTGTTGCTGCAGAGGGGAGATTTTATACATTTAACACTGGCTATTGTAAGACAGGTCTCCTACTCATCCTCTCAAACATGCTTTGTAAAGTGCTCCCAAGCTTTGTAGCAAGTTTTATGCCAGAAAATGTTAATTCAATGTGAAAATCCATATGGCTAGTAACCAAAAAACAGATTAAACGAGCTGGTAGGCAGCTCTGTAATAATGTGTTCAAGATCTGCTTGAAAAAAACACTATGAATTGATGTAAGAGCTGTCAGCAGGATGTGTTCTTAAGTTACATCAAGAAAAGGAAATTCAGTTTCTGGTAAGATTTATATAAAAAATTTTGTTTGAAAGTGAAATTTGTTTCTTTTTTGAGCGATAAAAAGTACATGTAACGGGTCAGATTACCTTTTTAACTTGTTAACACAAGCATCTACTCATTTAATACCACTTTATTGATATATTTTTAATTCTTCCTTCCACCAAAGAACAGAAAAGTATAAATAATGGTATTGATAAGGACTCAGACTGTTATAGAGAATCAAAATGAGAAACATTCTGATTCCCAACCTAACTAATCTTGAGAAAACAAGCAACATTAACTCATTATTAAGGAAAATCATGACAAAAAAGAGAAAGCAAGTGTGCATTACAATGATACAAAGCAGGTTAGAAGTAAACTGATCCATTGCAGTCCATTGCCCTAAAACCTGCTACCGAGAATGAACTTTTTTCTCTTGCCCTGAAAGTTCAGTCTTTGAGCTGTTCTGGTCCTGTATACCTCATCTTTTGACTCAAACCTCTATTTTTCATCCACCTCTGAGCCCTTAGCTAAGCCTCAAACACAGCACATTGTTCTGAACTGAAAGAAAAGATGACAAGCTCTTCAGACCGTGTCCCCCCTGAGAGCGAGGACAGTACAGAAAAACGAGGCTAAGCGGGTAGGGAACATTTCCTCGTCCTCCGCTACACGGCCGGAGAGTAATAGTCTGCAGGAGGAAACAGGATCATGTTTCAGAGCTGGACAATAAAGCCAAGAGGAGAGCTGGGCCAGGATGCAGGAAAGGGCTGACTCAGGGCTTCTCACTGTGCGTGTGTTTTTTGTATAATCAAGCTCGTGTGTGTGCATTTGCTCCTGTATAACATGTCAACGTGTGAACAGGACACATGAGGACATGCTGCTTGTGTAACAAAACTACCATTACATTAACCCAGACACATCACAACACAGAAGCTTGACTGTGGCTGAGTCAGCCTTGTTCAGACACCAATCAGCATGTTAGCATCTCACTGGCAGATGCACTTTAAGTGCCGTTTATTCAGTTGTAAAGAATGAAACATATGTGCACAGACGTGTGAAGCTGGAGATTTACTTGCGGTTATTTGAGAATATGTCTGACGTCTGCCAGGTGTCTGCAGTATCTATACTCCACAAAGAAAATTTGGAAACATTATCTGGGCTGATTATTTCTACCCATTAATATTACCAATTTGTATTGTTTTTTATGCAAACCTGGTTGGTCACATTTACAATAAGGTATAACTTGTAAGGATCATGCATTCACGGAATAAGCAACACAGCCAGATGTGGGCAAGAAAAAGTGCCTTAAGTATCTGCGCATCGAGGAAAAAGTCATGGAGAAAGGGTGCAGATTGTTATGATAGTTATTTTTCTAAAGTTCACTGCACCTAAACTGATCCAATGTTGCTATTCTCATTATTATTAGGATTATTGATGTTAATTTGCTAAGTCTTATCCTAGAATTACCAAATTTGTCACCTTAGCCCTTTTCACACAAGCAGCCCTGATATTATCAGGATAACGTTCAGATGGTAGATAGGATGGGGAGAAGTGGTAGAGGGGGGCGGGGGAGAAAGAAAGCTGTAATATTTTAGCTCTATATTAAACAGCAGTGTGAGACTGCGCTTCAGATGCGCAAGACACCAAGTTAGACCTCGACTTTACGTATATTAGGGTGGCACACGGAAATTACCCGGGTAAAGTCAAATTGGAACACTTGGCTGTTTGTGTTCACATATACGGCTCACCCACATTAAGTACAGATTATTTCAGGGTTTTTCGCAGGTGTGAATGGGGTTCTTGTTTGCATTTTACATCTAACACAGTAGGAGTTGTGTACAGCCTGAGCCCTCTAAAGTGCCTTCTAGAGGTATCCTCCAGTAACATGCTTTGTATATGGACAAGTATAATTACGAGAGCACTTTTGACCCCAGTGGATTTGTGTGAAATGTCAAGATAAACAGCAGGTACGTCTAAAGCCTAAGAGCACAACTGCTTTGTTTTCCTCCTCCAGTGAGGAATGAATGTCTCAAAGATTCACACAATAATTTGTCTTTGGAAAGACTCTGGCCTTCATAGACAAAGCAACAACAAAAGCCAAAGAATTCAGAGGTTGTGTCCAAGTTTTGTGTCCAATCTAATTGTATTAGTGCACGAAAGCTGGCACATAATTGTGTGATAGTGTGTCTCACTTTGTATTTGTGTCCCATGGATGCTATGTACCTTGACAGCAGGCGTGACTCCATCCTCAGCTGTGCTCTGCCCGTTCTGACAAAAAAAGCAGACGAGAGAAAATCAGTTAGAATGTGTGGCAGTATAAACATCATATGTGTGTTGGTGTGCTGTGTGTGCAGAGAAAGAGAGAGCAGAGTCACACAAAAGAGGGAGGAAGAGAGGGAGAATATTTGCAAGACTGTGTGGGTGGCAGTGGTCCATTGTATCTAGCACTTTGCTCCTCGGCTGGCAAACCTAATAATGTTAGGCTGCGACACAAATGCACATCCTTCATCCGTTCCCCCTGTAGGTAAGTCCTGCTGAAAGGGATAATTATTGTTCTTTGGAAAACAAAAGCTCACCGGAGGCCATTCGGAAAACTCGGCATGTTGTTCATGTGATGATACAAGCAGGTGGAAAACTTTAAACCAACAGAAGAAATTTAGTCAAGTTAGACTGAATCCTTGTGTTGTTGCTCTTTGGAATAGCTGTTATGTCACTGCTCACAAGGGTTGTAAAAATTCAGCCATCCTGGTACCGTCAGCCGGAATATGTGCGTCATCACGACAGGACAAGGGAACGAGTATGCGCAGATTTAAAATCAGAACAAACCAACCACCTACTGCGGAATTAAGTTTAATTTGGAATTACAATTTTCATTCAGAATAAGGTCTTTACAAGGTCATTTTTAATCTTTTTAAAGACGATTTAAGTTTTATTCTGAATTAAAGGGGAATTAAAGCTCCCATGTAAATGTAGCAAATATGGTATAAATATTCTGCCAAAACTGCAGTCAACACATACTATATATGGCCGACATGTATGTCAGAAATATCTGCTGTAAACATCTGCAGGAATTTCAAATCTGCCAATACTAATAATCAAGTTTGAATTATCTGCTGATACAGATATTGTGCCAATAATATCATGCATCCCTAAGTATCATGTCAATATGGACCAAAAATCTCTGAGGAGCGTTTCCGGCTGCTTGTTGAATTGATGCCATGAAGAACTAAAGCAGTAATGAGGGCAAAACGGGGTCCAAACTGGTGAAGGTAAAGTGGTGAGTTTATGTGCTTGTCAAATTGATTTCAACAGTCACTTTTCTATTAAATTTTAATTGTGTTGCTTGGAACTGTTATATCCCAAGTCAAAAAAAGCACTGACTTAAAGAAATTTGATAACCTTCTTGCTCATACTGAGTTTATAGAGAATAGATGAAGATTAGAGCTGGGATACTGCACTGTTAATAAAGGCTGTCTGGCTGACTCATAGCATTCATACAGGTAGAGAATAAACATTCTTGTAAAAATCAGTCGTTATTCTCCTCTGAACCCTATAGGGCATTATACTCAAGAGTTTGCCTGGATGTTTTTCTTACAGAAACAGTATTAAACAAAACAAAAAAAGCTAAATCCAAAAAAGACCAAGTGGTATACATGTTTATGGCTGTGCCACAATTTTTGAAGAGATGAGACTGATCTAACTTGCCTCAGATGCTTATATAGATATTGTCCACATGCCACTTCTGTAGCATTTAGTAGAGACAACCTAAAATCAAATGTAAAAATAACTGTACGCCCTTTATTATTCACTAGACAGGCTCCGTTCTGAAAAGATTTGGGTATGACACAGACATTTATGCAAAGAGCTTGCATGTTTACTGATCTGTCAGAGATGCTTACATTACATAATTCTTGTGCAGCCTAATCCAGTAAAAATGCAAGAATACATGGTTTAATAAAGGCTTCTAACAGAGCTTAAGACTGAGGAAGTGTAAATAAACCTCAAAACATTATCAAAGAGGGATGCAGCTTGATGTGCACCCCCGGTGATAACCCTGAACAAATATATTGACCTCTATGATAACAATGCGCTGAGCGTGAGTGCCCTTACGAGTTTAATGTTAACCACTGGATATGTGATAAAATAAATCCAACATGATCACTGTCTCCTTCCTCAATGATCAACGTACCGCTGCTGGATTCAGAGTCAAGTGTGAAAACACCCTTAATAACAGCTTCCCCGACTTTCTGCTCAGAGCTTTGTTTTCCCATTACAGAAGGGCGACACTGAGGTCGTTCACTTCCTCCATGCCCTTTCCTCTTCCTTCAGACTCGGCCAAACAAGACATCAAGGCGACTCCAAATGAGAGGTGACACAAACAATCGAAAAAGTATAGAAGGAGAAGAGGGAGATATAAAGAAAACTCTGGAGGCAACAGGAGAGGCTCTTGTAGAAAAAAAGAGATATGCCTTGTATCTTATAAAAGCTGTCTCTGTTAGACCTCAAAACACAGCACGCCCTCCTCTGTGCTGAGATTGAATTTTTTTTCATTTAATGTACTTCCTTATTTTCTAGTTCAAGTTTACGTCAGCAACAACAAAGAGCATTAAATTGGATGTGCTGGGTTTTCTAAAAGACCAAAAGCTTATTTGGTTGGATGGTAATCTTTCCCTCCAGGGACAAAATTTAATTTAATCAAACTGTGCTGGTTATAAAAGCTTAGAGTTGTTACATGAGGTGAAGAAATGCTAAATATTCACCTTTTTTTTACATCCTACCATAATTCAGCTGATGTCTTGGTCAGAGTGGAAGTGTTAGGATGTTGTACTACTGTGTTGATTTTGAATGTTGTATAAATTAATCTGCCATTTTATCATAATCTACCGTTTGAAAATCCAGAGGGGTATGGGGCATATTCAAGATAAGAGAACGTTTGGACAACCTGTTACAACACTATAGGCAGACAACACTTGATGCTAGCATTCAACCACTTCCTAACTGTTACAGAGTTCACAATGTTTTTGAAATTATGTTAGCTCAAATGCATTCCTCCCTAAACTGTTACATTAGCTTACCATAATTTTAGTACTTGGTGAATAACTTAAAAAAAACAAGCTAATTCAGCAGAATGCTAGATAACCTCAAATTTCCACATAGTTTGCCTGCAGGGCATCATGTCCACACTGAGGCTTAGCTCTCACCGACGGCATGTATCTTTCCACACAGGAAGCATAATAAAAGTGCTATATGGCGGAGCGCAGCCCTGGAAACGTGGGATATAAAAAATCTGAAGAGAATCACAACTTCATGAGGTAATTGTGGATTTACACGACTACAGGAGGAGCAACATGTAAACAACCTGCCTGACATCGATTGGTATCAGGAATACCATTATTTCCACTATTTCAGCTGCATTATGTAACTAGAAAAGCACTCAGAGAGCGCAGACCTCTGTCAAGCAGCTTCAGTCCACTTTGGCGAACATGGTCCTATCTGGCAATGTTAAAGAATCCTTTAAAAAATTCCTGGATCTGGATGGTGATCCGGATCAGTCCCAAAATCTAATCATTTCTTCCTTATACCATTCCACACATTTCCTGAAAATTTCATCCAAATCCGTCCATAACTTTTCAAGTTATTTTGAACACAGACAGACAAACAGACAAACAAACCAACCAACGCCGGCAAAAACATAACCTCCTTGGCGGAGGTAATGATCCAGAAACTAGGAGGGTTTGTTTCCTTTTTTGGGTCAATCTGCTTGGCAGAGACTGATGTAGAGTTGAACCAGCTCCCACTGGAAATAGACTCACCATATATTTCCAGCGAACCAGTGCAGAGATGCGATGCAACCATCCTCCGCGGATGGGCTGAGGCTATAGGAGGCTAATGCTACAATTACACTTAACCACTGATGCTAGCATTTAATCATTTCCTGGTCTAAAACATGCCGTAAGAAATAAGATAAATTCACTTTTAAAACTAAATTTACCTAAAATTACCTTCCTAGCTGACAGCAAAATTTGCAAAACTCAATAAACAACAACTAATTTTATTTCTAACATTGTGAGCCCTATTTTAGCTTTCTGTGACTAAATATGGGCATAAACTTAAGAGGTGACAAGATTTTACACTGAACTTTTACTTTGTAGAGCCAATCATATAATCAAATATTATTACGTTTGCTTTGGTAGAATACAAACCTTCATAATTATTCTGTTACAATAATGCATCTTTTTAGACCTAGGTAACTTCCTGGCTAACAGAAAAAACGCAAAACTGTCTGACAGTGCAACTGCTTGAGTTTGCCATTTTGCCTGAGTATGGGCTTAAAATATTAGATAAGAATCTTAACTTGACTGATGGCTATCTTAACACAAGATTTGTACAATCCATTGCCTTTTTAGATAAACTAGTCATTGACTCGGGTTGATTTACGCAAAACCCCGATGTTTTTCCAGAGTAATAGTTGTCAGAAAATACTGCCAAGCCACACAATACAGTCCTATGCCTCTAGAAAATGACATACATCTAGTTTTATTGTTATGTTTGTGAGATAAGTAAAACTTTCTCACCATCTTGTTGATTTAGCTGTACATTAACTATACAGATGACTTGCAACCTTAGGTTTAGCTCAGTTAGAGACAGTCTAAGAAAAACCCTGATATTCTTTTTCAAGACAGATAATTCAAGGAAAAACAAAGGCTAATGCTACAATCAGACATGGCAGCTAAGGCTTGTGTTCAAAAACTGCTTGGGTAAATACATAATGAAGAAAATAACCACTTCTGTTTTTTTATACTTAGACTTCCTGTTGTATGCTGTGACATTTAGTATTTTGTAACTTCCAAGAAATGCTAAAATTAGCAAACTGACTGACTTCTCATTAGCACAACATAAGCTCTAAAATCACTATTAACCGAAATAAGGTTTAGCTTTAATTAGCTTAAACTGAAATTAGCAAAAGTTAAGCTCAATTACATTGAGCTAATTTAGCTAACAAAGTTTAAAACTGTCTGTTTGTAGCTAAAATTGTTAATTTGACCTGAAGTATGTCCTTATTTTTACCAGATTTTTTTTCAGTGGAAGTGGTGTATTAATCGATATTAATAAGTTGAATCCGGATGTTTTTCAGAAAAGATCATTTAAGAGAATAAAAAGGAACCATGCGTTAAATACTGAGGCTTCTCTTTTAGAAACACAAAGAAAATCTTCCCGCCTTGCACATCCCGTCTCTTCCTTTCACTTCTTATTCCCTCTGTAAAGTTTGTGTTTCTGTCTTTTTGTAACCCAGTACATGATGATGCACAGTTTGACGTCTGTGTGTGCGCGTTTAACTGTCAGGAGGAGCGTGCATTTATGTGTGTACACGCGTGTGTGTGGTCAGTCAGAAGCCCTCTGCGACGTTGCTTCTCAACACATTTTGCCCTCATTAGCTTTGCATGGCTGATCCAAGTGGCCCAGTTAATGGTGCTTTCCCTCCCCTGGGCTTCCTCAATGGGAGCGCAGGCATGCACACACACACAAACAACCACATGAATATGCTCAAAGTTGAATACATTAATACACAGACGTGATTCGAATGCATTCAAAAACATTGTTAGGTAGTGTGCCTGAATAATGCACACAGGAAGAAAAGTACAGACCGCAAACAAGAATGCTGTAAAAACATTTATAGTTCAGCCTTTTTCAGCTAACAGGAGGCAACAGCAGAACTTCTAATTTCTCACAGGACTCTTGCACGATTACTGAGAGTAAACAGTCAGAGCGCTGAAGTGGTGTGTGTTTGATAGATAAATCTGTGTTTTAACAGCCAGATTGGAGAAGCGTGCGGCTCTGTAACTAGGCAACAAAGAAATACAATCACCATGCTCTTGTCTGAGCCTGTAATCCTGTCTGACTGTGTTTCTCGTAATCGTACTTTTCTGCATGTATTGACAGCAGGTCACATTACTAATGTCCCCTTCTGGTCAATGCAAGAGAATAGATAAAAAAGCTATTTATGAATTTCTTTTTCAGTGGCTGTCAAAAGGATTCTTCTCTACATCAGCAGGCATAAATTCAGGCTGAGCCACAGCAGCCTTGATCTCACATTCAACAGCAAATAGTCTTAAAATATAATCTGTATACCATAGACTAGCATATACTGTATATATTAACATGTCATATTAGTCTAAAACTAATTTAATTTTTTAAAATGAGTACTCTAAAACTAGGCAGCACGGTGGCCCAGCAGGTAAGTGCACGGGCCTCACAGCAAGAAGGGTGCTGGCAGGGCTCGACAGTGCGAGGAGGTACTCGCATTTGCTACTAAAAATATTACAGTGCGAGTTGTGATTTGCATTTGGTAGCACCCGTGCGACTACGAAAAATGACCGTTCAAAACATGTTTTATGTTGTGTTGCATATGTTCGAAGTTGTGGCCGGTGGTGTTCTTGAACGCAGCCTCAGCTGAAAACATGTTCAGCTTTGAAACGTTTGTTTTATTGACCTAATTGCGCCGCTAGCTAGCCTTCGGTACACCCGACATGCCTGCACCGCCCCACGCACAGTACAGACGAACGCAAGCAGGCGCAGGAGTTGGATCGAATTCCTTGACTGAAGACCCCTCCAAGCTGATCCGCATCAAGTCTTCGGTTGTCGAGACTGCAAGGCTGCTTCTTGTGGAATTCTTGATCCGGTTTTGGGCTGAAAAACCTCTCTCACACTGGGCAGCCGAGATCGGCAGCACCAGCATTATTATAATCCTTAGCATGTTCACATAATTAATGTTGGCTACGTATAGATGCCCAAAAGTGCAGTCTGAATAACTCAGAAATGCAGCTATAGTCTATAACAAAAAAATCCACTATAAACTAATGTATATCAAACCATTTATTAGTATAGTTGCGTATTTGTTTTAATAAATTAAAGGTGAGTTGAAATTGATTTAAAATATGTTATTAATTTACTACTCATCTTCTTAAAATGATATATTATGCCACAGTGCAATGAAATGCCCATTTTTGAATTGCATTTCATTGCACTGTGGCATAATATATCACTTTAAGGAGATGAGTAAAAACAGAGCTTTCAATATTACAAAATCACAATTTAAGCATTGTATAGTTGCATATTTGTTTTGATAAATTAAAGGTGAGTTGAAAATGATTTAAAATACGTTATCTTCTCCCTTAGAACATACTGCAGTGGACCACTGGCTGAGTCTGACCTCCAAGCGGGCAAGACGACCAGATTATAAAAGCTGCTGGGGGGATATCCTTTGTGTCTAAAGAGACTGAGCAGACTTTGATTTTGCATTTACAATGAGTTGGATTGTAACTAATTGGTTCATTTCATTTGAAATTAAAGGACATTGACCCGGCCCCTCCCCTCAAAATTCAAGCACCTTCTGTAAAAACTACCTGAAAGTTGTAAATTATAACACAGTTGAAATAAGCTTAAGTCTGTTGGAGAAAAGTATTGGGTTAAGATTACTGGTTAATAACAGACAATTGTTACAGTATTATTCTCTCTGCACTCTTTGACTTTGGAGAATTTTATTGGCTGTTTTGATAATACTCAGTTGCACTGTGCACATGGATTCACTTTAAAAAGCTAGTGTACTAGTGTAAGTTTTTTATTCAAATAAATTGAATAATTCTGCTTAAAAATGTCTCCTCATTGAATGCATATCACTGTATTAAAGAAAAACACACTATTTGGTAACTTTTCATCGTGCTCCTAAAAATATTTGTGTGCTACTAGATTTTTCAACTTGGTAGCACCCGTGCTACTTGGGAAAATGCTAAGCGTCAAGCCCTGGGTGCTGGTTTTATCCCCCAAGTCAGCCAGTGCCTTTCTGTATGGAGCTTGCATGTTCTACTCATGCTTGCACAGGTTTTGTGACAGGTTATTCATTTCTCTATTCAGCTCTGCCATCAGCTGGTGACCAGTCTCACCCAGTGCCGGCTAAGATATATTATCTTTTAACAAAATTAGAGAGAAATTTCAAGCAAACTACTTATGTCTTACTAATTCTAAGAAATACTGGCAATAATTGGACAAGTGGGTATACTTTTAATTTTACCCAGTTACCAAATATTGCCAACTTATTTGTGCAATTTAAACTGTGTGCTTTTATTTGGCTCAAAATATGACTTAAGATCATAAAGCTTCTGCACTTTTTAGGTCAAAAGTCTCAAAATGTTTTGTTCACATACTGTTATTCTTTTTTTTCTTAATGAGGAAGGGATTCAAAATTAATATACAATATACAATATATACAATCTTAGATTTTCAAACACACGACTAACTTTAGAAATCAAAAGAAGAGGTAGTCTGAGCGGCTTATCAAACAAAGAGTTGTGTTTTCACATGCCCACCCAGCCCTGCTCAAGTGTTTCACAGGTCACACCCAGATTAGCTGCAGCTAAGCCTACATGTGCGCACAAGAACACACTGAACTACAAGAGCTCTGAAGTGTGCGCTGCTGACCACGCCTGGCAAGCAAACATAGTATGCATCTCTGTCTATTAACCTGACTTTCTCCTCTACATGATGCATTGCGTAACAAGTGAAGAAACTCTACTGTACAAAGTCCATTCTTTCTTTCCAACTTGTTAAGACTATAAAATCAGGCTCTGTGCAGCTTTCATGGTACTGCAACATACACCTAGTATTGCCTCATGCACTGATTTATATAATTCAGTCAATCTTATTTGTACAGCGTCAATTCATAACAACAGCTATGTCTCCTTCGGGACAAAACTATTGTAAAAGACTTAAGTAAATACTCATTCAGAGTATTAACAACTGGCACTTGTATAATTCGACAACGTTGGAAGGAATAACCACTCAAAATGCGGGAGGAGGGAATGATGGTAATAACTGCATGTGAAAAGTATACTGACAATGTAATTGAACATATAAAACTCTGTAGACATGAAATTCTTTTGTTGTGACAGGTCTCCTGTCCTTTTACGTTTTGTATTATTTACATATTTTTGTATCTATTGTTTGATTACTGTTCTTATGTTGTTAAAACAGTAAAAAAAAAAAAAGAAAAAAAACTTAGTTTTTTTTAACATACTGAGTACCCCTGATCCACCTCTATTCTCACTCTGTCTGAGATGCTCTGTTGAAGCTTTGGTCATTTTAAGGCTCCTCCATAGGTGGGCCCAGTCTGCTCTTTTTAGCTTCTCTCTGGTAATTGGTCAGTTCAGCGCTATTTTTACAACTCTACGCTCTGAACTGGACTTGGCACCCTGAGACAATAGGCTTGTACTACTGACGCAGGACATAATATTAATCCCAGTGCCATTGACTTCGCAGTCTTGTGCATAGATGTACTCTGTCATGCAGGATAGACTTGAAAAACACAAAGTAAGGCATATAAGACCTGAAAAAAGGATACCACCTCTTTAATACTAAAAGGAATTTAGTGGAGCAGGGGCTGTGTACTTCATCCACACCATCTCTTTTTCTGGGATCTCCCTCTTAATTTCAGCAAGACAATGCCAAGGCACACTCAGCATGAGGTACAACAGCTTGCCTTTGCAGTAGACGAGTGAAGGTACTTAACTAATTGTATGCATTACAGGCCTGCCTTCCACTGAAAATGAACCGTTAATTATGAAGCGCAAAATAAAATAAAGAATGTATTGCACTGTTGAGTAAACTCAGACGTACCTCAAGCATGAATGGAAAATAATTCCACCTTTATGACATCAACAGTAGGTGTCATTAATCAAAGACGCTTACGGTGTTGTTGGGTAAAGGTAACTTAAAAAGCATCAACTTCTGAATGTGTCTATTAAAAAATATTAACAATCGCATTTTTGTGTTGTATTTAAGTGACAAATCTACAATAGATTGAAAAGGGATTTTGAAATCACAGTACTCTGTTTCTATCCACATATTACATAGCATCCAAATATTTTGGGAACTGGGGTTTGCAGGTATCAACAACCGAGTGCTTGCTGGTGCCTTGTTGCAAACCTGGCAACCTCTTTTTATAGGTTTGTGTTGAGCCCTGGAGCTGATTCTGAATGTTTACGACTGACACAGTGCCATGGCATAACCTTAGATATTTTTCTTTGAGAAAATTTAGGGTGCAGTTGTTTTAAAACAGAGGTATTTCAAGAATTCAAAGAAAGGATAGAAAAGGAAGCAAGAAAAATAAAAACATCAAATCAAATGGCAAGTATGATACAAAGGGAAATAATTTGCAATGAAGCATTCAGTTGCACAGGGGCAGATGAACAGACAGATGCACAGACTGAGAGACAGACAACCAAGAAAAATAATGCCTCCAGCCAAAGCTTTTGTTGGCACTGAGGCATAAAAATTGTGAAACTAAAGACGCAGCGAGATGAGGCAAAACAATCTGCATTTTTAACCAGGAATTTATTTTTCAAAGATAGAAAACTAGCAAATAAAAACCTGAATCATTAGTGCCAATCGGTCCTCAATCTTTTTGTGCCAAAGTTTAATATCTGCTTCAAGTGTCACTTCTCCCATTTAAAGTGATCTTTAAACTTTTCCCAAGTTTCAAGCACCATGTAACGGTGTTGGCAACGCAGGTGGCAGTGACTCAGCTGGGACAGAGATTGGCATGATTTACTGAAGTGCTTTTATCTTCGGTGATTCACTGAGAAGTTAATTCATAACAGACGTGGTGAATAAAAGGGCTCAGTCAAACAAACATTTGTGAATAGCTCTCCTTTACACTGTTGCTTTGCCACAGCTTTGAAGCACAAAAAGGGCTGTTGATCTGATTCCCATTCATGACACCTCTGCTTCCAAACACAAGCCCTCGCTTGCATAATGAGCAATGTGGAAGCAGAATTGTCACCAGCTGCCATATTATCTCCCATAATCTTTGCTGATGAGAGCGCCGTTTTTTTAAGAGCTGATTTTGTTTTCTTTTAGGTGTTTGTCAAAATCTGCCTGAAGGCTGTGCTTTCTGTCCATCCCATCTGTGCGACTTACTTACTCCAACTGATCTACTTCCTATTAAACTCTCCAAACAGGTCAAACTGGCATGGACTTCAGTCTCACTTGCACTTTCTGCTCAACCTCTATGAGCCCTGAGGTGCCTCAGTTTCTCTCTAATGGGTGCAGCTGGCTAGTAGGTTTAAGACACAGATGAATGACACAAATCATGACATACAGGAAGCTTGTAGAGAGACAAAACCTTATGGAAACACAGAATTTTAGCCCAAATCACAGCAAATTGAGAAGAGTTAAACTGTTGGTGTTGGTAAAATTTCTTTGAGTGCAAAATTAATTATACTCTGGATGGAGTCAAATCCCTGAAAATGTCCTCTCAACAGAAAAACGTTGAAAAGAGTAAAAAAAATCTGGTGTCAATAAATCAAATATGAAGGTGCCAATGCAACATCTTCAACTCTGGATTGATGACTCTGTCAACTCTGAACTGGTAAAATCACAGCATAGTTAAAAACCAAACTCTGAGAGAGTACATTTCTAACCCTACTGCAAAGTGTTGATCAGAAGTCAAACAAAAAAGTCAATAATTACACTTCATTAATGTTTATGTACCAACTCTCTGAAGAAGCTAAATCAACCCTCTGTGGTGTGGACCCATAAAGACACATTAGAAGTGTTAATATTACCTCGGGGAATGTTAATTTGACTACCTTTACCTTTATTTTTTAATAACTGATTAAGTCAACAATAAAGCAGTCAAATTAGGGTATCAATATAAGTTGTTTTTGACACGATATATAATTATTTCTAAACAAAGTTAAGCTTCTTAAATGATAATTGTACATTTACAGCAAGGCAGTAATATTTTGACAGCACTTTGTAATTTAGTTTTAGTCTTTTGCCTAAAATATCTTTTAGTTTTAGTTATAATTTAGCCATCTAAATTGTTTTAATTTTAGTCTAGTTTTAGTTGATGAAGTTTCACAACATTTTAGGTGACGAAATTTACTGTAAATTTAGTCAATTAAAATATGAAGTGTAAAGTGTTGGCATTTTTTGTTTCCTTGAATTTCTGAAGTCATGTTTTACACTTGGATCCCACCACCATGAAGTTAAGGCAGTTGTGACTGGATGTCCTTCTTAACTCATCCAACCTTTCCACACAACCAAAGTAGCTGTGATTCCTAACTTGTCCCTACTTTCTACATGACGAAATTAGGTCTGATTGGATTTAGTCTCTGTCAAACATTTTAGTTTAGTTTTTTATTTGTTGATGAAACTGTCAGTTAATTCAGTTTTAGTTTTTTGTCACTGTACACTTGTTTTTTTTTAGTCATAGTCTAGTTTTCGTCCGGTGAAAAAAGTTTGTTGATGAAAACTATGACAAACTTTACCTTTTATGAGGTAAAGTTTCACTCAACTTTACCTCATAAAAATTACTGAAGTTCTCACCCATGATTTTGATCAAACTAAGAGAAAAGGATTAAAGAACTCTGTTTTAAAAATCAGTGTAAACCCAAAGAAGACGTGCATTTATTGATTTTATCTTATCTGGCTTTGACATAAGTTGTAAA
The DNA here is from genome assembly GCA_037902135.1 of Cetoscarus ocellatus. NCBI lineage: Eukaryota > Metazoa > Chordata > Actinopteri > Labriformes > Labridae > Cetoscarus > Cetoscarus ocellatus. The sequence goes on from JBAMNC010000815.1 coordinate 2,624,029, forward strand.
TCTTGAAATATATATATATATATATATATATATATATATATATATATATATATATATATAGATAGATATAGATATATATATACACTAAAAATCATGACAGTTGAATGGAGAAAAAAAATTCCCAGGTAAAGGAGAGAACAGAGTTAAGATTTTGAAGAAAACAATCCAAATTTAGTCATTACACTCTTCAGTCTTTTAGGGATTCCAGTAAAGACATTGTACCACAGGGTTGGCATGAAGTAGCTACCCAATAAAAGCAGCTATGCAAACCACTTTTGGGTCCCAACCGGCCAGCTTCAAACCACAGAGACAAATGATTTAAATAGACTAGCTTTTAGTTAATACGCATATTACTGTTGGTACTCATTACTGTAAACTATCTTTTTTATTGAGCAGAAGGTCAATCTAATTCAAGTCTTTCAAAATTGCTCTTATCAAATGTCTAACGAGGTGGAAAACATGCACACTGTTATTTAAGTGAAAAAAAAAAGAACATACCAGTAGTGGTATTGCCTCACCCTACTTTAAATATATGAAAGGGGACATATAGTGAAAAAACACTTTCTGATTTTTTTTTTTTTAATACAGGTATTAGGATATTCTGAGTGTCTCCCAATCTACAAAATGTGAAACAAGTCAACCCCGTCCTTTGTTTCTGCCCCACCTATGTCTGAAAAATAAAATATGAAGGGGAATTCAGGCTCACTGTGACAATACAATACAACAGTCATGTCATTGTTTGAAGAGTCACACTAAAGCCAAACACTGATTAAGACTGTCCAGTGCTGGTGAACAGAGAGCCATAAACCCTCTCTGGTGATTGATACCAATTACTATTAAGCCAAAGCGCAATAAAGATGTTTCATTAAGACCACAGGCAACTGTACTAAAAGGTGGGCAAAGGGTATGTTACATCTCATTTAATAAATTACTAAGCCTTTCTTGTGATGTTCATGCTGTATAAAAGCTGAGATTTATGAACAGCTCTCATATTTTTAGAAATTATCTTAAAAATTTGCTCATCCACAAGTGAAAGTTAGCACTCTTCACAGGCTCTGCACTACCATCTGTTCAGCTGTGATACACGACTCAGCCAGCTCATATGCTGCAGGATACTGTAAACAGTGGAGTCTGCAGGAAGAAACCAAGTCACATCCACACCTACATGACTCTGAGTGCTTCGTATTCAGGTTATTCATTCATGATAAAGCACAAATAAAAACATCCACATGCTCAACACTTAACTACAACAGCTGTACAGTCAATAAAGTCGACTTCTGTAGTAATGCTGGCACTCTTTGAATTAACTGTGCAGGAGAGTAAATGAGTATTTGGTGTTTCTGGATTAGGCCTCCAGTCAAATGAGCTTATTTTAGATTCAGAGAGTAAAAGATCATTTTTCACTTAATTCTGCAGCCTTGTTTCCTCTTCATTAAAGTTTAACTCACACTGAACCAGACAGAGACAGAAAAACGAGCCCTGATTTTAACCAGACTGGTCCCTCTATGAGGCGGATAGAAGACAATGAAACATTGAGCTTTTACCACACTCTACCCCTCTCACCTGCTTCACTGGTTAAGATTAATTGAAACAGGTAATTTATTGCAATGGACAGGTCGCTTCCATGCAGCTCAGTTTCCCCAACACAGCAGTATTATAATGGTTGCTGATTTGCTAAGCAACCTGTCTGCTGGAGAGGCATTTGAAGAGGTCATGAATAATAATGCTGTGTGAGGAGAAAAGGGGTCTGCATGGCTCCATTCACACTCTGAAGTAGGCCCTCCTCCAATAAAATAATCCTTCATGGACATAATAAGCAATACAACAGAGAAATGTGTCACGTGAGAAACATTCACTGAGACATCAGGATTTTAAGGTCTTATCATTTGTTAATTATAGGCATAAGTGCTGAGCATGTAAATAGAAAGTAGATAAGGCTCTGGCCAAATTGGGGCCTTAATTAGAGGATTTAATAAACCCTGAGATTTAATTTTAACCACATATACAAAGAGAGTTGTTTATATTTTGCAATGCTATACGGGATGGAAGGAGCACTTTGTTAATATGATTGCCTTAAATAAAAAATGATTGCTCTCTGTTACTAGAATAACATGTACATTTTGGTAACAGTCTCAAGATCTTAAATAAACTGATAAATGGGAACCAGCTTTGTTACCATGTAAGCATATTCAGATCTAAAGAAGACAACCAATCACAGCAAAAGAATGCACATCTGCTGCAGGACTCTATACATCATAGACTTAAGCCTCAATATTTTTTTGCAGGGACATTTGCAAACAGGAGATCCCAAACCAATTTAGGGTCCCAATGCATCTCTGGTCTAAAATGCACAAATTGGCAGTATTTCAGTATGAAAACTTTTGTGTGTGACTTAAATACTGTGTGGGAGTTTACCCATACTTATTGAGGTATAATGGATGAGAATTGATACACTTTTTTTGATAATCATGCTATTATTGATCCTGCTTATTATTCCAACGGTTTATAGATTCCCTCACTGATTCCTGTGGACTTTCTGTTTAGGGAATAAAAAAAGTTTAGCCTTAACAGGTTTCATGTGTCAACAATGTCAAACATAATGTCTTGATATTTGATGCTGTGCTGCATAGACAAATGCCTCTGCAAGTTGCTAGTGTTTCATAACCTAACACACCAGATGGACCGTTTCAAATATCCACTGGATATATTTCACTAGTTCATCTGAACAACATCCTTAAGCAGGTGCTTGGGAAGGGCAGAACCTTTCAAGAAAACCTGGAGGGGCAACTGAACGACTATAGGCGTGACCATTTTCTGACCTGGAACAATTGTTTCAGCTTAAACGTTTGCAAGATGGATCTGCCTGACGACAGATATGGAATCTGGTAAATCAAGATGCTTTGCAAGGGAAGGTATTTCCACTCTTGCTCACAGTCAAAAGACACTGACACTGGATGTTGCGCAGTTAGCATGACGCTTTTGACCACATCTGTTCTTACCTACCATCATCACATCTACGACTTCTTTTTTGTCATTTCTGCTGACTGCCTCTGAGAGCAGTATGTCCTTGATTTGCTACGTATGTAGATCAAACCGAGAAGAATAGATAAAACTATTCTTTAGCAAAAAGAGTACTGAGATCTATTCCTAGAGCTAGTTGTTATTGATACTCAACTAGAATTGGTTTTTGATTCCCATCTTGTATCATTTTATACAATAAATTACTGTTATCATCTGGAATAAAGGTTGCACCTATGTTGCATTCCAGTTGATCTCGGAACTGGAACAGTCTGGGTTGCAAATCAGATTACGTCACCAGGCATGCCTAGTGTATCACTGTGTTACCCTGAACATCCAGAGCAGCGATGTTGCCACTCGCTGTAACTAGTTACATCGGGTGTATGAGCCGCAGCCTACTTTCTGGGTAAAAACAAAGGTACGAAAAGGGTCACACACCAGTTTTCACGTTTAACACTTTTAGACTGCTTCTGCCTCTTGTCTTTCTTGATTATAATCTGGCACACCAGATGGACCATTCAATATACTTGACTAGTCGATCTGGAAAAAAAGAGCCGAGAGAACATGTTTGGGGAGGGCAGAACCTTTCAGAAGCATATCTGGACAATTGTTCCGTCAATCACATTGATACGGGCTAATCAGATAATGTCGTAGGCGAGCACTACTGCAGGAAAGAATGTGAGCAACCTCGTAAAACAACCTCTTGTCAAAACATTTTGGAAGTAGGGCAAAAATATCCTACAGTGAAGGTTGAACAAGTATTTGTTCCTTGTTTAATAAAGAAATGTGGTTCAGATCTAATAAAGCTGCTACTGGAGCTGCTAGCATCTATGCTAACCTCTGTCAGAGCAGTCACTTCCTGCTTCCATCTCATTCATTGTTCCCACCTCTTCCTGCACTAAAGGACGCTGATTGAGCTGTGCTGCTTTGGGCTGCTCATATTCATTGTAGATTGGTGTTTGGCAAACTTGACTTGCCTGATCACTGACACTGAATCAGTCAGGTCCAGCTGCTTGTGCAAGGTTATCTTGATTACCGCTTTGCCCTCTTACACCCTGACTGCCTTTGCTAACAGCATGGCACCATTGTTTGGCAACGGATGCTGAACAAACAAATGAGATTAATAAGGTAATCAGTGAACTCACAGATAAATGATACCAATGTCTCAAACTAGTTGAAACCAATTCTCATCTGGAACGGTTGTCAGTATCCATTCTTACATGTCAAACGAAATATGGATTTATAAAGGTTTCTGTATCTTTTGACACAATCAGTTGTTCAAGTGATGAAGATTACTTCCTTTAAAATGCCATCCATTGAAAATTACAAAGTACTGAACATTTCGACGGCTCTAATAGTTGCTTATAATCAAAACAAACTCTATAGTATAATAGATATTTGCTGCATTTATTTGCAAAGAAACTTTTTTTCAAACTGTGACATGTGAAAAAGAGGAGTATGAATTCATGCAGTGCATACTCAAAAGCCAAACTTAAGGTCCAACATTATGGGCTTTTCAATGTGTTGCTAACAGGGGGTGACTCTGCAAACTGCTTTGAAGGTGAGAGCAGTGAGGCAGAGATGATCAGTCTGTACATTTAGATCACACACTGGAGTGTGTGGAGTGGACAGAGTTACACAAGAGCAAAAAAGAACAGAAAGATTGAGGTCTAACCAGAGCTCTAAAAGCATAACTTCAACATTTCAGTTTTTTTCAGATTCCTTGTTCTAAGCTCCAAACTTCAACATTTTTCACTGAGTAAATTTAAGTGTTGAACATTTAGAAAAAAATGATTGAAATTTCTCATTCAGGAGGAGTTTAGGTCCTGAGCCTTTTCCTGCTCATTGGGCTCAATGGTCAGCTTACAACTTAAAGTCAGAGTCACACTCCCTCTAAAAATAAGAAAATTGAACTTTGTGCTTGGTCTTAACCTAAACCCAACCCTCATCCATAAATAAGATTTATAACATGAACAATTCATCAGAGTCTGTCAATGTCAGCCAAGTTTGTTTGACTGACATCATTTGAGTTCATACAGAGACTGTGTAGACCAATAAAAGGACCCTCCTTGTGTCTATAGAGACCGTTCATTTCTGTCATTACTATCTACTGATATGACAAGATTTTCAGACTTTTATTGTTGAGAGCCAGAAGGAGAGAGAGCACTGTCTGAATTGCATATATGATATATGAGGGAATGCTTGGGGAGTGGGTAAAACTTGCAATCCCGCTCATTATCAGTTTCACCAATTTTTCAAAGTGTCAAAAACTGATTTGGGAAATTTCACTAATGTCAGGATTATGCAGCAATATCATTTTAACCAAAACAGAGAGGGCATTTCTTATTGTAATAGTGCACCATTTTTTCAAAAGCTGCCATAAAAAAAGTAATGTTATATTTTTCCAAAGTGTGCTGCTCCTAGCTAATTACAACCACTTTCACAAGCTGCCTATGTATTTGTGCATAACTGAGAATGAAGATTGAGTGAAATATTTTGACTAAGAGAGACAGCATGGTCTAAACTGCATTAATAAGTTGGTGAGTAATAGAAAAAGTGAAAAAAAAGTGGAAAGGCTCTGTGCCTGTTTCATATGTTTTTCCAAATGTTGCCAACCAAAACAGAAACACAGTATTTACTTTGATAAATTTGCCACTGAATTCCACAAATACTATAGAGACATTGCTGCAAGTTTTGGAAAAATGGGTGGACCTTGCTTTTTGCCAGTTTCCCCATCTTTCCAAATGTTGCCAACATATTTTAGCAGTTTTGAAAGTGTTGGAGGGATTGCCTGCAATAATTTTACCACAGGACAGAGAGCATTGTCTGAAATTACACAAACAGCCCGCAATCCTGAGAAACCTGAAAAATGTTCAGCTTACTTTTTCAAATGTTACCAACAACAACAGTGAATTCACAATTTACCTTGTACATTTGCTAATGTTGGTAATGAAATTGAACAAATGAGCTGGGGACATTTGAAAAAAGTTGTAGGAAATGGCAATTCCTGCTCAGGGTTTGACAAGTGGGTGGGTCTGGCCTTGAAAGCTCCAACTACTCTTCACTATATTGTTTACCGATTTGCCCAAATTAGGCCGTGTAATAGAGTTCCTTGCAACATTTTTAAAGAAGAAGAAGAGCACTTCCTACATTGCAAAAATTGGTTGGACAAAATTAGAAAAGAGAAACAATTAAAATGTAGGCATACACTAGCAGAACTTGAAAAGTTGGTAGAACTGGCAATTTGTGGCATGTTTGAAAAGAGGGTTGTAGCTCTTGTTTCAAAAGAAGGGGTTTGCCACCATCAGTAACTTCTATAAAATGATTGGACTACTTTTATACCTGTTCCCTGCACTTTTTCAAATATCGCTAACCCATTTTGCAATTTTGATTTCAAGAGTGTAAACGTTCAACTGCACTATAGTTACTAAAAGAAAAAGAGAGAGCGCAATCAATAACATAAATGGGTTGGCATCTAGGAATGCAATTCAGCCAATATCCAACATGGACCAATTAATATGCGGTGAACAGATATCACTTCCGTATATTTATTTGTTAGGCCATACAAATTTATTATTGACATCTTGCACACCTAAGAACTGATCTAGATAAGATTCCTTTTATGAAGCTATAAAAATGACCCGTTGAATTAACTGTCATCTGTCTCAATGATCACTCAGGAAAATAAACATTGGCACTGTGGGACTAACACCAAACAGAGAATTTGAAGAAGCTCCCATGCAGGTTGAACCACAAAATGCTGCCAACAATAGTAATGATGAAAATGTATTTTACTAAATAACTTTGCCTTAATCTGTGATAACACTGTACACATACATTTGAAACATCTAAATAAAAGATATCCAGTAGGCTGATATTTCTAAACGAATTATAATTGATACTGATACAAATATTCTTTATCGAGAGACAAGGCGTTTAAAAAAATGTTTGCTTTCAATGTGACTATTGTGACTAGTCTACTTGTGTAATGTACAGATGTAAAACAAGGCAAAAAATATTTAACCTTTTAAAAAAATGAAGCTCTTGATTTTCAAAAGCACCCATAAAGTAATGATGAGGTGAAGCGACTTGGTACATTTTAGGGTTTTTATCAATATTTCAGCCACTGTATGGAATATATATGTCAGATATATTGGCCATAAATATCTGCAAAAATCTTACTATCAGCAAATACCAGTATTTAACTTTTAGGCCAATACCAGCAGGGATGGGAATTGGAAACCAATTCCAGTCGACAATCAAAAACAACTTCCTCAAGGAATCAATATATTAGTCGTCTTGCATAACAAATCCCTTATCAATTCCTTCTACTCTTATAAATACCTACTAACATCAGACTGACAAGTGTGTTACTCTTGAAATATTTATTTCCTGAGAGATTTGTTTAAAACTTTAAACAATTTCATCAATAAGGTTGCACATATTTAAACTTGTCAGGTTCTGAATTTAAAACTAGTTAAATTAATAAATTAGATATTGCAAAAGTAATAACTACCTCCACCTGCCGCATTTCTATAAACGGCAGAAGACTTTTTGTTTTTTGCTCAAAAACAGATTTTGCAGCGGTTTACCTAAGTGAACGTACACATAAGTGATGGACTAAATTTCAGAATCAATCATAGGTTGTTGTATAGCTGTAGGTCATGACTGTACAAATTCCTAAGGCACACGTGGACTGGCCTCGAGGCACACTAGCCTGTCTCAGCACACCATTTGAAAACCAGAGTTACAGATTCAGTTTGATAAGCACTACCAAAAATGGAATTGTCATCAATAAATTCTTACATAATTCCCATCCCTAGATACCAGGCAACACCACTGTTTACCTCTTTAGGCCTGATGCCAACATCGTACTGATAATATTGTGCATCCCTAGTTTTATATCCTCAAATTCTTGCCAGTATACAACCCTAGAGTCAGAAGTTTGAAAGCAATATTTGTTTGAGAGAGAGAGAGCACTGTCTAAATTGCACAAATAGGTTTGCAACATTTAAGAAAAACAATGAAAAAGCTGCACTCACTTTTTCAAATGTTGCCATCAATTGGCTGTTATTTCTGACAATTACAAAATTACTACTTCTATTGTGACGCCTTCTATTTACTAGACCCTTGGGGCACAAGGTTGCAGGCACTTGCTTTACCTTTCCCTTGTGTTGAAACCATCATTGACTTTGATTCATTATTTCATTATGAAATTCTAAATTACCCTTGACTTTTTCTTGAAAACAAGTGTCTCTTAAACACCCTACACTTGGTGTTTCTGTGCCCCTCGCACCTTCGATGCCATTTTACTTGCACCTTGACCTGAGAAACGTTAATAAGAAACCGGTCAAACAGCGCGTGAAGAGTCACGTCACCTTTCATTACCTCTGTCTCGAGCTGCACTAGTTCCATCGTGGGCCATGGCTCCGCAATCTGTGCAAGAGGCATTTTCTCAGGATTCTCAGTTTCTCCCTCAGCTGCTCGAATGTAGTCTCCACTGGTATTTTCTTCTCGCTGCTCCTGCTGTCAAGTGCAGCTCAGTGAAGAGGAAGAAGAAGAAGCTCCAAAGTCCAGGTGAGAGTGGCTTCAACAGCAGAGACGCGCGTGCGGGCAGCCGCTGCTAGCTTAAACTGTAATCCGTCACTTTGATTCAGCGTCGGTTTGCCACTTTTACGTGTTTATTTAGGGGAGATAATCCTCACAGAAACGCTTCTCAGTCCAGGTACACGCGTTGGTTTCTCTGGAGCAGCTGAGCGGAGGGAAGCAGTGCCAAACAGAGTGCTCCAAGCTCCTCCAAACGGGATGTTGGTGTTAAATCTGATGCCACCTGAAGGAATTAGTCCCTCTCCGTGGTCCCAATCGACGCCGTTGTCAGCTCTTCTTCTTCCCTTCGGTGTGTTATCTGTGATTTCTACCCGGGCAGAAAGAAGCCAACACTTCCCTCAGTCCGCCTGCTCTCTCAGCTCAAACCTCAGTGCGGCTCTGTAGTACGAGCAGCCTCCAAACTCGAGCTGTTATTGGCAGACTCCAGCAGGATCTCATCCAACCCCCCTCTCTGTTTTTTTTCTCATTCGTTCCGCCCAGGTCTGACTCTGCCCCCAGCTGGCGGAGAGGGGGACTGCAACTACGTAATGCAAAAGAGTTGGAGGCTGCTATTCATAAAAGGAGGCTGATTTCTTTGATGCTTTTGGTGCAGCAGGTGCATCAGAGGAGGGTGCGTTCAAAAAGGAGAGCTGCCATTCAAATCACTAATGCCCAAGAGGTTTGGACGAAAAGGTGATTGCATAATGTTCAAAAGGAGTATGTGAGTGATAGGGCGGGGCAATATGGATGAAAAAAATGATGCATCAGTATTTCTTGCAGTGTGGTGATAAAACTTCTTTCAGTTCTGCAAAGAAGTACCAAACAGTTATGAAATTACCAGAATAACAAACTTTAACATGATTATTGTCAATCACAGGCAATTGGTACCTGTTTGACACCACAGCAACAACTATTTTTTATCTATCCAAACCCACAAATGCACAGGAAGAACAGGCAAACTTCACACAGATATGGTAGTTCCTGTCCAACCAGGGCACTGAACCAGCAAACCTTCTTGCTGGCCTTCTTGAGTGGTTAAAAATATCCCAATATTTGTATCTCACCAGAAAGTGGTGGTCACAAGTTCAAATCAGTTGAGAATCATTGGTCTGTATTGTTAAAAAAAAAAACTGGCAATATTTTTGTACATTAAGTTTGTCAAAATTGTATTATCTTGTATTTTGCATGTGTTTCAAAATGAAAAAAAAATCATTTTTTATGTTTGGTGGTTTTAAAAGTACAGAAACTTTACACCATCTTCACTGAACAATTTCACCGGCCACATTTGGACAAGTTGCGGGACCTGGCAGGGACCTCAGTTTAAGGACCATTTACAATTGGAACCACTAACATTAAAATGTTAAATTTACAGTGCTTAACAAATTTATTAGACCACCACCCAATGTAAGATTTCTGCCACAGCTGCCCTAAATTAACAGCATTGGTAATTACCCAAATCATTTTTAATGTTTCTATAATGGTTAATACACCAGTATGTAGAGGCTCTTTAACCTAAATGAAATTTAATGCTAACATGTAATTATTATTGTTATCCATGAATTTTCAAATTTTCAGTTTTACAAAAACAACCGACAACAGCAATCACATTATTATTTTTTGATTAAGATGTCAAATTATCGTCATTTATTTGCATTCCTTAACAGAAAAAGTAGTTTCAGTGGCTGAATGTTATGCATGATTAATTTCTTACTCCTCAGAAAAGCCCAGTGATTTGGCTCAAATTTGGGTATAAAAAGGTGGATTCGGTCTGAAATTCATCATTCCTGTTTAAAATGTATGTCCAATAACAATAACATTTTCAGTTTTAAATTAATTTTTGAAAGAATACTGGTTTTCTTGTTTTTTTGATAAGTGGTCCAATAAATTTGTTAAGTACTTTATATGGTGTATTATTATTTTTATTTATTCTACTTAATCAAAGGAAAATTTTATCGTTCATAAAAAAACATATTGATACCAGTTTGACACCATGGCATCAAATAGAGGCCTTTTATACAATTTGAATCATCAAAAACAGCTATCAAACTATTTTGCGCTATCTAAATTTCCTAAATATGATGGCAACAGTTGGTAAAGTAGCCAGGACTGGCCAGGGTATCTTGCTTATTCCACACACTTTTTCAAAAGTTGCCAACATATTTGTTCTTTATAGATGCCACTCGCTCTCGTTTGGTTGAAAAAGAAACAACTGAAGATCTTTATGTTTATGAAATTTGATACTATTTTACTTATTATCAAAATAACGAAGATTCTTTCATTTTGATGCACATGGTATACAGTATCTGAGACTAGATCAATGATCTTCAGCCTTGTAAATATTATTGATATGTTGCCCAGCTCTAGCCATTCTGAGCCAAAGTAACACCCACTTTTTCAACCATAACTTCTATTTTGTCTCAGTGTTACAAAAATACATTTAGTTCGCACAGCCTTTGACCCTTAAACTTCCTCTCAAAAACAACACACATAGCTGTACATTACATAACTGCGATTACACAATAAAACAATTCAAAGAAGAAAGAGAATAGAAGATCCAGGAGTTTGTGTCGTGACCGCTGCTGTTTGATTCAGCTTGATACTGATGCAGCACTCTTCTCATTGACAGCAGAGCTTCTCATGGTCCTTGTATCTTTCAGTGATATAATACACACACAGCTCTCCACCCTCAACACTTCTCTGGTTCATTCACTGCCAAGTGCATTTTGCTATTGGCTGAAGCTTTGGTTACTATAGGCAACTGGAGAGCATCAAATCAGAGCTTCGACAGTGGACAATGCAGATGAATTAGATTCAGATATAGATGGCATTTTGTAGAATAAGACAGAAATAATTGAAGTAAATGTTACTTGTGATAAGGTTAATGTCTCTTAATGGATGTGTTGTTCTTCTATTGTGCATAAAAAATAAAAATAAAACAATACAAAGACCTGTTCAAAGGATCAAAGAAAAAAACCTTTATGGAAAAGTGTTGGATTAAATTAAAGCTCCTGTAATGACTTTTTGATGAGCAGTAACACAGACAGCATACTCGTGTTTTTTATGTCTCACAGAGGAAAGCAAGACCTATTAAGCCAGATATTGCTGATTCTGAACTGGAATTGGTTTTCGATTAACATCCCCGATAACGTCTGTTTTTCATACAATTTTAATGCAGTCTCACTGAGCTAAAGCTAGCTGTCAGCTTCCATCAGATTAATATGAAAGAAAATATATCCATCCATCCATTATCTCTGCCGTTTATCCCTTTTGGGGTCACGGGGGACTGGAGCCTATCCATGCTGATGTTGGGCAAGAGGAGGGGAACACCTGACCCGGTTGCCAGCCAATTATAGGGCCACATAGAGAACAGGAAAGCCATTTACATTCATACTCACACCTAAGGGCAATTTGTAGTCAACAATCAACATAATGAGCATGTTTTTGGTCTGTGGAAGGAAGCTGGAGTGCCCAGAGAGAACCCACACATGCATGGGGAGAACTTACAAACTCCACACAGAATAGCCCTAAACACAGGGATCAAACCAGCGATCATCTTGCAGTGAGGCATAGTTTAGATTCAGAGGTGAAATTATGCAAACACAAGTATTGTTCTTAAATATTTTTTCATTTTTCACACTTAACACTGTTATCACAATATTAATATTATTATTGCCAGCGATGCACTATATTATTGCTATGAAGTTGGCAGAAAACAGCTTAAAAAGTTGATTATCAGTATCATCAGGTTTAAACATTTCTGACAGTAGTTAGAGACTATATATTGGTCATACATATCAGCCATTTCTATCCCAAATGTTGGTATAGCAGAATGTACAAATGATCCATATATATGGCCCATACATAGGTTAATTTCATGACCAAGTTATGGTCCATGAAATGGTGAAATGCTATTTCTGTACATATTTTCACAATGCAAGACATAAACAAATGCAGCTTATGCACATGGCTGGTTAGGCTGTAAATTAACACTTGGTCGTTCTCATCCATTCACAAATTGGATAAAGGGGAAGAGGGTCAGTAGAGACACAGAGCCTTTATTGTTCATGAATAAGTCATTTGTTTTCTGATAAATCCATTGCACCAATGGTGGTCAAAAAGCGCAGGTACAGCAGGGACAGGGTCATCTATCATAAGTGTACTGTACATGATATTCAAAGTCTCTGCCTTCCAAAAGCTCAAATTAAGCCATCTATTTGTCTTGATGATTAATAAGCAGCTGCCACGGAAACGCTCATGGCACCTCATCAGGCTAAATTGGATTTTTTTTTGAAGTGCAGCCTTGCAGCACACCATCGATCCTTCTCTTTTAGTCTTTTCTCTTTTGTCCTTCCCTCACTCATCCTCTTTCCTTTCATTTCCTCGCTTCTCCATCATGTACAGAACAATTTAGGCTCTGATCCTGAACATTTCTCCTCGGTTATGGCTCATCCTGTTCAATATGATGCACTCAAGTCACTTGTTTTAATCCTGTGGTGAATGTGATTGAACTACCAAGGACATTTCATGCGAATGAATATAAAAGAAGATGATACATGAATGTTACATAGTCATGTCAAAAGGCCTGGGAAAAATAGGGAAAAAGCTTATTTCTTTCTAGAAAAAGAGAGACTTACTGGCTTGCAGCTTTATGCCTTTGCAACAAGTACTTGACAGTGAAAGCACAATGGGTGACGGAGAGAGGCTGTGGGAGAGGAAGCAAGGAATGTACATGAGGCCCAGAGATCCTTCATTTGGAATGAAAATGTTTGCAAAGACTGATGAATATCTCTCAAAGCTTTCCTCATTCCTTTTTATTGTTGGGATGTTACTCTGCACTGTACTTTTTCTTCACTCTCTTCTCTTATTATTTTTTATTATTTTATCATCTCAAAAGCCCCCTGTGGACAAGTGTTGTAAATTAGCACCTGTGCTAAGACACTCAAACAATGCATCTGGTTTGTCCAATGTAATTGTGATGTCCAAATCAAATAAACAATAAATAAATAAATAAAGGGTTGAAAAAAGTCAGAGTAAACATGTGTGCAAAGTGGGGAGAAAATTATTGAGATATTTGTCAAGTAACATTTCAACATAAAGACCAAGAACCTTGAGCTCTAAATTATATGACTTTCAAAATCACTTTAGGTCATCCCCGTGTCAAAGTGGACATTTGCATTAAATCTAGATACATTTCCACAAAGCCTTCTTGTGATAGCTCCACAAGCAAAGGAGACCTGAGACATGAGGCCCAATGACCTTGAACTTTGACCTATAAACCTCAAAAGCTAAGCAGCCAGTCTTTAGGTCAGAGTGGACATTTGTGCAAAGCCTGAGGAAAAATGCTTGGAGCGTTCATCAGGTATCACGTTCAAAAGAATAGCCCTGGACTGAAGTGCGAACACTCTGGAAGCAGGAGCCCTCCCTGGCAGTTGCTGACGCAGAGGAATGAAAATCAATAGTCAGTAAGAAAAGGGTCACATGTGTCCAGAAGAAGAAAGTTCCATGAGAAGACAGACAACCTTTGAGAAAGGACAGAGATATTGACTGACATGTTTGCTGTTAGATGTGACGTGTGTGTCCGCTATGACCCCAGGGGATTTTTTCCTTCCCCATCACCCTGCTTCAGTGACATCACAGGTGACAGCGCTGATGACTCAGAGGTGTCTCCCATCCAGTGACTCCAGGGACACCCTTCCTCCCCCTCTTATCTCCAGACAAGAGGCATCATGGGTAATATGACTCAGTCCCTGTGCACTGAGGCGAGAGTTCACTTGGGCTCATCTTTGTTTTGATGCGGTAAGAGAACTGTACAAACTGTGACAAAACAGCAGCAGATGTCCCCAAACGATGCTCACTGCTGTCTAACTTTATTTTAAGTGGAGTAGAAACCTGAGCAACGCTGAGTACTCACTTGAAGAAACAATGGATCGCTCCCCTGTGATTATTATTCCTTTAATGTCTCAGCTTTCACATTGTTCAGCATATTTTATAATGCCACAGACATTTGTTTTTATATTACTTGATATCTGTTGGGTGATTTTAATCTGTTTTTGTTCCTTTTATTCCCATTGATATCCTGTCTGTTGATCCTGTATTTAAAACACAACAGAGACATAGTTTTCCAGTATACTGCTTTCTACAGAATAAGGTAAGATGAATCAGATGTACCGTGTTAACTTAAATTTATAATTTACAAAAGGCTAATAATTAATCATGATATAGTCAAAGTGCACCCACTACTCCTTCAGACTACAGTACATTTAACCCTTTAAAACCTGAAAACACAAATTTTAGCCAGAAAATTCTATTTTTTTGGAGATGAAATGTTTATTTCACTTTCTACTGAAGTTAAATTTCCATAAAAGTTAACATTTATATTTTTGTATCTCATTTGATACATTAAGTGTTATTGGCAACTGATAATCCACTTGAGGACATTTTTATCATTTATCGTTTATTTTTTTTTTTAGTAATTTGTTGATCTTATTGATTAGATAAAGGTATCATATAAGTATGTATCAGATATGATACAACAGGCTTTAAGGGGTTAAGACAATACCAGAGACCACTGTAATTTCCTCCTTCATCAAAACTGATATGATCAGTTCTGATATAAGTCTTTGTGCCAGTAATGAAATCAGCATAGGTACTTTTTTGCCTGTTTAGTAGTAAGTCTTTGCAAATATCAGCATCCATTTCAGTAGCAGTATTAGCACTGGTAACATAAATATCAGTACTGGATCCTTGATGTCTTGAATACCTGTACTGGTGCCTGGACCAATATCTAGTCAGAATCAGTTCCAGCATTGGTGCTAATCCTTCATTAGTTTTTGTGTCTGTTGCAATTAGTTACATCTTGCTGAACATCTGTTTACAAGTATAGATACATTTTTGTAAGCTTTTACTTTCTTATACCGACAGAGACAAGGATGAGTAAACATCAGTAACACCTCAAACAGGGTTAGAATCCTGTTTATGTCAAATATTTATTCCAGTAGATTAATATGTTGATGTAATACAAGCGTTAGGAGTTGACGTCACTGAAAGACAAGAGCATCTCGGCATTAAAGCACATGCCTAGTGCAGATAATAAAAACTATAGTCTGATACTTATAAACATGTTTTTTTTACAACTCACTTTATACAGCTCACTTAATCTATGCACAGTTCCTTTTGCTTTAAATCCTGTGGGTGTGTTAGGTTTCTACAGGACTTTTGCTGATATCCTCACTTAGCTGAACTCAATAAGCACACCTCTGCAGTGCAAGGATCACCATCATCAGCGCAGCTACAGCCCAGAACAAATTAATTAGCTGCTCAATGGTGCAGCAAAGGTAATTATCTGATCTCTTCAGACTGACTGCAGCAGAAGGAGATGGGGTTGTAATTGTACATAAGTATCTCTGGGTCTGGGCCACGTAAAGATGAAGAATAAATAGCATTACAGTGTTTCACTCTAAAGTAGAAAATCATTTATCACAGCCATGGATGGTAAGACTCTGGTTCAAGATGATAGGGAACTGGTCAAATGATTCAAGAGAGTTATGAGTTCAGGTATAGAAAGAGCAAGTTTATTGGTATAATTTTACCTATTGTGTTGCTTTGTAAGCTACAATTTGCAGCAACAGGGTGTGCTGACTCCATAATATGATGACTGTGTTTGCGCTGTCAAGCTGAAACAGCGTGCTGAGGCTTGAGTTACCATCTCTGGTATTTGGGATGGGCAGCATAAAAGCAGGCCAAGTGCAGAGAACGCCTCTGAGATCAAGTTGAACATAAAACAAGCACCCCCAAAGCCATATGTTAATATGTAAATTTGACCGAGTAATACGAAAAAAGGGCTGGAATATGAGTTTTGGTTGCTGAGGCTATAAAAGATGAAAAGGACAAAGTCCCTGAAAAATGTTGTATGAATAATTTGCAACACACAGTTAAGTGCTGCTTTCAGCGGGGTGAAAATACTCAAGTGGTTTGGAAAAGAGGGCAGGGGGATTGCTGAAAGCTTTAAGCAAGGATGGGTAATAATTTTGCAATCCATTGGTTTCCCACAATCAAAGACTAACCCTAATACATCAAACAAGTAAACTGTCTGAGAGCCAAGCTCAGTTATTTTTCTTTTAAGACTCAGAAAATAACATGCTAACTTCACAGGAGATCAATAATCAACCAACGAATGCCCAGTAACTGAAAGGGTACAAAATACTGCACTTCACCAATAGTTCAGGTACTTTGGTAGCAATTTTACATAGATACAAGTAAATAAATACTGTAAGGTAATATGAAAATGAATGTGATACCCTTTCAAAACCCTCGATAGACATTTTAAGATCCTTTTGCTTCTTCAGTTTCTTAGTGACATGGTTACATGTAATGTAATGCATGTTACGATATTAGTTTGGAACAAATCATGAGAAAATTAGTTGCATAACTAACCAATTTTTATTTAGGGGATTATTTGTGTTCTACATGAAATAGAGGTAATGATACAAAGAACAGAATTTATAAATAAGACAATATGGAATAATTTTGCATGACAGACCTCTTACACTTTATTCAGTTTCATTGATTTTATTTTTCTCATTGTGTCGTAATGTTTAATCATCATGCGCAAACGTGAAACTTAACTGCCACTCTTGTTATCTCCGCCAAGGAGGTGATGTTTTTGCTTGGGTTTGTTAGTTTCTTTATTTATCTGTTAACAGCATAAGTCAAAAAATGATGGAAGGATTTCTATTACATTTTCAGGGAATGGTGGTACAAGAAAGTAGTGATTTGATTTATCTAAATCCGGATCCAGGAATGTTTTTAAAGGATTTCTTAATTTTGTGAGATGTTGTGAGGGAGACACAATTTGACAAATTAAATGTAGGATGCCAAATATGTGAAGGTGGATTTACAGTTTTCCCCTGATAAAATTTTTTTCACATACACACATGCCCACTCTTTACATTCATTTTCTAATCCGAGGTAGCAGGTACTGAAGCAGAACCCTTTTTCTGTTACAGTGATACTACACTGGACATCTGTATTGAAGTTAAAATTTTGGTATTACTGCAACACTAGTTGATGGAAAGCTTTGCTGGGTTTAGCTTTTCTTTATTATTTTTTCAACTCAGATGTAATAGCATTTGTAGTTTTCTTGCATCACATCCTTCAAAACAATTCCTGGATCCAAAATTGAACCACTTCTTTCTTGTGCCATGACCACCATTTCCAGAAAATGCCATCAAAATCTGTGGAGAAATTTTTGAGTTATTGCAGACAAACAGACATATTCCAGCAAAAACATAACGTCCTTGGTAAAGAAAAAAAAAAGTAACTCCTTTTCAGTAACATGAGGCAAAAGCAACAAGTTTCTTACTAACCCTGAAAAATCCTTATACTCTGTTCAAGTCTGAGTGATTTCAGCTTGAGTGTTGAGTGAATTTGTTGCCTCTAATTTAAAAAGTCCACTTATCCTTGATCACTGACAATTTCACACTGCATTTTCCATCCTTTCTCTGTCATTCTAAAAGAGTGATAATAAGACTTTACTTGTTATGCAGCCTCACAGGTTTTATCTACATTTTTGAAAATTAAAAGTAAGAATGAATAGGGACTGACATATACAGTGAGTCAGACAGTTACCCCTGGTTACTCCCTGTCTTGGTGCAAAGAGGATAACAGCAGGGGGTGCCAGATATCAGAGGGCAGCTTTTTTTAACCGTGGTCTTTTCATCAGGCTGTGCCCTTTACTGTAAAGGAGACGTCCAACAGCCCCATTTGTCAAGCACTGTGATGCTTGCAATGATTTCCCAGAGTCGCTCGCAGCACTGAGTACATGATTCATTCACAGAATCCCTGGAGGTGCTAGACTTGATTACATGAGCATGAATGCAGCATACTGTTGTCTGCTCTACAGGCATCTAAAAATGTCATTTTAAACAACTAAGAATCACATTGCTGCTATCTTCCATGGTATCTCATTCGAAAAAATACATTATATTGAACTTTGGAGTTAATCATTCAATATAAAGGTAACTTTGAACCTTAAAGGTGAGGATTGCTTCACTGCAGTTATGCTGAAATGGAAAACAAGTTACATTGAGTTAAGCAGTGATTCCTACAGAGATCATTTACTTCAGTTTTAGAGCAACTGCTTGCTATAATAACCTTGCTTTATCAAGATTTTAGGATTAGATGTAAATGCACAGATAGAAATACACTACACCTGAAGAGAAGGAAAAGGCCCATCTTTTAACTTCCATGACAAAAAAACATTAACATTGAAAACATTGAAAACTAATATAGAAATAAGATATGTACATAAAGTAGTAATGGACAATAAACAAGTAAAATCAATGGGAGTACAGACCAGATATGATCATTCAATTATTAACTGGCACATCTTGCTAATTAATAACCTTGCCCTGACAATCTTTTGATGCTAGGAATGAAGTTAAAGCTTGTTATCAATCCTTAAGATAAATGGTGCCACAGGCCATAAGGAAGCAAATAACTCTGAGTAGGCATGTGTGCATTTTTACAGTTGGATGAAGATCTTGGAATAACTTTGCTTCAACACTACTTAAATGGAGTCTGAAGTTCAAACTTGTTATTAGCTACCTTTATATAAATGGTGCTAAAAGGCACATTATATAATAAGAAGGAAATATTTCCCATTCAATGTGTGTACATTCTACTTATTAGATGAAATTATGGGTATAACAACTTTGCTTTCACTCAAGTCTTAGCTGTCAGATAGAGTTAAAGCTGGTTATCTACATTCAATATACTTAGTGCCAAATAAGATAACGCATAATAAGGAAATATTTCTTAATCAGCATGCGTATATTTACTCATCAGATGGAGATAAACAGTGGGTATAATGACTTTTATCACTGTTTTGATGCATTAGGATGGAATTAGAGCTTGTTTTTAGCTAACCTCAACGCAATTGTTGTTAATAGATAAATAATACAATGAGAATCAAATATTTTGCACTCAGTATACATACATTTTACCTTTTAGAAAGAGAAATGGAAGTAATAACTTGATACAGCTTGATGGAGTTGAAGCTACTTAGCTTTTTCAAGATGTATAAAATGATAAAAAGAAAATGTTTCTCACTCAGTATGTGTACAATTTACCAAATGAATAGAGATTCAAGTGAAAATACTCTGCTTTTACTAAGGTTTAATTCTGTCACATATGGTCAAAGCAAGATTTTCACTTGAAAATAAATTCTCACAAAATATTTACAGCTGGAAGGGATTCATGGGTACATGAATCACTTTCAGTTGAATTTCCAACATTATCAGGTGGGTATTGTTTAAAATGCAGAAGACTGCCCTGTCTTGCACTGTTAACAAATCCTTGAAAAACATCCTGGATCCGCATCTGATCCTGTCAACAATTTAACAAACAAACTAACAAACACCAGCGAAGACAAAACCTCCTTGGCAGAGGTAATTAAAAATAAATAATAACATAATGAGTATCTAACTCAGCATGTATACATTTGGTCTATAGAGATGTTATGAGTATTAGACAATTGCTGTTATAGTAACCAGATGAAGCTGGATGGAGTTAAAGCTAGTTACCAGCTCACAATCAACATAAATGATGGCAAAACTGTCTAATGAGAGGCATAAGATTTCTAACTCATTAAACCTTTACCTCTTGAGAGGATGTACTTATAATAACTGTATTAAAGTTCTATTTTGATGCAGACGGATGGAGTTAAAGATTGCTATAACCCTCAAAAATTGGTCCTAAAAATAAATAATAAAATGTAATATGATATTTCTCACACAGCACAAGTACATTTTATTTTGGATAGAAACATGGGTTTGCTTTAACAGTAATTTGATGCAATATGATGACTTGCCTGTAAAATCTCTTTCAGAAAGCTTCAGAATATTTTGTTCACATCATTGCTTGCTTGCTAAACAGGGAGGGGTCTCATTATGGTTTTTTAGCTTGGGCCTCCAGATGACCTGAACCACCACTGTAACCACACATATTTGACATATTTTACATTTCATGTCATTTGATTTTCAGTGGGTTTTTTCAACTTGCAATATGTCTCACCAGAAGAAAATATATCAACAATGTATTAATCTTTTTTCAATTCTGTGCAGCCCTGGCTAGTGGAAGAGTTTTATGCCTTAAAGGTTTTAGGAACATTACTGAGTAAAAGAGTGGATTTTTCTTTTTTCCTATGTGTCTCACAGTTCAAAGGATAAAAAGGGAAACATTTCCGGGAAATTCCTCAGGGAAAAGCCTTACCAGTGCAATTGGATAAGAGGATTATGTGTGCTTGAGAGTTGTGGGAGAGTGAGTTTTTTATCCCTTTAATTCCTCGTACACAATGTGAACTTAAAGGGGCACTGTGGATTAGAGTATGAGAAATACAGAGAGTTTTACAGATACGTCTATATATTTTTCATATTAGATAAACTGAAGGAAAGTAATGTTTGTATCAATAAAACTTATTTTAAATTACAATAATCTTATGACTTTTGACTTTCTCTGGCCATTGGAAAAAGCAAAGTTGAATGATTCTACTCAAAAACAAAAACATGACAGGCCCTAATGCTCAGAAAAAAGATTGGTTTTAGTAATCCCACTACCATATCATGCTTATCTGCACAAAGATCTTCTGTGTGAAATTTTTATTCTACATGAAGATTAAGTGCTCTATTTTTATTGTTCTAAAGAAAACTTATTGTTTGTAGTACATATTCAAAAATGTTGGATAAAACTCAAATAGAGGTCCCAAACAGCTCCTATTGGGTCATTCATTGTTTGCAATAATCAAAACTGCAGGGTAACTCTTACCCACTGCCAAAATTACATAACAGATTGGAAAAATATTAGAAAAAAAATAGTTCCACACAAGATCCACCAACTTTTCCAAAATACGCCAACATACTTCAGCAAATACAATCGTGCCCTCCCTCTCCTTTTGCTAAAACTTTTTGCCGTTTTTGACTCAACCACTATTAGGACATGGAGATTTATCATTTTCAAATGGCATTTAGGACCTTAGAGAATTTTCACAGCCCTTTGACTCTAACCAGAATATAATTATAACATATCCTGGCATGTTAAATACCATTTGTGTTATTTATTCGCAACACTGTATGACAAGTTATTGTCAAAAATGTGAAAAACTTAACCTGATGCACCAAATGGACTGTTCAAATTATTTCACAAGTCCATCTGGGAAAGAGCCCCTTGAAAGTGCTTGGGAATGGTCAGACCCATTCAGCAGCATATCCAGCAGGTGATTAGATGATCATTCTGTCAATCACATTCATTATGGGCCATTCAGATAATGTTATAAGCAGGCGCTACTGCCATGGTGTAAAGGACAGAACGTGAGTCACATCATAAAATAAACTCTTGGCAAAACATGTCGGAAGTGGAGCAAAAAATATCCTTTCTGATGCAAGGTTGTGGAAAATGATCCTATCTTGAATGTTAACAAATCTTTTAAAATTCCTGGATTCACATCCAGATCTGGATCACCACCAAAATGTAATCAGTGCTCTGTCTTGTGCCATGACCAACATTCCCTGAAAATGTCAAGATCTGCTGAGAAGTTAAGGAGTTATCAACCAGATAATGAGGTCCCTCTTGAAAATGAGATGCAACATCTCAAGGGGCTTACCTTTAATACACTTATATTCAACAAAGGAAAATATGGTGCTATACAAATAAAGAGGTACTGATTGAATCTATATTCAGCAGAGATGGATGTGATGATGACAAATTTATGATCCGGGCATCCATGGGTTTGTCACTATCATAATTCTTGTCTTTAGTTCTTTTGTCTTGGCCTGGATGGATACATCTTTGGATGTATGTATGTGTATACACAAATGTGTATATTTATATTTTTGTAAATATGCATATATGTGCACCTATAAAATGAAGAGTATGGCTTCAGCCTGCTTTATTTCAAAGTGCCTTGAGATAACACTTGTAATGAACTGGCACTATACAAATAAAAATTGATTGTTTGATTGATTGCCTTTCAGCTAAGAATTTTTGGGGAATGATTTTATTTCAGTATTGCCCAGCCCTACTTTGATCAACTTTTAATAAGCCTTTTATTTGAAACAGATGATAATAATAGGATGCTTTTCCAGACTTTCTTAATGAAAGGTTGCAACCTCGACTGCAACCTCTACTCGTGTAATACTAAGAGGTTACCCATGATCCCTCTGTTTACCTATTAGAGGATTACTGTTGAGGATTACTGATACTGTGTGCAGGTGTTGCTGTTATTGTGTCACATGCTGCTGTGTAAATACAACAGGCCCTGCGCCGTGCGTCATGACGTAATCACACATGGAAGTCAAGTTATGAGGGAAGTTATGAGAATGAAAGCTGCTGCACCTTTCACACACTCACACTGTTCCTCCAGGTAAAAGAAGGAGGAGGAGGTATAGTTGGGGAGGTGAAGGGGGGGAGGGAGGGGTCTCTGCTCCTGGTCGAGCCTGACGGTTCCGCACTATTGGCTGTCAGCAGGGGGACTCTCTCTTACCTGGTCTACCTGTGCGAAGGTGTGCCATTCGTCATCGTCCGAGTCCAAATCAGGATCTGCTTTTCCTTCCTCCAGCAGCCCGGAGAGGTAGAAGTCGGCCAGGAAGGCTGGGAGCTGAACCAGCGACTGTATCAGGACTCCGAGCATGGAGCCTATCACGTCGTGGAGCGAGGAGCGAGTCAGCGAGTGGCTCCAAGGTGAGGAACATAGTGTGGGAAGGTGGTTGTTTTTTTTCACGCCCTGATCGCCTCACAGGTACTTTGGCTCGGACCGTGGCGTCAGAAATAGAAGCGCCACACAAATCCTCTTGGACTGAAAGGTGGAGGTGGAATGAGGAAGTGGCCTTAAGCCTGGAGAAGAGCCACCACAGTGGTTTCTGATGAAGGTGGTGGGATCTTTGGAAACAGAGACCATGGCTGCTTGTTTACCATCATGTTTACAGTACGGATGCACTGGTCATATTGATTGTTTTAGCCACTCTTCTGCTTACAAGGCACCGTGTAGCTTATTGATCACACCCATTTGACCTGCATGAGCTTTTAATTTATATCTAATAGGATAAAAAGTTATATATTACAACTAACATGCTGACTCATACTGTACAGGCACATTGCTGCACCGGAAAGCCAATTAACGTTAGCTAGCTGTTGCTTTAATATTCAAATTCTTTATTTACATCCTTTTATTTGTATTAAAGGAAAACTGTCAACGTGCATTTTTCTGTTTCACTTTTAGAAAACAAAATGACAGCCTTTTTTTGCTTTTCATGGAAAAATGCCTCCATAAATTCTACTTAAAAAATTAATAAATATGTTTCCTACAGTACATGTAAATTGTAATTAGCACTGAGGATCTAATATATGAATTCATTGGGCACATTCATTTTCAGTTCTAACTTAAAGGCTAACAGATCTGTAAAAGCTAATTTATGTTATTTTACTGTAACATTCAAGTGGCTTTATTTTAGTTTCTACATTAAAGTCTGAATTCTAACCTTTTCACAGACTTAAAAATAATCCAACCTCTATTTTCTTCACCAATTGTCCTTATTCTGGTTGGTACGTTACATTGGAAAAAAATGCTGTCTTAGATCACCCAGTATGTTAAACTACAGTAAATTCAAACTACCACAAACACTGGAGGTTAATTTATGCCAGTTTACTGTTATATTTAAGATATAATCCACCACTTATCTGCCCAGGTTATACAGATGGAAATCAGTCAGATAAAGCTGGAACAAAGCATTTCCTTTTTTTTTTTAAGAAAATAATGTTATCTTTTTACATTTCCCTGATTTGAACTTAATGACTATAAAGACTAAACTGATTAAGAAAAACATGCATCAATTTTTCTGCTTTAGAAGCAAATAAATACATTTAGATACATTAAACAAAAATGAGTAGCGTCAGACTACCTTTCATGCCATCTTATTTTTATTTTTAATAACATCTATGTTTCTGTGTAACAGGAAAAATGCTCTTATACAACACCCAGTATGTTGACCAAGAAAAAATAATTTAAGCACAATACATTAAAACTCTTTAGCCACAGTGGAAAGTTATGCTGTCTTAATGACGATTCAGTGTTTCCGCTATAGTTCATTAGGGACACCCCCGCCTTGCCAACAGGATCCACCCCCAAATTTCACAACGCGAAAACGCCGCGCTGCTGTCTTGAATCACACTGCGGAGCACTTAGCGCCCACTGTAGTTTATCAAGGCAATTCCACTGCCCGCGCTCTAGCGCGGAGGCGCCACGGCGCTGGAGATTCGCTTCAGGTCTATTTTCTGCGCGGCCGCTTCCAAACCTCGTAAATTCACTGTCGTTCAGAAAGGAAGTCAAAGGTGTGGAGTTCCCGGTACTTTCAGGCCCTGTTTATACCGAGACGCTCTCACCTGACACGCAAAGGTTTTTCCTTTGTGTCCTCAAAATCGATCTGCGTTTCAGTCAGAGACCCGAGAACGACTGAAAACGCTGTAGCGTGCATGCCAGTCCAGTAGACGGTGATGTAGGTTTGCAGAGAAACAGCGCTGTTACAACACACGTACGAAGAAGAAAACTTTTCACAAACAACAACGGCGAGTGGACGCAGGAAGACGCTGAAGATTCTTGTCCGGACAACAAATCTGCCTGGATAGTCTCGTCTGGATAACAAACCGAGCACGATAAGCAGCACACGAGTTACTCGGTAGACGGCCGAAGCTGTTGTTGTTCCTGGTATGCGCGCGCAGCCTTCACGTGAAAGAGTACTGCGCATGCGTAAACGTAAGCGTTTACCCCTGAAGCGATGAATCCTGTTAACATGAGGTCGGCTGGCAATGCGTTTTGAAAACTCTCCACCTTGGACCCTGGTTTCAAAAGTTTGCGGATTCAAGCACTCCGGGCACTGGTCTCATGTAAACGGGAGGCTAAAACGCAACCAAAACTCTTCGGATACGGCCGAGTCTTGTAAACAGGGCCTCAAACACGACTCCATAGACGAAGAAAAGTGAATCGTGGAGGTACAGAAATATATATAACACCAAACATCCTTTCTCCAGGGAAATAGGCAGGTAGAAGTGAAATAAACCAAGAAGCTGTGTGGTTGAGACCAGCGAAGCGAACTTAGAGAAGCGAAGTGAGGTGTTGCTTACTTCTTAGTTTATAACATGCTTTATTAACGTGTTACATCGCTATTCACACGAGAGCTTGTGACTCTCCGGGGACCACCCCCCTCCCTACAGGGCTGCGGCGCTCCGCTTTAAGCGCTTTCGCGTTATGTGGAATTTGGAAGCTGCGCACGGGTCACCAGCGTCAGTCTGGCTTTGATTCAGCATGGCTGTCAGACGTGAAATACTCTGTGTGGCTGTACAAGACCGAACTTGGTGAGTGAATTGATTAATTTGGATAGATACAGTGGTGTAGTCTACGTGAAAAGCAGGTACGCGCCGTATGTCCACTGGAAAACGGCCCGAAAGACCGAAAATAAACCGCTCACAGTATTTGCCCTCCGTGTGCCGGTGAGCGTAAAGACGCAGATAGACACGCATCTCAGGCACAGTAAGGGATCATCAGTCACTTTGTGTGATATTATAATTCAAACGGTGTCTTGATGGCTCATGTGCACTGTTTAAGTGAACACAAAGACTTAAAAAATGACGAGTCAGGCTTTCGATGAATCAAAACTGCACATTCTTCAGCAGTCCTGCTATTGTTTTCACTCACTGTTTTCTGAATAATGAATTCATCCTGAGGTATCCTGCATCACTTATTCTCCATGATATAAGAACAATCTTTGAAGGATCAAGCTTCAAATACAATCTACTAGTGCAATGGTTCTCAACCTGTGGGTGGAGGCCCATAAGTGGGTCTCAGAGCTGTATTTAGTGTATGGTGTATAAATCAGGTAAAATGTGACAAAATGTCTTCAGTGTATGGAGGCCTCAAGAGGACAAACATCCATCAGAGTATGTCAGAGTATACCCACTAGAATAAACCAGATTATACCACTAGATAGATAGATAGATAGATAGAAAAATAAACTGAAAATGATTAATATAGAAAGATAGATGGATGAATGAATAAGTAAAAAATGATAAATATAGATAGAGAGATAGATAGATAGATAGATAGATGAATGAATAAACAAACAAACTGATTAATATAGATGATCCCGAACAATGGACCGCGCTCATTCCGGCCCAGCCCCCCCAGAGTAAAAGGATTAACAGCACATTGTAGGAAAAAGTTTGGTTGACATGATCACAGCAATGGCTCAATGAGTGAAATATTTGAATTGCAAAATACATAAAAAATAGCATCAAAAAAGCTATTGCAATAAGCAACCACAAAATGAAAGTACATACAAAAGACAGTCATAAATGTCAAATTTGGTTTTTGTTTTGACTCTTTTTTAAAATCTCAGAATAATGATACTAGTATGTCTTATTTTTAAAATACTTCTGAAGATGTCCAGTAAACAAGCAAAGTTAACTTTTAATTATGGAAATAGGGTAAATATAATGGATATATTTACTCTTAGGGCCTCTAGAGATAATAATGATCCAACAGTCGTATGATAGTACAACACTGGTTGTGGGGTACTTGTTAAAACTTGAAGTATAGTTTGTCATTCAAGTATCACTCCCTGACATATTATGTTCATGGAAGTATGTGAGCACGGATTTAAGTTATGAACAGAAGAACTTTATATACCAATGTAAAAAAGTTTTTTAGAAATACGAGATAAGATGGAGTATTTGTGCATCAAATAAATGAGTGTGTAGGAAAAGAGTAAGTAGATGAATATAATAATATAAATATAATGTATATGTGCATGGTAGTTTATAAGTAGATAATTAAACACTGCACTGACTCATGTAAGTTGTAAAGAAATAAAAATAAGCAGGAGCATGTGCACATGGACTTAAGTACTAAAGAGGGAAAAGGGTATATTTCTATGGAATAAACTTTTATATGATTTATAAAGAAGCAAGCATATGAGTAAATGTTCATGGAACAAGGAAGTGGACAAATAACCAAGGAGAAAGAGTATGTTGACTTAAGTAAGGTATAAATGAAAAGAGGTTTGTGAGCATTAAACGTAGTGTTGAATAAATAAAGATAAGTGAAGTATGCTTGCATAGACTAAAGTAATGTAAAATGAAAATTACACAGTATGTGCATGGAGTGTCATAGTGAACAAAGAAACAAGTTAACAGAAATATGCACCTATGGACTAAAGTGATGTATAAATTAACAAAATAAATGTGGATTGTATAAGGAAAAGAAGTGAGTAAAGAGATTTGTGTGCACTGACTTCTGTAAAGTTAAAATGAACGGAAATGTAGGTGCCACTAGTAATGATATCAATGCTATTAAATAATAAATCAAAACAAGATGTGTCACTTGTCAAAATATAGGAGATAGCTTACTGACCTCATTTTAACTTACAAATATATTACTTCCAGTTAATTAGTCACTACTTTGATTGAATAAGAAATTAAGCAGTCAAGTTTTAAGGTATCCAACACTGAGTTAAAAAACTACTTGGCACTTTAACTTCATCCCAACGACCCAGTTAACAGATTCAAATCTACCTGCAGAGCAGAGCAGTAGTGTTTTTCTTTTCTTCTTAAAAAAGAAGAGGCCACTTAACTGTGGATGCCTGCAGCCCTGCTGTTAGTCCACGCTCCCTCTGCGTGTCTCTGCCTGCACATGCTTCAGACTTCCTGACTTTGCAAGGTTATTGTATCTGTACTGCATGTTGCAAAAGCCTGAGTACATATTCTCATTTTTGTGGGTGTTTTACTTTTAGGTCTGGATGCCCCCCTGCATCAGTACCCGGTGTCAGAATGGTGTTTATCGGGTTTGGATCTGCTCCAGCTGACCTCCAAGGACCTGGAGAAGTTGGGAGTGTATAAGATTGGACACCAGGAGCTGATATTGGAGGCTGTGGAGAAACTGTGCTCTTTGGTGAGTACTGGAAGCGGATTCATGCATGCTTGTGTACAGTGTGTGTCCATAGCAGCACTCTGTGTATCCAAGGCTGTGTGTGTTATGGTGCAGTCTGGATATTTACTGAGCAGTCAGCTTCCTGTCTGGCTGTGGTGTCATGTGATCTGATATCTAGAGGTGCATTTTTATGCTGTAGGGTTAGGTCTTGCAAAATACTGCATTTTAAAGATATTTATCGTATTTTCAATTAAGATATAGGTGCAGACTTAGTGTTTACATTGATATATTTGTTTGTGTTGATTTTGACTCTGAACACAACCATTATTACTCAACCTGACTCACCAGATATCTATAGAAAATATGTCACAGCCATCTGGGTAGCATCCAACAGACAGTGTAGGGGAAGGGAAGAACCTTTAAACAAATGGAAAGGGGATTGAACAAAGTTTGCCTGTCACACTCAGTGCAGTCACTTCTCGCTTTCAGCATGACTAAACCAAGCTCATAGCTACCTCCTCTTCCTGCTCAATGGAAAATAATTCTGGTCATTTTTTGACCAGAAACAGATGTATTTGTTCAAAGCTTTGTATGTTGGATCTGCCTTGACAGATAATGGAATCTGGCTAATTCAGGTAATTAGAGAGGTTAGCCAGACCTAATACGCTGTTAAAATAGTTTACACCAGTGCTAGAATTGATGACTATTCTGGAATTAGTCTCACGCGGAGGGACAGACTATGATTTATGCAGGATTGTAGCCCGACCCAACAGTCGTAGGGTTTTCGGACCTGCTGGCCATGACAATTGGTTGTTTCCTTTTGTGTGTATTGTATACAACAACAAAAACCTTGTCTGGGACACCTCACGACTCACTGTTTGTTTGATTTTTACTTTGCTTATTACTATTTGTTCTGTCACAATGGAGACATTAACCAATAAAAACACAAATTGCTTTTCACGTACAACAGTTACATATGTAAACAAACCAATGTTATGGAACCTGGAGACGGTGGAGAAGTTTGTGTGAACAAAGTAAAAACAGCATCCCTGCCTTTATGATGTGTTGTAGAGGGACCACCGTCGCAGGCTGAGAAAGGAGAAATGTCGGAGATAAAAAGCAAAAGCACCTTAGCACCTTGGCGAGAGCTGATAGCATTTAGCTTCAAGTTAACATACTGTATCATTCAGTGAAACATTTAAAAAGAAAAAATGTACAGTTCTTCATATGTCTGTCCTAACATCAAATCAGCATTGTAGTGTGCACAGTTTATTGTCTCCATGTTCATGTAGTCTGACATCCTGACCATCTTGACCAACAGACTAGCAAATTGTGTAGTCTACAAGGTGCATGAATGTCCCTCTGCACATCTCTAAGAAAAATATGGATATCTCCCAAAAATGATGCAGATTAACCTACAAATCTTATGTTTGGAAATATATTTATTTATTGTATTTTGTATTTACAGTAGGTGGCCTGTTCATGGTCTTTTATTTATCAGGTGGTCATTGATCAGCTTGGTGTTGAAGTGGAGTTTGATTTAGGTGAAAATTGTTTACATGAACTTGAAGTTGCATTTGTTCCCTTCAATTTGATCTGCATTATGTTTCTGAAAGTTTATTGTACTCTTTGATGTACATGATTTCAGACTAGCTCAGTTTGGTTCCATTAGGGTTCCAGGGGTTAATCAAGGTGGCATATACAACCCTGTTTTGTGCCTTAAATGACCGAATTTGCTGAGACTTTTGCAACTTGCAAGTCCGATTTTATTGCCTCACTTTTCCTCCTTTAATCCCCCTTAAGCATATCAGATCCAAACAGTTCCTTTATTTTTGTAGCTAACATTAAATGACCCTGATACTTTAGCTGCAGCCAAATCAGATTAACAACAAACATTTGCTTTATACTCTACATGCAAATTTCAGGGAAAGTTTGCACTCTGTAAAAAAAAAAAAAAAAAAAAACAGCATCCTCTGCCTCTGTGTTGTTTCTTAATATATAATTTTCTGCTGCTTAATTAAATTTCCTCCCCATCCAATTTTGAGAGGGAGTTTCAGGACACTTACATAGTGATGTTGGTGTGGGTGTGGGGGAGTTTTTTTGTTTCCAGAATGGCTTTTGTTTCACTGGACTAATTAAGCCAGGCATAGCTCCAGCTCTGGTGGTGTAACAAGCACCAAGAAATGTCTCCTGCACGCTGTGGGGTTGTTGTATTATTGTTTGAGAAAGTAATTAACAGTCTAGATTCAAGTCTGTGTGAATGAAAGTAAATAAACCCCCTTGTAGAATAATCTTGCATTTGTGTGATATTGTAAGAGAGGAGTTTAGATCAGTTTCAAGGATTTTCAGTTTAAATGTGAGTGTGTGTGAGTGCATGTGTATGAAAATCTCCTATCAGTGATGTGTGAGGTGCTAACACAGGGCTCATTCATAAAAAGCAAGCAGCAGACACTCACATGGAGCAGAC
Organism: Cetoscarus ocellatus; assembly: GCA_037902135.1. Classification (NCBI taxonomy): domain Eukaryota; kingdom Metazoa; phylum Chordata; class Actinopteri; order Labriformes; family Labridae; genus Cetoscarus; species Cetoscarus ocellatus. Next base: position 2,655,069 of record JBAMNC010000815.1, read on the forward strand.
CAAACACGTTAGAGAACACTGTTACATAATTAACAACTACAAAGTCGACAAGGCCATGAAAGATTCATGTCCACTTGTTGACAGTGGATTGTTGCGGCTGGTTGATGTTTCACAACAAAAGCCTGAGCAGTCCGAGCCTCTCGGCCATCGCTGAGTGGGTTTGACAATAATGAACTCCCTCTATTGTTTGCAGTATGGAAGAGAAGAGGCTGTTTCTTGTTATGTAGGAACATTTATTTTAAGCCACAGTTTGATGTGGCAGCTTTGCCTAAATTGTGTTCAAGTGACTGAGATGTGTGTCTGATTTGAAGTCTTGCATAAATATGCTAATTAAAAAAATCCAACGAGCTTTTATTATACTAAAACAAAATAGCAGCATTTACAGTAGGAATAGAGCTCAATCAAGCCCTCTCTAAAACAGATCCAACTTAATAACTAATTTTAAAACATGCAGGAAAAAGTGTCTGAATGAATATGAATTAACTAGAAATCAACACTAAATTATGACTCAAGTTGAGGACAGCTCCACCCTGTAGGTGATGGGTAGCTGCATCAATCAGAAGGTTGAGGGTTCAAGCCTAGCTCTGGCTGTCACATATCAATGTGTCCTTGGGCAAGACACTGAACCCCAAGTTGCTTCCACTGCTGTGTCAGTGGTGTGTAAATGGGTATGTTAGGGTAAGGATGTATTAGCCAGTACTAATGGACACAGAATAAGGACTCAGAACAATCAGTGAGTGAATGAGTGGATGTTACCTGCAGTGTAAAGGCATTCTGCATGGTCAGAAAGGCAAAAGAAACACCAAATAAGCTCAAGTCTATTTACCATTCAAGTCTCGTCTGTTGGTCCAAAACCTCTTATTTCCATTTGAATGAATTTCATTTTTGCAAACAGTTCATTTGGTCACCTTTCATGTTGATGAGTGAGTGCTAAAGTGCTTTTTAAGTACAAAAAATATTTATAATCAAGACAATGTAATATTTATTTATTTAGTAGAAGAGAGCAACTTTTTCATTTTCTGTAAGGTAACAGTTTTGTAGATAAGAGGTTTGTGCCTGACAGCAAAAATATGTTAACTTATGATGACTGTAAGGGTATGTCCACAATCACCTAGTTTTCATAAACAGAGTAACGCTGATCTAGCTCTATTCTATATTCTCCCTGTCTGAGACACAAGCTCTTGCCTCTTTAAGGTGCCCCCCCCCCCCCCCCAACTCTGTGGCAATTGGTCTGTTCAGCACTGCTCTGTGCCATGTTGTCAACAACTCTGTCTGCATTCATTCTAATGCCTCTGCTCTGCACTGTGCTTGCTACCAATAAGCTTTGGGCTGTAGTTGATTACAAAATAATGGTTAGACATCATACTGGAAGATCTATTTGGGGATCCTGGGGAACAAGCTGATTATGGTGTATAAACATGGGGAGCAGGAGAAATCCTGATGATGCAGACTTTGTCTTGTCCTTAGAGGCTCTCTATCACACACAGGAAATGTGTTTAACACATTAAAGAGCATATAAAACTTGAAAACATAATATTGGCTCTTTAGCATTAAATCTGATGTGACATTTGTGTCACATCAGATGTACTTACTTTTCTAGCTATAGTTAAATGCTTTATCTGCTTTAATAAGTTGAGATCTTAAGAAAAAAACGTTACTTTCACAAATTATAACTGCAAATTATAGTTGGATAAATTATTGGATGCGGACTCATTTTGGGCTTCCATTCATCATTGGCTTTCAGACATAATTTTCTACCAGTTCCACATTAGTGACCCACAGAAAACAGCTTAATGACCCACTTTTGGATCTTGAATAGGGATCGACTGATATGGATTTTTTAGGGCCAATGCCGATACCAATTTTTTTCCATCACCCTTAGCCGATGACCGATTATGGACTGCCAATTTTTTTGGGCTGATATTTGTGGCCGATACTGCTTTTGCAGAGCAAACAGCTCTAAACACGTTTTTTAGAAACACTGACACAATTTAGTACTACACACAAAACATTTCTCCCATCATTAAAGTTCGTCTAGTGCACGCTAAAGACCTCTCTGATAGCAGACACGGCTGCTCCACTCCGCTCTGAGGGAGAGAGCACACACACACATACACACACACACGACACGCATTTAACCTCAGCCCGGTGTGCGCTGAATTAAACTCCTACAAACACCATGGAACTGAATTGACAACGTTGACATTACTTAATCCTTAAACCGGTGTTCGTAACAGCTGTACATATTAGCCTTCAACTACATCAACAGCTCCCTAAATACAATGGTAAGCAGCTTTAAAGATGAAGCATTCAACAGCATTCCTGTTTTTCTGACCCACAAACTTAACTATATTTTCAAGCACATATATATTACATGCACTTGGCATTTATGTTTTCTATTTCAAAGTGGGTGGCAATATTTCAACTAAGTTTAACTGTTAGAGGCTAATTGAGGGTTTAAAACTTATTGTTGTTGTGAAGGAGCCTCCAAGTCAATGCTGCTTTCATCACTCTTGCAGTGGGGGAGGGGTAACGCGTCTGCATGTGCTGCAGGGTCTTCCGGCAACACAGAGCTGCCCATGGATGCCTGTCTGTAAATCATGCCGCGGAAAAATACATCGGCGAACCCACTTGGGAATCGGCTGATGCCGATTCAAGTAAAGAACCCAAGTATCGGTCGATCCTTAATCTTGACACACCATTTGACAACTACTAATTTGTGTTATATCCATGGATACTTTAAGATGTAAAATTGGGCCTTGATTGTTCAGTTACAGTGATGTGTTGATGTAGCTTTAAACAAAGTACACTTTATCAACTGTTAGCCTTTCTTGTCCAAAAATCTAATTTCTGACTGTCTTAGGAGTAGTGAAATAACATTTTCACTCTTTTGAGACGGGTTTGATTTGTTTTAAAAGAGTAAACAACACTTACTATTTGACCAGCATGTATAAGGAACACAAATTTTAATTCTGTAACATCAATAAAGTGTGCCATCTACATGTTTTGAGCTGTTTAGGTTATTTAATACCCTTTTGGGTCACTAAAGAAAAACAAAATGCACCCTCTGTGCTCATTTCTTGTGCTGAGGGTCTTTCTGTTGGAAAAGAGAAAGTAATTTATTAAACATTGCAGATTTATATGTTTAACAGCATTAGAGTATTCTTAGAAGATTTCAAAAGTGAAATCAACTATTCATATATGTGTATTTTATGATGTGTGTGTTTTCCAGACGTATGGCATAGGTGGAGAGAACCTACGCGGCCTCACGGAGAAGCTGCGTGCCGTGGCCCACACCCTTCAGATGGGCATCCAGAGCCGCTGGCGCCGCAACAGCTACGATGGAGGCAGCAGGGTCAAGCTTCCTGCGGGCGTCCTGCAGATTGTAGTGGAGCTCATCACTTCAGCCAAAGGACTCTTCTCTCTGCTCAACAGGTCTGTAAAGAGGAGAGTTATCTAACTGTTATATATACAGTACTCCAAATTCTCCTGTCCCGCAGTTATTTTTTACTCGTAAAGTGTTCTCCAGTGTCTCTCACAAAAATAGTGCTGGCAGAAGCTCTAGTTGCTGCAGGTTTTATGTAAAAAGGATTACTGGAGGGGAGAACCATTCACAAGTGTTTGTCTCTCTGGGATATTTTGTTTTTGTCTATTTTTACTGTTCCTGAAAATTTCTGTTTTCGATTTATCTTTACTTGACTCTCTGGGTAGAGATGTCAAATAACTGCATTATTCCTCTTCAAATATCATGAAGTGCTATCCTTATAGCCATGATTTTAACCAGAGTGTAGTTTTAGTGAAGAGGATAATAAGGAAGCAGTGACTGTGTGTAGACTGGCATGTGTACAATTGTAAAGATATAGTAAGAAGAGCAATCAACCATTTCACATTTTTACGTAGTGTATTGATTAGCAATGGCAGCTAACAGGTGAATATTATTTTTTTTACCTGGTTGAAAATCAGTGATTTCCATTTTGGAGCCCCAGTGTGGCACTGTCATGACACGTAAGTCAGCTTTTGTCATTGCCTGGGCAAAACAATACCAGATCTCATCTGCCAGCTTTCCTCTTTATGACTGAGGTGCAGGAGTATTTATGGAATTCAGTTTAACTAAGCTGAGTGCCATGCCATCAAAAAAGCAATAAAGCTCCTAAAAATGCTGGGACCCAGACAACACTTTTCTCCACAACCCTGTGGTAAAAGCTAAAACACACATACAAATTGAAACTCTTGCTACTGTGTTTCCTAACTGAAGCTGCCCACAACAATGTGCCACCATGTGTTTTGGGGTCTTATTCAGTGTACACTGTACTCTGTGGCCCGGACAAACAAAGGGAACTACTGATAATGATAAACTTTTTTTCTGTCATGACACAGCTGCAGTTATTTCAATTAGTGTAATTGAATTTATTAGCATATTTTGAAATTGGTGGTTTGGCTCTGATGGAGCCTCTCCCTGCCTTTCCACGAGCTGATAGTGGAAGCTGTAAGCAGGAACAGCACATATTCTTGCCCTCCTTGCAGTTCACAAGACCAGCATGAGGCAGGGAGAGAAGCATCAAAATCCTCCAGAGCACGCATCAATGTCAACTTAAATTGGTTAAATTGGAGAGTAGCATTAAGTAGGAGGAGCAGGGGTGGAGGAGGGTTGCAAAGCAGCTTGCAGCAGGAGCAGTGAAGAGTAGGCAGGCCAGAGCAGTGTTTTTGATGTGTTTGGATCAGTCGTTCTGCTGATTGGGAAGTAAAGAACAAAAAATTTGTCATAATAAATACTTGCTCCACCATCAGAGGAAGAATAAGAGACATAATACAAGGGAGAGGGGAGCCTTTTGTGTAACTTTCACTCATATATTCAGCAATGCTAAATAACACATTGATATTTGATATATAAATTTTACACATTTCATTTTGTGTTTTCATAAAAAAGGCTTTAACATACAGAAATCTAAGGCATGTCTTTGAACAAAAGACACTTAAAATACACAAAGGCTTATCTAATTGATTAAAATGTCTCAAAATGCAGGTTTCTTGGTAAGATTGCATATTTTAAACAGCAACAAGTGGCTTAAGTGTTGTACAAAGCACCAAAGAAACGCCACATATAACCAGAACAATCAAATAGAGCATTCAAAGAGCAAACATCAAAAGAGTTCAATTGAATAGGTCTTTACTGTCAAAGCAAAACAATGGAGGGCAGTTTCAGCAGCTCTTTGTCTGCAGCAGCTCAGACAAAACACAGGAACATTGAAAGCATAACATAAAAAATTCTGTAGCAGAGGACACTGCTGTCTAAAAATGCTCAAAAATAAAGTGGAAAAGAAGTGTCAAACCCTAGGCCTCAACAATAAAGGACAATGGTTAAGAAGTGTTGATATGACTGCTGAATGAGAAGGAGGGTGCTTCATTCAGCAGCTAGTGTTAACAACAAAATAACAAACACCAAAAAAATGGAGAAGATGCAGGATACAAGCTGCGTTTTCTGGACATAAGGAGAAAACAGCTTGAAATGTATTCTGAGGTAAGATTTTAAGAGTTGACAGAGAGGGTAAATCTGATGAAGGAAAGATGGTTCTTCTACTGTTTAAAGGGCTTGAGACCAAAGTGTGGTCCCTCCTAAGTGTAGGAATGGAGTTAGGAAGCACCTGTCAGATCATTAAGATAGAGGCAGTGTAAGACAAGGCAATTCATCATTATTTTTAGAGCTACATTCATATATACAACAAAATATAAGACGAATTGTGGAGAAATATAGAAGCACACACACACAATATGTTTTGTAAATGACTATGACAAATTTGTGAAGAAAGCAAACATATGTATGTTGCTAAGAAGTTGAGACTATTGGATGATTAAAAAAATAAATGCTGATTTAATTCAAAATATAGACGGAAATAAGAAAGAAGGAAGTGAAGTTTTGGGAAAGCTGCAGCGAATAAAATGTTGAAAAACTTGATTCAATGAACTTAATGTAATGTGAAGTTATGTAGAAAGTCTCAGGTTCTTTGGTAGTTTGTTTCGCAGGTGAGGGGCAGACAAGGTGAAAACTGCCCAAAGGCTCAGGAGGTCATTCTGGGCTTTAAAACTAACCTCAGGATCAATACATAACTGTACTGAGTGCCAGTGGAGTGCGGTTTTTTTGACAGGACACAGACTGGAGAGGAAATCATTTCAGTGCCCAGGATGATGCAGTGAGTTGTAGAGTCCTGTCTGTGTTTTTTTTTTAAATAGGGGTCAAAACCCCTGGAGGTCACCAGGGGGTGCTAGGGGGTCAAAGAAGATGGGACACAATAGGACAAAATTGAGAATCGGCTGATAACATCACTTGTGGCAATTTCATTTTTATGTATGCCTTTTTGGATCTTATAAATAAATGAGTATTAATTAACTGTATGTGTTTCCTTTTCTATGCCAATCTTTAGATTTCTCTGTCAGTCAACATTTGAGGACACATTGAATGTAACCACTTTATTACACAAGGCACATTTCTGATAATGAATTTTTCCTGTAGGTCACTGTTAGTTATTGTGGAAAGAGATTTAGAATTGCATTAAAAAGGGAAGTATTTTAAGAAGCATTGTAACCTTTGGCATATACCTTTGTGATGTACTAAGAGTCTTACAAATTGGCAAGAAACAGGTTTCTGCAGCAAGCTGTGGTTACAGGGGTGTCCTTACCTTGACAACAAAATCCAGGACTTTTGGATAGGCTATATAATAACATGAACAGAGTTGCATATCACAGGTCTCATATCTCTAGTTTGAAGTTTATGTTTTAAACCTTCTTGCTGGGTTTGACCGTGACCAGAGTTGAAATATTTTGGGCTTCATCCTTCCCTATGCTACAAATGAACACAATATCTCAAGTAAGCTTTGAGTAATTTTCTTTTGACTTTTAGCCAATCTGGCGCAAAGATGAACTGTTTGTATTTTAGAAGAGATAGGTCAGTGGTCAAGGTCATGGGGCCTCATGTTTATACCCCTGATTGTGAAGTTGTCTAAAGTTTGCAAGAATGCCCTCTCTAACTCATGGATAAACTTGTTAGATTCTGGATATCATAAGTCAAATTTTTTTGATGTACATCGTTTGACTGAAAATGTAATATCTGAAGAATGCTCTGTTATTATTATTATTTTTTAATCATGCACAAATATTTTCTCGACTTTAGGTTGGACTGATTCGATTTTTGAGGTCCACTATTAAGGTCATAACATCCCTGCATGTGAACTTGGTGAACAATAATGCTTTAATGGTCCCATGTCCTGATAAATCAATTTCCTACTTTAAATGGTGTCAGAAAGGGTTTTGGGGGTAGAAGAACATGACACCTTTCATCAAATCTCAGCTTTCAGAGAAAGATGCTATACTTCTTTCAAAAAATGCCCCCTAAATTGCCCAGTTTTTTTACTTTCTGGGGTTTATTGTGTGATAGCCATACAGCCCCCACCTACATGTGTGTGTCCTGATCATCACAGGCAGAGCCTTGACTATTTTGGAAGTCCCCTACATGGCCTGTAACAAGTCCTTCCCCTCCCATCAGACATTGTTTGGGCAGCCAGTCAGTGCAGAGTACATTATTATAACTTCCTGTAGCCTCCCTGCCCCCAAAGATCTGAGCATTTCTGAAGAGGAGGGTAAAAGAGCTGTATCTAATCCTCTACAGAGACAAAATTTTTTATTTTTATTTTTATTCAATTTCAATCAAATCCTTGCTTAAGAGACACCCAAGACATGATGTTAACAGTCAGATACACCAGGACATGGGACCTTTAGAGGGATTTGTCAAATTTTGCTCAAAAATCCTCCTCGACTGTGACTAGAGTGATTAGACTTTAAACCTTTTTCATATCTGCTGTAAACTTAAACTGATTTCTTTTCTTACTTGAAACTGAAGGATGAACTGATGGAAATTTGGACTTTATAGGTCAGTCCTGTGGCCTCATGCTCAGTCCGTGCTTATTAGAATTAGAGAAAGAAATATAAGAACCTTACAAACCATTTGACTGTATAAAGCCTGGTCAGACCTTCCTCTTAACCCATGTCTGTACACTTGTATACCATGTGAAGGCATAAAACTCCCTTGCAGTTTTTTATTTTTTTTTAAACCCTTTACTTCTGTACCTAATTTCTGTGCACCATATCCAGGTCATTAAAAGCAAATCTTCATCTGTTTTTCCAGGTATCAGTTTTCCCAGCTCAGCGGACACACCACCAGCAAGAACATCTTCAGCTACTGCAGAGAACTGGGAGAGATCGTCCACAGGGTTAGTCCAATTATTACCTTCTACAGTAATGACTGGTGATTGGTCCAGTCTGTCTTTGCTTGGTTTGCTGCTCGTGTTCATGAAAACGTGAGGTGTCTTATCTCAAGAGGAACCAAACAGGAGTGAATCATATCTCTCCTTCAAAGGGGAACAAATACCTGTTGTGTGGTCAGCTTCTTCCTCCCCTTAAAGTGCAGCAAGAAAAAAACAGACGCAGAACTCCCTTTTCCTCTGCTCAGCTTGAGTAATGCATTCTTTATCTTTACATTCCTGGCATATTTGTCAGTGGGTGTACCTTGAAGATGCTGATGTTGAAAGAATTGCTTAAGTAGGTGGCTGGTTTTTGTTTTTGTTTGTCTTTTTGTTGGTGCAGGAAATGTTTGATTAAAATGAATGAGGAACAATTAGTCATATGTTCCTGAGTGTATAAAAAGTGCTCACAGGTTGTAGAAAGTGACAAGCCTGGATATGTCAGTGCCGTGGGGAGAGAGAGTGGGAGGGAGTCAAAAGGGGAAGGCAGAGAAAGAAGGAGGAGACTGAGGGAGGGATTTCACACGACTCTTGAATGACTTTAACTCCTGAGGAAGCGCATGTCTCTGAATGAACAGCAGGGAGCAACAGGCAGAGTCGTTTTACTTTAGGAAGACTGCACCATGTAGTGACATAAGGAATAAATAGTCTGACAGAAGTGCAAAGACAGAAGATAAGAAAAGGACAGAGCTCTAGATAGAAGCAGAATGAGAGATAACTAAAGGGTGTTAGGGAGGCCAAGGTGCTGTGGGTGCATTAGGACGATCAGTATTTAGTAGTTTATATATAGACCCTCTATAGCCGGCTCTGGACGCCTGCCAGGCACGACAGGTACAGTTTTCACCTCTCTGATTGGATAATTCTCCACAAGGTGAGAAAAGCTATTGTTACTATTTGCACTCGGCCTGAATTCTTGCCACAGCTTATGCCTGTAAACTTTGAGCATGTTTATTACAGTGAACTCCTTTGAAGCTAAGGTAGCACTTTATTGAAGGAAACAAAGTTAGTCATTATCTGTTCTGATTGGTGTCTGATTTTTATGCTAATACATCATTCATTTAGTGTTTTTTTGTAATTTTCTCCTAATTGTTGTTTATTGATGGTGCAGAAGTTGTAGTACATAACCCTTACAAGGTAGTAGTGCCTTTCGTAGCTTTTTTCCTGATGCCTCTCAATAAAAATGTTCTTTTTTTCCATGAACCAAACGGCAAAACTTCTCTTTTCAGTCATGTCCAAATAACTCATTCCCAAAAGATATATTTCTGACTTAGCTGTCTCTATTTTTTTCTATGGGACTAGAACCATCCACTCATTAGACTTAATTTATTTTTTTAAGAGTATTCTATAAATAAGACTGGCTGTGTGCTATATTGAATGTCTTAAGTGCTAGAGAAGGTTACTTTTGTATGTTTTATGTCTTTCTCATGTACCTGTTGTGTCGTGGTGCCTGTTTGGCACCACTACACAACAGCCCATAAGGACAAGAATAAAGTTGAAACTGAAGTTAAAAAAAGGCATCAATTGTAAGATAACATGTTTGAAACTATTAGTGCATAAGTGATGATCATACTGTTGGACTGATAGCATATTCTGAACAACAAAGAATTAAAGTTTGTTATGAGTTTAATTAATAGTCCCAAGATTACAAGCACTTGTAACATTTTTATTTAGAGCTATAAAGACATAGGAACTATTCTGCTGGTACTGGTGCCTTAAAGGGGTCATACTGAGCAAAGCTTTCAAGATCATACTTCATATGCAACAACGTCCTTACTGATTATAACTAGTAGCATTGCATGTTGCAATAAATAGTGATACAGTGCCAACTGCCATTCGGCTGTCATTCTGCATTAAGCAAGACCTAGTTTAACTGATTTCTGTTTAGGGATGGGAATTAATATCATTTTATTGATACCATTTACATAACAGATTCTGCTTATTGATCTGATTCTTTAACCATTCCTTTATTGATTTTTATGGGTTTTCTGTGTGGACAAAAGTTGGCTGTTGCAGGCTTTTAGTGACAACAATGTCAAACACCTGACACGCCTGATATGCAATGCTGTGCAGCATTGACGATTGCCTATGCAAGTTCCTGATGTTTCCATTTTGTGCTGTAGGCATGTTTTTTTTAGATCAAAATTAGCACACAATGTTGACCACCTCTGCCCTTGTTTGCCATGATTACATTTTTTTTGATATTCTCTTTTTGTATTTTTACATTTAAGAACAACTATGAAACAGAACTGAAAGAGGGAGCGCGCCATCTAAGACAATCAAAATATCACATAAAAAAGAAAAAAGAGGGCAGGCAAAAGCACAGTCAAGTGAAATCAGATCTGATTGGCTTTACATTCTCAGTCCATTTGGTCCAGATCTTATAAAATTCTTCTTTTGAACTTTGAGGGAAAAAGATATCTTCTCCATAATATAAATCTCATAGACAGTTCCAATTCATTCATCAGTGGTGGGTGTTCTGCTTTTAACCATTTCCTTGTAACAGATTTCTTTCTGGTCGCCAATAATATAGCCAGCAGCTTTTTGTCTTTGATGTTCCATGTTTCAACCAATAGATTGCCCAAGTACATAGTTTCACAATTAAATGGAATGTTTACATTAAATGCATTTTTAATATGTTTATGGATCTCTTCCCAGTACGGTCTTATTATCTGGCAGTCCCAACAAATATGGAGGTGGTTGACTCCGTTAGATCCACAAAGTCTCCAACAAGCATCCCCCCCTGCCTTGGTATCGTTTCTGAATGGGTGTGATAAAGTATCTTGCAATATTCTCAAAACAAAACTCCCGCCATGTGTTTGCCATGATTACATTTTAATCTTCATTATCATTTCTGCTGGCTGCCTCAAATGATCATGTGATTTCCTTGATTGACATGACATGTAGAACAAAGTGAAGGGAACTGATAAGGGAATTTTTAAGCATAAAAACTAATATCGATTCCTTGCGGGAGTTATTTTCAGCTGGAATTGGTTTTCCCATCCCTATTTCTGTTGCTGGATTGGAAGACAGATGTAAACAATAGCCCAGCTAATGGCTAATATAGCTAAATGAAAGTATCCATATATGTTTTGATATTTTTTTTGATGATTCCACAGCTGAGCATTTATCTGTGAGATGTGTGCCGCCCATTGAACAACTTCAAAATGTGAAATTACAGAGATTTGATTTGTATTAATGCACTTTAAACGAGTAGAGTTAATGCTAATTCCAGTGATTTTGATGCTGTTGTCATGGATATACACAGTTGCTCTATGAAATTTTGACCTCTGATCTGATGGCCATTTGTATAGAGGGGAAACATTATGAGAGGTGGTCTGGTCAAGCACACGATTTTTTTTCAATCATTGGGACACCCAGGCCTTTTCAATGTAGTGCAAAGCAGATCTCACAATTGTTGGCATACTGCATACTTATGCTGTGTGTTTTCTGCAGGACATTCATTCGTAAGATTTTAGCCATTATCATCTGCATACTGTCGAGCTAAGGCTGAGCATGAGGAGGAAACTTAGTATTAATGTCTTCAGCCATAAAATAATCATAATTTTTTACTTCCAAGCTGAAAATGCGCCAACAGTTAAATCTACGAAACAGTGGTAAAAATTATATATTACCGAGAGACTGAAAAAAAATAAGACTTTTGGGGAGGAACTTATAAAAGAGTTTCTAAGTGTGTGTGGCTCTGTCACCAGAAGGGCAAGTGGTAGAGATTGTTAGTTTGTTTATCAACTACCATCAAAACATCCCATTTTTTCATTGTAGTTAAGGTGGAAGTTGAGTGTTGTTGAGGAGGCCACCTTGACTTTAAAGTGCTGTGGGATCGCTATTAAATATGTGTGTACTTTTAGTGTAGTAGTGGGTTCCAACTACAACCTCAGTCAGTGGAGTAATGGCCATAGAATATTGTATTATAACTAAAACTTTATGTTCTCCGTCTGTACCATATTTAGCTGTTTTCAAGTGAACGATTTCTAATAAAAAACCAGAACAAGCCCGTTGGAACTAAACTTGATTAACAGCGGTTGCAGTCTCTGTGTTGGTGTATCATAGCACTGACATCATTCATAAGGGGATCAGATTAAAAGGGAGGAAGTATGAATTTCAGAAAGCCTTTGAGTGCTTGGTGACTCAAGTAAGGTGTTTTTTCCTCAATAAAGTGATTTATATTTGAGCCCCTCTCACTGTTGTTTTCACTCAAAGTCCTGTTTGTTTTGATGGAAGAGTTTCTCTTAGTTAACCATTAATGAGTGAAAGTGTTCACCGCCTCTGTGGGGCTGGTCATCGTTTAGTTATGTCTGGCTATTGTTTAGTCAATTCCTGTTTTTATGTCTGCAGTACAGATGTAAGTCCAATAACAAAATAGTTTAGTGAAGCCCTCTATAAATGAGTTCAGAGGAGTTTAAGTGTGCAAATATGGCCACCTGTTCTGTGGATTATACTCAGAAAACAACGTCAACAAAGTGGCATCCAAAGTGATTTAATATATTCAGTCAGTTCAGATGAAGCTCGACAAGAACAGCAGTGTAAATGTGTTTGACAAAGAACAAAAATATATGAAGATATTACTTATTTAAAATCATTTTATTTTGCGTTTTCAATTTCTTCTGCAGGTTTATTTTGATTTTTCAGCAAAGTTTTAGGAGGGAAAGAAGCAAACTAATTGTTGGAGGTCTTTATTACCTCTGCCAAGGAGGTTATGTGTTTGAAGACTTTTGTTAGTTTACTTTTTAGTTTGTTAACAGGATAACTCAAAATGTTATGTTGGGATTGGTCAGAAAAGGGCCAAGGACCAAACAGTTAGATTTTGGTGGTAATCTGAATCCAGATGTGGATCCCTTAATGTTTGAAAAGGATGTTTTAAAATTGTGAAATAGGGCAGTTTTCAACATTTTTCAGCAATAACTCAATAAGTTCTCATTTAATTTTGATCATGGCACAAGGGACAGATGATCAGATTTTGGTAGGGATCCAAATTCAGGCGTGAATCCAGAAATGTTTTCAAGGATTTGTGAACAGAGGGAGACAGTGCAGTACCCCATAGTTTTGACAGTAATCGCCTGACATTGTTGAAAATGCCTTGGTGGAGGTTTGTGGTCACGGAGAATTCCATTTGATCAATCCATTGACTGATGTATCGGCTCATACCTGATGCAAATAGTGCATTTGTATGCATTGCTAGTCTTTATCAATACAGGAAAGAGTTTGACTTTCATTTGACACGTAGTTTAAATAAACCCCATATTAACTGATTCAATTTGTATAATTTCATTTGAAACAAGTAGAGAAATGTCTAAATATAAACCTGTCATGCTATCCAGTTATTTAATAAACATGTGCTCTTGTTTAGGTTGCCTGTGATCCATTCATGTAGAGTAGGATTAGGATCCTTTCTAGCATGGGTGGACCATCAGTCAGCAAGACCCCCTCTGCTTGCTTAGACTCAGTCAGATTCATGAACCTGTAATTAATATTTTCGCTGATTGTTTCATTTGTTTAAAATTCATTTTACAGCATTTTCACCTTTGATTTATCATCTTGATCCCCTGGTCACTTTGTATTAGTTGGACTGACTCCATTGCAGCTTGTTTTATTTATAGCTTTCATACAATCAGATTTGACCCTGGGGTTGTCTCCAGTTCAAACAATCTATCTCTGGCCTTCAGAGTTTCCATTGATTCTCTGTGCAGTTAAAGTTAATAGGGGTTAATGTGCTGATTGTTATCGCTTTCCTCTAATAAAATTTTGAGTTTTGCCTGGCAGTAACAAAATATTTTGGAAATAAGGTAAGATTGACCAGTTCATGGCTTTATTTTCTTATTCATTTTGTGATGTTCTGTTTTGTTAAAAACTGGAAAAAAAAAACAAGAAAAGAAAGAAAGAAAAGAAGATAAAAATTGTGTTGTGATCAAACTTAGTCATATGATTAAACTGCGTTATTATTTTTTTATGCATTAAGTTTTCCAGATTAATCACAGATGTTAACGTGGTAATGTTAACAGGCCTCATTTTTACATCAATCCCAACTCTAACATGGCAAAAGCCAATCACAGTCCAGAATTATGGATCGGTATTGGAGGTGGCCAATCAAAATTCCAGAGTCCCCAGGCCCCAACTCTGCACGTCCCCGCTCAGCCAAGGTGCGACCCCCTTGATTTGTTACCACGTTCTTTTGGGCTCAGGCCCCACTATTCTAGATTTACATTCAAAGCTTTTTTCAAGGAGGATGTTTCAAGAAAAGCATAACACTGCCCTGCAACCTAAATTGTCTGGCCTTGGCATTACACAGCAGAACACTCAGGACTGATGCTTTCTCAATCTTTTTGACAATCACCAAGTGGATCTGTAATCAGTGAGCAGTGTATAGAAGCTAATGGAGCTCCAAAACAGACTCCTCGAACTCTTTATACAGGAAAAAGGAGGACAGACCTAGTTTTAATGAGTAGCTTGGGTATAATTAGTGTGATGTGTTTATGTCCCTTTATTAATGTGCTTTTGTTTCTGTTGGAGCTCCTGATTTAATGGTCCATGTGGCTTCTAATGTAGGTAACATTTTGTCAGTCATTTAAAGTGCGACTCTATGAGTGTTTTAGTGCATCAGTTTGGCTGTGACATGCAGAGGCATTTTAAATGTGTTATTTGGGTTTTATTTATTTATTTATTATACCTTCACTGTGGATTTTATGATTAAATGTGGGAGAATGTTGTTAATTTGTTTTTGTTACTGTGGCCATGATGCAGATTATCGTTATATGAAGTGTCTGTTTGTGACACTGTATGCTGTCAAAATGCATAATAGAGATGGGCCTGCTTTTTTGATGATGCATCATGTATCTGTTTAGCTGCAGCTAGTGTATTTGTAGGCCTTATGCTTTGAGTGTCAAGGCTTCAACATCATGTAAACTAAAGGTATAGCTGTGACATTGTGCTTTGGTTATCCGAGGGTGATGCACTTAAGGCATAGCACCGGAGGCCTAGTTGTAAAATGCACTGCACGTCACTGTTTTGTAATTTCAGGTAAAGAAATGGATTTTGTAAATTAATGGTAAGATCAACAAAAGCTAAATTCAAAAGAAGTTGTGATGAGGTTTTAAAAAACTGTGTTTCAAATTAACATCCCTGTTAAAAACAAAAACAAAAACTCAACACTGAAGGATCATGATTAATGTTTTCATGGATGTGCACATGTCTCTGGTTATTAAAATTCTTTGCAGGTGAACTAAAGGTCAGCTGAGAAGCACCTGCATCACAGACAAGAGGAACAAGAAATTTTAGCTTCTCCAGACTCTATCGTTTTTTTTCAGCTGTCATCATAGCATTATAAACCTGCAGGCTGAAGTCGTAAAAGAATTTACAGCAGAATATTTATGTTCCTGTACCAAATGATCACATCAGCTTTGTAATTGACCTTTTGTCACAAACAGGCTAGACAGTGTCTTCTTAAATTGTGCCCCCCTGCTAACTGAGGCCAGTGCAGTGACAAGCTGTCAGCAGACTCCACTATGACGTCTGTTTCTGGAAATGTGTCTGCACAGAAGCTACACAACATCCTTCACAGCACAAGAGAGTACTTTTTTTTAATTCCCCAGTTATCTCTGTGTGTTTGTGTTTGAGTGCTTTTGTGTTTCTTCTCCTCCCCTTAAGGGCCCTCAAGGTCAGCAGTCAGCTGGTGTTGTTGGGATCCTACACCGGAGCTGCCAAGTCTCAGTTTTAAACTCAGTCTCAGTCTGCTTTGAGGCGGGCAAACAGTGAGCAAAGTCCAGGAGGTGAGAGGAGAGAGAGGGACAGACAGGGAAAAATAACGAGAGCTCTGTGGATCAGGAAGTTGCACTTTGGGGCAGATGGAAGCTTTACTCTAAGGTATGTGACTATATTGACAACTCTTGAAACATTTGGAGAAATTGTCCAGCCAAAAACCTTTATTTGTCATATCCTTCAACTGTAATTTTTCAATACAAATCAAATGACTATAGAGGCATAATTATATTTGAGCATTATGGTGCCTAAAAGACAATACCCTAACAGTTCCTTTTTTCAGTAGGGACATTTTTGTTATGTAATGATATTCTCTGATAGACATTATAATGAAAAACAAGTTCCTCCTCTGCTTTCAGAGGACCTATTCAAAGCTCAGGATGTAGGGTGTAATAATATCTTGAATATTAGAATTTTGTTTCATGGTGCTGAAACAAAAGAAACTCAGAGCTGAGATAAACACTAAAAAACTAGGATAAAATAACAGACAGAAAAGTACATAAGAAGGGAGTGAGACGAAGATGGAAAGGTGAGGAGCAGGTGTTAAAGTGATCTAACGTTGAGATGTCTCAGTCTTTTTTTAGTCACCCTGTGGCCTGCTGGTGGGGAATGAAAGATATCTGCTGGGGAAGTCCAAGTTTGTAAACAGAGACAGACAGAGCATGTTCAGGCTTGACTCCTCTTATTTTGAAAAGCTTGGTGTTTTGTATTAGATAATCAGAGAGGACGACAAAAGAGGAAATAGAATAGCAGGAATCTGTCCAATGGTGTGTCATCAGCACTTACGTTTATGTGTCACTGCACCACTGTTAGAATAGTTTCAGTGTCTCTGCATATGTGTGTCCATGCAGAACTGTGTTTCGTCTTGGTGTTCGCTTTAGTTAGGGACGTTACTCCCACATAATAGCTTCTCTTTGTTCCAAGTCGACTACAGAGAGAACAGCTTTCAGGCACAGAGCACTTCAGTAAAGTTGGCTTACCACCTGATTTAGGTGCAAACACACACCAAAAGACATGGGACGGGTGTTCTTATCAAGAGAAGTGGATATTTTTGTTGAGTTTACCAAGAAGCAAAATTCACGGCTTATTTTTTTCCATTAAAAGGTGATCATTTTAGTTAAGATGTTTAAGCATTGGTGCAGCCATGGTTTTGGTTAGAGGGTGGCTGGTTGGTAGTATGGGCCCCCTGCAAATGTACGTGAGGACTGCCTATTAACTTTGTTCAAGGCCATACGTTTGTGAAAATAAACTACTTTGGCTATTTTGCTGTCATCATCTGTAGAAAATGTAGATCAAAAACTGAGTGACTTCAGCCATTTGGTCACAGGAGGTGGCTTCAGTCAGATCAGCTATGCCCTTAATTGTGTATACCTCATATTCATCTCAAAACCAAAACATAGATACAAATGATTACAGACTGGTATAAGTAATGCATTCTTCTCATCCATGTTAATGTATTTTTCCTATGTGTCACTCTTTTTTATTCATTTTTTTTTTGGCGGGGGGAAAACTTGGCTCTAACACTGAAAATAGACGCGTATTTTCAGCGCACCAGTGTGGAGTGAAGAGTGAGAATCAGCTGTTTCAGGCAGCTTCAGTCGCTGTTCACATGAGGAGAGGGAGAATTCCTGATGCCACAGCCGTTCTTGTTTCGGAATTAGACGTACTCTGTCACATTGAAGAGATATTTTAAACACAGTGAAGAGCACATAAAACTTAAAAAGGCATAATATGACCTCTTTAACATGCTGTGTTTGAGACTTTTTGTGCTTTTTCATTCACCCATAAGTGGAAACCAGAGGAAATGCAATTTATTGCAATACTGTATTGGTATCATTGTTCACTTTTGGAGGCTACTGATTAGAGAATTCTCTGTTGCAGCCTCATGATCTTAATCTAGGATTGGTTGCATTCTTTGTAGGGAGTGAGACTAATGTTAAATCAGACACTTTGTCTGGGTTTTAATGGGCTGCTTGTAGCTTTCACAGCATTTGAATGTAGCACATCCTTTTGATTATTCTTTCCTGTGACATTTTTTCTTGAAGAATTGACCCTCAGGATTTATACAAACAACGCAATGTTGTGTTAGGCTACTTTTTAAGGCTAAAAATTGACATTAACATAACATAACAACATGTGTGATACTTAAATATTATTTATTGTATACATCGTTAGTAGGGGCAGAGAGTAGGTAAATGCCCTCCCTGAATCAGTTGTAACCTAATTGGTCCATGCCACTCAAAAACATCTGGAGAAGCCCTTGGGTGCTGCTCATTCTGGGCAGGATTGCCTATCATTTATTAACAGTGGCTAATATTTAACTACAGTTGCTCAAATGAAGTGGATCAAAAGGTCAGTTGTGAATGTCTGTCTGTGATTTGATCTTCTTTGTAGTTTTAGTACTTAGGGCTCAACATGAAGGTCCATACCCTCAAAATACTTTCATCCATGGTAATATAGTGAAAAGTGATATATCAGGCATCATTTTGACAACCTCATTTGGCTTACTTAAAGGCTGAATTAGTTTGAAACGTATGTAACCTTGGACCCTTCTATAACTGTAGCCCCTTCTTTGACCTGACTTAGAAAAATGGGCAGCAAAATCCTGAAGGCTCTGTTAAAGAATGGCAGCAGTTGTTTTAAAGAGAGCTTTAAAGTGAGGTGATTTGGTAATTGTCCTATTTAAGGGAGAAATCAATAGAAGGGCAAACAAGTGGAGCGTGAACATGCTGGAGGCTGTCAGGGACTGAACGTGTCCGTCCCACAATTTCTCCTCTCTTCTCCTGTTCCCCCTTTGCTACTCATGTGTCTTGACAAGGAAACACTGTGACCTCTTAAAATAAGTATCACATGCTTCATATCTGTGATGAATCTGTGGACATTGTACTTAGACTTATTCAGTAATTGGAATGTGGTGTCATATTTTCAGGGCCAAAAAATGTTATTTTTATACTTTCATGTGTTTTTTTTTCAAAAAACCTTTACGTCGCTAGATAGCTCTCTAATCTTTTTTTCCCACCACACCCTCCTGATTTCAGTTTCACAGCAGAAGTGAACCTGTGGCCCACCTCACACACATTCATGCGTCGTTTCCTCTTCTAGACGAGTTAAAGAGGAATATAGAATAGGTTGTTCTATCGTGATGGAGTCCCTGTTGGTGTGGCTCATAATACAGCAGAGAGCAGAGGTGTGAATTTGTATTTTTACCTTATGTCTAGAAAGCTAATAGTGAGAAACTGGAGAGAAAAAAGGTGTCACTAATGAAGCAGAAGTGTTGGTGTGTGGAAAGAGGTGGCAACAAGATTCATACCTCAGCATAAATTTCGTAGTAAAGCACCCTTTCAAAATGAAAAAGTGAGATTTTCTCTGTTTAAAATGTTGTTAAATAGGGATGCAACAATTTTAAAAATAATATTGAACTGTTGACCCATGGTTTATTGTATGCTTGTGAATTGCAGTATTTTTAGTTTTACATATAATCAGCTCCCATGCATCAAATTTTCTGTTGGCTCTGTCTTGTTAGTCTGTGAGTCTAAGTGCTTAGATAAAGAGCTCTTGTCCAGAAGTAAATATCTCCTCACAGTGAAAGAAAATTGGGTTGTACTGATACTACCAATGAGTTCTATGATATAATGACAGTTTATTATACCACTGGTGCACGAGTAAGGATGGGAATCGAAAAGCCATTCCAGTTGAGAGTTCATTAGTCTTTTCTGGTTATCAATCCCCTTATCAATTCCTTCCACTTTGTTCAACATGCTTTGCAAATCAAAGACCATCATCAGTGGTAGTCAGCGGAAATGGCAACACAGAAGTCAAATCATGGCAAACAGGGGGCAGACATGTTTAAAATTGTGGCTTGATTTTCAACAAAGAGATGCATTCATCACAACTTTGAGTAAGTGTCAAGACCTACAACTTGCAGAGGCATTTATCTAAGCAGCACAGCACTGAGTGTCATGTGTTTGACAATGTTGTCACTGAAAACCTGTGTAGGCCAACTTTTGCCCACACAGAGATTCAGCAGGAAGAAGTAAGGGAACTGTAAAAGAATCGAATCTCACCAGTTCCCATCCCTGTACACAGATTTACCATCAGCTTTAAGCTCAAAAACGTGGAAAATCGAATTTAAATGCTTCTCGTCTTCTCATGTCGGCCATGCAATTCACATCCAAACCTTGTCTTAGATTCTATGAGTTTCAAATCAGCCTGAAAAATCATTTAGGCACCTCAATCGCAGTGTGAGCCAGTGCAATAATCAAATTGCAAGACATGCAGTCTCAGTCACATGATCACAAGCATGTCATGCTGCCATTGTTGTGTAGTTTAAAGGAAATCAAAACTGCTAATCAATGTTTAGTGTCCTTGACTATCTACAATAAGATTTCATTTGACATCACTATCAGAGGGCTTACAAAGACAATGGACCCTAGTGCATGCATATTTCCTGTTCAAAAATGTACAAGCTAAAGATGTTTCTGACATACAGCGGTGTAACAGTGTAAAGACTGACCATCTTAAATAGGACTGTTAGCTTATTGGCCTTCTTTTCATCATTGTAATCATAAAATATTTCACTGTTACAAAACTACACATTATATGCCTTTAGTAAAGACCTGAACAAAAAATAGTTAAATGTTTAGCTCACAGGCCCATTTGACCCTCTTAAATGTTTTTTTTTAATCATTATCACATCTCTTTTTTGACTTTTTTGGCTAAGTCAAAGCCTACTTTGTGTTTGGCGCTCTTTTACTGTTCTCATTATGTCTTAGCAAGCAAATGTGCTGTAGGCTGTATCAAACATCAGCTTGCAGCATAGTCATGGTACACTTACGTAGCTTGAATATTGCCTGTGTTACCACTGAGCTCAGGAATCAGCATGACTCGGTTTCCTATTATGAGGAAAAACTCATCTGAGTGACTGAACATAGCCCTTAATCTATTTTCAGATAAAATTGGAACTATATTATCACTTCAGTTACCATTGTTTATTCTATTCATGTTAGTTAAATGTTAAATATGCAGTTCATAGAACTCCTGCAATCTAATATTAATCATTTGGTGTTATTTCTTGAATGACTTACTGACTCATCTAGTATTTTTAGTGTTGAATGCTCATTAGCAATTGTTAGTAAAATTTCTCTACCAGCTAGATGCTGTGTATGAAAAATCTGCTTGTTAGCATTGCCAGAGTCAGCTAGATATAAGACTGTATGTTGCTGACATTAGCATTGAGCTCAAATAAACAGTGTGATTCATTTTCCTCTT
The DNA here is from genome assembly GCA_037902135.1 of Cetoscarus ocellatus. Classification (NCBI taxonomy): domain Eukaryota; kingdom Metazoa; phylum Chordata; class Actinopteri; order Labriformes; family Labridae; genus Cetoscarus; species Cetoscarus ocellatus. The sequence goes on from JBAMNC010000815.1 coordinate 2,676,398, forward strand.
AAATTTGTCATGATAAGTTTATCTGAATGACTAAAAGGAATTCAGAACTGCTCTTAGATAATACTTAGCTTTCAGCTGCAGTTTTAGATTCATCAGTCAGTCTGGTAACAAATTGTTCAGTCATATCAAGGTCTGTTAGTTTTTATGAGTTGGCTGCTGTGTTAGCAAAGATTAGTCCATCATTCCTGTCATAAGAAACATGAAATATAATCTTTAAACTGCTGTGACTCTTTGTTGCAAGACTTCAATGAAGCAAGAAGTCAAATATGTAGTTTATGGCTCTTTTTGTATCAGTTTTAACCTTTTGTTGTCATTTCCTCAAATGTATGTTTTAGAGCTGTCAGTTTTCCGAAAAAAAAAACCAAGCTAATAACCAAAGATATTAGCATGTGTGCTGCATAAACTTGCATATGAATCTTGCAGTCAAGACCATAATGGCCTTTTGCCAAACCTCTGGCAGATGGGCCTGCCAAGGAGGACACGGCCACATGGGCCTGAGCACTCCCTTACTGATGCACTTGGGTGGAAGGCTGACAAACATGATTTGTTGTGGATGAGAAGTAAGCCAGCTGCTTTGCACGATGCTTTATTTTTCATTTTTCCACCAGCTGTGTGGCACACAAAGTGCATCCACGTGGTGTTCCTCGGATGTTGTTATTGTCTGATCAGACTGGCTTTACCTGTCCTCCATTTTCTCTAGGTATTGTACAGGTAATATTGTACAGGTCAAGAGAGTAATGAAAGTTTGGGTTGATCTGGGAGCATCCAGGCACCTTAATGTGCTGCTGAACTGTATAATTTTCAATTTGAATGTATTTTTACACTTCCAGTATGGACTTTTACCCTATACTCATACAGATGTTTGAATTTCAAGTATGAGGTGACAGCCCTAGTATTTTTTATCAGAATACCTCCACTTAGGCCAACTTTGTGTTAGCTGCTCGCAACTACCATAACTTTCTCACTTGGCATAGATCTTCAAGTTAAAATTAACATCTCAGCTTTGCTGTTGTAAGTGAGATAGAATTAATTGCATGTCAGTAAAACACTAGAGTGACACAGTTTACTTCATCATGAAAACTCCTCTTTTGCACTGAAAATAGCATGTAATATTTTCATATAACCATGGTATGTTTTTGGCCATGAGGATAGTAATGTTGTAAACCCCTCTCATTTCATTGTAAACATATCTATCAAAGTCATCTTTTTGTGACATCTTCTCATTCAAGAATCCTTTTTTTTTTTAAATAAAGCATTATAGCTAGCAATTTATTTTTCCTTATTCCCCCGACACTCTACCAGGGATTCATGACCAGAGTGCTAAGCTTGATTAAGGATAAAGACTAAGACAAAGAACCTGTTTGAGTGTTTACATGCAACATTAAGTGGTTTGTTGTGGTGTAAATCAACATATGTTTTGGTCTCTCACTGTAATACCCAATCAGATTTGCAACACATACAACAAACACCAAGCTGGCAGCCAAACTAAACCCAGCAGCAGTCATAACAGTAGCTTCTCCCTGTCAGACCCTGTGGTCTTGTGTCACAGCCTTAAATTAGCGCAGACATCCACTGCATTCACTGTGGATCAGTGTCTTCTTACAGTCCTTTATGTAAGTCATTGTGCAAAGTGGGTTAATATTCAGTAATGGTATATTAATTACACAGAAAAATCCTATCCCCTACTCTTTTATTTCTCATCATTCTCTGTAGTGCTGATTTCAGAACAAGTGTTGCTTTTCACAATCTGTAATTTGGCCTAGTTTAACATATTTTATTTATATGACTTGAAAAATGCTACATTTAGCTATTTGGCTTGAAAAATGTGTACAATCTTTGGCCCTACTGGTCCACAGGAATTCCCCCTGCCTCTGGATGTCTTTGGACTTTTTGCTTCCTGCCTCATGCTGTGAAGAGGAAATAGGACATGCGTTTAGATTCAAGTTGTCCCATTTCCACAAATCAGTTTCACAGTTTGTCCCATTTAAATCAATATCAGCTTCACAAAGTCTACTGAGGGGTCAATTTGTTGTTCTGATTTGTGACTTGTATGTCATTTTCTCTCATCTAACCAACAGGAGAGCACTGTCTACGACAAGGAAAAGGACATCATCTCTGTAGTAAGTGTTCCATCTATCTGTGTGCCCTGTCTATTTCACCACCTTTAAGGATTTTCAGGTGTTCCAGGTGACTTGATGAGATATTCATGAGTGTTGTTTGTTTCTGCTCCTGTAGTGTCGCCAGATGGTGGCAGTTTGTGATGAGATCCTAAACTCCAGCTCTGAGTCCTTTCTTACCAATACTGCTCAGCTGCAGAGTGTCGACTTGGTACCTGTGGCACCGGGAGATGAGCTGGTAAAGACCTCTGTCTTCTTTCTTCATTTCACTTTTGTGATAACCAAAAGTAATTTATATAGAAATATACCTTTTTATAAATAGTTGTATTTACTTTATTGAGGGAGTAAGTTGGTCAGTATGTTTATTTTAAATGGCACTTTTCACTTAAAATATTTTGAAAGAAAAACCTAAACACTGGGGGACTCGCTGATCCCATTATTAAAGTCAGCAGCACCAACAATCCACAGCCAACTACTGTATATTCGAGATGATAAACTTCCGCATTAGGCAAACTCTTATATCTTTCCAAACAATGCTTAAACATGGCATTGACTTGAATTAACGGTATGTTACTTCATTTAACTTTTCTGTTCATATTATGCCTTTTCAAGTTTCATATACTCCTTAGCATGTTTCACATTTCTCCTTTGCATGATAGAGTGCTTCTATGCACAGGACAAATAAAGTCAGGAGTACCAGGACCTCTTCCTCTTCTCCTGTTAACAGAGCCAATAGCTGCCTGAAACAGTTGATTCCTACAGCCCCCCCCCCCCCCCCCCCCCCCCCCCAAAAAAAAAAATACCCGTGTGACATCCTACTTGCATCAGTAGTTCAAGCTCATTGGCTTAAGCCTAGTGCTGAGCATAGATTGTAGAAAGAAAGCAGATCTGTTGAAAGCATAGTGCTGAACTGTGGTGAACCGGCTATTTACCACAGAGTAGACCAGTCAACCAATCAGAACAGACTGGGTCCACTCTAATAGAGTATCTCAGTGAAAATACAGGTGGATCAGGAATACTCAATATGGACCTTTTTTCTTATTTTATGATCAGTGATATTAAGCCCAAAGTGCTTCAGCGTAGTGCCTTTGCCTGTCATTCATTTTCTTGAGTTGTGCTTCCTGTTGTTGAGGTCAAGAGACCGTTGGACAGTTGGGTTGCGCTGGGAGCGCTCTCTGTTGGATCAGGAGGCTCACTGCTCCAGGTGCCCTTATGTGCTACAGAGCTGTATTTTTTTTTATATTTGAATGTTTTTTACAGTTAGAGTACTGATGTATACCCCCGTGCTCGAACGGACATTTGAGTATCAAGTATGAAGTCACAGTCCTTGGTGTGCTTTTTTTTTTTTTTTTTTTTGCTGTAAGTCAAACAGCACCAAGATTGTGTGAATACTTCCTTTTTCCGCTCTAATAAACATTCATACTCATTTTTTCTTTGTCTTTAGGATCCCATTTTATTTTTTTGTTTCAGATGTTGCTGATCTCATCTTAGCAGCCTCCCATTATCATAATGGTTTTTAAAATACTCTGAGTTAAATTGCTTAACAGCTTCTTGACAATCATCTTGTAATTGTTCAGTCTTGTTTTTCACCCTCTTTATTTCTCTTTCTGCTATTTTCAGTATTTGCTTCCTGTCCTCGTCATTGCCTGGAGATTTTCGTCCCTTTTTTGCTTCCTCTCATCACTTCTTTCATCTGACTCAAGGTTCTTGTTTTATCATCTTTTTATGATTTTCCTCAATAGCCTTCCGTTCTGTCATTGTCCCTGTCTCCTCTCTTAATACCTCCTCCTTCAATACATCTAGCACAACAATTAGAGCCCTTTTTTTCTCTTTCTATTATCATCTTCATCTTGTGTCCTTTCTCCTTGCAGCTCTTCGTTCCATTTTTCCTGTTTCCTTTCTCTTTGTGTGCTCAGTTCAGTTCTTAAAAATCCCTCATGTTAGATAATAGCATCCTGTTTCCAGCTCCACCTTATCATCTCTGCTGCTATAGATAGGGCCACACTGACATGTGTTTTTGTCTCTCTGGGTGTCTGTAGATGTGGCGACTTGTCATTTGTTATCATTTTTCAGCTGTGAAACAGGGTCATTTTGCAAATGTGCTCAACAGCCCCTGATTATCCTGATCTGACAGAGAGGAATTGATTGGAGCACATCACAGATAATGAGGTCAACCCTCTGAATGATTGAAAATGAAGGGAAACAAAGACAGATAATGGAGGGAAGAGGAAGGAAGGAAGGGTTTTTACTCTTCATTATAGAGTGTACAAAGCATGACGTTAAGCTGCTACTGCTCAGAAAAAGTGAATTTTTACCACAAAGCATGCTTGTTCTTCTTTTGTTTACCTTAAATTTAAATGTTTTTCTGTCACAAAGGAGATGAAGAGACATAGAGAGAGAGGAAGTCCTGGATTTTGAATAAAAATGTTTGTGTGCAGCATTTTAGATATGACTTACTAAACAGTGACTCATCTGATATTTTCATTCATCGCAGGTAATTGTCTTCCTCCTGTCACAGAAAATGAAGGTTTTTGTAAAGTTTAATGATGAAAGGCTTTTGTTTGGATCTAAGTGACAATATTCAAGCACTTTGTAAAGGTTGGGAAACAAATCTGCTACGTTTTTTGGATGTCAAAGTTATGTTTTCATAAGATTCAATACACACTCAATGGATTAGGTACAGTTGTTTTTCTTTGCATTATCATAAATAGCTAATCAGCCAAATACATGGCAGTGACTCAGTGCATTTCGACATGTAGGCATGTTTGAGACAGCCGACTGAAGTTCATCGCAAGGAGCAGAATGAAGAAAAAAGGTGATTTAAGTGACTTTGTATGTGGCATTTTTGTTGGTACCAGACAGGCTGGACTGAGCACTTGAGAAACTACTTATCTACTGGGATTTTTCTGCACAACCATCTACAAGGTTTACAGAGAAAAAGAGAAAATATCCAGTGAGCTGCAGTTGTATGGGTGAAAATGCCTTGTCAGAGGAGAATGGCCTGAGTGGTTCAGGATGGTAAAAAAGGCTAATACAACAAAGGTATGAAGAAGATGTTTCTGAATGAAACATGTTGAATTCTGAAGCAGATGAGATACAACTAGCTTGTGTTTCAGTGTTCAGTGATGATGAGTTCAATTGTTTTTTCCCCCAACATTATAGATCACTTTTTTAGCTTCAACTTTAACATTATGTTCGCCTACTTTGAAACAAGAGTATTTGTGAACACCCTGTTTTAAAACGTAAGTTGTGTGAAGATATGTTTTCAGTTTTGTCTTATGGATTACATTTTCACATCTCTTTTTTTTTTTCATAGAATGACCAAAATGCCTAAAAAACTTCCGCCCTTGAGGCACGATTCTGTTGCACTGTGAACCATCCGCTTCACTTAGTTAATCATCCTCAGATCTCATTTTATAGACTACGAATAACACGCTGCCTTGATTATTGTTATCTTATTACTGGCATCATGACTTTACTTTAATGTTTTATTTGACCTACTTCTGGGCCACCTTGATCCCAACTATCACCATGTCTTACCCACTCATGTGGTAAATAACAAATAATTTCATGAGCGCTCCCAACCAGCTCAGCAGCTCTGTCTGTTGTTATCAAGTTTATTTGCATTCAGAAGTTGAGATACCTTGCAATAGAGGAAACTACCTTTTTATGTGTTTTGATGGTAAAGAATCTATTACTTGTGCCACTGTTTGCTTGGGGCCAAAAGTATTCATTTATTTTTTCATTTATTTTTATCTCAAACTTTAAAAAACAGACAAACAAACAAGCAACAACAACCAAATCAATGCAAAGTAATATGTACACCAAACTGTACATGTCCATTAAACACATTAAGCATGTGAGTACATACACATGCACAACAACCAATTTGAGAAGGAACAGGAAGAAGCAAAGAGCTTATCTAGTCCTTATCTAGTCCTGCTCCTTAAAAGTATGACACTGAGTATCCAAACTGAGCCCAATTACCTCTACTTTTGTCTTCTTACAGCTATTTAAGAAAGTTGAAAAAATGTATTAAATGTTTATATGGAGAATTAAGATGTTTTGTAGCGAAGTCAAACTAGAAAGCGTCTCCAGTCACATGTAATAAATGATTTGTAATGTGCTGTAAGTGGGAAATGTTTTTAATACCACAGAATCCCTAGGATGATATGAATGCTTAAATTCTTATTTAACTCTGTTTTTAAGTCATTACACGTTAATTCCATTCATTTTCTTGTGAAAGTGACTCACATCATTACGATGGAAAAATACATTTTTTGTGGCAAAAAAGACAAATACAGCAAGATCTCAAAGAATCAACTAAAATGTAAGTTTTTTGCAAACATAGTTAAAATTGTGCATGGGTGCTTTTGAAAAGTATCTTACCCTATTGGTCAAATATTTAAAACTTCCCAACTTGGCCGATATGTATCTGTGTATAGCTACAGGAGAATGTTATAAGAAATCTACTCAGTGTCTAAGTCTGCTTATTTGAACATCTTTGGCACATCTAACAAATCATTTGTATTGTTGAGAAGTGCTTGTCAAATATTCCACTTCTGGCCCTCTAGCTCCACTTGAAACGATGAAAACATTTATTACATATTTATACAGCTCCACTGATGCTTTACGGTAGAGTGATTGTGAAATACTACTGTTTCCAATGTCATTTGCATCACTTAAATGTATCTTGATGACATGGAGGTTCATAGCCATATATTTAAATTACATTACAAGCAAATACGGTGGCACATTGATTATGCAATCTTGCTTTCTGGGCTGTGATTTGTCAGCTCTACTCATTATGACTGAATAATCAGTCAAGGTGGTCAGACAGGTAATTAAAAACAGAGGCATCAGTAAATCAATGTCTCTGCAGCGTTCACCTCTGATGACAGGAAGAAGACAGAGTGATGAATCCATTAGTGTGAATGTTTTTGAGCCATTAAAGCATTTTGTTCCCGTGTGCCCTGCAAGTTTATCTCTCTGAAACGTCTTTTTGTTCCTCCATTTTCCTCTCTGTTAGGGGATTGAGATAACATCGACGGGCTCCATTAACCACTACGTGACTGGAACTGCAACTGAGGTCAGACTCCTTGACTAACAGATCACACACGCACACACACACTCACACACAGAGAACCTCAGCTGCAGCCTCAGTGCCCTGAACAGATCCCCTTGAACAGCAGCGTGACTCAAACCTCAGCTCCTCTTGAACCAAAGACCAGGAGGTTAACTATGACTACAGAAGGGAGTCTGATGCTTCGCACAGTTACATCTCATCATTGCTTCTGTCTTGTAGAGGAAAGCGTCGGCATGTCAGAGAGTGTGACAGGTTACTATCTCTATTCTGACACCTCTGTGCTGACAGGCATAATGTTTTCAGGCTGTCCATCCTCTCATATGTTTGTCCAAGCCATTCTTGTGCACGCAGTATCTCAGAGAGGCTTTGAGGAAGTCCACATTTCAAACTGTTTTTGGAAGTCATAGACATCATGTCCTCCAGGCTAAAGAGGTAAAGGACAATCCAGATTGTTATTAGCGCAGAGTTCAAAAGGATGTGAAAGTGTGAGAACGGTAACTTTCACATCTTTGAAGGCACCATCAAATGCTGAAAGGTACATATAGAATCTAGAGCAAAATATGCAGTGACATTTTTTTTTAATTGTTATTTTTTATTTATTTATTTAATACATCTTTTTTGGGGAGCTACAAAGCTTCAACGATTGGCTTTCTCAGTTCCATAAAGCGTACTGAGTGTTGTTGCAAAGAAAGGTGGTGTAACACTGGTTAAAATGCCCCTGTCCCATCATTTTTGAAACATTTGCAGGCATCAAATTCAAAATGAGTGATTATTTGTAGGAGAACAATGAAGTTTATCTTCATTGGAATTTTGGTTTGTAATAAGCAAAATTACCAAGACTATTAAAAAATCAGAAATACAGTCATTATGACAGAATAATAAAAAGAATATGCTGAAAATAAATGAAAATAAATAAAAATAAGTAAAACAAGACTATGTACAAAGCATAAAGAATTTACACTATTGATAATAAATACAATATCAGTATAAACATATATACAGTTGATAAACATTTGCTTAAAAACTTGCTCTTGCTCAAGATCACTTCTTTGGATTTTATTCAAACTTTGTTCAATTGTCCATCCAGGCTCCAGGATGAGCTTATTAAATATTGAAGAGACACCTTCCACAAGTTTACTGTGATCTCAAACCTTAAAGGCACAATATGCTTAAGAATGCTTAAATGAATGTCCGAAGTGGCTCTAATTTTTACTCGGACTCGGGATGAGTTTAATTTTGGAGGTCAAAAGTCACAGCGACCTTACGCAGCTGCAAAAACCATCCCAACCCCTCTCCTTGGACCACTTCTGTACCTTCACTGTCTGTCCATTGTACACATCGCAAAGGCATAAAACTGTTTGGACAGGTCTAGATTTGCAAGAGAACATTTTTCTCTCATTTACACATCTCCTTTTGAAAGCTTTAATAAGTTCAACACAGATGTTGTTCTTGCCCTCATCCAAAGGAATGCTGAAGTTCTTTTTCAGTTTTGAAGAGCAAGAGGAATGAAGAATAATCACTGCAACTTTTTCCATTCGTTGCTATTTTAGTAAAACATTGACTATATTTAGTTTGTGACCTTAAACATGATTTTATGGCTGCTTCCAGTACAAGGAAATATTCATTTTTCTGCTTTGAATTTGACTTTTCACATATTAAGTGCAAAATTTCAATTTGGTTTCGTTTATCAGAAAAGCATGAGATGTTTTCTGGACAGAAATTTCCATGAAACTTCTTCTTAATGACACTTTATTTTTAGCTGTTGACTGCTTTGAAACTGAAACCAGTATGTGACCGATCGTCTGCTGCAGATACGTTGTACTTAGACACTGTGCACTGTGGCTACTCAGCACAAACTTTGTGCTAACATTAAAATCTATCATTTTTATCATGACTGACCACATCTATGTAAGTTTGATGTGATTTGGCCTGTTTGATATTGTATTAAACACGTTATAGGGGCGTAAGTTTGTGTAAAGTGTGCTAAAAATTCCCCAAATCTGACTTCAGATATCATGTTAACAATTCAGGGCTGACTGCAAGACTCTGTAACTTTTACCTTTGACCTATGGCCTTCAAAATGTAATTTACTTTCTTTTAATCCAGGTTGAAATTTTAGTGAAAGTTGGAGAAAATCCCTGAGAGGATTCCTGAGATGTATTGTTCCTAGAATTGGCTCATACACGTGGATAAATGGAGGGAATGGACATTATGGACAGCCTGACTTCATTATGCCTCTGGCTGCTACTTTTGTTAGTGTGGAGTCATAAATATTCAGTTAAATGGACCATACACACAAAAAAGTTGATAACATCCAAAGTGGTTTTTTTTTTTTTTTTTTTTTTTTTTTAGCTCTGGCATTTTAGGAAAATAAAAACATCTCACTTTCTTTACGGGGTTATGAACTTAACTGAGAGCAATGAAGGGACTGAGAAGTGTATATCAGTGAGAAGAGGGACTGCTTGTAAACTGAGAGTGATGGTGCAGCTCTCCTGAGGGACGGAGAAGATGGAGATGTTATTTTTCCATGATGTCAACAGCAAAGCAGCCTCCACTCCCCTGCTGCTGCTGCTGCTGTTACATCACTGCAGCTGACTGCTAATGGGACATGAACGCTGCCTGAAAACAACCATGCATGGTCTTTGTCCTTCTCCATGCTGAGACACACAATGATCAGATCATCCTGGTGATTAGTCCTGTAATCTGTTTAGGATTACGCCGGGGTTTTCATATCAATTTTTTAAATAAAATTTTTAATAATGCCAGAAACAGTAACACTCAGGAAGGTATTATTTTATTATTTATGACTGGTGCTTGAATTTATGAAGAGTGCTGCATCAATGAATGGACTGCTGTTGCAGCTGCTCAGCATCAGTCATTGTGGTGTTGTTTACATTTATTTTAGTGACTATTTTTGATGTACCTTGATTAATCCAATATAATGTATATTGATGTGTTGATGAAAGAAACTAGGGTAAACACAACAATGCACAAAACAGAGCATATTTGAATGTGTTTTTCTATTAGATCTAGCAAATGATCGCCATTAACCAGAGCTACAGGCTTTGATTTTATACTAATGCATTAATTAAACAATGTTAATACCTGTTTGGCACAAAAGTAGTGGTAATGGTAGTCCTGATTGTAAAATGGTAAAACTCCATTATTTTGATGAATGGTAATATTAAAACTACAGGAACTAGTCTTCAGTCACTGCTCTGCACCATGCTCTCCCATTTGTTTGTGAGTCAAATTGGCAACGTAATTGTGCAATTTAGACTTAGTAGCTATTTTTGTTAGCTGTTAAGAGCAATGAATTACTCAATATTGTGTGTTAACAACTTCAATTTTTGATGCTTCAGTGTCAAAGGATCAATCTCATTTGATTTTCTTTTTGTTAATGATACATTGATTTGGCAAGCACAAGGAATAAATGAAATAAACATTCCATATTTATTCCTGCCTCATTGTAAAGGTGACTAATCAGGTTCTCCAACAATAACGTATACAATACAAATTAGTATTATTAAAAGGGAGACATGATCGCCAAAATAAAGTTTCCAAACTTATTTGATGAGTATAGTTCTTAAGTCAAAATGAAACTTTAATGCAGTTTTTACTAATAAAAGAGGCTTATGTTTATTTTGTTGATTAAAAAGAGTCCCTTACATTCATACAACAAATCAAATCCACATAACAGTGCTCGAACAAAAGCCTATTTGATATATGTTTTTACTCAGTCATAGATTTGTTCAAGAAAATGATTAACAGATTTCCATAAGTTAGACCTAATTGATTGGTGTTATTTATTCTGTATTTGTTTTCTTGTCATTTCTCTTTTTTTGCAGCCTTCAGCTGAAGCCTTCGTGAAGATCTTAGCTGGTGATGAAGTGATTCAAGTCAACGATCAAATAGTTGTAAGTTACATTATTTATACAGTGTGAACACACACAGGCCTGTAACTGCTGCAGAGTGTATAACAGAGTGTAAACTCTCTTGGTGCTGATCTTACTCTGACAAATGTCTGCACAGCAAGTGTTGGACTGGCTAAAAGATTAAACTTCATGCTGTAACAATGACGTTGGTGGGTGTGCATCAGGTGGGCTGGAGCAGAGCTAACCTCATCAAGAAGCTGAAGGAGAATCCCAGCGGAGTTACTCTGGTCCTGAAGAAGATTCCTGGATCACTGAGACGCAGAGAGACGCAGGTCCAGGTCTCACCGCCACAGGTCAGAGAGCCTACAGATCTTCAATGTATCACCCCATAAACTCTATACACCTCTGAAAGTGTAATTTAAAGATATGATACATACCCTTTGGACACCCTGAAAAGGCTAGATTTAGCAATCTATTTGTGCTTTTTCACTGTTTTGTATTAGTTAAGCTTCAGCGCTACTTGTTTTTTTCTTTCCAATAAGATCCTTAGTGTTTCTTTTGTTTTTCATCACCTGTGTAAGGTTTTTCGTGAGCTCAGCCAACACTAAAATATGATACAAAGACACTGCCAGCCACTGATGATCACTCATGATCACGAGTCAGCATTGCTTGGAATGCCACAAATGAGACATCAGACATGGAAATACTGTGATCCTGCCATAATGCTGAATGACCTCACAAACTCCCTCTTCTGTTGACGGGCAAGGCAACTTTATTTATAGAGCACCATTCATACATATAACATAGTACTTTCCAGAGTAAAAAGCATTCTGTAATAAAAGCATTAAAGACAGAAAATTAACATGAACTAGAAGTCCTAATAAAGCACAGCCCTCTGCCAAGGCATTTCTAAGCCAAGTTATCAGCAAAAATGTATAAAACTGCTCGGTGTAGAGATGTTCACAGATCCTTTACAAAATTCTAGGATCTGCATCCAGTATCAGATCACCTCCCTTCTTCCTTGTGCCATGACCAACAGTCCCTGATAATTTTATCAAAATATGCTCATAACTTGTTGCGTTATCTTGCTAACAGACAAACACTGACAAAAACAAAACCTCCTTGGTGGAAGTCATAAGACAATAAAATAAGAAACATGGTAGTAATAGCACTCTGTACTGCTGCTTTTAAGCAACCCTGGAACAAACCTTGTGTTCTTGCTATGACAAGAAGCCACAGACTGAGAGCCCTCTACACTTTTCTTTTAATGTCCTCCTAAGGGGTCGTCCAAAGAATTCAGAGAGAGCGATGAATTCAGGCGTATCCAAATGGACATTTCGTCCACATGGATACCGCGTTTTGGGTACCCGAAAACACACAGTGGATAAATCTGAACATGCCGGACTTGTGTTTCCATGTGTGCAACAAATACTGGCATTTTCAGAAATGATGATGTAATAACCCCACTTCTTCCTGAAACTGCATGTGCAAACCCTGACAACAGCAGAAACAATGGTGGAATACAGTGTTGCATACGTGCTGCTACGTGAAGTTGCTCAGCTTGTTTTGCTTTAACAGTAAAATCTTACTGTTCAAGCAAAACAGTAAGAGTTTTGTAAAAACTCCTCTAAAACCACCGTGAGCAGCAAGAGGACACGCAGAACAAAATATGCCAGTGTTTGTTTACATCTCTCATAATGTGTGTCCATTCTTTATGTCTTCTTCTCTAGTTTTTGTGTGTAGTGAGTGGCAGCAGTGTTACAGCACCACTCACTGGTCTGTCATATTTACTACAGCGTTTTCAGTATTTTCATGTTGACTGACACATTTCTTGAAACAATGCTGTTGTTACATAAAATGTTTTAAAGATGAAAACGTTTTTGTCTCTGTGTGGACAGGGCCTAAGCCATTTTGTTTGGAAGTCACGGCAGTGTCACCATTCTGTGCCATGATGACCCTACTTTCTTTTTTTTTTTAACTTAGCTTTAATTAAGATTACATCATCAAATACAATAAATGATATACATTTTTTCCATTTTGGTTCTTTTTTTCCTACTTGGAAGAAAACTGAGAACAAAGGATTCAAAAAAGACAAAGACATTGTGGTATACAGTGTATATAAACAATTCCAAGGGTCTACACTCTGGAAAAAATACAAAACCCAAAACCAGTGAAGTTGGCACGTTGTGTAAATCGTAAATAAAAACAGAATACAATGATTTGCAAATCCCTTTCAACCTATATTCAATTGAATACACAGCAAAGACAAGATACTTAACGTTCGAACTGGTAAACTGTGTTATTTTTTGCAAATATTAGCTCATTTTGAATTTGATGCCTGCAACATGTTTCAAAAAAGCTGTCACAAGTGGCAAAAAGACTGAGAAAGTTGAGGAATGCTCATCAAACACTTATTTGGAACATCCCACAGGTGAACAGGCTAATTGAGAACAGGTGGGTGCCATGATTGGGTATAAAAGCAGCTTCCCTGAAATGGTCAGTCATTCACAAACAAGGATGGGGCGAGGGTCACCACTTTGTGAACAAATGCGTGAGCAAATTGTCGAACAGTTTAAGAACAACATTTCTCAACGAGCTATTGCAAGGAATTTAGGGATTTCATCATCTACGGTCCGTAATATCATCAAAAGGTTCAGAGAATCTGGAGATTTTACTGCATGTAAGCGGCAAGGCCGAAAACCAACATTGAATGCTCGTGACCTTGGATCCCTCAGGCGGTACTGCATCAAAAACCGGCATCACTGTGTAAAGGATATCACCACATGGGCTCAGGAACACTTCAGAAAATCACTGTCAGTAACTACAGTTCGTCACTACATCTGTAAGTGCAAGTTAAAACTCTACTATGCAAAGCGAAAGCCATTTATCAACAACACCCAGAAACGCCGCTGGGTTCGCTGGGCCCGAGCTCATCTAAGATGGACTGATGCAAAGTGGAAAAGTGTTCTGTGGTCTGACGAGTCCACAATTCAAATTGTTTTTGGAAAGTGTGGTCGTCGTGTCCTCCGGACCAAAGAGGAAAAGAACCAGCCGGACTGTTTTAGGCGCAAAGTTCAAAAAGCCAGCATCTGTGATGGTGTGGGGGTGTATTAGTGCCCAAGGCATGGGTAACTTACACATCTGTGAAGGCACCATTAATGCTGAAAGGTACATACAGGTTTTGGAGCAACATATGTTGCCATCCAAGCAACGTCTTTTTCATGGACGCCCCTGCTTATTTCAGCAAGACAATGCCAAGCCACATTCTGCACGTGTTACAACAGCGTGGCTTCGTAGTAAAAGAGTGCGGGTACTAGACTGGCCTGTCTGTAGTCCAGACCTGTCCCCCATTGAAAATGTGTGGCACATTATGAAGCGTAAAATACAACAACGGAGACCCCGGACTGTTGAACAACTTAAGCTGTACATCAAGCAAGAATGGGAAAGAATTCCACCCGAAAAGCTTCAAAAATTGGTCTCCTCAGTTCTCAAACGTTTACTGAGTGTTGTTAAAGGGAAAGGCGATGTAACACAGTGGTAAAAATGCCCCTGTGCCAACTTTTTTGCAATGTGTTGCTGCCATTAAATTCTAAGTTGATGATTATTTGCAAAAGAAAATAAAGTTTCTCAGTTCGAACATTAAATATCTTGTCTTTGCAGTGTATTCAATTGAATATAAGTTGAAAAGGACTTGCAAATCATTGTATTCTGTTTTCATTTACGATTTACACAACGTGCCAACTTCACTGGTTTTGGGTTTTGTAGATAGATAAGTAAATAAATTAATTAATTAATAAAAATGAAAGTGTGGGGGGGTGAAGTTAATGTGTATGTATGTGCAAACTGTGCTTATACCTGTTCATCGCTTTAGTATGGGTTCAACAAGTTTCCACCTTGCAACAAAGGTTTCTCTTTGTAATCTCAAAGCATACGCCATTCGCTCCATGTCATGGATTTCCTGAACCTTCTTGACCCACATATTGTAGGATTGGGCATCAGATTTTAACCATTGATCGTAATACATTTTATGTCAGCTGTTGTTAGTATTTGTAGTAGATACTTTTTTGCTTTTCCTTCAATGCCTATAGGTGTTAGGCCAAGAATAGCTACTTTTGGATCAATCCCAACCCTGCCTTTTTTGATGAGACACTATCAATACTCCAATGGAAAACAAAGCACCTAGTACAAAGACTGAGTAGAGCTGAGTTGAGGTGGTACCACTGGTGAAAAAGTGCTTTTGCAATACCTTCTTTACTCCAAGTTTGCCTGAGATCTCAGTCTAAAAATATTTACAAGAATTTGTCAAGCCATTTGAAGAAATACAAAACCAGCTGCATCATCAGCACACGCAAACCATTTAGATTTTCTGCCACTCAGTCTCAGTATTTTTATGAATCCATCCCTGGTTTCATGAGGTCATCCCTCAAAAACTGGATTATTAAAACAAGTTATATCAGGAGATCCAATTTGTTTCCTTCTCATGAACTTCTGTTTTACATGACTACAAATCTTCTCATAAAACACGCACACTTTGAGTAGTCACAATACAGGCTGTCATTGAACTGCACACCAAATTAAAGTCTTCATCTGAGATGAGCACACACGTTGTGTATTTCACACCCCTATGTGACCCTCACCATGTTCATCTCTGATCCAGCTACCGCCTTGGGGTGAGGAAGCGCTCATAAGGAGATGTGAATCAGCTGAGTGTATCAACTGCTCATGGTCCTCACTTGATGCCCTGCTTTTTTCACAGACTGTGTCAGTGTTCATGTTGTTGTATCATCTCATCTGACACTGACAGAGACCTGAAGAGAGGGCTGCTGTGATACTCCACATGACATCCGCTTCTTTACAAACAAACACTAATGGTTTGTTTTGCACGCTCACATGTTTTTATTTTTGATGTCTTCTCTCATAAGGAGGAGGAAGAGACTGAGGAGAGGTCAGAGGAAGAAGAAGAGGAGGAGGAGAATCCCAGGCACTCCATATTTGAGAGGGTAGCTGCGTCGGTCAGGTCACTGTCCTTTAGGTAAGTGCTGCCAACCTAAGATAATGTAATCCTTTATTGATCTCCAGAGGAGAAATCCACGTGTTGCAGCAGTACAAAGTAGCTTGTAGGTATTAAAAAACAAAAAAGATTCAGAAAGCCAACTAGTGTTTTTTTTTACTTCAAGCAAGACTGTGATTCATGCACTCAGATAAGCCCTATGAAGGGCTGATGTTGAGTTATGACAAACCTCGCTCACTAATAGGGGGATGCTTAATTTACCGTCATTGAATTTAACTTCTCTTGCAGACATTCTCTAGGGTTTTTAGAAGGTCCACAAATGACACAGCTGGAAAGAAAGTGTTTTCTTACCAACAACAGAAAGAAGGAAATCCTGAGATTGTGAGACAAAGAGTTCTCTGTCTCTTGAAGAGGCAGCATTTAGCCTAATCTAAGGTTCATATATAGATTTCCACGACTGTTAGAGTATGGTCATGTTAGCTGTTTTTGTATTTATTTTTTTGACATTTTTGGCCCTTATTGGCAGTGGAGAGACAGTGGATGGGCTTGGAAAGTGGGTGACAGAGTAGGGGAAGACACGCAGCACAGGTCAGAACCAAACCTGGGCCGCCCGCACAAGACAAGAAACTCCATACATGGCACTAGCCTTACCCAGCTGGAAAGTGCATGGCAGGGTAAGGCTCTGTTCCCTACATGGGCCCAGTCTTCTCTGATTGGTTGACTGATCCATTCTGTGGTAACTGGTCAGGCTAACGCTGCTTGGTGTCATGTTTGCAACAACTCTTAATTCATCTATAGACCATACTCTTGGGGCGTCGGTGGCGCAGCTGGATAGTGCGCTAGGTCGGTAATGGGGAGGTTGCGGGAGGTACAAGCCCAGCTCCGGGTGACACAAGGCAATGTGTCCTTGGGCAAGACAAGTTGCTCCCACTGCTGCGTCAGTGGCGTATAAATGGGCATGAAAGGGCGTGAATGTGTTAGTTGATGCTGATGGATGACTAACATAGAAACTCTGAACCATCAGTGAGGGAATGTGAGAGTGAATGGGTGTGAATGGGTAAGTGTGACCTGCAGTGTAAAGCAACTTTGAGTAGTCAAAGACTAGAAAAGTGCTATATAAGCTCAAGTCCATTTACTCTCCACAAGGCTTGCCAGCCCAAGCCATTGGCCTTAAACTGCAGACAAAACAATGGTAGAATGTCACAGCGGTAGGTCTCTCGGGGGGGCAGGGGAACTGGATGTTTCATGCAGCTACTGGCACTTTTAATGGGAGAGGGAGAAGTCCTGGTGCCGCAGACTTTTTTGTGTGTAGAACTCACTGAAGTGCATATAAAATTCAAAAACAGTGATATTTAACATTCAACATGCTAACACAAACCAATATGTGTAAAATTTGAAATGATGACTCTTCAAATAGTTATTTTTGGGCCTTGACCGTTCCCTGCTCCACTAATTCTCAGTGGTTATTTCCAACAATTTAAGATTTTAATTGTATGCCATTCCTCACCTGATTAAATTTTAATTCATTAACTGTCACATAATCAAATTTCCTCCCATCAGTCCACTTCAACACACAGACACACTCAGAAAACACACCAGAGCCTCTTTTCTGTTCTTTTTTTTCCACATTTTTTACATCATGTGAACTGATTATAGAGGAGGGTTGCTGTTGATGAACTGTCAGAACAATAAAAAACTCATGGCCCTGATTGACACGTGTTCCTTGTACACACTTTTAAAGTAGTTATAGGGTTAGTCTCTCATCAAATGGGTAAGATCTCATTATGTATGAGTTGGCATTGGGCTTGTATGGTCAGTGAAGTACAAGGTCAGAGTGTGATCAATGTGTTTATCCTTTTTTTTTCTTTTTTTTCTGTGTTCTTATTAAAATGTTCACATAAACAATAAATCAACCTAGCACAGTGCGACTAAAGAGGACATAGGGAAGAGGGGAGAGAAAAAGTACACAGAGAGGCCAGCTCATAATGCAATACCATTTTCATGAGTTAAACAACCAAGTCAGACCCTCCTAATAAAAAGTAAAGGGATGCCAAACTGTTTCAAACTTTCCAGCGGATCCCTGAAATGTGTTTTTTAGCTTATCTATTTTGTAGAAATTCATGACCTCACAAATTCACTCCTTCAATCCACATTATAGAAGGCCATGCCAATATTTTATTGTGTGTTTTTGCTGTGATTAATTAAGTAAGATAATAGCCTGTGATTAATTAAGTCAAATGGCGGCGTCAGTACTCAGTACTGTTTTCTCCCACTCTCCATGTACAGAGGCTGTATTCCCTGATGTGTGTGGTCTGTGCTCATATCCACATGTGGCTTTTATCCAACATGTCAGTCCCTGCTTTCTCTCCCCAAGTTTCCTCTATCCCGTGTCCTGTCTTTTCTTAATAGGTACATGAAAGTTCCGTTATAATTTTAAAGCAGACCTATTTTTAATTTTACTTTACTTTTACTTAAATTTACTACCTTTACCCCCCTGACAGTTGAGAGTAAAGAGCAATGTTTTGTTATTCTCTGACCTTATGACCTTATATCTCCCAAATTTCAACATGTCATTTTGAAGTCAGAGGAAACATTTGTGCAGTGTTTTTTAAAAAAAAACCTCAACATTTACAGTACATGCAATGCCTGATCTTAAAGCCCAAAGATATTTGATTTTGACCCTCAGAAATCGTACCATTTTGTCCTCGGGTCAATACAGACATTAGTGAAAAAATTAAGAAGAATCATTGAGATTTTACTATTTTAAGCAGGAATGGAATGAAAATTATACCTGATAACTTTATACACACCTTTAAACTTTAATCAGCAACCTGAATCACTGATAAAAGGCAGGATGAGTCCATACTGACCCTACCATCTGAATGTGACAGCAGAGATCCAGACTCACCACACCAGGCAACATTTTAATATCTTCTATTGTCCAACTTTGGTGATTCATTGTGAATTGTAGCCTCAATTCACTTCTCTTAGTTGACAGGAGTAGCACCTGGTGTTGTCTTCTGCTGCATGCACAAGATTGGACGTGTTGTGTGTTTAATGATCTGCAAACCTTGGCTGTAACAAGTGGTCTGCTCTTTCCTGCCCTATGGCATTAACATAGCACTTTCCTCATAGTAATGCTCAATTTGAACTTCAGCAGGATGTCCTGACCATGTTTTCACTGGTTTTGTTGCGTCCATGTGATTGGCTTATCAGTCATGTACTTTAACGAGCAGATGAATGATCTTGAAACTTTATTCTATGGCAAAATAATTTAGATAGGAATAATATATATATGCATACAGGATAAAGTATATACAGTTCGTTCTGTTATTTACTTGCTTTGTTCTAGTTGTTTGTAGAAATCCCAAGCGGCTGTTAAGTTATTACTGCATACATACAAATTTAATAAACTCCTTCTCCTTCTCTATTTCAGCCAATGAATAATAATATCCGGGACACGTTTTATAGGCCTCAAGTATGCTTACAAGAGCAGAGAGAAACAGTCAGTATAATCAGAATTTTGTGTTTGTTCAGATGAAGACTCCACAGGGTGCTTTAAGTGTAAAACATTATACATGACCTGAATAAGCAAAAAGAGAGAGAATATCATCCTGCAGTTTCTTAGTCTCTCATCTCAAATGTATTCTGTCTTTAATATAAACAGGCATTTTGATAAATAAAAAGATGACTAGCTGACCGATGGGGCTTACTTTATTTAAAGGAAATTATCTGAGTATCCCTGAACATGCTGGTATGAAATGTGGATTACTCAACAATTGAGGATTCACCCATCAGAGATGAAACTCCCATGAACCCTTTTGGCGCGTTAATGTGCCAGGACCCAGTTAGTTTTCGATGAGGTCACTCTGCAAAATGCCATTAATTCCCAATCAGTCACATCTACAATTCATGTCTGACTACAAATGAGAGTAAAGGAGGAAAAAACAACTCTGGAGATAAATGGACGAAAGAGTTAAGGGGAGATGAGGACAAACACAAACAAGGTAAACAGGAAAAGGAGAAAAGAGGGAGGAAGAAGAGTGATAGAGAGGAAGGAGGAGACGGCGTGAGCTGATGGAGAGCAGGCAGCGTCAGACAGATGGAGGGAGTAGGCGGAGAAGGTGCATTAAGGTTGTGAATTATCATGTCAAACGCTGATACTCTTACTCCTGACTGAGGGGGAAAAAAACAAGTCTAAACTTTTGACTTTGGCTTTTAGAGCCATATTTCACCTCTTTAAAAGCCAATGCTGCCTGTTTAGACGTTTCACTTGGTACCATTTGTCTTGCAGCCAAAGACATCGTCGCTGTGGTTGTTAAAGAGACTGTTGCTGCCATTTTATGCACAGTGTTGCTGTTAAGTGTTTGAATGCACTATGAATGATGTACTAATCAGTTTATCTTTCTCCATTCTAGGAGAGCCATACAAGGGCCAGAGGTGTCTCAGCAGCCTATGGGACAGGAGGAATCAGAGTTGTCCTCTGACAGGGAGCAGGAGGGAAGTCTGAGTCTCACATCAAACCAAAACCAACAGGGGGGGCTGTCACCGCTGTCAGGTTAGAAACACAGAGAGCAAAGTCCTTGTGCTTGATGCTTTCCTTGTTTAATATCAGTTAATTGTATTTTGCAATGGATGGATGGGTTATTGATTCTGAGGTTAATTCAGGCATTCAGTGGCAGTTCACATAGAGCACTCAACATGACAACACCAGATACATAGAATTTAACTCAGAAACTTGCACTAAAGACTAAAGCTTAAGTACGACATTTAAAACTTTGCAAATAGGAATATAAAAATGTAAGTGTTGTGTGAATAAAGGTGTTGTAGCAACTGATGGCAAGGCAAGTGCATTGTTCTTAACAAATTTAATAAACAGAGCATTAAGACCATTATTAAGCAAAAATAAATGACTAAAACCAAAATGTGTGATGTTTAAGTTGAACAGCTATTAATTCACTATTTCATCATTTTTAACCTTTGCAGTTTGAGGCCATTTTTTTTCTTTTTTTTTTTGCCATTTTCAGTCCGCCTGGTTTTTTATTGTGATATTGCATGAAGAGCCTCAGCCCTTTCAAGCATAATCAAGGTTTTAGGACAACTTGGCCTATCAGAATATTTATGCTGTAATGATGTTAGGTTAATCTAATAAAAATTGTATGACTATAGAGACATTAAGAAAATCAAACATTTAAATCTCACAGAACTTTATATAAATCACACACAGATCAGTGATGAATGAGCCATCTCACATCTTAATGTGGCTTTGTCAAGTCTGGCTATTAGAAGGAGGAATGGACAGGTTACTAGCATTTCTCTTGTTGATGTTTAGCTGCCCCTGATTGGATACTACTGTCAAGAAAACAAGAGAAGACATTTTATTGATCAATAGACAGACAGGAATTTGTTACTTACTCTGAGGGTTTAAAATGAAGGTCTTATAACTTAATTTCCACATTAAAAAATTAAATAAAGTAAATCACTAATTACAGATTTAGCACTGCGGATCCCAAAATAGGAAATTTACAACAATAAACAAAACAACACCTTATGGCTGGATGAAGAAAATACACAAGGGATACATTTTACCTGGCACCGATGATCCCATGGAGTAGGGAGGGTTAAAAGCTAAATACAATAAACACTTCCATGTAGGAACAAGTTCTTTCAATGTATGTAGCTGTCCAACACTGAGAAATATTTAAAAGGCCTAAAAATCTTTGTTTGTCAGGGGATAAACAATACATTATCTGGGCTGTGCATTATTAATGTTGATATTGTTGATATGTTAAAATGTTAATATTGGAGACACAAGCGACATTATTTCTTTTTATTGATTATATTCTGTCTCTGCATTGATGCAGAATCATCTACGTCTGCAACACGGTGAATCAATTACAGGATTATTTTTAGCACCCCTGATATTTAAAGAGGTCATATCATGCAATTTGTAGTGCAACATGCCCTTTAGTGTGTTTGATATGTCTCCTTCATGTGATACAACACCTATGTGAACTAATCGGCATAAGACCTCTCCCCCTCTTTGCGGCGCCACATGTGGCCCATAATATCTTGTTCCCCCAGCCCCCCTGAGTGTGACCAGTGTGATGTCCAAACATTGTTTTGTCATTCTTTTTGGCCTATTGACTCTTGGTAGCAAGTTCATTTTAAAGCGTTGATGTTAGAATGAGAGCAGAATTTTTGACAACATGGTGCCGGGCAGTGCTTAACTGACTGATCACCACAGACTTGACCTGTAAACCAATCAGAGCGGACTGGACCCACGTGGGGGAGGGAGCCTCAAAGGGGCAGGAGCTCTAACAGAGTATCTCAGACAGACTGAGAATCAAGCACAAACAGAGGCTGTCATGAAAACTTGATATTTTTTGAACACTGGTGATTGTGAACATACTCAAGCAGTCTTCAAAAATGACTATATGAACCTGATGTAGGGCAAAATTTGTTGTTTTCTTACAATATGCCTCCTGAAATGACTTACGTACATAGAGTCAGTTAAGAAATAAGTTCACATGAATTACATTAAAGGAGTTAAGTAATAGAGTAAAATACCGTATAAAAT
The DNA here is from genome assembly GCA_037902135.1 of Cetoscarus ocellatus. Classification (NCBI taxonomy): domain Eukaryota; kingdom Metazoa; phylum Chordata; class Actinopteri; order Labriformes; family Labridae; genus Cetoscarus; species Cetoscarus ocellatus. Next base: position 2,699,067 of record JBAMNC010000815.1, read on the forward strand.
AAAATGTAAATTAGTACTAATTAAAGTAAGATAATGAAAGCTCCCCTGTTGAGATTTACATTTGTTGGATTCTTGTTCCCTAGTTTATGCAATTGTACTCCTGTTTTTTTCACCCTTTTTATTTGAGAAGCTATTTTCCCCACAAAGGGCTCCTCTCTTTTTCATAACCCTGTCAACTACATCACTGATTAAACACAGAATCTGACACCTACCCTACGGCAAGGATTTCAAAGACTTTAAACTGACTATGCAAATAATCTTAGTGGAGATGGTGTTTGCTTTTGCAGTTTATACAGAGATGTTAAAGTTATTTTTTTAAGTTTGAAACCTTTCAAAACCTCCAGCTATGTAAAAAAAAAAAGGAATGTATTATTTTGCACTTAGATGTGGTCAGAATCATGGATGGTCTGAGATTGTCTTGGAAATACCCCTGCTTCCTTTGAGTTAACTAGTTAGACCAAGCTTAGAGATCTAAGAGATTTAAGTTTAACATATTTTGCACCAATCACATACGATGCCTTTTCCACACAAAACAGACCAGACACCAGTGACTTTATTTTACAAGATCAAGATAATAAGAAACAATGAAAGAAAAGCTAAAGTCTAAGCTCTAAAAAATTTAACGGCTGTTTCAAAGAAGAGACACTCCAGATTTATACTCAGATTTCTGCCTGTAGGATGTTATTGAGTGATATTTATGTCCAATATGAAAACTTCACATAGGAGAGCTCATAAACAATTATAGACATTTTTTTAATGCATCATTAGAGCCCGTTTTGCTGGACTGTCTCTCAAATCATTACACAGCCACAGAAAAAAAAAGTCTCAAAGAAATGCTGCTGCTCATTTTTTTAGTGGTTATGCTCTGCTGAAATGTAATGTGTGAACTGACATGACACAAAAATAATAATAATAATAATAATGCATCAAATTTTTATAGCGCTTTTCAGAAAGACTCAAAGACACTTTACAAAGGAAAATATATACATGGTGGTAGTGGTTTTGAGGGGGACCCATACAAGGGTCCACAAAAACTCAGACCTCAGGCTCAACAGACGTTGTCTACCCTGTAATCTACCTTTGTGGCACACACTCGAGTCTTTTTTCCTTGATGGCAGAACACTCCTCTTTTGTGTTTTATTTGAAGTCCTCTCAGGGCTGGCGGGCCAGCCCCAGGTGCCCTGAGGGTCTATGATTTGTCACAAAAGATGTGTTTGTGTGCTTAGAAATACTGAGACTAACACAGAGAAAAAACAATTAAAATAAGTTCCTCTTCTTTTGATATTTTTTTAATGCAGAAACCTTACCTGCTTGAAATCAAAGGGCTAGTTCACTATTTTCAGGTGGGGTTGTAGAAGGTTCATTTTAGTAGTAAACACATTGGCCACAGTGATTTTGATGAGCACTACTCCTGTTTGGAGAAAACTGACACCAAAGTTAGGCCACACATAGCTGCAGATTGGGCAGAATGGTAAATGCACTTGAATTGATATAGCACTTTTCTAGTCTTTCTCACTACTCTTTACTCTTTGCATTTACACTGCAGGTCACATCTACCCATTCATACCCATTCACTCACTGATGGTTAAGTGTTTCTGTGTAACGTAGTATCAGCTGACACATTCACACCCTTTCATACCCATTTACAATTTTTTCCACTGGCATAGCAGGGGGAGCAACTTGGTCTTGTGTCTTGCCCGAGGACACATGGGCATGTGACAGCCATAGCTGGGCTCAAACCTGCAATCTTTTATATATTGGTACTGTGCATTCCCAGACTGAGCCACAGATGCCTGAAGAGCCCTGAGAAATATACTGAAATTTAGCTAAGAGCAAACTAAAACATCACGTCTTGATGATTTTTGACTTACCGAACATATTGATTGTATTTTAGTAATCTGCTAGCTATCCTCTTTATTTTTGTTCTGCTCCATTTTAGGAGCAGAACAAAAATAGCTTCTTTATTTTTGTTCTGCTCCATTTTAGGCTAAGCTTTGCAGTGTGCCAAATGGTACTAAAACAAAGAGGGTTTCTAGCAGAAGAGTAAAGCAGTACAGAATACAATAATTCCATTGGTTGTATTATTTATTTTGTTTTCACCCCAAATTTGGTAAATTACTCAGTGCTCCTGGCCCCACCTGCAGCAATATATAGCCCATCTTTAGCGCCAGTTCTCTCCTTACAGGAGAAGAGCTGATCAAAATCACTGAGGCTAATGTATTTACTATTAAAATGAACCCTATGCAGCCTCACTTTAAGAAAACTGAGTTACTCCTTTAAGGCATGCATCAGCTGCTCAAGGTTTCGCCTTCCTTTTCTTTAAGAGACATGAGTCAATATCTACCTTGTGAGCCCTTGTGATATATTAGTTTGAATAAATGTCAGAAATTATCATTAAATAGAAAGAAAAATTGCTATTCAATGCCTGCAGGTAGCACTTACAAGTTCTTGATTAAATGTGCTACATTAGTAATAAAGTAATAAAGACCTATTGCATTAATAAGCAGCTGTTTAAGTTAATGTACCAATTGATTTCCCACATAGTCATTGAAAGTTTACTATTTAAGGTGGAGACTCTTGAATCATGTTTGAGGTCATTAATTCCACTAATGGATAATCAGGTTCAAACAGGTGACAGCACACTTATTAGCACTTGTACTTCCGAGATTTGTTGACTGGTTACAGTGACGTTGATCCTATAAAAGTGTATTCAATGTCATTCACCGCTGACACAAACTCAAATAAGTTAGACTTTTTGTAAGAAAGTAATAGATCCACATTTTACTTGTTTTTCAGGGTTTGAGTTTGACAGTTCGGAAAGTTTGAGGCGCTCGCCAAAGCAAAGACGAGACCGGTCACCATTACCCAGAAGCCCCTCACCTTTAGAGTTTAGGAGTCATTCTCCTCAGAGAGACAACCAGGATCGAGCTAGCATTTGCTCCTGCCCTGAAATGGTGGGACACATGGTGAGAGAAGGAAAGACAGACATTTTTTCACCAAACTTTTTTAGCTTTGATATAACTACGTCATTTCTGTTTTCAGGGGAACAAAGATACAAAGAAAAGCTCAACAAAAGGTAAGAGATAATATTAAATATTTTTATAAAAACCTAGAAAACACAAGAACTGAACTATGTAATATGTGCCAAAGGGGTAAGGACCAATTCAGAAAATAAAAGTTGGGATCAGAAAATAGATTATTTGTAGGATGTGACATACAGCTCATTGTTGTGAGCTGGTGAAATGGTAGAAAGGAGAAAAAAAAAACACGTCTTTCTCAGTGCACTTAAATATTCCAAGAAACCTGAAAAAAAAGTCAATAACCCAAGATGAAAAGAAAATAAGCTTCAGGAGAAGGTTCACCTCTGCACCAAATACTGCATTGTTTACTCCCCTGCTTTTGTTCTTTCTTCTCTTCTGTAATATTTTCTTTCTCAGGCATGACAACAGCTCTGAGTCGTCGGCGTGTGTCCTGTCGTGAACTCGGTCGACCTGACTGTGATGGCTGGCTATGGAAGAAGAGGAGGGAAAGCGGGGTCTTCATTGCTCAGAAGTGGCAGCGCTTCTGGTTCATTTTGACGGGGCCTTCACTTTACTGGTACACGAGCCAGCAGGTGGGAATAGCACTATGGATATTTTTTTTTATCTCTACACAAACAAAGAGAGAGGGGATAGTATTGGGAAAAAAAATCTCTGAGGTGTTTGTGTATTATTGGTTTGAATCTTGCAGTATTTTGCTAAAACTAGAGATATGCATATCAGTTGATGGTGGCTGTTTCACATCTTACGGCTGTTTGGCAATGCTATCCAATGAACAAAGAAGAGCAACGCAGAAATGTTTTGTGTAAAAACTGAATTGCTTCAAAACAAAGTTTTCCCTTCTCAAATGAAAAGTAAAAACCAAAAGTAAAAAAAAAAATATATATATTAAACCTATGTTATTTTTTGCTGTTCCCTGAAGAAATGCTTAGTTTTATTTGAGGATGGTTAGGTCTTGCCATGCCAGCTAGTATAGAGGACTGTTATTAAACAGTCTTCTGCACATGCAGAGAAATAAAGTCAAAGAAGGAGGCACAGAGTGAGATCTCAATGAAAAAATGCTTCCTGTAACCCAATAGCTAATATTGATATTTTTTTGTTTCCCCCACTTCATGAAGTCAGTAACAGGGTGAAGTTGAGGTTAGTTAAAACACATCAAAGCATGTAAATTCTTATTTTTTATTTAATTATACAATATTTCCCTTTTTTCCACTTATGTATGAAAGTAATACTTTTACCCCATGTCATCTTTAAACACAAAAAAGTTGGGAACTCACATACTTATTTCCTTGAAGATTTAATTTAAGTTTCTCAATTTTAAGTTCAAAATAAAAAAAACTTTTCACATTTTATAATATTAACCAAGAGGAACAATGTCAAAACAAGTGGAAAAATGGACAGTGTCTACATTTCAATGAAAAGGTTAAGACCAAATTTATGAATGTCAAAAGTACAAATGTTTTGGAGGTTGTCCTGAACTCTCCAGGGTTTATTCATTTTAATTGTTGTAATGTCCTGATCACTGAAAAACTGTTAAAAAAAAGTTAATTAAAATAAAATAATCAACTTGAACCGAATAAACCCAGCTGGAGCCAGTTGTTACACAGCCCAGTGATTTTTACCTAAATCCCACCTCTAACATGGTCACAAGCCAATCACAGTGCAGATTTTTTAATTGGAATGTGGGGTGGCCAATAAGAATTCCAGGGGGCCCAGGCCCCAAGTTGGCTACACCCCTGCCCAGATAGGTTGCACATCCCCTGGAGTGTGGCCATGGTCCCTTGGGGGTTGTGCCCCACTATATGAGAAACACTGCCATAACCTGATGCCTTTAAAATGTCTAAACAGAGTTTTCTAAAGTATTTTGGAAATATATGACCATCTTTATTATTTATTCATTCATTTATTGGAAAAGGGTTTAGCAGGAATCTCAAGACAGAGTCAAGCACCTTTGGAAGTACCAACAAGAGCTACATTAATGCTCTGGATTGGCGATATGGACAAAAATTTATGTCTTGATATTTTTCAGCTGTAGATATTCAATATATATCTAAATAGTTTGGAAATAAAATCAGTATTAAAGCACCATGTAAAACCAACTGCAGTCTTTTCCTGGAGAAAAACAAAAAAATCTTCAAATTTGAAAGTGAAGAATTATTATATTCACATTCAGGCCTGTGATTCTTAACAGGTAAATCCACCTTGGCCCAAAGAGGTCTTCAATTCTGAGTGACGCTCAGAACAGAAATGGTTGCTCTCAGTCTAACATTCATCATAGTTATACACACGGTGAGCTTATTCCCTCAATATGCTATCGCTATCGCATTCTCAAAGTCAAAAGTAGTTATTATTTTGATTTATAGTTTATATTAAACTTCAGAAATAATCTATTTTAGTGAGAGTTTGATTGTAAAAAAATATTTTAATATATCTTTATTATAGTTTAAACAAAGGAAAGAAAATTTCTTCAGTAATAATTTACAGTCAGAGAAGCAATGCAAAATCTATTAGCGTAGCATCATTTTGTGTTAGCATCAAGCTAACAAACTCAAATGTGCTTTCTCTTAGAATCATTGATTGTTTATTTTTTGCTATTGGCTTTTGAAGAGCAGTTTTCCTTGAAATGTACATCCATAAGATACATTTAGAAATCAACTTGTTTTATTGTTTTACTTGCCTGATTAAACCAACCAATGAACTCAAACTTTAGTCATTAAGTCAGTGACCAATATTCTCTGCTGAATAAATTTTGTTTGATTAATTTCTATTGACTTTTAAAGAGTTGTTTTTCTTGATGCATATCTCTAAAACAAATACATAGAAATATGCACACATCTATTGATTATTTTCTCTTTTCTCTACAGGATGAAAAGGCTGAGGGTTTTGTCAACATATCCAGCTACGGCATCGAAGGTGCTGGAGAGCACAAGAGAAAATAGTAAGAATGAACTCCCTAATAGATCTAACATGAAAGCCTTTATCTACCAACATGCAAGATCTGTAGTTTGCTGATTTATTTAGAAGAGGTTAAATAATGAAACACTCTCATTAGATATTTACATGATGTAGCTTTGTAGTTTAGTACAGTGGCTTTATTGTCCTGGCACACAGAAGGGTCTGTCACACCTTAAACACATGAAAACGTGGAACTATAAAGCCTTTATTCATGAGTAGTTATTAATAGTATTAAGAGAGCACATGTTGTATCTCATTAAATGTAGATTTATATCTGCTGTCAATAGGTGTGTTGAAGTCTGTCTGCATAAGATCTGATTTCTCAAACCCTCTTTATGTTTGTGTCCCCTCTTTGTTCTTCTCCTCTCATCAAGTGTGTTTAAAATGTACCATCCGAGATTTCACAACTTCTTCTTTGCTGCTGATAACGTCAGTGACATGAGCAAGTAAGTTGGATTAATTGCAGATGAAGAACTTGTTCAGCCAGTCTGTCGCCTTTTTCTTTCTCTTTTCTCAGCTCTTAAAAATGTAAGCTTAAACTAATAAATAATGCAACTTCAGTCTCTCAGTTCAGGCTCTTGCATGTGTTAGTGTAGTGCAAGACTGGATGTGAGGTCTACAACTCAATAATGAAACACTTGTTTAGACAGTGACAACATCAGAGGTGTAAAATGACAGTAGAACAGGTGTTGGTCTGTACTGCCCCCTTCAGGTGGCTTTTCAGAATGAAGGTTTGTCTTCTGTCAGATCTAATTTGTTGTCATATAAATCTGTAAACTCTCACTGAAACAGCACTAAGAGAACAATTTGTTTTTGTCTAGGTTGACTTAGCTTGTTCTTGCTTTTATTTCAGGTGGATTAACTGTCTGATCACAGCCATACAGAAGCATAAGCACAAGTGCCCCGACAATGAAGAAGGTGAGAAAACATTGTACTCATAATATTTGTATTTAACTGAAAAATGCATTGAAATCAGTGGATATCAGCTGGACTAGTATCAGGACCCTGCAGGACCTCCATAATGAGAAATGGCTACCCATATTGCAACATTTTTAAACACTCAATGATATTTATTGAAAATTGTTTTAATTTGGATCTTTAATGAAAGAAATAATACAGCAATGTAAACTAAGAGAGAGGATGAAACAATCAGTTCAACGGTGCATTATTATCAGCCTTTATAGGATGTGAATGCAGATGTTGTATTCTACTGCGTTTTACCATTAAACCATGTTTTGTTTGGTCGCCCTCCAGCAAAATTACGTCGCAAAATACCTTTAAAAAAAAAGGTTTAAAATAATTTCAAAGAGAATGTTTTAGGCATAATAAAAAAATCATTTTAAGAATGAGAGCCATTCAAACTAATGTCTAATGATGAGGGGAGAAGATTTAAACCGAAATGATTGTGTCTCAAACAATAATTAAAATAATTGTTTGCTCATGGCAGGAATAATGTAGAGGTTATGAAATGAAACATGTTAATACATTTTGTTTGTCCTCTCAGTACTAAAGCCTACTGATAAAAGATTTGTGTTGTCCCTGTGCCGTTGTTGTGAAGGGCCTTTTAGCGAGTGTGCACAGACTTATAACACTCCAGCTGGTAGCTGTTTTGAAGCCTTCAGACAGAAAAGTTGACAATTTCCAGTTCAAGACATATCAAGAAAAATTGCACATAATAATGTGTAAAATAAAATATATAAATGAACACGACTTTTGAGGCATCAAAACATCATAAACTTTAAGCAACATTTTCTTTCTTTCTTTCTTTTGTGAGGATACACGTTTGTAATCCACTAAAACATGTGACCCTGTTTTGGGTCTTGAGCCACCGGTTCAGAAATTCTGATTTAGAGACCCACTTCCTTGTACTTTGAATTACGAAAAAAAGTTAAACCATTCTGCCTCGTGTTTCTTTGTTTGGTTGTAAATATGACACACAACAGAATGTCCCCATTTTAAGGTTTGGACTTTCTGTCATCCTACAGCTAAGTTTTAACCCATTATCTGTTACTCTGTATCCTAATGACTGAATAACGGACAGGATTACCTTTCCTGCTCCTGTTCTGCTCACTGTCTGATGATGTTCGGGGTAGCGACACTGTTTTAAGCACAGATCATGGAGGATACTTTGTGTTCTACTGAAACGGTGCACTAAAGCTGCTTTGGTGAAACCAAGAGTCTTGAACCTTCTTATCATATTGATGGTCTTGTTCTTTCACTTTAAAGTATATTTTTGGGGCATTTTATGTCTTTATTTACAGGAGTGAGACAGTGGTTAGGCTTGTGAAAGGGGGTGAGAGGGGATAAGGGGGGACATTCTTCATATGAACCTCAGGCTAGAACCCAGGCTGGCAGAAGCACATGTGGGATGTACATGGGTGTTAATCACTCTTAAACATTCATTTGAAAATCACACATTGCTAGGACATGTCTTCAGAGTCACCACTCTCTCATCTCATTAGCTGAATCAGAAAGCTCCTTGCGAACACCTACTCTCTGTTTACTTCTGCCTGCTCACAGGTCTGTACCAAACAGCTGCCTCCAGGGCTGAAAAATGAAGCCAATGTGCCAAAAACTGCAGTTTCATGAGTCAGTTTGAGGCTGGCAACAAGGAACCTAGACATCATATAACTGCATTGGGGAAAGATGGTTTTAACGGCCTGGTTCAACAAACAACTTTGGTCTAAATATATATTATATTCAAAGGTTGTATAGGGGAGTGAATTTTCTTATATGGTGCCCATTTTTATTCCATTTAGGATTTCTGTGCTTGAAAAATTAGGGACATGACTGACATGGTACAAGTCTGTGCAGAGTCACGAGTGGTCCGATGCCTTCATGTCCCGCCTCAAAATCACCTTTCTGTCTTTGAGGAGGTTGATCTAAAGTTCAGATGAGAGGTTGTGGGAAGTATGGCAGTGAAAATCCAACTCTTTTCATCATCAGTGGTCTGCACTGACATGCAGTTCATACCAGCAGGTGTTTTTAGTTCAGTAACGTGTTAAAAGTAACTCATAATGGATTTCTTCACTAATTACATTACTTGTTACACCTAAAAGGAGATAAAGTACTCTAACATACTAATTTTTGATGATATGATGCGATACAATATGATGCAATGCAGTGCAACACAATACAACAAAGCACAACACAGTAAGAAATGATAAAATATGATATGATGCAATGCAGTATGAAGGAATAAAACATGTTTGGATATGAAATATGTTAAGATACACTTACTATTTGCATTTAGGTATTTTCCCTTGACTCCAATCTACACACATTCTGTTATAGTGCCTACAATATTTACTGTACTTGCGTAGAGGATCTATAGATATGATACACTTTATTGTCTTATTGAGGAAATTTGCCTTTGGCTCCAGTTTTGCACATATGTAGTTACAGTCGAGGTATGCCACAAAAAAACAAGACTAATGCTGTAATCCAGTTTTATTGAACGAAAACATTTTTTAGTGTATTTCTCCCTCAGTTTACTCCCCTTCTGCATCAACACACCACTTTATTTGGGTCTTGCTCTGACCAAAATAGTGCAGTAGGTCTTCTTCAGACAGTTGTTCTGTTGTTCTTTTCTTAATTTCCTACACAGACTCAAAATATGTTCCTTTTTAAGCACAGATTCAATTGTAGGGAATAGGAAATAGTCACACCGTGCTAATACAAGTGATAAGGGAGGCTGAACAAGCACTGGGATTTGTTTTTCAGACAGAGACTGCTGTACTGCGAGCACAGCGTGAGCTGGTGCGTTGTCTTAATGAAGAATGAAACCTTTTTTATCAATGGAGACCATTTCTGCTCTCATTCTTACACCAAGTCATCGGTCATTTTGAACAAGTTGTTCAGTTTGTTGAATTTGGACATCCACTGTGCCTTCCCAAAATCTTTTATGCCATTCAAACACACATGCACATGATATGCAGTGTTTCTAACACACCTCAATTAATGTTTAGTTCAATTTCACCAAATCTAAAATCTAATCATTTTCTGATGCTTCAGCTAAACACACACTCTTTTATCAGTAGCTAGCAGTGAACTAAAGACGTCATTTTTTAAAACTTAGAGCAGTTGTGTGTGAATACCCAATCTTTAATAAATAACACTCTTGAGCACAGCCTCATTATTTATTAACCGTACCTTGACTAATTAGTACAACTCATATGATTTTATCATTCCTGCTTTATAGTATGATTCAAACAATATGGTGCAATACCATACAGTACTGTTTGCCACCATATGATGCCCTTTATCCCCTTTATTCCCTCAGAGGACTTTGTCTTGGACTCTATTTCCAATCATTAATAAAAAGAAAAGCAATAAACAAGAATTCATTCAAAGAGAGAGCTCATATAAATATATACCTCCCCCAAAAAAACATTTATTGCACATTTCCCACATGAATAAACAAGTAAAAAATTAAAAAGAATAAAAATGCAATTGTGAAACACATCATTAAAATTTTTGTTTTGATATTGACCTGCTGGTTCATACCAATAAGTAATAATGTACAGATTCATTGTTATTTTTAAATTACTTTGCATCAATATATATAATTTAACGGGATTTTTATTTGTGTGCAGAGTGTTACAGTGAGACTGAATCAGAAAGTGAGGGATCACCATCACCACGCAGAAGAAACAAGGTTAGAGGTGTACATGTGAACAAACAGTGTATTTGCAAAATAACAAGGTCCTCGGAAAATCCATTATGTTTTTACATTGTCTTGTTTTCATTGTCAGAAAGTGCAGTCCAACACTCTGCCTCGGCCCAAAGGGAAAACCAACAAGGTGCCATTATCGAGCGCGTCAACAGGGGGCAGCAAAGGAGCAGGTATGGACAGTCTCAACCTCTGGCTTTTTTGCTGCTCTCTTGTCTCCACTTTAATTAATATTTATGATAAACTGCAAATAACTGAGTCTTTCTGAAATGGTGTTTCAATATTCATAATGGATAAGTCATCTTCATACTGACATGTTTCTTCCCTTTACCCCCGTGGGTATTTAGATTCAAATCAGCTGTCAACAAATGTCACAGCAGCTCCATGTGTGATGCAGTCAATCAAAGCAGATTAACATTTCTGTCATTTTCTGTCTCTGTCTTTGCCTGCTCTGTCTTTGCCCTGTGTAAAGGAGGACCTGTGGATGAGATGGGAATGATGCTGAACAATATAAAGGAGGGAGGAGTTTCTCTGATTGGCAGTGAGCAGCCGTTCACGCACGACCACTTCAGAAGATCATTCATTCGACGTAACAAGAACCCTGTCATCAACGAGAAGGCACACACGCTCAGGGCTCTGCAGAGCACTCTTAAGGTGAGCACCACAGGTCTGAAGTCCTTGAGTTACCCAAACTCAGGCCTTGTGTATAAAGTTTTTCAGGGCCAGACTTTAGTCACACTTACTGCTGAGGGCACAGTCTGTCTTTAACTTGTGTTAACGGGGAAGTCTTGAAGGATGTTTTTTCAAGATTTAAAGTGTGGCTTAAAATGTAGCTGTCAGTGTGTACACTAAATACCACAGATGACTCACCATGATAATATGCCAGCTAATGCTTGGAATGATGTGGCTTTCTGAGCCCTGTCCCTCCTCAAATTTCACCTCAATAAAGATCAATAGAAACTACAATAAATCCTCCAATAACTGACTTTATTCATTGAATAGCAGACCAAGGATTTCAGAATAAAAGCTTTCTTAAAGAACAAAGGGAGTTTCTCCACAGAAAGGGCCAGTTGAGCTTTTAGTCTGAAAGGCACAGACAGGAAGTGTAAATGAGCTGTTTCTGTCTTGCCTTGCACTTATTCAACCATTCTGGACATACATGTCCTGGGTCAAGGTTAAAATAACTATTGTTGTTTTTTCCTGTGTATTTTGGCTATGATGTGTACAAGACTCACAAGAAAATAGGCAAGCCTCTTATTCTTCAGATGTTCAGGGCAGGAGCCTCACAGAAGACATGAGGGTCCAATGACAGTCTTTAATATCGTGCACTCAGACATGAAAACTCGAGTGAAATACATCTTGTTTGAAACAGCTGTAAAACTACATTGACATAGTTGATCTCTTTTTTTGTAAAACACAGCTGTTTAATTCAGTGGTTCTCAAACTAATTTAGCCAAATGCACAGCTAAACCTACGCCAAACCTTCAAGGCATACCAAATTCATAACATGCAAAACAGCCTCTCACAGAAAGTTCTGATGACATTTTGATTAATAAATGTATCCAACATTTTTATGCAGGGTAAATTTAAAATGCATGAATTAGTTGTCGATTAGCCGTGTTAATTATACATGGTTGCACAAAGAGCACATGCCTCTGTTCGCCACACCTTTGAGAACCACTGGTCTAATTAGCTGGTGTCACCGGGATGGTTTTTGTACATAAAATATTGTGGGGGTTTTTTACCACTAAAAAACACTTCAGTGGTAAAAAAAAAAAGTCCTGACGTATTGCCCTGTATGTCGTATTGTGATATATTGTGATAGATAGTATCTACACTTGTGTGTCAGGGTATCTATTGTATTGATTCTTGCCAATGTAAACCCTGGATCTGTCAAGCCTTGGATATTAAGAAAAATAACATCAACATGCAAATAATCTCACATCTAACACTTTTATTCTTTTTAGAACTGACAGATACAGTAACTGTCTTGTCTCTACCTATACCTTCTCCTGATTGGGCACTAACATTTAGACAGCAGGAGAAGAAGAAATTTTGTGCCTGTGACTGGTTAACAGACTGCCTGAGAGTTGTTGTCATTCCCTTCAAATTAGAGGTCCAAAAGAAACATATATCATCATGAAAATGTGAAAAACACAGTAATTATTAATATCTCTGGATTTACAGTACAGTTAAAAAAAAAAAAAAACACTGCTCTTCAGAACTGTCTAGAATGGATGTATTAGCCTTGAGCTGTCATAGATGAATTTTCCATCATAAAGATCTGTTGTATGGTTTCTAAGGTGCAGTAAACAAAGTAAATGCCACTGCTTTGGCAGCTGGAGATCCCCTGGAGTTGAGTGTTACAAAGTAAAGGTCATGAAATTGATCCTTGTTGTACCTCACTGGTTATCTGGTTAGTATTTAGAGTGGTTTTCTATTCAAAGAATGTTTTCCCACAGATATAAGGAAACTAGCTGAAAACATTTTGTCTGAATAGTCCTCTGTTGAGATCATGGTGATGTCTCATGGGCTGAGTGTCTATCAAATCAGTTTCTATTCGCCTTTGAAACAACCCTCTCCCTTCTTTGCAGTTATTTTAAAACCTGATTTCAGTGAATAAGAAAGCATCATTAGCGAATAAGTTTCAAGAACAGAAAAGCTCATCAGGAAGTTAAATTAGAGCCTTATATCTTTGATTTTATCTCCACATTCATTTTCTGCAGGCCAAGGAGGCCGAGCTTCTTCAGATCAACAAGCTCCTGGAGGAGTCCAGCATAACAGCCTCAAAGTACCGTCAGTGGAAGGAGAGCAACGAGGAACTAGTCAAAGAAATCGAGAAAGTTGCAGCTCTCAAGGCCAATAAGGAAGGAGAAATCCAGGCTGTGCAAGACACACCCACTGAGGAGGTTGCCTTGGAAACCATCGCCACGGAAACAGCCACCACAGAGACTGAGGGTGCGTACAGACTGAGCCTCAGCGACGGGGAGCAGTTAGTGGACGCAGAGCCTGCAGATGTTCTTCTGGAGATCCCTCCCGGTTCTCCGAGCCTGAGCAGCAGTCCAGTGTTAGAACTGTCTCTGGGGTCGCTGCAGGAGTCCATAAACAAACAGCTGAGTGAAATGAATGAGAGCGGAGAAGCTACAGAGAACTACTTTTACATTTAAGACCCCAAAACTGTCACTGGCCCATCACTGCTGGGTTTTACTGGTCATCAGAATCAGATAAATGAAAGACATTTAATGCTGCAAAGTGAAAGAGGTGCATCTGCCTGGAAGGACTGGCCAAAAAGGACGTTAAAATGTGCACTTTAAACGGGTATTTTGTCAAAATAAATCTGATTTAAACCTTGAATTCCTTTAACAAAAAAAAAAATACAGCAACGACAAGAACAGATTGCCAAGTGTTGTCCTAATTCAGTATGTATTTATATATTTTTAGGACCGTCTCGCATCTCTGATTAAAGATAGAACTGTTCTTAAAAGTCAGAGAACTTGTAAAATAAGTCATGCTTCTTTGAATGTGACATGTAAATACTGTTTTACAATTAATTTGCATTTGTTTATTGACATTACCTCAATAAAGGTATACATTTGAGATATTTTGAACAGAGTGTGGCTTAAATTCGGAAGAGGATTTGGACCCAGGCAAGAGAAATAAATAATAAGAGGAGGACAAAGTTTTCCTACTAGACAATATGAAGATAAACGTTAAGAGAAAATGAAGGATTGTGGCGGCAGGTGGAAGAAATAATGAGAGGAGGACATTTTTTACATTTCACACTTTGAGAAAAAAATTTAAAAGTTGAGGCATTTGGATGAAAAAATTAAAGGAATGTTTTTTCATTGCATAATTTGAGTAAAGAAAAGTCAAAATGATGAGGCAGTAAAGGGAATTGAGAGTGAGAGGGATTTCTTCTCTCTGCACTAGGGCTGAACGATATGGACAAAATTTCACGTCTCGATATTCATGCCAGATATCTCAATATCGATACGATACGATGTGACTAAGGGTTTGGTGAAAACCAAGCATTATTCAGAAAAATAAAAACATAATAATACAAAAGAAGGTGGAATGTGCTGTTTTAGCGTGGGGGAAATCTATATCTTTTATATCGTTGCTTTTTGATATTAATATCTTGAATGTTCATATCACGATATCGATACGATAACGATATATTGTTCAGCCCTACTCTGCACTGTGAGCTGTTGTACAGTTTAATTACTTATATTTCTCAAAATGTAGTTGGAGTTGCAGTAGGGGCGGGTATTGATAAGATTTTTTTTACACCAATGCCAATATTGATTCAACCAATCTATTAAATACTTCATTGATTCCTGTGGATTTTCTGCCTGGAAATGTAGACCCCAGTGTTTTTAGTGTCCACAACAGTAACCACATAGCACTCAATATTAGATGTAGTACAGTAAAAACGCTTCAGCCTGTTCCTGGTGTTTCCACCACTGATTAAAATCACAGTCGTTGGATCTTGTGCAGTAAGAATCATATTTTATAAAAATTAAGCTACAATTTTGTCTTTGCTGACTGCCTCTGCTCAGAGTGTGACACCCTTGATTTGCAAGGCATGCAGAACTTAACTGAAGGAACTGATGGGAGAATTGTTTAGCATTCACACTAATGATATCAATTCCTTAAGATAGTTTTTATTGATTGTCATTTTAAATTGGTTTTTCAATTCCCATCCCCAGAGTGCAGAGGGGAACAAGGATCTGAATAGTGTATGATTTTAGTTTTTTTTTACTTTTACTTTTACTAAGTTCTTATAGAACAGATCCAAACAGTTTCCTTTTTTTCTCAACTTTTCCCCCAAATGTCTTTCTTTAAATGCTTTGTGGAAAAGTCTTCCTCCTGTCATCTTTTCTGTCTCATCCCTTACCTCAAGACTCTTCTTCAAATAACACTGATCGATGTCGGTCAAGTTTTTTTCGCTTGTTATTATCCAAGCCTCCAACATTCTAAGAGTAACTCTGTCCTTCATCCTCCCACAGAATGAAGCTGTGTGATAGTTCTGGTCCAAGGGTTTTATCTATTTTTCTTTTTCTTCCCTTTATTGCCTGAGTCTTCTGCAAATGCGTCATGCTAGAAAAAGACTTTCCAAATGCTGATGTCAGAGGTGCTTGCTGCTTTTCAGTTTATTGGCTCAAGGTTAAAATGGTTAAATGGGAAACAACCCCCAATCCTTCATGACGCAGGTGTTTTGTTCACTAGTTCATTGTTGATTATTTGTGTTAGCAAATTAGTTAACACAGTCTGAAATGTATCACTTACTTTCAGGCTGAGTCGCATGGTAAGGTTGCTTTATTTCCTAACAATTGTTTTTTAATATCCTACTTGCTATTTATTTCCTCTTGCGTGGGAAGTTCGCTGCTCTTAAAGCCTTCTAATGTGACATTGAGGTTGAATCATTTTCAGATTCAACCTCAACCTACACTGGATAATGTAAGAGCCATAACTGCATACATTCAGACTTGACCATTTTGACTTCATACAGTTTTATGTTTTAGGCTGATGTTTGAAATCTTTTTTTGTTAACCACAATCTTGATTTATCTGGAGCCACAGTTGGCTGCTTTTTGATGACAAGAGCAAGTGGTAAACCAATAATAACAGCACAGGGTGTATTTATTATTACAAGTAAACCAATACAGAGTATCAGAGTTCTTATTTATTTAGCATGTAAATAGGTAACCATATTTAAATGTAAGTAAGCCTGTTTTCAAAGCTCATCTCAGTTCTGGGGCAAGACTCTACCTACTGTCTCTATTTGTTACCTTTTGTTTGTTTTGTTTTTAACTATAGGCCATCAGTGACTCATATTTGTGCCAAATGAACAACACCAAACTCCACTTTGAATGTCAGACTTAATTATTTTAGTCACACCCCTTGAATGACGTGGGTGATTCTCAGTGGGAGAGCTGGATTGTTCTTTCTGTCATTCAGTCAACAGGTAAAGATTTGTTCATTTATTGATGTTAATCCACTGTGCTTATGTGGTTTAACATGCCACCATCACCATAACCCCTCCAAGAAAAAGGAAAAACATCCCCCACCCAACATTAATGTTGTTTAAAAAATAGTTGTTCTTTTCATATTAAAAGTAAAGTATACAAATGTGGAAATGCTGATATACATACGTTTCCTTCAAACTGTATTGTACATTAAAGTCAGGAAAACCAGGAAACTATAGACAGTCTTGGACAAGTTACGTAGGGACTGTCTTAAGTTACTTTTACTAATTACTCATAAAAAATAATGAAAAAAATACTTATACTTACTCATTGTTATTAGTTTTATGTGACTTATTACTTTTGCCTTTTAAAAACCGGTCTGCTCAAGGTTTCCAACAAAGATTACAATAAACTGCAAAGTTCTTTGCATCTCTTGTGGACACAAATTTGAAATATTTTGAATATCTTAATAGCAGCCCAACAGAGACAGAAAGGTAGCACAGTTACTGAGAATTACTTTAACTTTTTAATGTTTTTTTTTTTTTTTGGAATGATGGTCCCTCACATTATACTAAAAACTTAAAAAATTAATATGATACTTAAGTAGAGGGCCCATGAATTATCATGACTACATGCATGAAAAATGTTTTGTTGATGAAATTTCTTTAATAAACATCTCATACATTTCACACATTAATCAAAGCACTAATGACGGGGCCTGAGTCAATGTATATCATAAGTTATAATGTATGGTACTAATTTTATGAAAGCCATGACGTTTGGCCAACAACAACCTCTAGTAAAAAACAAGCAGAGCCCTAAATTACTCCTTGTTGGTTGTATGTGTTAAATTGTAATATACAATTTTAGAAAAAAAAATTATAGAGTGCTTTCTTTAAAAAAAAAAAAAACTTTACTGAACACTTCAGTTGATAAAGTCCTGCTTGAAATACTACAAATACTGTTGATTATTGAACCTAAAACAACTCAACTCTAAAAATGCATCAGCCATTGGTAATTAGTGCTGAACAATTAGACAAATTTTAATCGAGATTACAAATACTACCTCCAACAATTATGAAAATTGAGTGATCGAGATTGAAAGATTCCTGTGCCACATGACATGGTTGACTTTTTTGTTTTTCTTTTATTATTATCAGCATTATTTTGAGGCATTTCTATTTTAACAAGTATATTTGTATGTCTTGCCAGATTTTCAATCTTTAAAATTAATTTGCCAAAAGCATAAATATTCAGTTAAAGCATGTGGTGCGTGTTTTAAAATCAGTGAGTAATGTTGGTACCAAGCACGCCAAACTCATTTTCAGCTCGTAAAATGTACTATTTTCTAAATGGAATGTATTTCCACTTTTTATATTCACATGAAAAACTTTGATATCACACCTAAAATGTTCTGCCTTTCCCTTTCAGGTCACAAAAAAACAGCTGAATAAAAAGAGCAGCACACAGTTACTTATTATTGAAAGGTTTAATTAAATTCAAAATGCGTCACCACGTATGACAAGCTTACACAAATGAATCAGTGCAAAGACCAAACAGCACCCACCTACACAAACACTTGTTTTCTTTTTAGCGTTTGTGTCACTGAGTAATAAATATCACATTCACAAGATGAATGCTTTTCACTATTAACTATCATACAAACATTTACCCTGATGAGCAATTTGCAGTTAACTTGGAGCAATCTGTCTCCTAAAATAGATCTTTTCTTTACTCAGAGTGATTGTATCAAGAACATATTTAAAGAATATTGCATATACTGTCAGAGAACCAAGATTTTAATTTTCTTGGTAAAAGAAAATATTTTAAAAAATTTTTTTAATATTGATGACTAAAGTGAACTCAAATCCACTGTTTTCAGCACTGACAGTCAACAAAAGCGTATTATTTTTCCTCTTAAGCCCTGTCTTTAGGCTACAGCTCTTTTAATTTAACACAATATTTACAGTTCACAGTTTTGTTCGGACACAAAAAAACATGTTACGTTGCTTGCTAACAGTACATATGCATGGCTACAGTATGAAAGGCAGCACAAAGTGGTTCAGACTTTTTTTTTACTACATGTTGCAGTTCAAGGCAGCTGGAACTTGAGCTCTTTTCAACAATAATATTTTTACGAATATATAACAACCCTTGCTTCTTTCAATCAACATTTAACATGCTGAAGAACTTTGTTTTTTAACCAAGAGGAAATACTTCCGTCATGTTTACACTGGTCACTAGGGTCTATGGATGGGGCAGTGCTAATGTCCAGCAGTTTACAGATATTTTTACCCCCTTTATTGGTGGGCAGTTTTTTCTCTTTTGGCCAGTCAGTCAGAAGTTTAAGGATGCATCAATACCGACACCAAGACCAAGTGTATATGTACTGGTACTCATAAATTACTGCTGGTACTTTACTTAATATCATTTTACAGCATAATGTGAGGAGCACTATTCACACTTGTACAAAACTGGGAGAGCTGCATGGGAGAGGACAAACAGCCATGTTTTCCCCCCAGACTTTTGGTTTGTACCGTTACACTCAGAACTCTGACGTAAGAGGTGTAAAAGATGTCACGCTAATGTGGAGGTCAGACTACCTGACAAATGATTGATAACAGTCGGACCCCACAGTCATAGGGTGTGGGACCCAACGGTTATGAAAATGAGTCACCCCATTTTGTGTAGCGTGTCATAGTTACCAACAGCAAAAGACCTGTTTGGGACGCCTTACGACTCCACAATAGAGAGTCTCACAGGTTTGATTTTTGTCCTGACTACTATGATTTGTTACTTCATATCAACGATACTGACCAATGAGAGCACAGGGGGCTCTGCATGTGTGACAATCACAGATTTCTACAGACTAAAATTGAAATCTTTAGAGTAACAACACTGAAATAAAGACAATAAAAGCTCTGAAAATAACATTCCAGCCTTTGAGATATATTCAAGAGGACCTACCACCCGGTTGAAATGAAAAGAAATGTTGGAGAGTGACAGCTGAAGCACCCCAGTATCTTTGTGAGTTACTGCTTTATCATCAAGCCAACATATCATTCATCAAAGTGTTAGGGACAAATGTGTGAGGTTTTTTTTTTTTTTTTTTTTTTTTTTAAATCTGGCAATGCAAAAAAAAAAAAAAAAAAAAAAAAAAAAAAAAAGGCATCAAAATCAATGTTGCTGCCAATCATTGACCCATCTAAGGGCCTAATAACAAAAAGGATCAAATACTCCTTGAAATGTATTTTATGGAAATTTTTTGTGTGTTTTGTTTTTTTGATTAAAAAACCAGTGGAGTTGTGTAAACATTCTGGCCTACTAATGGTTAAAACCCCCAAAAATATAACTAATATCTGATATGTATATTTCAGCCTGAAGTAGTTTTAAAGGATTGAGTTGTTTAAAGTGGAAAAAAACATTAATATATAATACTTTTACAGCAGTTTTTGGAAAGGTGACATTTTTTGTCATTAGGGACATATGTGTGAGTTTTTTTTTAAATCTGACACTGCAAAAAAAAAAAAAAAAAAAAAAAAAAAAATCATCAAAATCAATGTTGCTGCCAATCATTGACCCATTTCAGGGCTTAATAATAATAATAATGATCAAATACTCCTTGAAATGTATTTTACTTTATCTTTGTAAGTGACTGCTTGCATTTATCATCAAGCTAACATATCATCCATCAAAGTGTTTGGAAAGACCAAAAAGAGAATAGTACTCTAATACACAGTGTTTGTTTTCTGTCATCAGTGTCACTCCTCCATCTTCCAGCATCATCCTGTCAGTCATTATATGCAGGTGGTTTTAATTGTGTAGTCTGTCATGCTTGTTGGACAAGTCACTGCACAATGTTATGGCTCTGTGGTTGCCTAATCTGACATGGCGACCGTTATGGCCAACAAAAAAAAAAAAATAGTGTAGTCTGACCCCGGCATTAAGTTGACCTCATCCAGTCACAAGTTTGTAAACTAGAGTTCACTAGAGTCCATGAGTTGTAATTCTGACTTCAGTGTGAACAAGCTGGACATTTTTTTTTTTCAATTTGAGAGTATTTCAAAAGTTCGCATTGGACCAGGTAGACAGGTTGGAGTCATATAAGAAGTTTGTTGGTAATTCAGCTTAATGAGGATGAAAAAATTGAGAAAACTATAACATTTTCTAAGTGTGGGTTAAGAAACAGCCAATGAAAGTAAAATAAATGTGTTTGTTCTTGATGTCAGTGACTAGCCAAATGTAAGTACTTGTACTTGGTCAGAAAAAGTGGTATTGGTGCACCTCTATCCAGGTGTGTTCATGTTCTAACAGCTGACTTCATAAACATTCATGTCTGGCTTGTTATTAATCTCTGGAAATGGCTGACACGCAGGGCAGGCAGGAAGCTCAGGGCAGGAAGGGCAGGTCGGACATTTTGGTCTTTTGAAGCTTAACATCAACGCACCCCCTCCCAACACCTGTAGACACGAACCCAGCCAACCAAAGTAGAGTGAGCCTGCCGGACGCAGGGTTAGGTGTGGGAACCTGGGGTTGTTGATTCCTTGACTCCCTATCCCCAGAATCCCAAGGTTGTGCGTGTAAACTCCAAGAGCAGTGAGACTCAGCAGCCCCGCGATCACCACCAAGAGTCCACCTGTTGCAGCGACTCCTCTCAGGGGTATATCTGTCCAACAGCGTACCCCAATACATGCCAGAACGATGCCAGTGCCGCACAGGAACAACGAAGTCAGGATCAAACCTTGAGCAAGGCGGACCCTGGGGTCTCTTTGGTACAGGCCTGTCACAGGCCAGCATTGCTTGAGCTCTGAGTGCTCCACCTGCAAGCAGCTCTCCCAGAGCCCATCAGAGCGCAGCAATAGCAGGGAGTCCATGGAGCCTTGACTTTTCAATCCAGACCGGAGCACAGAGCCTGGGCCGGACATACTCAGGCGTGCCTGTCCCTCCCTCCACTGAGGGGTGATGGCGGCAGTAAAGACGAGGACCAATCCCAGTGGGGAAAAGACGATCCCCATGACCATGGAGGCTGGAGTGTGCATGATTAGCAGTGTAATTCTGATGTTCTACCGAAGTACTGAAGCGGTTTTAACTTTGTCAACAAACTGTGCCCAAAAGTGTGGACTACCCTTTTTCATGACAAAAAAGAGAAAATAAGGAGCTTAAAAAAGATGGTTGAATTTCTAATCTTTAGACAAAATGTATTTTTACTTTTATGTTAACCAGAAAGGATGTGACTTAACTGTCAGGCTGTTGGGACAAAATCCATAATGTTTCAGTTGTTTCAGTTTGTTATTTAATATTTTAGTCTCATTTGTAAAGAAGTTGCAATAAAGGTAATTCCTGAAGGAACTTAACTACCAAAAAAGTACTCCTTTCCTAAAAGTGCAATGTTTTTCAGTACTTTAATCTGTTAATTATAATAATAATAATTCAAGTACTGAGTGCATTTAATTTAGAAAAATACAATCAAACTAATTAGTTACTTGGCCAAGGTAGTTATTTCAAAGAGCAAACGTTTCTTAATTTGACTAAAACTATATTTCATTGACAGAGACTTAACACAAGTATTTTTAGTTTATTACACCAAAACCTCACTTAATGGGGCCACAAAGGCTAAAAAATGAGTGCAACTACTGTGCATATTTTTCCTAAATTTTAGGCTAAATCAAAATATCTGCCAAAATTAACACTCCTTACAGGATAAAGATTTCCTTTAGCATTTCTAAGAAAAGATTATATTAGCTACTCAGTTTGCGTCCCACTGTATATATTTTCCAAAAGAAATGTGATGATTGTGGCATCTCCTTCACTATTCCTCCTTAATAACATCTGCCGGTATCCTGGGACCCTTCAGAACACGATGATCTACTGTGAAAGGATAAGACAACACGATCATATAAGTGTCCATATTAAAAAAATCAGCCCTTAATGTCTACACTGCCCAACAACTACCATTCAATGTCAGCAAGCGGAACTTTGAGTATTAGACAGAAAATACTAATCCTCTAAAGGGAAAAATGTCAAGGACATGCATCACAATAATCACCGTTCACGAATGGAAGTTTACCTCTTGATGGAAAATCTCCTGCTTTTCAGCTGCAGACTCCATTCTGGCTCCTTGGATGAAAAAGAAACATTAATTCAGTCAGAGCGCTGTAGTGCAAATCAGGTTGCAGAGATGCAGAGAGCGACAGAGACAGATTTGACAACCAGGGGTGGTGTGAAGGTGGAGCACAGGCTCCGGTGCTACCAGCAGACGGAGAAAGCAGAAGGTGGTTTGGCTTCACTGCTTCAGCGCTGGACAGGAGAAGGCGAAGTGGGTGATGTCTGTCTCTGTTGCTAGGATACCACAACTTGGCCAGTCTCAGTGTAGTGGCGTGTGTGCATATGTGTGTGTGGTTTTATTTATAACAAGACCTAGTTAGGCTATATGTAGAGGAGTCTGACTAGGTCTTGTGTGTTGAAATGTTAGCATATGAGAGTTCATCTGTGCATTGGTGTGCATTTGTGTGTTGGTATCAAACGATTGATGGCTGGCTATGACCTTGGAAGAATTCAGCGTGTTAGTAATTATGTCAGGACCGATGTCTGAATGCAGAGTGAGTCTATCAACAGAGGAGTGAAGGGAGAATGTCCTCTGGGGACGCAGACCAGACAACTTAAAGACAAGTGTGACTCATGCAGATGAACACACACACACACGGGCATGTAGTCACAATTAGTGTGATTTCAGGCACACTAAACACTCAGAGGTGACTTCTGTCATAAGGAAAACACTGCCTTGATAGACTAAAAACACTCAGTTCAGTGAGTGTTTTTACTAGCTTACTTTTTTTAACAAAATGCTTGTATGGTGATAAATGATGAAACAAATACTCTTGTTCTAGAGCTTAATTTAGTTTCTTTATTTGAATATAACATAAGCCATAGCTTTTTGCCATTGATTAACAAATTGACTCTTAATTGCATTAAAAACAAAAAAAGTTACTAATAACTAGAAGTGTTAATCATTTGGTCATGTTTTTTTAATGTGTAATTAGCTTTTTTTTCCCCTACTTTACCTTTTCTCTTGTTTCTTTGCTTTTATTTTTTTTTCAGTCATCTTGATTATATTCTTTCATTTTGGCTATTATGGTGTACATTAGTCTTCAAATCCCTTTTGACATCCTACCTACTATCATTACAGTTACAGTGGAGAACTACTTAGTAGATAGAACTCTGCTTTATATGAGTTTCTATCTTCAGTATTTTGATGGTTATTACAATTGAAAATAAGGATACACAGTATTACGTTTTATTCCGATATCCAATATGCCAGTATTTTGAAACATATCTTAGCCGATAATGATATTAATACCAATAGAAATAACTGAGAGTAGTGGATTACACCTTTGTTTAATGCAACACACTGACTATTCTGCCAACAGAAAATCAGCCCTTTTTATGGAGCTTATACTTTCAATTTGGAATTAATACCCAGAAACTCTACAAAGTCCCAGCTTATACACACCAGATGGACTGTTCAAAGTATTTCACTAGTCTGTCTGGGAAAGAGCCCATAGAGAGTGTTTGGGAATGGGCAGAACCTTTTAAAAGCATATCTGGCAGGTGATTTGACAATCGTTTGGTCGTTCACATTCATTATGGGACAATCATATTATATAGTAGACGGGCACTACTGCCACAGTGTAAAGGACAGAACAAAAGCCGCTTCGTAAACCAAGCTCAAGACTGTTGCACTGTTCAGTGCTTTACAAGTAAGATGACTTTTTAAGAAGAGATGGCTAAAGTTGATCTAAAACTTAACCTCGTCAACTCATTGTAAATCAATTTACAAGAAACGTGGAGCACAGACATTTTGTTACAATAAAAGGGCCCAGAGCATAGACAGAGATCACGCACAGTTCAGCAAATGGACTGTGGCTAAAAGTACAAGGCATAAGGTCATTTCTGCATAACTTCCTGCAGTGCAAGCCAAAGGCTTACAGGAGGTTATCACGTCTTTCACAGACTTTCTCTCTCCACTGTGGGGCCTGATTGAAACAGTGTTTCAGAAATTAAACTTACCTTAAGGTAAAGGTAAAGATTTTGGTTATTGTCATTTAAGTTGATGTCCATGTTAAAACTAAATAAAGAAAATAAAGATTATGTTGATTAGTATCTAATAAAGGATCTACATACGTGTGCCCAGCTCTGGGGTTAACCTACTACCATACATGTTTATTAGACCTTTAACTAATGGAGATATTTCACCTTTGCAAATGTCAATGCAGGCTCATGACATTTAGCTCAGACTGAGTAATTTAATTGTTGAAAGTCATGGAATATTACATAACAACAAAAAACAAAGATTATTCATCCTACTGGGGATTGACCTCAAGAACTCTTTTGATAGAAGAAATGCCAGCGTTTACCAGAATACACAAGAGGTGTTTATTAAAAAGTATTAATGATAGTATTTTATGAATGTTTGCTGAGGTGATCCAAGTTCGTGACAAGTCATGTCATAAACACATACCTGACTTGTCATTTGGGTTTTAAATCATATGCCAACACTATAATTAGAAGTATCCCAGTATTTCCTGTTCGGCTACTGGAATATTTTGACTCTGTTGAAATGACGGTAAAGAACAACATAACATCAAACACTTGTCTGCCTATAGAGGGAAATAAATGGTAAAATTCATGATTGATGATGACTTTACAAAATGTCTTTTATTGCGGTCTTAATTTTGGCACATAGTTTAGTTTTAGTCGATTTTTAGTTAATATTTTCAGTTTTGTCAGCCAAACTATGGAGCTGTTAAATGTTTACCACATGTGCACTATCATTATTTTGCTTAATTTGAAATAAACTGGTGAAATATTGAAAAGACTATAAAAATTATTTTTACATTAAGTGGGGGATTTTCTTGGTAGGACAACTTTTGTTGACACTAATACCCCTCTCAATAGTCCTTTAAAAACAATCTTTAATGATACCACTAACAGGAGGCCAGCGATAGGCAACTTTGTGCACCATGAGAACCACAGTTCTGTTCTGATTGCCATTTGACTGAATTGTGGCAATTGTAGGATGCTCTAATTAATAATGACTGCAACTCATAATTTAACAGGAAGCACAGAAAATCTTTTAAGGAGGTATTATGTCAAGATCTATATATTTTGATGTAAATGCACTTCAGTGTGTCTTCTACTTTATTGAAAATTCAGCTTCAGCTGCTGCAAAGACCCGAAATGCACTGACTTCACATGATTTGTTTTGATGCAAATATGGAGGCAGAAAATGTCTGGGAACATCCGCAGGGATACAATACAGTGGAGACTTGTGGTGAAGTAAAAATGATAAACATACTGCCTGGTATGAATAACCTAAACACTTCACACAGGCATATATCAAGCAGACATGTACACACAGATGCTCCATTTAGCCGCTTACCGTTCAGGATGTGTTGTTGTTGTGATGTGTCTCACTGCAGATCGCTGGCTGCCTCCTCTGTGCTCGTCTGTACTGATAAACTGTTTCTCTCTCTCGGGCAGCAGATGGTGCAACCATCTCTTCATTATTCTGCCCCTCTTTTCCCTATTATGAACCGTTGCTTCAGCCGCTTCACCACCTGTCCCTGCTGGCTAATTTCCTCCGTCTTCATGTCTTGTTTGTCCTAGAGCCTGTCCCTTCTCTTCCTGCCTGCTGTGCCTCGCATCCTCGCTGCCTCCCGTGTGTGTGTTTGCATGTGCCCCTTGAGGGACGTCTGCGTTATATCTCGGGCACAGTGCCTCAGTGTCTTTTTCCATCACTGGCACCATATAGGGAAAAGTAGTTTGCCTCTTTGTTTGAGCATAAACACAGGAGGACGCGTTGGGGCAAATTTTAGAACCTGAGGCAACAAAGCTTATTTATATATAGCCTTAACATCTGTGATCATTGGCTGATGGCCTTCAGCTTCCAACCTACCTTCCTACCTACTATCAAATTCTAAAAATGTGAGGCAAAAAAATGTGGTTTTGAGGGTATCTTTTTGTTGTTACATTTGAGGGTTGAAAGCAACTTCTAAATCATCTCTGGCTGAAACAGTTTTTTTCAGGATTGACTTCATGTTTGATCTGATATCTGAATGTTGTATTTGCCAGGGGAAGGGGTGAATTGAAAGTCAAAAACTGTGATGGAAAACATACCAGCCTGAGAAAACAGAAAGCACAACATCCTTGTTGCCCAATGTGGCTGGCAGTTGTGTTGGTGACATGGTCTGATCTTTTTAAGGCTAATGTCTCTTTCACACCTACAGTTCGCCAGACCTGTTTTGAAGTTGGTGAAGTTGCAACATTCATTTTTAATTTGATTTGGGGTTTTTTTTTCCACACTGCACTTTGTCAAGTGAACTACAGCCTGACAAATGTTGTGTAATGTAGCCACCCACCACTAGTTGGGGCTGTTGGCCTTTGTTATTGCCAACCAACCTGTTGTTGCACTATAACCCGGGAATACACCGCCAGCTTCGAGTAATAACATTGTTTTGCTCAATGCAGCTAAAATAAAAATAAAAATAAAATAAAAATGTGAGATGATGTATTTGGGCTGCTCAAATGACAGTGGTGTATATGTCGAAGTGATTTGTAAATGTATTCAGCACAGACTTGTAGATTTTAACCTGTCAAAACTGGAGTCTGGCAGTGCTAGCAATGCTAACATCAGCTACTCCTCACTTGATAGACTATTTTCAGTGAATGTTATGTTAGATTGATAATTGCTGTATTTAGCCGAATTGCAACCACAATTCACTGCCTTTTTGTTCACTTGTCTTGTTTGGAAGTGAAGTGAACCAAGACCCCCATTTTAGACTAACTGGTGTACAGTTCTTTTGTCTGTACCAGAGTTTGTGCGCATTTTCACATCAGCCCAAATCAATCAAACTTTTCAAAAAGCCAAGCAGTTTGTTTGGTCTGGACCAAATGTGTTAGGTACCTTAAACCGGGGTAAAAAAAAAAATTAAAATGTTGAACTAATAATTGTTTGTTTACAGTGGAATTTTGACACATCCCCAGAGAGGTGGTGGGGGCTCCAAGTGGCTGGAAGATGGCTAGTATTTGGCTGGAACTTGACAGGCACTTGGCTAGGAGGGGAAAATTGAATTGTCTGCATCTGTAAGTTAGTTAGAACTACACGCTTCATATTATTACAATGTTAATTAAATCCAGCCCCCGTAACATCTGTCAAGCAAAAAACTGTCCCTTGTTCAAATGTAGTTAGAGACCCCTACTCTACATGACCATGTTTTTTCAATATGCACTTCATCTATAAAATAATTGGAATTGTACGCACAGGCAAGCACAAAACAAACATTCGTCACCATTATCTTTTGTTTCTCACAGCCATAATGGATATGCATTTATCATTGATGAAAAAATAGACAACAGCTGAGAATTGTTTTGTATTTTCTTTATTTTCTTAAAAAAAAGAGGCAAGATATGCTAATACAACCAGAACAACCATAGTTTGACAATGAAATATAACAGGGATACATGTCTGTTTTGAAATGATGCACATAGGGGGAGAAAATCCTGCAACCATCTACACACAAACTTAAACATGCATACTATAGTAGTCGTAGGGTTTAAGGGAGGGGGGGGTTGGTCTGTGGTTACACCATAAGGCAGGAAATGTCCACAGGTTTTGGGCTTAATGATGGCCAATACTAACGTGTGTGGTTTGTTTGGTGGAAATGTCTGACGTGCGGTTCTGAATCCAACCCAGTGTTGGGCAGTAATAGTTATGAAACTAACAGGAACCTACAGGAACACACTTCTGGCAGTACAAAAATATTATGAGTAGGTTGTGGGTGGGTTTGGTTGAAGAAATGATGAGTACATTGAAAGCAGCAAGAACAGCAACCACTTAAAAAATGCTGAAAAATCTCTGTACAGCTGTGTAAAAAATTGAAATATATATAAAAAATCATGGAAAATGGATTGTAACATGCACTTGGCTTGTTCAATAAACACTGTCTTATTTAAATCTATTTACACTATTTACAAGTTGTTGAACATAATTGCTCTTACATTAGTTAATATTAAATTCAGAGGACATCATAAGAACTAGGGTCAGTGGTATTTACATGATGGAGGCTTAAGGGTTGAGCTTAAAACTGGAGGGTCTCTTCAGTCCAGTTCTCTCACTGGTTTTATGCAGTCACAGCTCACATTGTCTCTGGTTGGGCAGTGCTTTTGAGATGGTTAAAACTGGCTGCTGTGATTTCTATTTTACATCCTTCAGTGGATCGAGCAGCTGGTCGGATGCTGGTTTTATACTTCAACAAGCGTGACTTGGAACTGCCCAGTGGTGACCTCGGATATCTCGATGAGGAAGGCCGACTGGTTGGAGTAATGTTGGATGATGTTGTCGTCCATGTTGACAAAAATCCTGTCAAAAAGGAAGAAGAGAATTGGTCAGGGTTGTAAAGAAAGTAGGCCAAGTCGAGGTATCCTAACCTGCTAAAATGAAAACAAAACTGTCTTAAAGCAAAAAAAATGCTTGAAATGCTTCATGCTCTACTTTTCACTCAAGTGTCATATAAGCAACAGGTCACCAGGTTTACTATTTGCTTTAAATACAACACATCATTTGTTTTGAGGAAGCTTCACAGCAGTATATCTCCTTGCATCAGTACGAGTAGTAAATCAGGTCACCTTCCTCCTCCTCCCCTCCAAAAGGCTAACCTGTACGTCTTAAAGGCCTTAATGACTGAACTCATGCATTCTGCCTGCAGGGACAAGGCTGATTGAAGACAAGAGGAGGGAGGAAACTGCGAGGAGAATGTAACCCAACCTGTTAGCCTAGCTAAAGTGATTGCTGCAAGCACGCAGCCGGGAAAAACACCCAAAGGTGTTTCAGTGCCTCTTGGGAGGTTTTTAGTATGAAGTCTGCCCTCTGATCTACTCGGTTATTTGACATGTTAAGACTCAGACTGTGACAAATGTTCTGGCTGCAGACTTCTTGAACATCAGCTTATACATTACTGGTTGTCTTATTTTTTTACTTAAAATTTTGCTTATCAGAATTGCTGTTTAAAAAATAGCACCATGTGGAGTACAAAAAGAGGAGGTGGCTTCTTGTTTTCTTCTTCAATTTCCTCAAATTAACCTCAATCAAGTTATTTTTCTTAGTAGAACACCTTTCAAAAACTACCACATTCAATGTAAAATTCTTACAAACTCATTTTAACTCTGTCAGTCTGTGGTTCAGAAATAAAGAAGGGTTTACAGATTGATTGGCAGCCTTCAGCCTTGGACATTGCAAGACTTAACATCGATCAGACTACTTATCTCAGTAGTGGAAACTTCCTTATGATCAACAAAGATAAGGCTTGGAAAAAATGAATAAGGACAACCATCAGTGACTCATCTGCAGGTCTCCTGAAATCTTTTCAGTCAGCCGTCTTTCTTTAAGAGAAGCTGCAATTACCAAATACCAGTGGGCCGAGCCAACGAACCAACCTACCCTGTCTGTCGACCTGAGTCCGTAAAGAAGGATAAGATTAAAACTACAAACTAAGCCCTGAATTCATGCGCATCATGTATGTAAAGTGCACTCCTCTAATCCAACCAGCATGTAAAGCCAACAGTGTTTTAGCCTTGCATTCAACCAGAGAAACAATAAGGTACTCACCCTCTTTTGCATTTTTTGTAGATTTTCCCAATGGTGTCTTTTTGCATACCGTACTTTTCTGAAACCTGAGGGGGGAAAGAAACAAGAGATGACAGTGTGATCTACTGTGAAAGACAAATTATATACTTGAGAGATTGCGTACTGCAAAAACAATGCTATGAGAGCATGGTGTACAATGCTTGAGACAATTATCAAAGATGAGATGAAGGGAAGTCAGGTCAGATAAATAAGGAACGTGTTTGAAGTCAGTGTGTATTACTTACAGCTTCCCGTAGGCCTGAGAGCGTCGGCGTGTTGAGCATGAGCGCATCGAACACTTCCTCAGCACCCGTCCTCACGTAGAGCAGAACTACAAGTAGAAATTAAACAGTTAGCACATGGGAAGAGAAGGACTTATCAGGGCAGTTGCTAGTCTTTGCGTTTGTCTTTTCTTTTTTTTACCTCTTTGTGGGTCGTCTCTGCGTGCTTGCTTGCTTGGTGGAGAACTTGTCTGGTCCCTGTTTTGATACATTCTCTTCATTGAACTCCTTTAACACAGATTAGACATTCACATTAGACAACAATAACCAGTAGTTTTTTTATATTTACAAAATAACAAATTGTGATGGACAGCTGTTAATGTATGCTTGCTTACCTTTCAACATCGTCCATGGGAACAGCCTGATTTCACAGAAAGATAGACAAAGAGGAGCACTGATTAGAGATCTGACCAGACACAACTTCACAAGCTGATAAAGCATTGCCCAACATCCCCCTTTCCACCATTGTTTGAATGCAATATCTTTGAAAAGGAATGTTATCATGGCATGCATTTGTGCATTTCCCGTAACCTCTAACAGGCCCAACGTAAGAACAGACAGCGATGTTGAGACAAAGATTGTAGCATCATACGCTTTATCGTTTTAGGCAGACTCTGAAGTTCTTAATTACTAACTTTGTTTTGCAATCACAGGAAGTGAGGGCAGCTTTTCCCCCTCTCAGACATTATGCTCTAGACTGTACACTGTGGGAAAACTGGCCTGTCTGAACAACACCCTCACCTCATTGTTTTTGTAAGTGTGATTGAAAGACACAGGGACTATGAGGGTGGTGCATACTGTAAGGTGCAACAGGTGTGTGAGTGTGATATATCTAAACCCCCATAGCCCTAATGTCAGTGTAAGTAGCTGTAGCGGCTTGTACCTGCGCCTGGTTTCGACAACAATTAACTCATCTGATCTTTCCCCTTACTTTCGCTGACACGATCCCTGCCCACTTTTTCCCACCACATACTTTCCCACAGTCTTTTCCCTGCCTCCCCTCTCGTGCCTGTCCTAACGCCTTCAGGCGATACAAGGGTCGAGAACATGATTCACTCCGCACAGGAGCACAGAGGGGATTTACTACCAATAACAAAGTGTGGTTAGAAGGAACGCCTACCATGCGCTGTAAGCTGGACAGATGTGTTTCTGGGATGAAGAGGACTGGCTGGGTGACGTGGTCATCCAGGGTTTGGAAGAAGGTGCAGTCAGTGCCCATGGAGCTGCTCACTAAAGACTTGTTGGCTGAAAAAGAAAAGTTTGAAAATGTTACGATTAAGTCTTTTTGAATATTGCTTATTTATAGAGTGCTGCAGGGATGATTTTATTCCTGCAGGCCAGCCCAGAAGTAAGCAATGCATGGGCTAACCACAGAGAGCCTTTAGGTTTTTTCCAATGAGTTTTTGGATTATTTCTCTCAATAAAATCTACACTTTTTGTTCATAAAGGAAATTTTAACAAAAAAGCAAGGGATTGTTATTGGCAGTTATTGGCCTAAAAAAGCTGTGTATCGATTTCGGCTTATATTGAAATTTTTTCAGATATTTACAGCCAATACATGAGGCTTATGCATCATTTATATCAGCTGTAACACCAGCAAAATACACAAATGTACCATTCTGGTTCATCTTATCATCACTGTACATTTTAAAATCAAACGTTTCTTTTTTTCAAAAGTGAATTGTGTTTTCTGGCTTTACATCTGATGTTATCACAAACTAACAATCCCTTTGAAAGTAACAAGTCAATTTTTGAAACGACTTTGTGTATTTGACGAAACACATCGATACCTGCAATAATGAGTTTGGAAATACTGGCAAATAGGATCTCAGCAAAATTCCATTATTGTGCATATTCTAAAATTAGCTCCTGTTTGATCATTATTGAGGCATACGCTCAAAAGTCAAAGTAAACAGCTTTTGTAACTCTAATGTCCCTGACAAAGGTTGTATTTCTAGTAAGCAACTTCTCAGATATATTTAGCAGAGAACAAAAAATGTTTAAATAATAAAAATGTTAATCTTCTTTTCTTGTGATTACCACCTATTTAAGGCATCTAATCTAAAACTCACTCAAAAATCCACTAAAACTCTAAGATGATGGAACCAGAAGTGCAAAACTGCTGATTTGCCTTTTGGTTTCAGGACTTAACAATAGCTTAATGTGCTACCAGTACATTAGACAACACAATACTCACTGTTGGCATCATTCTTTCCCCTCCTCTTGGATCTCTTCCTCTCCTCATCACGCATCTTTCTCTCTGCACCCTGAGAAAACAAAACCCCACATGGTTATGAAACAGTTCCAAAAGTTCCACATGTTTCTCCTTGTCAGGTGCAAGAAGAGGCAATAAACTGATCTTTCATACCTTATCACAGAAAATCTTGACCTGGCAGGCAGCTCTGTGAATGAGCTGGTTTGTTCCAGAGCTGAAGTCATACGTGTCAATCTGGATGTTGAGAGGCAGACCTTTCACTCCTTTCTGAGAGGAGAAGTCAGTGCTCAGGGAGTTGATGCCAATATACACCTGTAGAGGATTATATTTTAAAATATACATGAGCCATTTTGACATATTCAAAGATCTGTGACACTGAAATAAAGGATAAAGGTGTGTACATGTTGTCTAGCTTGTTGTGACTTTGAGAAAACGTTTTCCCCTCTTTCCTTCATTTGTACAAAAAAAGAAACCTCAATGTTTTTCCCCTCTTACTCATTTTCCTTGAAATCAAACTATCCCTGGCCTATTTTCCAATAATCTGCTGCTAATTCTTCCTTCTATTTCCACCTGCAGCAGGTTTGGTGGCCCCACCCCGACGCCTTTGGGCCACAGAGAAGCTTGAATTAGAAGCTGTGGCTCTCGCTTGCTGTGGTGACAGGAGCCTCAGGGCCAAACACATTTCTGGGATTCCTCCCTTACCTCCCCAGCCACTCCTTCTCTCTCCACCTCTTGTCTTTACCTTTCCTCTCTTCCCCTCTGAACCTGCCACCTGTTCTGCTTCTTCTCTCTATGCTCATTGAGCCAAGTCATATAAAAATATGTACTCATTGTTGTTTGGTAATTGTGTACTGGCATAACTTGTCTTTATGTGTGTTTACCTTGGCCTCCTCATTGGGGTTCCAGACAAAGGAGAGAGCGTTGAAAGCCACCTCCTCTATGTTGCTGATGCCGCTGAACACTTCTTTGTAGTCTGCTATAAAAGTAAAAGTAACAATTTTAATCATCTTTCCTGAGTCATAAAATTATGATATTCTATAAGACCAATAAAGGGAAACAAAGGATATTTTCATGATGTTGTTCCCTGCATAGAGGTGTGCAGTGATTTTAACATTATTTTCATTAGTAATCAACATACCAATGTCAATGACCCTCTGCTTGGCGGTCGGCTGGCGCGCATGCCAGTGATTCCAGAAGCGGAGCTGCATCTCTGGGCTCTTGTCATTTTCAAACACAGCCATCACCACTGTCTGTTGTTGGGAGAGAAAGGTGACAGAGAAATGGAGTTAGGAACGTTTGTCAACCTGTAGGCAATCCTTTCACCTGACTACACCTCTGAGAATAACCAGCTCTTCTCTGAAAGCCTCCATGTTTCCATTTGTCACCCTAAATCCCCCTTTTCTCTTCACATTGTCATCAGTTATTTGCAGTGAACGGGTGTGTGTTTGTGAATGGTCTTAGCCTCTGATTCACTTGACTAAGTAAAGGGTTGTCACTGGTGTTTTTTAAACTATACCACACCTTCCCTTTTTTAGTTCACTCCTTTTTTTTCCACACAGACTAGTGCTAAGCTAAGCCGCGCTCTGGCATCAGCGCACTAGTTAAGGAAGACATTTAACAGGGCAGGACACTGTATTTTAAAAGGTAGAAGCCTTGCACACAGGGTGTCAGCAAGGAATTAGTCACTGAGGAGCTGGCTCCAAGGGAGGGACAGATATTTGGGAAGGGTTGGCTTGGTGGCACGCAAGGAATTTCTTCAAAGGCCTGAAGGGAAGGATGCCACTCGGAACAAAAGTCACCACTTGTTTTTTTAATATAATCTACTCACTAAAACAACAAAGCCAGGACTGTGCAAATAAAAACATAAAAGCTTCCAGCTTTCTTAACGATGGCTTACTTTGACTTTTGTGGTAGAGATGCTGTCCACTCCCTGCAGCGTGATGGGATAGAACTGGCCCTTGTTCAGATACACCATGGGCAGCTCAGTGGACTTGTATGGTGATGCAAGTGGAGCACCAAGAGAAAACTGAAACTCGCTCCTGAATCTCTCTGGGGGAGAGCCTGTGTAGGAGGCTGAGTAGACTGGACTTGACTGGTCTTCTGGAAAGGGATCGCTGTAGGGAAGAGTCTGAGACATAAAAATGAAAGCTGTTAGTGTCAAAAAAGGAATCGCAAAAGGAGGAAGAACTGAAAGCTGTTTTTTGGAAAAGGCTGCTTAAGTTACCTCAGTGCTGGGGTCTGGAAAAGCCCCACTTTCTGGCCACTTTTGCAGCAAGGAGTCAAAGATAATGTTAAGCTCCTGCTTGTCATAAGTGTCTGCTACAACGCTGGTAAGAGTGGCGTAGGTGTCTGACGTTGTGGCAATGGGAAGAGATGCATGATGCTTTGATCCCAAAATTTCTTGAGGATGGCTTACAGGAACACTTTCAGAGAGGATCTTCATGACGTTGGCGGATGCTTCCAAAGAGGCAAAGTCTGTGGTGTTTGTTGGAGTCCTGGCAGGGTGGGAAAAAAGGAAGAGAGAGAGAGAAACAAAGCTGATTAATTGCACCAGGGAATCTGCTTTTGTTAAGCCAGCATGACTCAGAAATACTACACCCAAGTACGAAGAGGGCAAAGAAACAAACAAACTATAAGAGACTAACTGTTGTGCCTCTGGAGCATTACAGAAGCCTGTGCAAACAAACACCTGTCTAAACTCTCCCAGCACACACACAGCTACTGCAAGGAGAATGTAAGAAAGACACGGTTTGAGTCAGGGAGGGTACTGTTTGTGTCCTAATCCAGCTGTCTTTGTTCCCTGTGTTTGAGTTTCTCTGTTTGAGGGAACAACACTGCACCCCAACAATGGCCATTACTCTCCTGACAACTAGAAGTGAGAATGGAAAGCTCAGTGTGGACAGAAGGGGAGAAGAAAACTGTCTATTCACTTGTTGGGAAACTCTTAGAGAAAGTCAGGGACAATGACAGACTGAGGATAGATGGATAGTTAGGACTGCAGAGGTGGACAAAAATCCCTCTGGCTGTGTTTGACCCTTGGCTTGCCCTCTCGCCTGTTCATGGCCTTCCAAAGCCCTGCCTTTCTCGTCCTTTTTGAACACTTTACAATATTTAAGGGTTTTAGGTGAACACGTAGACAATGTGTCTTACCTCTCTGTTGTTTTGCAGATGCTGCCTGTACGATTGCAGGCAGCATTCTTCTGCTCTTTTTGGCTCTGAAAAAAAGAGGTAAATAATGTTTAGAATTACAAATTTAGACTTAAGCTTGCTGATGAAGTTCCTGTTTTACAGTTCTTTATCGCGTACCTTGCACTGTTCATAGAGCATAGTCAGGGCTGCCAGGTCATCGCCAGGTTGTAGTCTGGGTTTGCTGAGGTTCGGCTCAGGAACAGGGCTCTCCAGGTAAGACCAAGAGTCCATTATGTAGTTAGTGTAACGGTTGAAGTTGAAGTTCTCGCTCTGAAAGGTCAGTCCCAGAGTCCTACAGAGAGAAGAAAAGAGTGATCAGTCAAGATAAAATTTCAACACTGAAGAAAGAGGGTAAAATCTGAATTTATCTATTCTCCTAAGGGGTAAATAACTATTCAGCATCTTAAAAGCTATTTTTACTCATGAGTTGATGGTGTGAGCCCAAGTTGTAATTAAGCAGCAGTGCCTCGGCCTAGGGGCACTGCACATACTTGTGCCTGAGTGTTGAGGGTTTCGATTGCAAAACCAGAGATGAGTAACATCCCTTCAGAAGCAGTGTCAAAAAGGTTAAAAAAAAGGCAAGAGGCCACCCATGAACAGCTCTCTTACCACTTACCCCTTACTCGTACACAAACACACTTCTCAAATACTGTATAAATCCATTATTCGCACTAGTTTCCCAAGAGATGACATGATATCTTATTGTTTATGATCAGGTGGTTTTAAGTTTTCCATTTCAATGATAATGAAGAAGTAAAGCCAAGGGTTCAAGGGACTGGATTTGTTTAAAAAGACTCACAGCAACATTAGATGTAAATATCCTGCTGACAAAGATAAGCTCCCTTTGGTGTTGGTCTGGAGAAGCTAATGAACAAATAAGCTGCAGTTTACTCTAAGTAAACAGCTAATTTAATGTGCTGACAGGTGGGGAAGACCACAGGCGATCATGACCACAAGAGAAGACAAGCTTATAGAAGAATACAGCAAGTTCCCACAAGAAAGAGCACATTGACATTTCAATAAACATATAACAAACCAAAAAGATGTAAGCACTGACATCTAAATATACCTCAACTCTACTATACACCCTAAATTTCACCTTAACCTTACCCAGTTTGGACTATTACTTGGTAAAGCACATGGGCTGGTTATGGCCACTTAAACAGCTAGATATACTGCAGCCATTACTAGCTCAATTACGGCAACCCTACCCAAACTCTAACCTAACCCCCTTACCCAACCCAAAGTGGACAGATCAAGTCTGAGTGTACTTTTAAAATCCAGGTTACAGCTCATATTGCTCTAGTTTTCTTGATGATTCAGCAACGTTGCACTGCCTGTACACCTGCTCCATGATGCACCTGTCTCACACCCAGAAGCCTCTGCAAAAAACTCCCACAACAGCCCCATTAGTTTCTCTCCAATCCCCCCTTGAGCCAGCTGGGTGCAGATGTTTTTACACAGACGCAAAGAGGGGGAGACTCGTGTCTAAGGTTTCACCATTATGTAATTCAATGCATTACATGCTGTCATTGCCCCCCGTCCCGTTCCAACACCTCTAGAGGAGATTCTTATTTCCCAGTCTCCTTTTGTGCTCAATGGCCCCTAGGTTAGTGACAACACAAGCCGAAACAGATCCGCTACAACCAGGGGTTTAAGTGTGTGTGTGCTGAACCTATCCATATCAGTTTCCCCCAGCAAAACACCCCTTTTAAAAAACAGGGATTTTTCACATGGGGGTCTCATTGCAGAAAGGGAAAAGGGGGTTTCTGTCCCAAGATTGGAGAAAGCATCACATTTTTACTGTAAAGTAGGTAGTTTCCTGTACAATCTCTCTATCTCGTACACCAAAAAAAGCCAAAAAACATCTGATACAAGGCACATTACTTTGTTTGAAAAACTTACTCAGTCTCTTTGGTCATGTCTCCAGTCCAAGTCAGCCGGAATAGGGTCCTTTAGTTTTGTCTCTGTGTTGTTTGAATGCGCGTCTCTCTCTGTGTCAGTGAGTGTATCAGTCTAGCAGAGAGGAGCAGTGACACACAGATGAGTCAAGTGTTGTGATTCCTCTCTGAACGGGGCCCAGATTTATTTCATGCAAGCCGAGAATTCCCTCTGTGCTCTGATTGGCTGAGAGGACTGAAACAGGTGTCTGATAGGACAGGTGTAGGATCATTAACTCTTCCCAGGCTGGAGAGAAACTGGCCTGCATGTGTGAGTGTGTGCAGTGGAGAGAGCACTTTGCAAGACAATCCCAGGCAGGAGAGTTTCAAGTCTCATTAGCATGCGGCATAAAAGAGCGAGATTGGGGATCCCAGAGGTGTGAAAGGCTTAGTGATGAATCTGAGAAAGCAAGGGTAGGCCTGGAACTCGGCTTTATTATGTTAATAGTTTCTCAGTATCATTTTCACCCCCTTTTTAAAATGTCATACACAAGTTTTGGTTTCTTTATTTTTCTTTTTTTGGGGGGAATCAAAGATACAATAATAAAAATTAAATGTGTTGCTGAAAGCACATGAAGAGAAGCTGAATAGGAGTGTATCTTCACATTTTAAACTAAAAGTAGAATTTTAAGACCCTTTTTGGACCCACACTAGGAAAAATAAGTGCATTTTGCCCTTCAGAGTATTTGTGCAATAAGGATTTCATCAAGAACCAAACAGTTTTGACTCCTTCACACAAAGCTGTCTTGCATGTCCATGCAGGAGACTTTTTAATTATTATGTGTCCCTGCCCACTTTCCATGTGTATGTTTTGAAGCCAAATTTTCTTGAACTTGTATTTCCCCTTCTTCCCCATGTTGTTCATGGCCTGTTTCTGAATGCATACTTAAAATGCCATAATTTTTTCAGTATAACTGTGAGAAGTGATATTTACAAACACATTCATTAATGAAGTATAAAAGCATGTTGAATTTTGGATTAAAAAATTCAGACATGTCTCAGGAAAGGTGATGTCTAATTTTAAGACCTTTAGTCTAGTTGTAAAATAAGATTTTTAAAGACATTTTATAAACTTTTGCATATGACAAGTTTCACAATCCACTGGCAAGGTTTTTCTGTTAGATTACTTCAAGTTTTCACATGAAGTAAAACAAATATATCAATCAACCAAACATTTAATACAAATTCAATTGGAGTTCAAAGTGTTTTACAAGTGAGCAGAAAAAGTGATTGACAAACAGACTGAAAAAAAATCATTCTGACAATTATTTTAATAATAATAAGAGGTAGGATGTCAGGAGGGATGATGAGACAAATGCACACATATGGCTTAGTAAAAGAAACAATAAAATAATATTAAAAATTAAACAAGAGAAAAAGTATAGCAATAAAACTGAGAGTCAACTGACAAGATTTTCTAAAAAGTTAAAATACATAAAAAAAGAAAAGAAAAGAAAAAAATTAAGTGTTAGAGGATTTTAAATATGATTTTTGCTGTCAAACCCTTGATGTGAGTGAGACGGGTTTTACTGCAAAATGTTGACTCTCAGGATTAATCGGACTCAAACTTAAACACATTTCCTCACAATCAAAGCCTCAGCTCATGGCTGTCAGGAACTTAAGAGCAATAAGGCTTCTAAGGTCTTCATGTCAGTCGAGGATATCATGTACTGGTCACTGGTGTACACTCAATCATAAACACAATCAGACAGAGCACAGAGTGTATCTGTAATTATGTGTGGTGTGTGTGTGTGTGTTTATTTGTTCATGTTTGTGTGTGTGCCAGCATCTCTCGCGGCTGACACCTGAGGGGATCTGGCGTGGTTAAACTCAAGGGTGCGTGCTGCGCAGTCTGCCCACACACACACACACACCCCATGGAATCCTACACACACACACACTCATACATACAAAAAAACACACACACACGGAGGCCCAGGGGCAAATTGTGGATTTAGAGGAAAAAGAGACAGACATATTTTCTTGGTGTGGGATTACTTCTGATATATCCAAGTGTACTCCAAGATACATTACACCTGCTTCTGCACTCCCTGGATTAAGTTTGATTTCATGTAACATCACAGGTTATTTATGTTTTTTCCACATAACTTTCACACATATGGTTCACACTTTAACAATATTAGGAGACAAGACGGGGTATCAAACATGGATGTGGGAGAGTGCAGCTGTCACTTTTCATCGGCTTGTTGAGAGTGTGAAAAGCTTCTCTCACCTGTTGGTTTTCTCTCTCACTCTGTCTTAGCTTTTCTCAATCTGTCCCTCATTAACGCTGTGTAATTAGCACATCAAACTATGTTTCTCTTTCTGCACTTTCATCTCAGGAAATGTCCCTTAAACCTGACCAGCTTTACTGACACTGACTCTGGACGTTGGTGATCAATACTTTACTGGAGTTTTCACTACATCCTTATACATAGTGAAAACATACCTAAGATGTTACTCTATTATGATGACATTTGCATTGCAAGTCTCAATGTGGCTTAGACATTGTCCAGACCAAAGAAAATGTGTGGTCAAGCGCTTGAAAATCAAAATAAGGAAATAAATATAAAAATGATATTTTTCAGACAAACTGCAGAGATAGGAGGAATTTGAAATGATCCAGTGCCATTTTCAGTCCTAAGTCTTTAAGTCAGTTTTGTTTATTTTTGTGCATTTGGTGGCCTTTCTTCGGCAGTGGAGAAAGACAACGGAAACTAGGGCTGCTCAGTTATGGCAAAAATCGTAATCTTGATTATTTTGATAGATAATGAGATCATTATAATGAAGCACGATTGCTTGCTGATTTCAAAAACACTCACCACATGCTTTTGACACTAATTCTTATCATTAAAGAACAGGCAATACCTCAATATATACTTTTAAAAAATAAAGAAATACCTCAAAATAATGCAAATATAATAATGGAAAAAGAAAAAACAAGTTTGGCATGTCATGTGACTTAGTATTTTTTTTATTTGGATCACTCAATTTTCATAATTGTGGAAGAGAGTTATTATAATTTGATTAAAATTTGATTGATTTCCCAGCTCTAGTTACCAGACATGGAAAGACGGAGAGAGAGAATTGGGGAATACATGCAGCAAATGGGAGTCAGGCAGGAACTGAACTCAGACACCCTACTTCATATAGGAATCATGAATGGTTACAACTAGGGCTGGGCAATATGACCCAAAAATAAAATCCACAGTTTTTTTCCACAACACTCAAATTACGATTTTAATTGATTTTTTTCCCTCTCAAAAAAAAAAAAAAAAATCCAAGTGACACAAAAATGACATGTTTCCAATTTTTCCTTTATGTGGTCAAAATATCCCCTAACCAAACCGAATTAACCTCTTAAAGTTAAAGTGCATGTCATAAAATGTTGATTGTTCAAACAATGGCAGGTTTATATACATAAACACTGAAAACTGAGCTATGTTCACAGCATTTTAACAAGGAACTCAATATCTAATCTCATTTAAACAACAAATACAAGCCTAAACATGTGCTTGTGTAAAACCTGACAGGGCCTGCCATCATGAAAACTGTAAATTTTCAGCATTTATATTTTCAAACTTACAATTGGAGTAAAAAAAAAAAATCTATATTTTAATTTTTAAATCCTCTGCAGAAAATAATTTGAATAAATTGATTTAATCGATATATTGCCAAGCCTTAGCTGCTAAAATTGTTTTTAATTACACTAAAACCACAACATACTTTGGCTGGAGTGCCCTGTCAAAATTTTCATGAGTAATGGTAAAATCAACAAACAAACAGCTTTTAAGAAAGACAAACAAAAATGAGACATGAGGGAAAAACTATGAAAAACAGCTTGGAGCAAAAAAAACAAACAAAAAAAAAAAACCATGAAATAATCTTAAAGATAGCATGAGGCTGGCCCAATTACTTATGAAAACATCTCAATAACACACTTTTACAGGTAAATAACCATTATTTATTTTTTTAGTAATTTTTAAGCTCAGTTTTTAAGTAAAAACCCAAAACATTTAAGTGAGTTCAAGGCAGCGACGTAGCCTGCCAAGTGTCAGATAGGGTACCATCCACAACTGAAAGGGTTAACTTTGATCCAAAATAGTAATGCTTTTGAAAAACTGTACTAACTTACTCTATTAAGACCTGTGTGCTTATTCTGTGCAGGGCTTACCTGCACACACCTGCTCAGACTAATACTGCATCTACTGGAATGCCAACAACCAGGCATAACATATTAGCAGTACAACAGGTTAGAGTTGATGCATGATCAGCAGGGGATGACGGCCACACGTGTGCATGTAATCCACAGTTCGATGAAAATAAATCACTATGGTGTCCGGTGAAAAGAAAGCAGGTCTTTGCATGTATGAACCAAGGAGAC
Organism: Cetoscarus ocellatus; assembly: GCA_037902135.1. NCBI lineage: Eukaryota > Metazoa > Chordata > Actinopteri > Labriformes > Labridae > Cetoscarus > Cetoscarus ocellatus. The sequence goes on from JBAMNC010000815.1 coordinate 2,741,390, forward strand.
CTGCTACACAAATAAGAAGACATTAGACCAACCAGAGATGGTCTGGCTAAGTGCCTGTATTTAAGAGTGTGTTGCTGCTTTGTGTAATATTGTTGTTTTTACAGTAATTAATGGTGCACTCTGTTTATCTTGGAACTCAGCAGTGGGAATAAGTTCCTACCCAAGATGCCATGGTGATGTATCTAATTTACAATTTGAATTTCCCGTCTTCCAAGATCGAATGGAAGAGACCATCAATGGTAGATAATTTGGCTGAAGACTACATTCTGTAAACTTTGTTGAATGGCTCAATGCTTTGTCCCAAAGACCTGAAGACATTGTCCTTAATAATTTTGTCCTCAGGAGCAAACTCCACAAAAGCAGAATAAATGTGAATCCTCCATCAACCTTTTGAAGAGCAGCTTCGGTATCCCAATATGTCTCAGCTTTTGGCATTTATCAATCACAAGAAGGCTGATAGCCAAAAGGCACCAGCCTGGCAATGATCTTCTCTAAACTACAAGTGTCTCTGGAGCTTTCGTACTTCTTTAAGACTTTTTTTCCTCCATGCACATTTGAAATAGATGAAGCTGCCCAAGAAACCCTTCTTTGGTCTAACAAAAGTATGTCTTTTAAATGAATGACATCATGATCAAGATGGTCAAACCTTTAACAAAAAAAATGCCATTGTGGATTTCAGTTTTTTTTTAAATTTTTTGTCTATGTTGCAGGAATTAGGTTTTGTGTCTGTAATGTTGTAAAACTCAGTTGGCAGGAATGTGTCCAGAGGTGACATGGGCTAACCTTGCTGGGTGGTCCATAATGAAAATGGATCACCTCACAGTTTTTCTTGAATGGTTCTGCCCTTCCCAATCACTTTCTTTGGGATACTTCCCAGATAGGCTTGACAGGTATCTTATGGATATGTGAAGAAGTCCATTTGATGCATCAGGTCAGACATGGGAACAGAATAAAAAAATAAGGACCAAGCTGATTTTCCAAAGGCACATATTCCCCTCTTCACTTAGCGACATGTAATAAAATGTTTGTATTTAAAACAAAAACAGAGACTAGTATTTTGGCATGTAAAAATATGCTAGTGCAGTTCATGAATTTATGACCATGGTCTTCAGCCAGCTGTCGTTTCATTAATGCTTATTCAATCATTACAAATTGATAGATCATTTTAAAAAAGTTACATGACCCAAAATGGTGATTCAAGACAAGTAGATCACAAATCTTTGATAAGAATTTGAGATTTTTTTAATCATACCCCATCAAGTTTTAATTCAAAATTTAATTAGTTAGACGATTGAGGCTTTCATTGGGTTACAGTAGCAGTACAAAAGATTCTGTGATTAGGATCCAGTTCCCATCACGTCCCATCCAACCAAGCAGAATTCCTCCACCTCTAAGCATGACACTCATACAGAAGACAAATCAATAAAGAAATACTACAAATAAATAAAATAAGGGAAATATTAAAAATCAAAAAGGCTACCTAATCTTATAAAAGCTCTTTACAGAACCTTGGACTGAGAATCGTATCCTATCAAGTTTTAATCAATAAATACTGAATACCCAGCAGCGTTAACGAGGGGGAAAGAAGTTTACAAAAGTTTTTTAAAGGCATAGTCATTTTTTCCAATTTAGTAATGCAGTTGTAAAATCACCTTTGAGGGGAAAAAAAAATATTTTTCCCAAAGCCCAGCCCCTGGTTGTCCATCAATCTTATCTGTGGTGTTCCTTAACTTCCTTAATTGTGTAAAATTGTCAGTGATCCCACAGAGACCTTTGTTGAAACAGAAAGTGGAAAAGGTGGAAGGATGTCACAAGATGTTCAAGCTGCTGCCTTTTCCTGCCATGAAACCAACCCTTTGAGTGTGAAACCAGGACCCTGTGTGTGTCCCACTCATTCAGTCTGCTGTGTGGGTGTGTGCGTGTGGGTTTGCAGCCATGCAGAGAGCTCACAAACAAACACGAGCGCTGCCTCTCTGCACCAGTGCTGCTGAGAAGGAGCTCTCTCATCACATCCTACTCCCACAGTCTTTTTTTCCTCTCCCCAGTCTCTTGTACTCCTTTCACCTACTTTTTCTGTTCCTGCTCCCTGTGTGACAAACGTTTGAACACCACCCATGGCTTTTCCTTAGCCGAGTTAATGCAAAGGTTATTCAAAAAAAAGTCACCAGGTCATAGAAGGTAGAGATAAGAATTAAATTGAAGCCAGTTGTTCCTTTAATCAGTTTAATCCTTCTCCTAACCTCCTACGCAGTTTACATATCTCTCCATCTCTTTCTGTCTATCTGCTCTAATGCCTGTTTGTCATTGAGGAATGTGTGCCGAGGGTTGACAGAGCTTTAAGGAGCCTGCGGGCCGTTTTGCACTCTATCTGCGCTCCTCAGCTCTGGGAAAACAACCAGAGGTGCACCTGTTACAGTAAAGTCCTGACACACTTATAACTGCAGTGCTTTGCCTCTTGTACCAGCATCACTTCCTCTTTAACTGCTTTAACTTTTGAACTGTAAATTTTGACTAGCAAACATGTGTAAGCCCCATTTATGTTACAAAGTTAGAGAAAGAGGTGATCCAACCACTGAGAACATCATCCCAAATTTAGAGGTTTGAAGCATTTGAATACTTCAATTATATTCTGTACGTATATTCAAATATATAGTTGTTTATTACGTACGCCAAGGAGGTTATGTTTTTGCCAGTGTTTTTTTTTTTTTTTTTTTTTTTTTTGGTGTAAGCAACATAACCAAATAAGTGCTCAATGGATTTTAATGACATTTTCAGGTGATGTTGGTCATTACACAAAAAAGAAGTGACGAAGTTTTGGTTGTGATTCAAATCTGTAGGAATTTCTTAATTATTTGTTATGTTGTACAATATGGCAGTTTTCCTTATTTTTGCTAATATCTCGACTAAGAATGTCAGACATGCCTTGGTGGATGTTTGTGCCCTCACAGTACTTTCAGTTTTAAGTATGTTTTTGTTAGAAAAAGAGTTTCAAAGGGGAAAAAGGGTCAAGTAATTTTTGTTCTAATATATTTTCATCGTAATCTTAATATTAAGATGATAGCATGAGCCCTGGAGTAGGGCTGGAAATCACAGTATGGCTCATGACGCGATATTTGATACATGGTCTGTATACAGTTACTATCATAATACAGCAATACTGCAATAACTGATACATTGCAAGATATACTGTAAGATATAGTAATCTATCATCATCACTTATCAGCTAAATAATATTAAATGTCTCTTATAAGGTCAACTGTGGGATCAATATATTTACTCAGCAATTTAGTTTCATATTCACAGAATTTGACCAAGCTGGAACAATGCTAATGTTTCATTTTTTAATTAACTCAACTCATTATACATCTGTAAGAGCCGTGGTGATCTGAAAACAGATTTGATTTGTTTTAAAGGATTTGTTACCATTGCAAGACAAGGCAGTTTTCCACCTTTTCACTAATAACTCAAAAAGCTCTCAAGTGATTTATATGCAATTTTCAAAAAAAATGTTGTTCATGGCACAACAGAGAATTTATTGGATTGTGGCAGGGATCCAAGTCTGGATGTGGATCAGGAAAAATCTAAGGATTTATCAGCATTGCAACGGGGCAGTTTTTCACATTTTTGGTATAACTTGGCTAACCATGTCAGCAATGCCATGGCACTTCTAGTTGTGTAACCCATACCCTGGTTAAATTTTATTATATATATAAATATTATGTTGTATCATATCAGATCACATTGTACTGTATCTCTTTGTACATGTGTTAAATGAAATGCATGGAATTGCATCATATTGTATAGTGTTGTATCATTACATATGTAATATTTTGCTCCAATTCATATTTTATCTTATTGTACTGTGAATGCAATATCATGTTCTGTTTTGCTGAATTTTGTTTCATATTGGATGAGCCGTATTGTATCTAATAGAACTGTATGGCATGGCATTATATTGTAATGCATCTTAGCATGCAGTCGTATTGTTTTGTATCACTTGTTGTGTCTCATAAGGCATTATGTTGTTTTGTGTCATTTCATTTTATTGACTGACAGTGTTCATATGTCACTCAATAGCGTTTGACTTGATTAAATTTATTTTGTACATGATTTAATTTGGGATATGTTGGTTTTGAGACATATGCAATATATATTAAATAATGTTTAGAAATTGTACTGATAGATCATCTTTTAAATTGGATTTATATTGTTTTGAGACTCAATAGCACTTTGCTCAACTGAGGCTGAATCTAATTTGATGTAGTCCTCACAATATTAAGCTTTTTACGATAGATGTTTAATGTGATTCATGTTTAAACTAAGCAGAATTGTGTTTGCTTTGGCTAAAAAAGAGCTATTTTCCAATGCTGCATTGTTTCTTTTTCTGATAAATGGTCCATACTGTATGCTTTTAAAAATCTAAACTGTTGTAGTTATTGATTTGTCATTGCTGTGAGATTATTATAAGATTTGTCGGTCATAGTTATAAAATGATTCAATGTCGTTCTGATACCAAGGCTCAGTGTTCATGCAGAGAGGATTTAGAGTTTGTCAGGCTTTAGTCTCTGACAGTGTGCATCTGCATCTACATCTGCATCTTGCATGCTGGTGGTTCACCCATTCGCGTGTTTGTCTATTTGCAGGATTCGCTGACCTCTTCCAGGTGCTTTGACCTCCTCAGAGCCACAATACAGCTGTGAATGGTGAGACCTCTTTTAGCAGTATCCTTCTGTCACTTTGTTTGACCTGGACTAGAGAGGCTCCAGGAGTCTGGAGAGACCACCCCACTCCCACCCCCACTTCATCACCCCCTGCTCCTTTTTCTGCTTGCTGCTTGCACCCACCAAGCAACAGCAGCCACTCCCAGAAACTTCACATTGCCCTGAGTGAAGAACCAGAGCTGTGGGGGGATGACATGGGGGGTTTTGGGCCAAAGAACAAGGAAGGAAGAAAGTGTAAAACCGAAGGTGTCAGGGAGAGTATGAACAAACGGTAAATTTATTGGAGAGGAAAGGGAGGAAGATGTTTAGATGACAGGAGGGTGCTTCAAAGAGGAGCTTCAAAGTTTCAGCACTTAAGGATTTTCTTGATGGGTATTGGAGGTTAGGACACTGAACACCTGAGGCAAGAGGAATCAGCAGAGGAGAGTGTGCTCTCTGCATTACTCAATATGATGTAAATCTCTGTGCTGTGCTTAAGGGCAAGTGTGTTGAAATGCAACAGATTTTACAAGCAAAGAAAGAAGTGCTTCCTGTAATTGTTACAAAACGGAAAAAAAGTATTTTTCGCTGCAAGCAGTTGTTGCTGATCAAGACGGGAAGAAGAAGTAATAACACTGCAAGAAATTTCATTAGCTTAATTGCAATTTAACCAATATTTCATGTATAAAGTAATCAAAGTACAATATTATTAACATTTCCAATCCTGCCTCTGTGAAACTGGACCAACATAACATAACAACATGTAAGGATGTTAATCAAAAACACAACTCTACACTGCATTATGTTTCATGTCTCTGTGTTTTCTGATACACTTTAGTTATTAGTTTTCAAATTACCTTAAAAGTCCTGTGAGAAGTTTTAGAGAGGTTATAAAACCAACCGAAATTAAGATCGATCCAACAACATGACCATGCTCATCAGCAGAAAGGCTGACTGTTTTAATGTGGTAATTGTTAATGTATAAATCAATGGCCATGTGCTGGAGTAGGGTATAAACAAGACATATATATGATTTACTGATAAAGAATGCAAGACAAGATCATTATGTAAAAAAAAAAAAACATAAAACGATTACAAGAAGCAAATAAGGGAAAAGACATTTAACTTTGTCCACCTTAATTGGCACTGATCAGATTTTTTTGACAGGAGTTCTTGATTGAAAACCCGTCATCTTTTCCCTAGAATTACTGAGTGCATTTACATGTAGCTGCAAAAAGTGGATTTGTTGTATTAGTCCTACAAAAATTGGACTTTCAAAGTGTAAACAAGTGAGACAGAAATTTTACTAGCACACTTATAAAAGGCAGTTGGGGATCATTTAGACCTGAGATATACTTGTGATGTTGCGTTTCGCCTGCTCCGAGAATAGACCAGGTTGGAGCTGGTGAGCTTTAAGCGCACCTTCCACGCATTTTTTTGGCACAAAATTGTCACTGCGCCAAGCTTAATCTGTCAACGCCTCCCCCTGGCGCGCCGTCACACCCATCTTGGTGCAGCCGGTCTACCAAATTGCGAAATTGGCTGCCAACACAGTGGTGCGCCGGACAAAAATTACCACTGCGCGGGGTGCGCCAGGCTGCGCCACCCTGCGTTGCGCCAGGAAATTAGGGCCCCAAGTCTTCAGTTCTTCACATCTGTACCATATGCCATTGTAACTGCACAGAGACGAACATGTCTGTTAAAGAAGCAGAGGACTGAGACATTCATCATTATGTCGAAGCTGAAAGCTGTACAACTGATATGAATATGCTCAGTGCATGTTACTGTGTTTGTAATGTTTTAGATTTTCATTAACCTGATGATGATTTTTTTACATTAAAAAAAAAAGTGCTGGGACTACACACAGAAACTTAAAGTCACCAGTTAACATGGTCTCTCTTTTAACCAGAGCATGGGGAGAGTTACACTTTTGCACAGATAGTTCCAATGGTATTTTGTCTAACGTTCATTTGAAGCCTTTACTTATTTGATGATGACATTTTATATTCTAGTTCATTTTTTACCTCCATAATGGAAATATATGTTTTTGCCGGTATTTGTCTGTTTGTTGGTTTATGTGTCTGTAAACGAACTAACTTGAAAAGTTCTTAACTGATTGATTAAGTTTAATGGGAATGTTGTTGATGGTAAAAAAGAAGTAGTGACATATTTTTGGTAGTGCTCTGAATCCTGATGTGGATCTAGGAGTCTGTAAAGGATTTGTTGTCATCAGACAACATACCTCAAAAACTAACCAACAAATTTGGATTAAACTTCAAGGAATGTTTGTCATGCCGCAAGAAAGAAGTGGTTATTTGAACATGAATGTGAATCCAGGAATTTTGTAGGATTTGTTAAAGTCGCACCACAGGGCAGTTTTACACCTTTTCCAGAATAAGTCAGCTAAGAATGTCAGAAGGCCCAGGCAGGCGTGAACACAAGGAATAACAGCAAGTATATCCTTGACCTGACTCTTTTTATAATAATAATAATAACAATAATAATAATAATAATAATAATAATGATAATAATAAACTTTATTTATATAGCACTTTTCAAAACAGGGTTACAAAGTACTTTACAGGCAAACATAAAAGATAAACAAGAGAATAAACGAGAAATGTGAGGAATGCAATGACCAAAAAGTGCAAGAGTTTTAACAGAACAGTGGTAAACCGCGTAAGAGCCACAAATGAAGGAAAAGAGATTAATATCACCAAAGATAAGAATGAGGAAGCAAATTAAAAAGGCTAAAACTGCCAAAAGATAAAAGGAAATAGGAAATAAAATGAAGGAAAAGAAATAAAACCACAAGAGGATAAAGAGTTAAAATGATGAAAGGGTACAAAAAATTAAAGAAAAAAAGATGCTGCCCGTGAAACTGTCTAAAACTGGAAATAAAAGCAATTAAATAAAAGCACACTCAAGTGATATCTCCTGTAAAAGCACGTCGATGAAAATGTGTTTTTAAAAGATATTTAAAGAGGACAAAGAGGTGGCTAATCTGACGTCCTCTGGGAGGTTGTTCCAAAGGTTGTGTATGCCTGATTGAAACAGACTGCAGTGGACATGATTGCAGGGCTCATATTGTCATCCGCCTATGTTGTTGTCATCATAAGCTAAAGAGGAGAAAGTGCAGGAAATAGTTGGAGTAATTAAACTATTTATATTTTTGTTCTTTCAACACGGCTAGTTAGCAGCTTGCTTAAGTGTTAGCATGGTCAACAGGAGGAGGCCTTTAGTAGGCAGCTTAGATGAAAGTGTGTTTCCAGCTGGAGCAGGAAAGGACATGCCTCTGTCAATAGATTTATTCAACCTTGTGCTTGCAAGCTTGGACAAGGATAGTAGTGCTGGTAAATAGCTTTATTAAGATATCACTGTAGCTCTTCATAACTGTGCATGCAAATATACTGAGTGTCGTAGGCTCCACATCTGCAGATCTTTCACCGGGTTGTTTTTTTTTTCAACCCAGTAGAGTCATGTCTTTAGAGGTAAATTATAGCTCTTTGTCCAGGAAAATGCTTGACCTCTTGGCTTTTGATCTGTTGTCTGAAAACAATGTCAGCAATGTTAAGATTTTACCTTCGGAGAAATTGTTTGAATTTTCACCAAGGAATCTGAAGTTCAGAGTGACTCCAGAAAATTCTTTGTAAAGAAATAAAAGTTAATATGTGCACAGAACATATCCTCTTTAAATAAGATTCTCGAAGGACTGTTCTTGATTCTTTTCTATATTTGTCTTGCCAGATGCTTGTTTGTTTTACAGTAAGTTTGCCGTGTACTTCCATTCCGTGCATGCAAAGAACTATTCTGTCAGTGAAGTGGAAAGTCTCTGCAGTATTTTTGCCATCTCATTCCTCTTTCATTTCTCTCCAAGGCTCCGCTTTTGTTTTTAGAGGACTGGTATGAGTTTGTTGAAAGAGCCGGTATGATAACAACAAGTGTGGAATGACAAACCTGCTGTGGGCAAATCTACAATTAAGTGTGCACACAAACTTTCTTTTACATATAGTCATAAAGCCTTGAAGCACATGCACAGTAACAGACACACACAAATACAAATGTGGTAGATTCAGACAGGTGATTATCCTTTTCTGTACCTAAAACCACATCTCTGCACCATCTCTTAAGCTCCCATGGCTTTGAGGAATCGATGAAGTTAATCTAAGGGAAATGTCTGCCAAGAAAGACGAGATATTGAGATTAAAGGACACATTATCTTAGACGGACTATTTATTTTGCAACTGAAACTGGCAATGCAGTTTATCTGAAAACTAATGATAGGTGAAATGAAATGTTAGAGCTGTGTGAGCTCATCAATTGCAAAAACAGAAGCAGGTTTATAAGGGGGATTCAATGCCTGTCACAGGAATTTGGAGCCAAAATTTGTTAGAGAAAATGTTGCACTAAGTAGATCTTAGATGTAGCTGGAAATTAGTTTTAGGGAGCTGTTAGACTGTCACACACATGCATAAAGCCACTTTATGGCGTTAAAGCCTTTAATTGTGGTCCCACCCAAACAGAGAGACGGTATTGGGCTCATCTCCATATCAGGTTTCAATCTGGATCCCTGAGGCCAATGCTGGCTACAGCTGCAGTTCATGTAGATTTTACAGGGTGACCTTATCTACAGCAGCTAATAACAGTTGAGAAATGTACATAATTAAACTCTGACCTCAGCTGATTACGCATTCACAGACTGCTCAAAGAAACACATGGGCCTATGGAGCTGTAAATCAAATGAGACAGGGTCAAACATAGACTACTGAAAGGCTGGACTAAAGTATCAGGTAACTCACTGATATTATTTAGAATTTAATAGTTATGTCAATAATGTTTCCAATTTTTAGCCTCTGACAGAATTGTCAGAAATTCAGCTTATTTTATTTGGCTGAGAATTAGTCGAGAGTTAGGCCTGACCTGTTCTTCCATGTCATACCTGTATCATTAACCTTGCAGTGCAAATGGATCTGCCTGAATTAATGTCTGTAAGCAGGCAGATCCATCTTGCCGAGCTCCAACAACAAGATTGTGAGCAGCCCAAAGCAGGACAGCCCAATCATCGTATTTTAGAGCAGGATGAGGTGGGAGCTACCTCAGCAACAGGTGAGCTTAGCACGGATGGTAACCGCTTTATCAGCAGTTATATCAGATTTGGACTGCTTTTTGTATTAAATGAAAAAAAAAAAAAAAGTGGTACTACAAAATTATTTAGAAAGGATATTTTTGCTTCACTTTCCACATGTTTTGCCAAAAGTTTATTTACAAAATGGCTGATGTTCTGTCCTTTATAACATGGCAGTATCACCCATCTGCTATCTGATTGGCCCATAATGAAAATGATTTGTAGAACGATTGTCTGGATATGAAAAGTTTGGCCCATTTCCAAACACTTTTCATAGGCTGTTGCCCAGATGGACCAGTGAGATCTTGAATCTACTGATCCATCTGCTGTGTCAGGTTACTGTATCATAGCATATAGATTCTCAGCCCTGAATCTTCAAATAAGTCTGCATAAGTAGAATTTTAAGTAAATGTAATGACCTAAGCCTTGTGATTGGTGCACTGGGTAGCATCATATTTCTAGGTTTAGAATATTTCTGGTATAGATTGGCACAGGAATGAGTCTTTAAACTTGTGTGTTAGCATTTTAGCCCTTATGGTTTGCATGGCTGTAAGTATAGATGATTTGAAAATATCTGTTCAGATAAATGTCTGAAATAAGGTCCATAGTAAACACATGCAGACGTGATTCAATTTTGCAACTAAACATGATTCTGGTCTTGTCCCTCTTGAGTTTTAAAGCTTTAATATCAAAAGGATGGTTACTAATGAACTGCTAACAAAAAATGTCCATGGACCCTAATGCAATAATTGCTGATCACAGTATTTTATTATAAAAAGTAATGCATGTGCCATAGCCACAGCCAAGGGCACTGGCTAGAACAGTTCATCTAGTTGTTCATGTTGCATATTTGAGAGGAAATTCTCGTAAAAGAGGTTCAAGAGGTTTCAGTGTGATGATATAAATTGGAAGCTTAGTAGTAGATTTTTGCTCCTGCTGATTACTTTACAGCCTTTAAACTAATGAAAGTTAAGTTAGTTTGTGAAGATTATCATGAAAAATGTGTAAGCTTGAACTTTTGTTCATCACAGACCTTATTACTGGCGATGACCTCAGACCACAGTGGACAATCCCTAGACTTTTATTAGAAGGAACCAGTGTGATGCAAACTTCCTGGTTTACCTACAGAAATACATCATCCCTGCACCACCCTGTTGTTATAAAAAAATAACTTATCCCCATGTAACATTTTGGTGGGATACTGTGGAGTTAAAAAAACACAAATGCAAATGTGTGTAGTTCTTTTAAAGTCGTTAGTCACTGTGGCGTAGAGTGGACACAGATGTTTGAATTGAGCTTTAGATGAGACAGATGATGTGACTCTGTGCGTGTGTGGTAAATTTAGAGCTACAGTAACTTTTTAATCAGTATTAGCATAGAATTAGGACAGGCTTAACAATTTAAATATGATTAATTGCCAGTTTGAATTTTGTTTGACTGACAAGTCTAACCGAGGAGTCTTTTGTGATGTCTGATGTTTATAGTCTGCCTTATTTTCACAGGCTGACTTTAGTTATGAGGGACCCTTACACAGTGTTTTAAGCCTACTTATAGTTTTGGTTGAAATTATTCTTAATTTCTATACCTGCAGAAATGTTTTTGTGTGGGCACACATTTTTATTGCTTTTTTAGAGCTACAGTTAATAATATTATACATTTTTAATTTGTGAAGAGCGCTGCATTCTTATTCATCACGGTGAGCAAGAAGCAGAGTTGCTTGAGTCCTTTTCACTCATGCAACCCTTAAATTTTCCAGAACTACAAAGAAAACACACCAAAAAACCCTGACTTCCTTGTTCACACAGCAGGAAGCTTTCTTGCAGAATGTTCATCAGTCAATGTAGGAGGGGCAGAGAGGTTTAGGATAGAGTCTGTCTTTAACTTTATCAGGAACACATGAAGAAGAATTACCTTCATCTCTGGTATGAGGCAGTTTAAGGCGTAAAGCTTTGAGGTTGCAGTGCTGGTTTACTATAATTATGGGGCTTCTCCATGACATTGCATCAGCTTAACTTGGCTTGACTTAACTCAGTTGTTTTGGTTTTCCATTAGGGAAGACTAGCCTTGTACCTGGCACAGTTTTTTGTATCACCTCCAGTGGGGTTCAAAGTGAGCCAAGCCAAGACTAGAGATAAGGTGGAGACAATGCTGACCTCTGAATGGTCCATAAATCACCACAAGGAGGGGGTATCTGACACCAAAATGAAACACCCCTCATTATCAGCTCTGGGATGCTGCTTGACTTCCTAAACTTTCCTATGCTCCAAATAATATTGTTTTTGGATTAGATTTTGTCTCCTTACTATTGGAAAAAGCCACAAACAGGCTGGTAGCTCTATTGCCTCTTGTTTCCACCCTTGCTGTCATGAGATGTCACATTAGTGTTGTGCAGCCATGCACTGATGACCCCAAATACCTTAAAGAGGTACGATCATGTCTAAACTGTGACAGAAATCAAAGGGGATAGTGTCTAAACCATGCAGATACCACAAATGGAAAAGCACCATTAGTGCTCTTAAACACATGAAAGACCAAACCCCACAGAAAGAGCTAATTCTCATAAATTCAAGCCTTCATGAGCAAAATGCCCAAACATCTCACACATCAAGTCTCTTGTTAGTTCATGTTTTAGCTACAGTGTGTAAAGGACAGAAATTGGGTCAGTTATATCATTGAATCAAACTGCACATAATGAATAATTCTACTGAATATTGTTATCTGCTGGCTTGGCTTCTTTTATCCTTGTATCCTTAGGCTATTGGCGCCCGTGGGGGGAAAAAGAACCTGATGTTTGGGTGAAAATTTCCTGGAGGCAGTAATACTACACTGAGGCAGTGTGAGTTCACAGCAGATACACTGCAGATCATATTCTACACAAAGACATGGCTTATTGTTGGCTCGCCTTACAATGATACCCTCTTTATTTGGACCAGTTACATCAAAGACAAATGCTCTACAAATGTCTTTTCTTTTGGAGCGTGTGCACATAGTGGCATGTTCATGAAATCTTCAAACCAGGTTAGTTCAACATTGGAGTAAAGCCGATAAAAATGAGGGCAACAGTCACAAATCAGGCTTGTCAATCAATCACAGATATTAAACCAAGCTGGAAACATTTCTCTCACATTCTTCACTTTCTTTGAAAGGGTAAACATCACTCCCTCCTCCTTCTCCTTATCCACCCATCATCCCCGTCTCCGTCACTTTTACTCTATGGATGAGTGGTGATATTCCCGTGGGATAGTGGAGGAGGAGACTTTTCCAGGGTCGGTTGCTTCATCATCCCAAATAAAGCTGGGAACGTGTTCAGACCACCTCAGACAGAAACTCATTTTTGCACGTTTGCCATTCTCATGAGGACACATTACCACTCTATTGATATTGCATTTTTTCGCTTGGATCACTTTGGTTTACCTTGAATGCTTTTTTAATCCTTCATCTTTCATGGTACTACGTGTTTCTTTCAGGATTTGTCTGTTCCTTGTGCATCTCCTGCAGTCTGCTAATTATGTAATATAGAGAGTAAATGACCTAGAGTCCACATTCAACCTACAGTCTAACCTGCAGCTACATTATTTCTCTCTTCACACCTTGAAAAATGAAAAGTTTAAAGTAAAGTTTCTTTTCCACCAAGTTCAGTCTCATGCTCACTCTGAGGCGAAAAAAATTCCATCTTCACCTGCGATACTTCCCCATAATCTATTTCTCTCTCCCTCCCTCCCTCTTCCTTTCCCCATCGCGCGCCCAGTTTCAGTCTACATGTCTCAGCTTGTTGCAGGTTTAGAGGAACCACGCACTCCTTTTCTCCTCAGCTCTCTAGAACAATCACAGCGTGCCCTGCTCAAGGGCAACAGCAGGGTGCGTCCCGAGCATACGGCAAAGTACAAGGACATTTGACGTAGTGGTGATCTTACGGGCTTGGTCTGCAAATCTGCTACCATGGAGATAAATTAATCATCTTTTTTTCTGAATGCTTCCTGCTTGTCTGTGAGATTTTTCCCATGGCAGATTAAAAGTATTCCTCATATGTACACAGTTCTTTGGATAAATGTTTTTTCCAACCTGGATTTCTTTCTGAAGTCTTTAAAGGGTAATGACTTAGAGTAATGTCCTCCAAAGACTAAAAAATAATAATTTATGGACATTATGGTTTGATAAAATGCAGACACAGAGTAAACCAATAACAAGTGGCTGCTTACTTCTGTATTGAAACTGAGATTTTTTGTGTTGAAGTCAACAAGTACAAACTCTTGTGTTTGATTCATATTCAAATTAATAGCTTAGATCTGATGAAGCTGTTCATTAACCACAAGAGAAATAAGATTACTTGCAATTACTATGCAGAAAGTAAAATTTAGCTGCAAACCAGATAAATTCATTCTGGAAAATGATTGAGTACTCATTGGAAGAAAATGCCAAAACAACAGGTAAAGACTTAAACATTGAAACATGACATGATATGAAAGGAAATAAAGGTACGCTATTTGACACAGCATAACAGTACACTTTATTTCTCCCTTTAGAGAAATAGTCTTGGATTCCTGTGCTTCACTCATGTAGCAGACTCTATTGCATTGGTTTCCAGCTGAGGATACAGATTCCAATGGGGGCAAGGATCTCAGAGAGATCTTACGGTCCTCTGTATACTAATGGAAAATGACTGCATGCTTTTCATTTTATATGAAGATATTTTAGTGAATCGTGTGTAGTGCAACTATTTGTTGGACTTTTGTTGATGAAAACAATGGATTAACTTTCGACCAACATGTATCCCTTTGTTTGTTGGTGAGTCATTCTAAAGAAAAAAGGGTTATGAACCACTGCTTCATTGTACACTCAATAATTTAAAAAAACAAAACAAGGAACCTTTATGCAGTTTAAGGCTTTGTCCACAGGTAGGCAGTTATTTTTAAAGACTCAGATTTTCTTCCTTCTTTCAAAGAAAAGATTGTGTCCACCCATGAGAAGTTTTCAAAAACATCTTCATCCACATTAAAATGCATAAATGTAAAATAAAAAATATAAAAATAAATGTCTGCAACACGCAGTATTTTTCACAATATTTATGCAAAAGTGGCTTCATTTTCAAATCAATCCCAATCACATCTGACTTATGATGTACTTCAACTTGTGACCATTTTTACTGATGCAAATATTTCATTGTTTGAATTCCAATCGAAAACATATCGGATGAACTTGATCAGATGATCAAGGGATTATTTTGACACCCATGACCTTGACCTTCAACCTTCAACCACACTGAGTCACATGTGGAAGTATCTACACCTGTAGTACCCTGAATGACCACTTGAGGCTGGCTGCAGAAAACTGACACCTAAATGATTGTGTGCTGGAAACAGTTTTTTATGTCTTAAATAACCATCTCTACAGCCTAGTTAAAAAAAAAACAGTGTTGGCCTAAATATAAATACATTTATGTGCTCTCATTGAGCAAGGGACAATTTTTTAAATATTCACCCATTTTTAATACCTCCAGCATGGAGGTGATGTTTTTGTGTAAGGACATTTAGTTGGTTTGTTTGTTACTTTGTGAACAGAATATCTCAAAAGTTCAGAGTGGATTTCGATAAAATCTTCAGGGAATGTTAGCTACGGCCATGGCACAAGGAAAAGTAACGTGTTTGTTGGTGATCCAAATCCAGATGCAGATCCAGGAATTTCTCAAAGTATTTCACAACAGTGCAAGATTTTTGACAATAACTCGCCCTACAGTGCTGGAAATGCCTTGGCTGTGGATCTCTGATTTTGGAAATTGGGACATGAATGACATGGCTGCATGTCCATGCGGTCAGACCACATTAGGACCTGCCTCAACACGGCCTATCTGTCTGTGAGTGGGTAGAGCTAAAGTTTGGTTGAGATGACATGTACAGTATGGCAGCACCCATTACAAGGCATTGTTCCTTGACCAAAAGCTCCTTTAATAATCAAACGGCTGATGTCACATGGCTTTTTCCAATTCTTTTACAGTTTGAAGAAAATCCTTATCAGTGTTCTTGAGGTTTTGCATTTCCAAGAATGGCTTGAATGGACAGAAAATGTTGAGCTCCTGGCCTTTTTTGAAGCTGATGCAGAGCCATATATGACAGGCTAGTCAAACTTTAAGAACAATAATTAAGAGGCAGAAAGTGGCAGAACAAGAGCCCAGCTTAATCTGTCTTTTTTTTTCTTCATCTGAACAATTTAGACCATGTTATTCATTTCAGCATTTACAACTGTTTATGAAAACTTTTTAGTCTATTCTACGTGCAAGATAAGGTCAAAATGAAATGAAAGCTTTATTACTCTTGGAGTATTGAGTGCCACAATTAACAGCTTGAATGAAGCCCTTTCAAAAGAAAAATGCTCTATTATGTTATTTCAGATCATCTAAACAGTCATATCCTGAAGATATGCACCTGCTATTGTAGACTTAAGTCTCTCCTGAAAGAAAATTCACCTGCTTAAAGAGAGTGGGATGAAGGGGAAGGAGGGAGGGAGAGGCAGCCAAATCTTTGAGACAAATGCACCCTGTCACCTGTTAAAAGAAAAACGCAAATAAGAGCCAAAGTGTGAATGGAAGAACGGAAAAGATGTGAAGAAGGAGGAGGAGGGGGGTGAATAAGATGGAGGAGACAGAAAGAGAGGGGGTAGGAAGGAAGGGAGGGAGTTGTCACCTTCTGCAACAAGTCTAACCTGAATTCAAAGCTAACAAGATGCTGTGATTGCAGGGCGCTGAAAATATTAAGGAACAAGCAAAGACAACAGAGACAGGGGGAAAAAAAGGAAATTAAACACAGGCTTTTGTTCGTCCTACTCCTCTCTCTCTGCTCAGGTTTCAGATAGACGGCAGCTTTCTCCATCCATGACAGAAAAACACTCTCAGACAGTCTTTTAAGATAAAGAAGAAGATGTAAGAGAAAATGTGCAAAGCTGTCTGCGTATACAAGTGCACAATATAAATACAAATCCTGCACGCTGCATCTTTGTGTTTCTAAAACTACAAAATGGGACCAAAAACATCCAAACATGGACACAGTGGACTGAATAATAGACACTTTGTGAGTGTGAAAGAAGTTTAGAAAAATATCAGCATCTAGAACTCTCCTATACACACAACCCCCAGAGATCTGTTACATACACAGCGTGTTGGGGTCAACAGTTGAGACAGTGTTATCTTACTTCTCTCATTACTGCTGGTAAAAGAAGGAAAAGGCTTAAAACACGAGATGTGTTGAATGTGGGCTCTCACAACATGCTCTTTATGTCGCTGTGTCAAAGTTTGGCAGACAGGGTGTGTGGAGTAGGACCGACAAGGACTGAGTATGAACACGATAATTTTTAACTTAAATGAATTAGCAGTAATTTTATTGCACAGTTCAGTAAGTTTATTTGTACCAGACACTATTACATATCAACATTCCAAAGGAGAGAAATATGCATGCTATAAACACATTATGAGGTAAAGTGAGTTAAAATGTTGCTCAGTCTGATCTTTACTCTTTTTAGTAATGTCGATAAATTCTTGTTAAAGACATGGTCTTCAAAAAGGCTTCATGATAACGTCTCATTCAAGAGACTGAAATCATTTTTTTAATAACTTGCCCCCACACCACACTTTTGCAATGTGAAATAATTATAAAATATTACATGATGCAATTTGATACAGTACAATACAATAGCATTCACTCAGGTATGTATTACAGGATTTGATACTCAACAATTTTAAACAACACAGTTTGAAGCAATACAGAACCATTTCTGACACTTTGATAAAGTATTTAATGTACAATAAATGAATATGGCCTTTTATATTGTACAATATGGTACAACTCAATATTAACCAATTAGGGACAGTATGACTAAATGATTAACAATGCATACAACATGGTATATTACATTTTAATACAACACAGTTCAAGCAAATTCAGTTATCCCTTAAATTCAACTGTAATCTTTGCCTGATTGATAATAATCCTTCATGCATTACTGAAAAAATTGTGCTTGTATAATTTAAATAATTTAAAGCAAAAGCAATTAAATGAGTTTTAAGTTTTAAACAGT
Source organism: Cetoscarus ocellatus (assembly GCA_037902135.1). Taxonomy (NCBI): domain Eukaryota; kingdom Metazoa; phylum Chordata; class Actinopteri; order Labriformes; family Labridae; genus Cetoscarus; species Cetoscarus ocellatus. The sequence goes on from JBAMNC010000815.1 coordinate 2,759,279, forward strand.
CCAAATGCAATGCACAATTATTACAATAATTGCAAGGTACAATATGATTAATTATATCTGTTACGCAAGTTAAGTAAAATCTGTAATTATTCTATCAATCAGTCAATCAACCAATCGTTATTTGTATAGTGCCAAATCATATAAAATGTTATTTTAAGTTGCTTTACAAAGGAGTAGGTCAATGCCATACTCTTCCTTTAGATTTTGGTTGTTTTAATTTATTTTAGAATAAAATTTTAAGAGATTTAGAAAAATAAAGATAAATAAGCAGGCAGAGGCAAAGGTACTTAAATGAAAATTCACAATAGTGTTACGAATGCCCAGATGATGAATTTGTAATCTCCATTCTTCTCTGTTGAATACAAATTCATTAGAGGCTTGAGATACAGTATCTGGTGGTCAAGAGGGTCCTCCTCTCTATACGGTTGTAATGGTAGATAAAATGGTGGCATAATCAATAACAAGCATGGATAAAGAGATTGTTCTAAAATTAACATTAACAATTATAATGATTATGAGGTGGAAAGGACTGATGTTGGTAGTCATGGTTGCAGTAACATATTTGTGTTACTTACAGAAACTACTTTGTATTTTCATTGACTTTTCATTCTGAAGTTAATATAAGAAACTGGAATGATAATGGAATGTGGCTATTCTTCATGACACATTATGGCAAAAAAATTTTTTAAATTTTTTGCAAAATATTTATTAAGTTAATAAAGAGGCGGTATCTATAATCCAAAATCTTGTTTTATCACTTTATCACAATTTTTTAATATTATTATTTTTTTAAATCCAGATTAGGTGTTTTAACAAATAAAGTTTTAAGCATAAAATCAACTTTTTATGGAAGTCAATTGGTTCACTTCACAAATAAACTTTAAAACTAAAAAGAAGGAGGGAAAGAAAATAAAAAAATACAAAAAGTCTTAGATTTAGATTCTTAGATGTTTTTTTAAATGGGACAGTATGCATTAATAAACATTAACATGTAAATGCATGGGATTATAGCCGAGTGGCTAATTTTCATCCCCAGTCCCATTAGCCGGTTGGTGTCAACACACAACACAGACATCCGTAATAGGAATAAAAACATACAGAACATATTAAAAGACATACAGTCATACAGACAAAAATTGTGATACAGTCCAAAAGAAAACGGACCAGGAGTTGGGGGACCATGGGAATTATACAGACTGAATTATAAAGTGCTGGAGTGCTAATTAAAGTGCCATAGTGCTAAAGTGCCAAATGCTAAAGTGCATAGTGCTAAAGTCAGGAATGCTACAATGCATAGTGCTAGCTGTCTGGTTAATTATTTCTTTCCACCAATAGAGAATCATCACTTCCAGCCTTTGTAACCCCATGTTTGTGTCCACGCATAAGAAACCCCTAATTACAGAGATTATTCTGCCGTCATTCTCCTCACACATAATGGTCAGGTGAGACGCAGAGAGGAACAAAGCTGCTTGATCACTGAAGGAGGTACACCGGACACAGTTTGTGTTGTTCTCATTTTTCATGTCTGCATGGTTCTTGCATAAATGTGGCATCAAATTGAAAAGGGTTTAGGGCTAATGTAGCTAACTGTAGGAGGATTATCACTGTGAACGTGAACAAAGCTGAAAATGGATTGTTCTTGTGTAAAAGACTGAAGGCTTGAATGAAGGATTAGCTGTTCAAGTCTTTTATAAAGCTTGGGTGAAATAAATCATTCTCTGAATCAAATGAAGCAATCATTATGTTTTTTGAAGCTCCTTAACAGCTGTTTTTACACATATATTCCTGGACTTTTAGGACTTTTAGGAGTTTCTTATTCACACGTCCCTTGCAGCATAATTTTCTAGACTTGAGGGGGAGGGGGTCTAAGAGTCAAAAAGTGACATGAGAAAATCTGCTTGAACCCATTATGATGGACAAAGTGACAGAGTCCAACACTAGAAAGGGACTAGCAATAGCCAGGGTCGAAGCCATAAACTTTTCAGGGTGTCTGGCACTAGAGGTTGAGTCTCGTTAATACAGTATCTTAATTTTCTTAAAACTTTGTGTAAGTGTCCACTCCAACTACTAGATAGAGTGATATAAATGTATAGTCAAACACTAGAAAAGCACTCCGAGAGTGCAGACCTCCGCCAAGCAGCTCAGTTAGGGCAGTAGCTTTTCACGTGATAATGATGGGCTCTACCAGGCTATTGTTAGCCGTTGTGTTAGCCAAACTCCTCCACTGGCATTGCAAGGAAAGCTGGGAAATGTGGTGACATAGGCTTGAAAAACGTTGACGTCAGTTTACAAATAAACTACAACTCCCATAATGCCATGAATGAATGGGATTTGCCATTATAAAATTAACTGTTTTTTTGTGATGTCAATCTGGATCGAATCAGCACCAAAATGTATTAGCTTCTTCCTTGGACCAAACTACACCTCTGGTAAAATTTTCATGTAAATAGATCCAGTAGTTTTTGCGTAATATTGCTAACAGACAAACAGACAGGCGCCAGTGAAAACATAACCTCCTTGGCGGAGGTAATTAAGGTTATTGCGTCTTATGTTCATACCTCACATGTAATATAACACAGGAATGCTTTGAGAAGACTCGATGGCGCAGACGTTTAGTGCATTAGTGTTGTGCGTTTGACTCTCGTGTCGGTCAGGGTCTTTCTTTGTGGAGTTTCCTTGTTCTCCCTGTGTCTGTCAAAGTTTTTCTGGGGCACTCTTGTTTTCTCCCAAAAAAACACAAACATGCTAACTTGGTTAACTGGTTTCTCTAAATTGCTTTAAAGCAAGAATGGTTGTCCATCTCTTCATAGGGCCCTGTGATTGGCTGGCAGCCACTTCAGGGTGTACCCCGCCTCTCGCTCAGTGTCAGCTGGTGGTCAGCAAAGTGACTCTAAGGCCCTGTCCCAATACCACACTTGTGCCCTAAAGTCTTCCCTGGAGTGCTCTTTGCTGAAAGTGCACTTCAGATTTTTTTTAAGCGCATGGGGACTAAACTGTTCAGGGCAGAAATGGGACATTATTGCAAATATCACTCATGACATCACTTCTGCCTGCGTTGAAGAGACGATTTTCAAGAAAAAAAAAACAAAAAACAGCAAAACGAGGCTCAGCAAAGGCCTAACTGCTCTGTTGAAAGCTCTGCTACGTTAATTACTCAGAAATCACTGAAGCCCATCATCAGGAAAGTATTTGATAAGTTTATTTATTCAACCACACACCTGTTGGCTCTTGTTATGGTCATGAATCATGAACATTTCTTCATCCTGTGCCTCATAAGTTGTCACTCATCTCTGCCCTGAACTTTATCAAATTCAGAACCATCTGGTCTGTCCTTACGTGGAAATATGACCAAAGGAAAGTGAAATTTGTCACATTTTATGCCGTATTGCAATGATCTATAGCTTCATTTCAGACCATAATTTGTTGTCACATCAATTTTTTGTTATTAAACTTCCATACAAATCAAGAAATTTCTCCTCTATCAAGTTGCTTTTTTGCCTTCATTTGGCTTCTCTGCCCATCTGATCTCCACGGTAACAACTTTTCTTCTCCCCCCATTGGTTAGAAACATATGCAACACAAAAAAAGGATTATGGGTAAGTAGCCTTCAAGGAGGTGCAGTCTAATGCGCACTTGTGGGAATGGTGCATACAAGAGGGACCCCCCAGAAAACAGTACTTTAGAGATGGGACACCCTACAGTTTGAACCCCATTTGGAGTGCATAAGGACACAAGTGCCGGTATTGGGACAGGGTGCGTTGGCATTGGTATCAAGATAATCACATCAATTCTCATCCCTAATCTCAAAAAAATATTATACAGTGGAAGTCAAAACAGACTCCACATTTAGTGACTATGTGCTAATTTTAACTAAACCGAGAAAGACAAACTAAATGGGTGTATATGACTCTGCGAAGGAGAGAAAAATAAGTCCTGTTCAGTCATTCAGTTGAGGTGCTGAAACCACAGCCCAGCTGTTTCAGGACCAAGTGTTCACACCATAGCTTAAGTTAAAATCCACCATTTTAATACTGTAGCTCCTATTGTCCTCCATTCCGATACAGTCGACTGTGATTTATGATAAAAAAAAAGCTGCAATTTCATTTTCACACGGAATTATGTCATTGCATCAACAGGTTGTAGTTTTATAAAAACAGTTATCTGCAAATATTTCACTCAACAGAACAGCTCTGGTAATCAAAGGCCTTTATATCCATCCTTTGTTCCTGAATGTGACATTGTCAGAATGCTCAAGGGAATTTATTTTAAACTTTGCAGAGACGTCCAGTCTAACTAATTAAATAAAAAAAAAAATGAAACTCATGGGTCAAAGGTCATTTTTTTCTCATATTCATCTCTTGCGTTTGATTGTGATATCTCAAGAATTAAACATATGACTTTCACCAACCTTTGTCAAGTCATCTTTTTTGAGTTCATTTCTAAAGCACACCATCAAGGTCACAGTGCTTCCAAATTGTGTTACAAAACATGCACCCACACTGTAACAGAAATCAGACATCAGTGGATCACACAATAAAAACACCCTACTTTTAGCTGCATAGCACTTTACTTTCACTTTACTTTTACATTCAACTTTACTTTCACTGCCTCACAATAGTTTGTCCCTATATCAATAAAACATATAACTGGACTTATTCACTATATTACACAGGCACTAAAGAATATACCAGAGAGCAGAGAAGATAGAGAAGTGCCTCCGTTGCATGACTGAACATTGCATTAGCTGCATGATTAAACTTCATGACCCCTTGCTCATTCACGGTGATGTTTCTAAATATTTCAGACTGGGTTCACACTTCTAAAAACCAAGAATACAAGTCTGGGGAAGGTCAGGGTGAAGATTCTGGATGAACTGAAATGATCATGGCTTTATAGTGCATTTTAAAATTAGTTTGAGCGAACAAAAAAAAAAGCGTCTTGGCGATATGGTTTTGGAATACAATCTCAGGCAAAGCATTCAATTTCTGATTTAAACTGTATTTCCTTCTCAAAGCAAAAACTACAAATTGCACAGATAATACACCAAACAAATTTTGCATTAATTTTGATCCAAATACATCACAAAAGTAAACCGTATTCTCCTTAAGTTTTAACATTGTGCGCTCTAATTTTGCTATGTTAAGATGTACATGTACACCTCATAGTTTGGATGTAGGGAGGCCTGTCTACATTAACACTGAAAGCTGAAATATTTTCACAAGACATTAGCAAGAAAGTTTTATCAGTATTTGCATTCAAGTGGAAAATAAAAGACTACAAATGTACCTGTACAAAAATGCCAGACCCTGCCTCATAAAAAACTTAGATTTTCAGTATTACAATCTCCAAATAGTGCAACTTATTTCAAATAGTGTGGGTTGTGTCTCTGTTGAAAGGAAATGTAAGGGAGCGTTATACCATCTGGAGCCCAGGGGGAGCATAAGGAGCGGCGAAGTAAGTCTTCGAAAAAAAATGTACGTTTTTATTTTTTAAATCAGAAGTCCCCACACACCAGGCCACAAACCAGTTCCAGGCAGTAGTTCATTTAATACTGGTCCATAGAGAAACCAAAATAATTTCTTAACTCTTTTGCATATCCAAAGACCGAGGATTTTTTTAGCTTGAAAGGCTGACCGGATCCTCGCATATCAGCCTGTGTTGCTTGCTGTGCAGACTTTATCCCTTGTGGGTCACCATTGTTATGAAGAAAAAGTACAACCCGAGATAAATTCACTGTTATACCTTGTACTCTCCACCTGTGCCCTGTACACAGTGGTAAAAATATTTGACTCTGTACTACGTGTGTACCTGGAGAAGAGTCATGGCACACATGTCAATTTCCTGATGAGGAAGAATTCAATGAGGAAGTTATAAAATACCCACCAGTAATCAATAGAAACATCAGATAAGCTCAAACTGATGACAGATGGATTAAACATGCACCACCTACACTTTATGATTCACGTTTTTGCTGAATTTTCTAAATTAGTTACTGTGTCATCTGTTGACTTTTAGCTGAGTTTCCAAATGTCATTGTTCAGCAGCTGATAAAAGCAGAGGGGGTCCTCATGAATGTCTCTTTATTGAGAATCAGAAACAAGCTCATGGCTCCCTCTGATCCTGCATTATGGTGAATTATTCAATGTACAGATCTGTGTCATTATTACAAACAAAAACAGAGTGTCTTCAGTCATTCAGGTGTTTTCATTCTGTTTAGCAGATGATTAAAAAGCTCACACATGTCATCGAAACTAAGATCCTGGAGAGATGCCCAAAAATCACAAAGGAAAGTTGATTTGTTAGCACAATCATTATGACACCCAAGTCACAGGTTGTTATATTGTGCTGAAATATTCAATCCAGCCTTTATTCATAATGTTGTCATTGTCACTTGTGAGTCATTGAATGTCCCAGACGAGCCTGGACTTGCAGAGGATTTAGGAAAAGCCTGCTCTTCCACTGTGGCTTCATAACGTGCTCACATTCCTTCATAGGATGGAGTATCACCTCATGGAGAAGCCACTTCCTGCTGCCATACTATCATGAATGTGTCCCCTTTATTGCCAGTTCCTTTCTTTCTAACGTACAAGCATTCTTCAGTCATTACAAACTCCTGCTGGTCTGTTTGGTTTTTAAAACAGGATGGGCAGTTATTAAATGCACACCGCATGCTCAACGCTAACGTTCAAGAATTCCTCCGTAGATGGTGGATGGCGCCCACGCATCACAACGAACTGATAAGAAAGAGAAACTGAGAACCTTGTTGTTGATAGTAAACTGAAATTCATTGTAAAATCAACTTTATCTAGATGCAGTACTTTGTGGGCGGACAAAAAAGTAAAAAAATGCAAATTATAGACCACTTTTGCTGGGAAGCCCTCAGTGTGGGTTGTAAATTAGAGGATACAGAAGAATTTTCTTTTTAAATGCAGGTGCTTTACTGTGATGCAAGATGGGTTAAAGTTCAACAACAGAAAATATGTCGAGTATGGACAAGTATACATGTATATATATGTGTGTGTGTGTGTTTTCTTTTTTTATTGTGTGTGTGTGTTTTTTTTTTGTCAGAATTGCTATATTGTGATATTATTGTCATTGTGGGCCTTGCAGGTATATACTGTTCAGCAGTGTATTGTAATTTGACTTACCTTGCAAAGCCTATTTCTTGTAAAGGATAATTTTATCACTTCTTGAAAAGTAGTTAATATCATCGATCAGTATTAGTTAATCAGGTATTGTTATGTATAATCAAATAATTGTCTTGCAAGATTTCAGTAATCACAAAATCACATGACTGTGATATTGTCATTTTGGGCCATGCAGATTAATGCTGTTCAGTTGGGTCTTATAAATCAACTTTCCTGACAAAAAATATTTTTTATTAAGAATGATTTTGTCAAGAAAAGAAATTAATACCATCAATTAATATCAATTAATCAGATATTGTTATGTAATCAAATAATTGTCTTGCAATGATAATTAGTAAATTGTGATATTGTTATTGTGGGCCAAGCATCACATACTAATACATTTTGTACAGTGTTATATTGTATGATACACACAATGGACAACTCCTGTTTCTATTGGAGTTTGCTTTTATTGTCGGTGGAAAAGTAATTATTAAATGTATCAGTTAATCAGGTATTGTTTTGTATCATCAAATAGTTGTTTTTTTTTGCAATATATAAGCAGTCACAAAATGCCTAAATTGTGATATAGTCATTGTGGACCAAGCTAAAGAAAAGGCATGATTTTGCCCCGATAAAGTCTATTGTAATTATTATACTGTGCTATCATCTGTTTGTATCACATTTTTTCATATGCTGAAATTATTTAATCATTGTTAAAATTGTATTTTCAGTGCAGTATTTTCTTCTTTTCTCATATATGGGTTGTTGTCAAAGGGATAACATTTTTTTTTGCCTCAGCAATTTTAAGATGTCTTTGAGATGACATTTTCTACATGCTTTGTTGTATTTATTGCTGTAATAACCTTTACTAATGCACTGACTTTACAATCAATGTGAGTTCAGTGAAAATACACCAATCAGTGTTTTCATTAAATAAAAAAAAAAAACTACATTGACAACCTCATGTAACATTTTAATCCTATGATTAATTTGTTAGTCATAGTCTCTGTCTTGGCACACTGGTAATGTATTTAATTAAAAGGTGTTTCCTCTTAGAATAACATGATTGGTTTGGTAATGCAGTGGAAAAAGAGATTCACCTGCATACCTCCACACATACACCTGTCAAACCTCCTGAGGAGAAAAGCACTTGTTCACCGTCTGTTTACCTCCCCCCCCCTCAATCCAAATGTCTGTGGGTTGTAATCAGCGTCTGAGTGATAAATATCTACAGGCCAAAGCGCTGAGTCTCATTCCAACAGGTCATGTAGGATATTAAAGCTGTAACAGGCGGGGACGGTAATAAAGGCTTTGTCGTCTGCAGGGAGATGGTGTTTTATGGTGTCTACTGTGTGTTGTGCTGTTGACTGCTGCTGGTTTACAAAGCACTGCAGCTCATTTATGAAACATCACCTGCAGAGGTGCAGTATTAACATCTGCCAAAAATCTTAGCTCTTTCATATGACTTAAATGTGGCTACATTATTGTAATCTATAAAAGAAAAAAGCTATGACAGCCTCTTTTTATGAGTTCATGAATGCTGCAAGTACCATTAGAGGCATAAGGTAGTTTGAAGTGACAATGTGGCCCAGTGCAGACTACTGTGATAGGCTTTTGAGCTCCTTAGCTAGGAGGCACTCATGTACTCATACAAGCACAGTACACACATAAGTAAAATTGTAACATAATTAAATGAACACTCCAATTGGATGGCAAATTATATACATTACCCAGCAAATATTATGCATCTGTATATGAAAACTACACAAAAGAACATATTTTTAAATGGAGTAGATTCTAATAGTGTATCTATAGATTTATAGAGGTAAAGAATCAAGGCCAGACTTTTGCAGAAGTAACTTTTGCATTCAACAACTTCAGTTTCTCTACATTTTTTTTTTTTACATTTTACATTGCCCAAGTCATTTTAGAGGGTTGTTGGATTATTCAGAGCTTTGGCTGCAGCTTCCGCTCTTTCTTTGTCTCTTTCTACATTACATTAAAACTTCATTTTAAACACCAAACTATGAAAATTCTGTGGGTTTCAGCCATATAACATTAAAATTGAGCCCCAAATGTGTGCTCACAACCAAGTAAAGCAAGAACGACTGAACTGAGAAGATGCATTCCATCACTTTAATAGACTTTTTAAGCGTCAAGCTAATACTTAAGCTAGTAGTGGGAATGAAAGTACTGAAATATCGTCTTTATATTGATGAAAATTCTGAAATATATTCTTGTATCACAAAGTTTGCAATGAATTGAAAACAATCACATCAGAAAGTGTGCAAGGTTAGTGTCCAAAAGTTTGGATTACACATAAGAAAAAAAAAACAAACATCTGAGTAAAGGTCATAAGCTTTTAACTTTGGAATAGTGTGCCTCTTACTTTTTTCAGTATCATCACAGAGATGTCTTGACAGCGATTTCCCTGATGTAACTATTTGCTACATGTTATAGAGGTGCTTGCAGAGGGTATGCTCCCAATTTGACATGGGTACTTTTAATCTAACCATGGCCCACCTGCATCATGTGTCACATACAGCAATGGTTTTCAGAACATTTTTTGCCCAAGGCACTCCGAAAACCAAGCCTTAATTTTAAGGCACACCATACTCGTAATAATGCAACATAGCTTCTTTAACATGTGTTGCAGTAACTTAGTGGTCTGTACATATTTATTTATGTCTAATGTCTAATATAATCAGACAAAAAGTTGCATTACTTTTGAATATAAACCCAAAAATTAACTTTAATCTTTCTCATCAACACATCTTGACAGGACACATTATAAGAAAATGATGCACCAAAAAAGAGATATTTGTTATTAAAACATATGTTTGCTCAAATTCCCAAGGCACACCTTAACTTGTCTAAAGGCATACTATTGTGCCCTGCCACACCATTTTAGAACCACCATAATATCTTATAAAACATGCATCTAATACGAAGAGTATGCACAGCTGCAAAACTTGAGCTTTAAGATAACCTCTCGTAGTTTAAAAAAATAGTTTGTCAGATATGCCTCTTATTTTTTCATATTGTTTTGTTCAAACATGCTTCATGGACTGACAGTGTCCCCTTCACAATGGAACGAGAAGAAACTCAGATGTCAAACAACAATAAGGACTTGAGGAGCTGCGAGCTTGATTTGAGCACAATAGAGCTGACAGTATTCTCCCAGTGGTGGTGTTTTACCCCCTCTGCTGTTGGCACATAGAAATGAAGAAGGGAAGTTATAATAGAGTTATACAACACAGAACGGACCACAGCAGTACTACAACCCATTGGACAACTGCACATCATGGTCCATTTTTAACTGGCCCACAGAAAATTCTAAAAATACAATGTAGCATAGCCTGCTTTAGAGTATGAAGCCTGTTCTTGATTGCGTTGCACTTCCTACTTTGAACAGCAATCCAAATTCTCATTAGAGCAGCACATATTGCCCTCATTTGCCATCACTGTCTGATTTACAAAGCACTCATCAGCTTGAGGCACAAACATCTTAATTAAATCTGGCCTGCTTGTGCAATTTGTTCCAGTTTTGTGTCTGGATGTAAGAATGAGCTGTCAACATCTTCCCTCTCTGCTGCTTGGACTGTGTCTCTCTTTTTGGAGTGGAGTGAGACCTTGAAATCTGATTGGCCATGTAAAAATCCTCAACAGTGATTGGCTATTTATCTTGTTAAGCTATCAATGTGGACGTCCTGCTGCTGTGGACCTACTTTTCCTTTTGCCCCGTTTCATTATCATTCAAGTTCCTAATATTAACTTCAGAATTATCAATCTATTAAAATACACGGTAGTGCCTGCAAATATCCCAAATATAATACAGCAATCTTGACTACCAACATCAGTCCTCTCCACCTCATAGTCATTATAGCTGATGACCCGTTAAATCCTGTTGTATCATATTTGATAGATACTTTTATGATACCTCTATCTAATCAATATGATCAACAAATACCGAAAAAAGCCATCTGAATACAATCAGGTAAATGATAAAAATGTCCTCAAGTGGATTATCAGTTGCCAAAAACACTTAATGTATCAAATGAGATACAAAAAATATATACGTTAAATTTTCTGGATTTTTTTTTTTTTTTGGATTTCAGTAGAAAGTGAAATCAACATTTCAGCTCCAAAAAATTAGAATTTTCTGGCTATAATTTGTGTTTTCAGGCTTTAAGGGGTTAATGACAATCAATAATCAATATTTGTTATTTATTATACCACCGTTATAACAACCTTCACAACCATATGGACAGGAGGACCCTTTTGAAAACTAGATGCTGCATCTCAAAGGGTTATCCTCTGCTGAATTTATATTCAACAGAAAGCTTTATAAGGACATATGATCTCAGCATTCATAAACTATCACTATTATGAATTCTCATTTGGGTTTATTTGTCTCTGCCCGCCTCTTTACCCTGCCAATCTCTCTCTTTTTCTGCTTTTGCCTTTCACAGAAAAAAGGTTTGGATATCCTTGGGTATCAGTATTAACCACTAATTTCGATAAAGTTGCACTAGTACAAGGCCAGTCTTGCTTGTTTAACCCATGTGTGTTAACAGTTATTGCCCTTTGCCTTATCTCTTGCCAACAATGCATGTGAGGGCAATGACTAATCATGTCACAGGTGTAATCTCTATCTGCCTGAGGAAAATGTACCAAAAAGAAAAGATAGAAAAAAAAAACCCTCTTTGCAACACCCTTCACTGACCTGCCTTTGTTTAGTTCCTGTTATAGAAACAGTGTTGCTGACGTACTGTACTGTGTCCCTCCTTCACTACTGCAGTGACACAAAGAACATACCAGAGCTATTAGTGAGAATTATAGTCATGGTGACGCAGTCTTAATTCCAGTTTTTTTGTCCTAGTTTGATTACAATTTTTGTTTTTTAAAGCGATTAAAGTATTAAGCTACTGAGAGGTTAATGACTAGTTTATTTCTCTTTCTATGATCATGGAGTCTTGTTTGAGTGGAGACTGAAAAATAATTAGGCACAGTCTGTCCTGTGAGCTTGGTAAATGGCAGCACTGCTCTAAATAAGTCCTGGGAGTTTACAGGCGTTTGAGTGCTAATTAAACCAATAGATCTTTTTCCTCTGAGGTGCACGTAGGTCAACAAAGTTCAATAGCCCCACCTACTGTGTACATATGATACTGCAGCTTTAAATTTGAACTACAAACAAAATGAATGGTAGGAAATTAATGAAAATTAATGATTAACTCAGTAATAGCATGTGAATTTTTTTTATAGACCCCACCCACCCTCACAATCCCCATACAACACACACACACTCACAAGACATGCGCTATCTGTTAGTGATGCTACTTTGATTAAGTCGTTTGTTCTCTTATCTCCCACTTCGACGTGACCATCACCTGTGTATCACCTGATACTGAGTTTTGTACAAAGAAAAGCAAACAACCTCACTTACAAACACTGAAATGTTGTACAAATACTTAAGCCCTGAAAACAAAAGCTGTTGCACATAATCCAATTCGTAATTTATTTACTATTTATTTACGTTAAATTATTTTTACTCTTTTGTATTTGTCTTTCTTTGACATTTTTGTTCTTAAATCCTGAATGTCCCATTTTTCTCTCTTTTGTTGAACGACCTTGAGCATACAGCCTAATCTATACATTTCTGAAGATACTTTAAATAAAGAGCAAATGAAATTACTGATGGAAAAAAGATAGAAGTCATTATAAAGCACTTATTTTATGAATATATAGTTATCATGTTGTTCTAAAGACTGTTGAAAAACATCTGACTCTTATTAACCTCACAATTAATTCAATGCCCAAACATAGTATCTTATTTTGATATGTTTAGGCCAAAATTTATACAGACAATGAACTCTTTTAAACCAGCATACTTGATAAATTTCATACTAGTGAATGTGTCATAAATCAATCAATCAATCAAACTTTATTTGTACAGCACTTTTCATACAAGATTTTTTAGCACAAAGTGCTTTACATAAGAAATAAAAAAATTACAATAAATGAAATAAAATGTAGAAAATTGCATACAATGAAAATATAAGACCCCACCCACCCTCACAATCCCCATACAACACACAAACTCACTTACTCAAACACAAAAAGGCATAAAAAGGAAATTCTGACAGAAAACAGAATTAGAGGACTGAGGAAACGCTATCTGAATTAAAAACGAGGAAACACAGGAGCTAAGACTAAAATGATAATTTAAAAATCGTGATAAGAAATTAGATAAAAATGCTATAAGGAAAAGTATATAAATAAATAAAATAAAATTAAAATAAATAATATAGTAAAATTAGATAATAAAATTAGCTAAAGTAGGATAATAAAAAGAAAAGCAGTTAACAAAAAATACATTTTCATATAAGTCTGAACTAAAATGGAGAAATAAAACAGGTTGAGAGGATTAAAATAAATAAAAAGATAATATGAAATAATAAATTTGACCTATGAATCACAGTTTTCACTACTGACACTACGTAGGGAATTTGCAGTTTAATAAAAATCACACATTAAACCAGATTAAATATAAGTATTTTCGGTGTCTCGATAAATGATGATTTTTTTTGTAAACTTCCTTTATTTTATATCTCTCTAGCTCTTTCACTAATTCTGCCAATAATTGTTTTTTTTTTTTGTGGCGGCCTTTTGAAATAAACAACGTCAAACTGTTTGATTTGATATTATGAGGTCTGTGTTTGTCTGACGATGTTATAAATAAAGCTTGTTCAAAAAATGGAGGAAAAAGAGGCGTCGCTCCAGGCAGGTGGAATCAAACCGGAAGTGAGATGCTCTTCGTCTTGTGTGCGGTGTTTTTCTTCGCTTAGAGTCCAGATAACCACGAAGAAATTAGAAATTAAGTCATTACACTGCAATGAGAAGGTGAAATGATTAGTAATTAAATGTTCGGCTACCAATAAAAGAAAATAAATTGCTCCTAAAGAGCAGGATGGAGTTCAACAGAGCTGACGGCTCCTACACGGTGAGACACTTGACATAAGCAGTCGAGTTTTTATTTAATTCTTTAACTTTTCCTGTACGTAGGTTTTTTTGTTTGTTTGTTTATTGTTTTATAGAAATGTTAAATTTACCACCACTCTGGCGTTTTACATCTGATTCTTCATACCACATCAAAACTGAAAAGCTAACATATGAGACTGTATTGGGATAGCAGCTGTTAGAGGAAGTGGTAAACATAATTCCGTGACCTTTATCCGCTTTAATCATTGTTATTATATTTATCGTGTCCGTCATTAATGAATTCAGGTAATGATCTATCTTTTTTCCTTCAGGATAATCTCATTGGGACTTTACTCGCCATTTTTGGGAATGTGCTCGTCAGCATCTCCTTGACTATTCAGGTACTATCATGGTGTTCTGGTTTATGTGGTGACCGTGTGAACTGAAGATTTTCACCCAAATGCGCTTCTTTCATTGTGACAGTAGGGGTGTATATTCGCAGAAATCTGGTGATACGGTACATGGGGGACTATATGGTATATCACTACTTATGCAATATTGTTGGAAGGGCAGTATCACATTTTTTTGTTAAACAGTCTTAATGTTTTGGTTTTATAGCATCATGTACTATGTATGCATGAAAGAAGTGTTATTTATATAAAGTAAAGTCCCTGCAACATTATAAACCTGATTGTGTGTGCCTTATCCATCCATCCATCCATCCATTATCTACATCACGTTTCCCTCTCAGTGTCACAGGGGGCTGGAGCCTATCCCATCTGGCATTGGGCGAGAGGTGGGGTACACCCTGACCCAATCCTTTGGCTACTTAGAGACACAGACAACCATTTACACTCACACTCATACCTCAGGGCAATTTAGAGTCACCAGTTGACCCAGTGAGCAAGCTTGTGGCGTAGGGAAGACAACAATGTACCTGGAGAGAACAGGCAGATTTCACACAGAAAAGCCCAGACCGACACAGGGATTGAACCAGCATCCTTCTTGCTGTGAGGCAGACGTCACCGTGTCGCAGTGATAAAAATAATACCAATAAATGAAACATAGAGAGCGAGATTCAAATGGCTGACCGTCTGCTGACAACCAGCGGGAGGCTGCACTAAAATATAAAACAAATATCCCAAAATACTATAAATAAGTGACTAATAAATATAATATTGCATTTAAAACAATGGCACAATAAAGCATTACAAAATGTCGTGGCACATTGGCTTATTTATATTTTCTTACATCCCTAGTTACAATAGATGTAAAGGTTGTAATATTATTACACATGATCAAAAAGTAATAAAGTATTTGAACTAATTACTGAAAATAACAAGTAAGTTATTCCTTTACTTTACATTTACTAATTGCCTTTTCCCTTCAATTAGTAACTCTAATACATTTTATATAACTAAGAGCATTACTTCAGTTAGTAACTGTAATAAGTTTTATAATAATGTAATCCCTTACATTATTAGCTACTCAGTTATACATTCCAAGTAACTAAGTCACCACTTAACACTAGTCAAGGCTGAAAGTGCCTTAAGGTGAGGCAAGGCAGGGCAAGGCAAGTTTATTTGTTGAGCACAGTTCATACACAAGGTAATTCAAAGTGCTTTACAAAACAAGAAAAATGCATTAAAATCACACTTCAAAGTAAAAACAAAAATAATCATTATAAAATGAACTTTAAAAGAGAAGAGTGCAGATAAGATCCTTTCAGTCATATGCACAGTTAAATAGAGCTGTTTTGAGCCTAGATTTGAACATTGTCAGTGTAGAGGCCTGTCTCACATCTACAGAAAGACTGTTTCAGATTTTAGCTGCATGAAACTGGAACCCTGATTCCCCGATGTTTAGTCCTGACTCTGGGCACCAGCAGGAGGCCGGTCCCTGAGGTCTTTAGAGTCCGAGATGGTTCATATGGCACTAACATGTCAGAGATGTACTTTGGTGCTAGGCCGTAGAGAGACTTGTACACAAGCAGAGCTTGTAAAATAACATTAACAAATGTTATTTTATCCCTACAGACAATGCAAATAGAAGACAAACTGCTTTTGTACATTATAATACAAATAAATCACAGAACAAAATGGCTTTCAAATCCCTGAGCATATGTAATAGTATTGTTTTTGAATAAAAAACAGATATTCTTGTCTATTTTATGTTGTCTGACTTTTGTTTACTCTTCGACAATATGTAGGTCCTTGTTCTTTTTCAGTAAAAGATTATCAGGAAAAAGTGCAACACTAATGCAACTTTACTTGTGGTTTTTTTAATAGAGGCATTAATGGTGAGTTGTTTGACATAGAAATATGTTCATAAACTTCAGCCAGATCTAATCTGGCACACTGTTGCTGTGTGTGATTCCAGGTGTTTTACACAAGCACTCTAACATCTAACTTAAGGATTTATGTATTTGTATTTTTCCCCTTTATTTTCAATACATGCTGCACTTTAATGTCTTTGTGTCAATAAATTCTCAGGGTCACCTTTCTTTTAAAACCCTTTAGAGTTCAGCTGAAGTTACCGTAAATGTCATAGCCTTCTTAATTCACTGACTTTGATGCAATATGTGTACTTCATCATCTGGTATCTGTCTTTGTTTCTGCTCGTACTGACTGTTCTGTTTTTACTCATTTATATTAAATATCTCTCAGTTAAAAAATTTTGCTTCCATATTTGTTTTAGGCTTTCTTGTTTTGTTTGCTCTGAGTGAGTTAGGCATGCTGTGATAGACTTTGTGTTTGCCCATGTCATTGTTTCTCCCCTTTACAGAAACACAGCCATGTGACGTTAGCAGGAACCAAGGACCCACGTGCCTTCTACCGGACTAAGACGTGGTGGTGTGGTTTTGTGCTGACCTGTCTTGGGGAGGGAGCCAACTTTGTCTCTTATGCTTTTGCTCCACTTGCTCTTGTTGCACCGCTTAATGCCGTGTCTGTTATAAGTGAGTATTTATTTAATCTGCCCTTTTTTTTGTTGTAGATGTAAAAATAAATCTGTGATAATATGATTGATAAACTTCATGAAAACAAAGTCACTAAAATAAGATTTAAAAAGAGCACAGTCAGTCTAAAATGGTGATTTTACCATTACACTGTAAAAGTAAAGTGTGCATAAACATCTTTTTCTATTTTTTCTTTATTTCAGCAAGCTCAATCTTGGGCCTTATATTTCTACGTGAGAAATCTAAGCCAAAAGACTTTGCAAGTAAGTATGCCGTTGAACATGAAAGTGGAGTTGTAGTCACACTAACATGCAAATAACAGAGCTCATGTTAATGTAGTCAAATGTGTAATCAGCCTCATCAAACTCCTGAAGGTAAAAACTGACAGCTCATGTACATCAATGACAGTCTGGCATGATGTCCACATTCAAGCCCTGTTTTGTTTAGACTAAATTTAATTAAATGTTTTAAAAGTAAAATCAATTAAATGCTTTCCTATTAAGTCCTGTTTCTTTCTTCCTGACTAGGACTGCATTTAACCTCTCATTTGTATGTCCTTTCAGAGCGTTATGGGCTGTCTTTCCTGGGCCTCCTGCTCACTACGGGAGGAACGTACCTCTTTGTTGCATTTGGACCAAACTCACATGAGAAGCTTAAAGCAGAGAACATTGTGAAGCACATTGTGGGATGGCCTGTTCTCTTGTATCTGGTAAGATATTCTTGCTTGCCAAATGATATTACAGTCTAAAGGGCCAATACAGCACCATCACTTCTTATAAATTAGATGTGTATTATTATGCTCAAATGTGGAAGCAACGTGTGAACATGACATTTTTTAAACAGTGATACTGGGATACGAATACGGTGAAGTGAGTTGCAGCTGTTCACATGTTGAGGCTCTTGTCTCATGCAGACAGCCTGGGTTCGACTCAGACTTGAGGCCCATTTGCAGTATATCTTCTTCTACTCTCTGCCCCCTTTTCCAAGTCCATCCACCGTCTTTCCACTCTCAGTGAAGGCCAAAAACACCAAAAGCTATCTTAAAAAAAAAAAAAAAGTAGTACTGAACTGCACTGGCGTAGACTAAAAGTATGTCTGGAATTTCCAGAAGGCCAGAAGATGGATGGTCACCAAAACACATTGAAGCATATGTTTTGAACAATGTTATGTTACAAGTATAAACCAGTATTACCAGTAAATGTAGGCATTTAAAATTTTTATTTAAAAAATGTTTTTAAGTCTAGATTTGTTTATGCCCTCTGCCATCACTTTTATCAGTACTACTAGTTTCAAGAAGCTCTCAAGTCCCATTATTTTTCATGACTTTTTTATTGCCATTGTGTAAAGACTGGATGTCACACAGTAACAGGGGATCAGTCCCATAAGACCCCACTACAATCCACATAGTCCCTTGCCAGTGTTTTTATTTTGAGACAAAATTAAAGTACTGTGCCTTTAATATATAAATAAGAAAAGTTATTCAGCACTGCTTAAGATGTTCTTCTGCACCTGTAAAATACATTTCTGTACTTCAACAAAATGTGCTATTGAATACTTCATCTTCATCTGTAAATACTGAGTATTTTAAAAAGCAGTACAAAAGCCTGCCTTACAGGTTTGTGAGCTCTGCACAGCCAATTATTTGCAGAGGCTTCCAGGGTTGTAAAACCCTTTTATGCTTTAATTTTATGGCTGTAGTGTTGACAGAAGAATAGTCCTTTCTGCCAGCCCTTTTCTATTTGTGGCCACTCTTCCTCATTTGTGGCCTTTCCTGTGACTTCCTTCGGCGTCTCTCCACCTTTCATGATTGCAGGTTGTAATTGACACGGCTGGCATTCACAGAGGGACTCTTAGACAGTTACAATAATTACAAAGACACCTGCATAAGTGACTCATGTAGGTGGAAAATCAACTATCAGAGTGTGCCAAGATGCCATGGTCTAAAAGACATCACCTTGCAAACCTTGGGATGCAGAGCTGAGAAGAAGCTTTTAAGTCACACCCTGAATTATTGGTGCATTGGTCATGAACAGAACATTTCTTAATGGCAGCAAGTAAAAGCTGCAAAAACAATGAAGACTGTACGCTGAACTGTGGATGATGGTCATAGTAAAGTGAAACAGTGGTTGCAGTGGAAAGGCACTTGGGAAGATTATATATTACACCAGGGGAGACCACATTATTTGTATTGTCAGTTTCAGAGGGCCAAATAAAGTATACTGTCTATATGACAATAAATACCTGTAATTTAGCAAACAGATGGATTTCTTGCTTTTGTAAGAATTTATATTTTCAAGCTCAGAACCAAAAAGTCAAGCTCAATTTAATGAGCTAAACATAAAATTAAAGCTAATTAAAGATAATTACTCAATACAATAAACTAATTTATACTATTTTCTATTCAGTCTATTTATTTTAACAATAAGTCCTTGTCATAACAAAATTCATTGTATTAAAAGTATCCTGGCCAAGTTAGCAGCCATAAAAATCTTGGTTATTCATGGTTATTTAAGTTAATTTGGCTAACTTTTGTCCCGGATGCAGTAATAATATTTTATTTTGAAAAACTTCCAAAAATATCATAGCAAATTAAATCTGTTAATTTCCTGTAAACAATAAAATCAAACCAGTTTTTAAATAGTATTTTCAAATAATTTCATTGTGCATGCTGTTATGCATTTGCCAGTGTACATGGTGGTGAAGTTGCAAATCAAACAAAAATACTACATGCCTGATTTTTACAGATTAATGCTTGCAAAATTTTGAAATTGACCAGCAGGCCTCAGTGGATGAGGTGAAAGGTCACATGTGCCCCCTGGGCCACCAGTTACCCGCTCCTTCTTTACGCCTACATAAGCTGCACGTGTAAAAATCTGTCATTACCCCTGCCAAGGAGGTTATGTTTTTGACCCCGTATGTTTGTTTGTTTGTCTGTTTGTTCGCAAGATTACGCAAAAGCTCCTCGACAGATTTTACTGAAATTTTCAAGAGATGTTGGGAATGGCCCAACTTAAAAATGATTAGATTTTGGTGGTCATCCAGATGACCACCATTAGTGAACAATCGTTTTGCTCAATAATTGTCTAACTAATAATGATATCAACATGATTATGAATGCTAGGTGTGGGTTTTTTGATGGTAACTTTATCATGGAACAATTGCTTATAGATGTAACAGCAATATGTGAGCTACCTTGGCAGAGATTTGCGCTCTCCACTTTCTAGTTACCTCTGTGATTCCAAAAAACAAGTTCCACTCAGTGTTCTTGTGTGGCAGAATAGATTTTTGTAGATCATTTCTGTTCATTTGTTCTTCCTCTGGTGTTTGTTTTATTCTCAAGACTGTAAATATCTAGTCATGTCTTCGAATTTCAATAAGCCATAATATCATTTGAGCTACAATTAAATCTGACTGCAGAGCTTTCTTGTTTGTTTTATTTTGTTTATGTGATATTTAACCGTGTTACTTTTTGTATCTACCCTTATTGACAGCTCCTGGAGATCATCGCATTCTCCCTGTTGTTATACTTCTACAAACAGCACCGTGCAAACTACCTTGTTGTTATTCTGATGTTGGTCGCTCTGCTTGGTGAGTATCTTGAATTTCAGATTTTCAGCTAAAAGTTCAACTTCAGACGATTCAGTTCAATTCAAAAGAGCTTTATTGGCATGAATGTTGTAGAACAGTAAAACCAAAAACTTACAACAAAGAATAAATTTATATAAACAGGCAGTCCAATTTAATCAACTTCATTTGTGTAGAACAATTTTAATAACAATGACACTTACAAAAGTGCTGCACAGTAACTACATTCAGAAACAAAATTGTAAAAAACAACATAAAACAATTATTAGTAATAATGATATTAATTGGTTATATTGTAATGATAAAGGTAATATGAATGTTTAATGAATATAAAGATGATAATCAAATGTATATCAGAAAAAAGTAAAAAAAAAAAAAAAAAAAAACAATATTCAACTAAATACACTACAAAGACAAGATATCTGATGTTCAAACAGACAAAATTATTGGGTTTTTTGGAAGTATTCACTCATCATTGAATTTGATGCCATGTTCCAAAAACGCTGAGACAAAGGAAAAAAAAAAGACTGGGAAAATTGAGGACAGCTGTTTGGAACAGTCCACAGACTGAACAGATTAAATGGAAACATTTGAGTGTCATGATTTGGTATTATGTGATAATCACAAAAAGGCTTAGTTATTCGCATGCAAGGATGGGGCAAAGTTCACCACTTTGTGAATAACTGCGTGAAATGCTAGTCCAACAGTTTAAGAATAACAATTTCAAAGACTTTAGGGATTTCATCATCTACAGGCCATAGTCACATCAGAAGATTCACAGAATTTGAGGAAATAAGTAAGCAGCAAGGCCGAATATCAACACTGAATGTCCACGACCTGTGAGCCCTCAGGTGGCACTGCATTAAGGAACATCATTCTATAAAGACATTACAACATGGGCTCAGGGACTCTTCCAAAAACCATAGTCCGTCAACACAATTTGTCGCTACATCTACAGGTAAAAGTTAAGAACTCTACCATGCAAAGCCATATATCAACGTCATCCTAATGTTGATCTGACAAGTCCACATATAAAATTGTTTTTGGAAATTATAGACATCATGTCCTCTGGGCTGAAGAGGAACAGGACCATCCTGATTGTTATCAGCGTGAAGTTCAAACAACATGTAAACATGCGCCTGTCTCGCTTTTTTGGAACATGTTGCAGACATCAAATTTAAAATTAGTGAATATTTTGCAAAAAAAGTTTGTCAGTTTAAACATTGAGTATTTTGTCTCTGTTGAGTATTTAATTGAAGGTCAAAAAGATTTTGCAAATTATTGCATTCTGTTTCTATTTATGTTTTACACAACATTCCAGTTTCATTGGACTTGTGATTCGTTTGTTTGTTAAAAAAAAAAAAAAACTTATGTGATTAAAAACTGATAATCAATGAAAAAAAACTTAGACTTCTGCTATTAGGAGCAGATGGGAAGTTTCAGAGCCAGCCACACTGTGAGCTTTCTGTTTCTACACTTTCCCCTAAAACCACTGAACAAAAAGAAAACTAGGATGTGGAAAAACAAAAGACAGAAATTTGGACTAATGGTTATCTCAAGCCCAAACACTGAAGAACAAAATCCTGCATATGGTTTATATCAATTTGCTTAAATGAATAAAACAAAAAGCTCTTAACCACAGGTTGGTCCTAGGAGGGTTTTTTATGTAACTCACTCCTCTAGCTGCACATTTCTTATTAGAATACTTTACCAGTTTCCTTATGAGGAAAGACACTAAAGCACTGTCATGATCTGTCTTCATGCGACTTCTCTTCACAGGCTCTGTCACAGTCATTACAGTGAAGGCAGTGTCGGGCATGCTAGTGCTCACCGTGGAGGGCACCATGCAGCTGGACTACCCCATCTTCTACGTCATGTTTGTGTCCATGGTGGCCTCAGTTGTCTTCCAGGCAAGGTGAGTTTAAAAAAAGACAAAGTCATACTGCAAACTTCTGGCAGAACTATGTTGAGGCTATATATAAAATATTTTTGGTGAATATTGGGGATTGGCATTTTTTTAGCAATATTTAGTATCCCTCAGGAACATGGTCTATCAAACCGCTTTCTGTACGCCCCTTTTGGCTTCAACATCCTTATTGGCATGATTTGTAAGGATCTGAAGGAGTGCTTAGGGTGATTTTTGGAATTATGGCAAACCTCTTTAGTTAGTTTAGGACTTTATTTGATTCTGTCAGTAAATAAAACATTCAGTGCAAACAAAAAATCTCAAACATGAATGAAAAGGAGCAGAAAGAAGAAAAATCTCATAGAATCTGCCGTTCTCTCACAAGATATTAACTAACTTTTTTTTTTTTTTTCAAAAACAACCAGCAAAACAAACTAACAAAAAAGGCCACATTAATTCACATTTTGCCACAAAACAAACATAGCAAGACTTAGATTAACACATTTCCCTGTATTTACTCAACATACTGGCTTTGATACTATTTTTGAAGACAAAATTCGATTTAGCTTTTTTTAGTTTCTTTGTTCAGATTGCTCCATAAACTGATTGCTCTCACTGTAACGCCGCCCTCCTTCAGTTTAGTTCTGAATCTTGGTTTTTATATATTTCAAATCCTTTTAAATTATAAAAACTACCTTTTTTTCAAAATCAGTTCTAGATGTTGATTGGTCAAGTTTTCTTATGAGCTTTATACATAATCTGCTACATACTGAAATCTACTAACTCACTGAATTTCAACAACTGCAACATAACAAACAATGGGTTCGAAGGATCCCTGCATCGACTTCTTCTAATAATTCTTATTGCTCTTTTCCTTAAAGGAATAGTTCAGGTTTTTTGAAGCAGGGTTGCTCAAGGCCAATGGTAGAGCTGAGCAATATGGCATTTTATTACTATCTCAATGTTTTTAGGGGTTATCATGATATACGATATATATCTTGATATTTTGCCTTAGCATTAAGATGATGCTTTGATGCATACAATCGAACCAGAATGGCAATACTCAATATGTAGGTAATATTTTTTTCTGTGACATAACAGTGGTTGGGGTTTCCCCCAAAGCATTATAGCACAGCGTTCCTGTTAGTTTCTTTTTTTCAGGGGCAAACCCTTAAAATAAAACTCACTTATAAGAGTAAGCCACGTGTCAAATGTCACACAGGCACCTTTATTGACAGAGGTCGCTCTGCACAGTATCAAAATGTATAAAACAAATTTAACAAAATAACTGTGTGCATTTCTGAAATAAAATTCTCCTTGAATAAAATAAAACAAATAATGTCCCTTTTCTGTATGACAAAAATACACACAGTATTAATTCAAAAATGTAAATAAGCAAACATAATATCAGTCAAATATCTACTGTCACACAGTGCTGTAATGTTTATATTCATATTGTAAATATTGGTAATGTTAATAGCGTAAATTCCTTGGCCTTGTGTGTAGTCTCACTTTACTTATTTATTTATTTTTCTTTTCATAAGGAAGATGAAGTGTAGCTTAAAGATTCTGCATGTTGCCACCTGCTTTATTATTTTTTTACTTAATTTTTATGCTCTTATCTATTTTATGGTCTCTTGTCTATTTCAATGTGTTTTTGATATTTCTACTGCTATGCTATATATAAGAGCAACTGAAGACAAATTTTCATTGATATGTCTGTGCTCCTATTTATGTACCATATGTATGCAAAACTTGCACTCATTAATAAAGGAATTAATACAAAAAGAACCCCTGAACATGAAAAAAGAGATGTATTTGGACAGTATGGTGTTTTCACTTTTAAATTGTCATTATATAAACATCTCACATCTTGTCGTAGTTTTCTCTCCCAGGCTTGTAAGCTACATGACTCCTGTCTGATTGCCAGCATCAACTACATCCTCTCCACCGTGTTTGCTGTGGTAGCTGGTGAGTCATGGGGTACTTTTCTGCTGGATTTAATTGTCTCGTGACAGAAGTATTCAAACTGCTGCCGAGTCCATGAGAAAAAGAAAAAGTGCTTCAGTGCCTCACTAGCAGACACTTTGACTCCTTGTCACAGCATAGAAACAAATAAAATTTGCTCTTTTCTCATTTACAGGGGCCGTGTTTTACCTGGAATTTAAGAGTGGAGATGTCCTGCACATATGCATATATTTGTTGGGGTACGTGATGAACCATTATTTGCATTTTCAGCTTAAAGTTTTGACGCATTTGGAAAACAAAAATGTAGAAAATAAAATAATATATGTTTAAATTTTGTTGTGCTGCTCCAACCTTGGAGTCATGGGAAATTCAAGCCACTTTACTGTTTTGACTTAGTGGGACATGTTGAGTTTAAAATAAAAACATCATCCAATCATGTTCAAACTCACCAAGCCTGTAGGTTATTTTCTCATAGTGACAAGATGTGAGTTTTTATGCCTCAGCTCCATTCTTGTGAACGTAATGTCTCAAAAAGACAGGGATTTTTGTCCCTGTTGCCATGTCCAGTAACATTAAAAAACTGCATTCCCCTCAAAGGCCATTAGTTTCACTCTTCTATCTTTTAACCAAATGTCTAGAGGGTCACACAAAAAAGATCTGTAAAATGAGAATTAAAATATAGGAATTTTGATGACTTTAAGTGGAAAAAATTTCCCAAAAGGGTTGAAATTTGCCGCATTTATTGTGTATGTTAAGCCTGATCATTTTGTTTATTTGTACAGAACTGCACTCTGTTTCCTGGGGGTCTTTCTCATCACCAGAAACAGGAAAAGGAGCAAAACCTTTGAGCCGTATGTCACTATGGATATGGCAAATGGTGTGTACGAGACTTGCAGCAAATAGAGTTATACTGTATCCATCAACACTTTTGACTGGCAGTCACTTACTCACACCTTTCTCCACCTGTCCCATCTTTTCCATCTCCAGGTGTCCCTGTTATTCACGACAAGGGCCTGGTTGTTCAGCCAGAATTCAACGGGTCCTTCTCTTACGGAGCTCTGGTCAATAACGATGGTGTCGCTCCTGCTTCTCTGCCAGTCAAACTCGAGCAACCTCCGGTCAGATCCAGATCTCCTGCTTCAGCTCAGCCTGACCTAAAGATGGACTGAAATGGATACTTTTTCCATTTTTAGTCCATTAAGCTGTTAACTACATTGAATGACTTTGAAAAGCCAATAAGGTTAAAAGTTTTTTGTTTTTTTTTTGTCACGTGTACACAAGACCAACCTCCACCCTGGTAGCTGTTGTCCACCAGGGTGTTTAAGATTTTCTCTCACTGCCTAACACTCCTCTTCACACTTTCTTATGTTTACTTGAATTTTGAAAGGAAGGATTCTGACAAGCAGTCCCTCTTTCAAAGATGTCAGGTGTATTTATTCTTAAAGAGGGAACAATAGAAATCTGAATGGATGCACGTTCTCATAAATCTGAAAGCAGTGATGGGATAAGTTTCGTGCCTGTAAACGCTCTTCCCTTTACTCTGTTAGTTGTCTTATGTAGTGACACACTTGCATTAATTTAAAGCAATTTCATCCCTTTTGTTCTCATGCAGGTAACATAAGCCCAATTCACACTGCCATTTCAAGGCCTGATTTGACCCCTCTTTGGTCCGTCTCCAGAGGTAGTAACAGAGGCGTGATATCAGAAGGGGGCAAAAGGACTTGGCGGGAGACAGGAGCGCTGCGAGTGAGCTACTCTGCCTTTGTGTGTATGTGAGGGCGCACACATCCAAGACGTATTGACTCAGCAGAGATATTCCTCACAGTATAACATAGCCTCATTGTGGAGCTTTTGCATAAAGGCACTGTGAATTGGGCTATAGATGAAAAGTTCTTCCATTAAGGATTGGAGTAGTGCTCCTAAAATCCGGGTTAATACTGTAAAAATGTAAAATAATGTGGCTTTTGACTGTTTCACTTGCCAACTAACTTCTTGACTTTGAAGTATTATGACTTTGTGAGCAAGATTACCTCCACAATATCCTGCCCTTTCTTTGAGTTCTCTATTACTGCTTTTCCTGATGTGACCAAACAACAGGTGCAATATACTAACTTATTTATACATTTGCATATGTGTGCCTTAAATGATGCTGTACACAGAGAAAATGACTGTGATACTAACCTTAATAGAAGATGGACAGTAGCAGTTCAGCTGGATAGAAGGGAAACATTGCCAGTCAATACTTGTGTTAATTGAAACCTGAAACTTTAGAGAGGAAAGGTAAAAACACTGTGGATGTCCAAACACAATTGAAGTAGTTCAGGCTTGCATTTAAAATGTACACTGACTATAAAAAGTTCATTTTCTCTTAAACTGATTCAAAATCTTTTTATTTTCTCCCTTTATACAACTCAGTACTATCAAGAATAGCTTTGTTGTCACATTTTATCCAGCAGTGAGAAAATTCAGCAATAATTAAATTATCTGTCAAGCACAAATAATGAAGTAATATCTGAAGAAATTCACTGCGCTCCTCCTCAATATAACTACAGTGAATTTCCACAGTGTTAATAAAGCAGAAAACTTCTTGCAGTATTTGGTACAAACTTGCTCTGGTCATGTGGTGTGTAGTTGTGTGTACTGTATCCTCTTCATTTGTGTCACTGTGTAAATAAAATGAAGTCTGAAACTGCCCTTTAACAGAGCTGCTTGAAATCAATTAACACATGCTGTTAAAATCTGCCTTGTAAATTATTTCCAATCCTGTGTCGAATAAAATTCACCAGAATTTGTTTTTGTGTTTGTTTTTCCTCCTGAAAACAGAATAAACATACAGGTACCAGCAGTTCTGCATGTTCTTGTGTCAGTACATTTTTCAGTCATGAAAATCATTTGTTCAGCCATTTCTTGTGGAAATAACGGGTCTGGTGCTTCTGTGTTTGATAAGCCAAATGCTGGCGTAAATATACTTGTGAATAGTTCTTGTCAGGCTGGGCGATATGGCCTTAAAATAAGATCCCCAATTTTTTTCCACAACACTCGATTTATGGTTTTAATCTATTTTTCTCTCTCTCTCAAAAAAAAATCAAGTTTTGCCTTAATGTTGTCAAAATATATTCCCAAACCAAAAACAATTTCCCTCTTAAAGTGTGAGTCATAAAATGTTGATTATGTAGTACAAACGTAGGCAGGCCTGTCTACATAAACACTGAGGGATGAGCTATTTTCACAGTATATTAACACGAAACTCAAATCTTGATTTTTATTTTTTTTAAATGTTCTGCAGAAAATTATTTGAAGTAATCAATTTAATCAATATATTGCCCAGCCCTAAGTTCTTGTATAGTTTTGGACAAACTGTACACATAACGTACAGAAGTGTTAAAATTTGATATTAGGAGAAATGTTCTTGTTACAACAGCTGAAATAAAGGGCAAGGTTGTCACTTGTTTTTAGATTTAAAAAAAATGCACATAATACTGGCAACAATGGAACATAACTATCATATAGTACCAGACCATTTTGCCATGGAGTAAGACTACCTTTTTTCCTGATAGTGAAGCTTCATTTATTAAAAATACTTGGATTCCTATGTTTGCCAAGTAGCATTTAAGTTCAGGAAGTTAACTTGTAAATGTGTCAGTTGGTATTCATTTACTAAATGAATAAAATTCTTTTAAAAATATGAAAAGAAGAGTTAGGCATTGACCTACTCTTTTGAAAAATGTCTTTAGATAATTTTTATGATCTGATGCTAGACAAAAAAAGATTGAACAATTCATTTCCCTGCAACATGACGTGAACTCATAATATTTAATGTCACACCACTAAAAACTAACTTTTGCAGTTTTCCTTTTTTACCTTAATATATAATTTGGTAATGGCAACTAAACTGCCAAAGTGTGCAAGCATAAAATATCCCCTGAATTTGTGTACTTGTGTATTTTTAATAAATTCTGATATGTGACATGAATGGAGAAAGCTGTTTTCATTTGTTTAATATCAACATTTGTTGCTAAGGCAAAAAACTAAGCAGAGATAGGACATTAAAGTGCCTCACAATGCAGGAAATGATTTATTCTATTAAAATGTTGATGGGGAGATAATTAAAATCCTTAAATAAACTACTCTGTCCTCCTTTTTAAGGGTTTGACGCCCTTAAATAATAATAATAACAATAATAATAATAATAATGGCTTTTAGCTGAATTTTGTTTTACTCTCTTAGCTTGCATTAGATGTGTTTTACTCCATTTTAGTTTCAGAGTTACTATTTTTCCTTTTAGTGTTGGATTTTAAACAGTTTATTTATTTTTATCCCTTTTTAATCCTTTATTACCTTTGATATATCCTATCATGGTTTTATCCAATTAGTCTTAGCTTCTGTGTTTCCTCATTTTAAATTCAAGATAGCGTTTTCTCAGTCATCTGTTGTTGAATAGTCCTGACTGTTGTCCCTGTGTGTGTTTGTGCTTGGTAGCATGTTTGTGCGTGAGTGGCTGTCTGTGTTAAATGTGGACTGGGAGGGTGGGTAGGGTTTCATATTTTTTATTATTTTATTTTATTTTATTTTATTCTAGTATTATTATTATTATTATTCCCCTGACTCTGCTTGTGTACTTGCATATTCAGCACTTTGTGCTACATTTTATGTACGAAAAGTGCCTTATAAATAAAGTTTGATTGATTGATTGATATTGATTGAATGTAACATGGAATCCTGTGGGAGGTATGTTTATGTTCATTGAGTGGCCATTTGGGACTCTCTTACTCCCTGTCTCTGGACTCAATTTGTCCATCTGTCCATCCATCCATTATCTATACGGTCTATACTGGCATTGGGCGAGAGGAGGAGTACGCCCTGTACTGGTCGCCAGCCAATCGCAGGGCCACATAGGGAGACAGACAACCATTATAACACTTGTTCACACTTGAGGGCAATTTGAGTCACCAATTAAAGTAATGTGCAGAGTTTTTGTAACCTTGGATTGCAGCTGGATCAGCCTGATTTAATGTCTGTAATCAGACATCTTGCCAAGCTCCAAATCACAATGATTGTAAGTGGCCCAAAGTTGCACAGCCCAATCAGCTTCCTTTGGAGCAGGAAGAGGTGGGAGCTGAGAGCGATTAGCATAGACGCTAACGGTTTCATCAGATCTGGACCATATTTTTTTATTAAACAAAAAACACACATAACAACACTATAAACCTTTCTATAAGAAAGATATTTTTGCTCCACTTCCATCATGCTTTATCAGAGATTTTGTTTTACAAAGTGGCTTATGTTCTGTCCATTACACCATGGCAGTATTGCCCACCTACTACATTACTGACTGGCCCGTAATGAATGTGACTGACAGAACGATCATCCAATCACCTGCCGGATATGCTTTGAAAAGGTCTCCCAAGCTCCAAAACTTTCCACGGCCTCTTTTCCAAATGGACTAATAAAATATTGTGAACGGTATATCTTGTGTATAAAGCTATGTAATTTAGACAGTGGAAGGAAGGCAGAGTGCCAGGAGAGAACCCACACATGCATGGGGAGAACATGCAACCTCCACATACATAGGCCCTGACTGACACAAGCTTTGAACCACTGACCCTCTACCTGTTGTGTCACCTATGAATTCAATTTAATACCTAAAAAATCCAACTTACATAATTCTCAAATACTCTTAATATCTCATGATAACTGGAAATCGTCAAATGTAAAACAAAAACACTCTAAAATGGGATCAAGCCCAAAACTGCTGTTAAAAAGACAAAATTAGAAATAAATTGGAAGCTTGAAACCTTGCTGTCAGTCTGCAACAGGTGGATTCAGACAGCTGAGCTTGTTTACCTGAATTAGAGCATGAGTCAACATGTTTATCCTCAGAAAGTCTGTTGGAAAGCTGGTTATTGCTCATCCTGCCAGTCTGATTTCTTTGTCTGACTCGTCGTTGTGACATAAAAGCTGAGCTTTGCATCAGCAGAGCACTCTCTGTTTCACCTCTGCTCGGTCGCCACCACACTTGAAGCGGAGCATCCTCCCCCTGCTGCCCCCTGATTGGTGGATACGAGCCCCTGCCGGACTGTGATTGGTGGCACCTGCTGGTCCTGACGCTGGATTAGGCTGCATCAAACAGTGTCCAATAATCCAGTAAAAACAAACATCGAGCAGCGCAGACATCTGACAGCAAATTATGACAGCATTTTTAATCTGATGACTGTGAAATTAATCGAAGCATCCCGCTTCTGGACCGTCTGAAATGGGTTATCTGAGTCACTTTCACTGACAGAAGACCCGGTAAGTAATACAGACAATATATCCGCTTCAGAACCGATAAAAAAAAGCAAAAGTAAACCTGCCATTTCATCCCTGAGCATGTCACCATCATTCATTGCTCATTTATATCGAAATTTGTCATATACGAAGCTTGAAAACAATATTAATCTTGGGAACAATGTGTTTACGCGAGAGAAACTGACACTTTTGTGATACCGCCCCTGCCAAAATCCCATACGAGCCTTTTACGTAATATCCAGGGGTATCCTTGAAGTGCACGCAATGCATAATTTAATGTCAGCAGGCTGCACGGCCATTTCTGCTCTGAACATGCTCATAGTAGTGATGTAACTGTCTCAGAGGGCGGTTACTGGGCTTGAGTTTACAGTTTTACACGAAAATATGATACGTGTTTGAGTTTTTAGTCAATATTCAGATCTTATTTCTATATATTTTTAAGATAAGAGTTGTTTTTAGATGGCCTTGGGATTAAAATATGGAAGGTAACCTTGTATTTCGTGATTTGTCCACTAGATGTCACTGCTGTCTCAGTTAAAAGACTGATTTTCACTTTCATATCAGGGAGGCACCTCCACAGCATGAGGCTTGGAGCATCGTTTATCAACCTGTTAAGTGCTGCATCAGCTTTCATTGCTTTAAAAACAACTGGATGTGTTACAGTAATTTTCCATCATTTTTATCCGGTAATATTGAGGAATTTGAGCCCCCTCTGATTTATAACTGTTAATAATGTAGTTTGGACTGTTTACCCTAACATTTCTTTAAAAACAATCTGTCTCACTTCGTAGTTAGTATAATTGTTAAATAAGGCACATTCAGCTGACGCTTGGTTATATGGGCAGAAATCACATCTAATTTTTGTTTTATTTTTTTTAACCTGGATGTTAGTATAGAGAGTATAGGAATTTTCCCAAGGGTATTAATGAAGTACTATCTAATCTAATATACAGCGCTCAACAAACTTATTAGACCACCACCTTATGTGACCACAGCCACAAAACGTTTTTGACCCTCAATATTGCATAACACAGTGCCATGAAGTTGCCAAAAACTCCCATACTCTTGAACACCACATATATCAAAGTGATGAATCTTCATCATGATTTTTTTTTCATTTATTTATCTAAACTGTAATTAACCAGGAAAGCCATATTGAGATTAATACTCTTATTAACAAGAGTGTCCTGGCCAGTATAAGCAGGTACAAGACACAAAAAAATAAATAAACAAATAAATAAAACAATTACAAACACAGATAAACACATATAAACCATCAGCCAAGAAAATCAAGAGTCAAGGCATCTACTACCTGGAGCATGTTCCTTTAATGAGTTTAATCTGCTCTCAAAAATATTTATGGAGACCAGCTCATTCAGACCTGAAAATCTGAAACTTCTTGTACCATAGCAACACAAACTCTGGGGACAGATTGTAGGAATAAGTCTTGTGACTAAGTCATGGCGCGAAGATTGTAGTTTCCAGCACTTAATATTAATGGTAATGATATTGACTTATAGTAATGATAGGTCAAATAAAATAAAGGAACCAAAAAGTGATAAATATTTTGACTACTGGAACCCTGGGCCTGTATTCACAAAGCCTCCTCAGCACAAAGAGCTGCTCCTGATGATTAAATCTGAAGAACATTTTTAGAGTTCTCTTGAGATTTTTACATTAAATGTCAAACTAAATCCTTTCAGGGATAAAAGTAATTCACAACACACCTTAGCCCCTGAAAGAGCTCCTAAAGTGAAAATTTGTTAGGAGTAGCGGGGAGGACTTTTAAGAAGCATAGAAACACCTCCGGTAGAGTAGAAAGTGGAGAGAAGACATAAATGTGATCAACCAAACCAGTGCAGCAGTTTACAGCTCTGTCCCTTTTGGCTGAGTACTAAGACTGTTTGTTGTTATTGTTGTAAAATTAAAGTTCAGCAAGGAGAAGAAACAGATCCAAGAAAAAGTGTGCACTCAAAAGCCTTGATTGAATAACTCTTTTTGAGTCACAGCAGGGATGAACAAAAAAATCGCTAATCAGATACTCGGTCAGTCTACGCTGGACTTTGCAGTTAAGCACTCGGTGTGTTTTACTCCACAGTGACGTTTGATCACAGAGTACGGCCTCTTCAGTCACTGAAGCAGAGGTCAGCGTGGTAAGATGTAACTGTGCAATTAAAGATGTGTTTTAATGGCCAATTTTGAATTTTTTAACAGAAATATTAAAGTGTTTGTAATTAGGCTGAGTGATTTGCAATCGGTCTATGCCCTAACAAAAAGGACTATTTTAGTGAGTTTTTAACTTTTCATTTCACTTTATGTCTTTTCTTTTTCTCTCCTTTTTTTTACGTGTTTTAGATAAACTTATCATGGGTTTTGAAAGAATGTGACATGCAAGGATAAAAGCTTCTGTCCTTGCTCAGAGTTGCTCTTTGAATGTTCTCAAGTTAGGACTCCAACCTTTCATTAGCTAAGATGGAAACTCTCAATGGAAAATCTGAAAACATTTCTCATATGGGCCCTGCAGTGTGTGAACCATTTTTATGGGGTTCCTGTCCCTATCCCCCTTTACCCAGCACCTTCCTACACTAACAAACCCCAAGACATTTTGACTGAGTGTGAGCAACACTGTAAGTGTCCAATGAGACAGTTAGCAAGAGGTTTCCTGCAATTTTCTAAATTAAAAACAATAAAATACCTGATATGTCGCTAAATGTTCGTCAGGCTTTTGACTCGTATTTCTTGTTGTTAAGGAATCAATCAGATTTGAGCATCAAATATTTTGGCCATCATGCATATTTCTGACATACTTTACACAACCATCTGGCCAATAGGCCTTTTGTGTATCGACTTTCATATCAATACATCCAACACTGCTTTCTTTAATGGCCTGATGAATCAAAGTAAGAATTGTGTAATTGCGTCTTAATCCAAAATAAGATAAAGGAATATAAAAATATTTCTTCGGCCTATACCTAATTTAAGTGTTAGGGGTGTTAAGTTTATACCCATTGTAGGGGTGCACAATATTATCAGTACGATATCATTATCAGCCAATATCAGCCTCAAAAGTTAAATATCGGTATCAGCCAATAATGACATTTTTGTCGATGTTTACAGCTGATATATCTGCCATACATATCAGCCATATATTGGCTGTAATATTGGGAAAATACACAAATGTTCTTGCTTTACAACTGTTTCTTGTACAAATAGACTGTCACATTGAAAGCATCAAGTCAGTTTTGTAAAGTATGAAGACCTTGTGCACTTGATGGAAAATATTGTTATCAGTATCAGTGATTAAGAGTTCAGAAATATTGGCATATTGGATGTTGGCAAAATCCAGCATTATCCTTAGCTTATTAACATCTTCAAAACTTGATCAATTCTTCAGCCCCTACAACAACAGCGTCAGTAGAGGACATAAAAAATGAACTCTCAAGACTGAAAGCTGGTGCATCATAGCCATGAGCAAAGTCCCCACTTAAATGAAAAAGCTATATTTTCAATCGGAAAGGATGAACTTTTCTTTCTGAATTCTGCTCCATAGTCTAAGCCTGTTAATGTCCCAACATCACATCATTCTCTGCTCTTTAACCAGTATTAACCTGTATTCACATTCTCCTCATTATTAATCACCCTCCTCCTCAGTTTTCAGTCTCTGTGGTCCCCACCTGCCTGTCCGCTTGCCTTCAACATGCTGCGAGAGAGCTCCAAGGCGTGGAGCAACGGCTCAGAGGCCTACAGCAGTGACCCTGAGGAGGACGAGGAGGAGGAAGAGGAGATGGTGTTTGGAGAGACAGACCAGGAGAGCATGGCAGAGGAGATGATGGATCTGAGCGACCTTCCGACTGCTCTCTTTGCATGCAGTGTTCATGAAGCTGTGTTTGAAGAGGACGTTCACAGGGTGAGAAAAAAAAAACTCTCCTTCTGGTTTAATGCTGGTGCATCAGTCAGTGTCTGTGTGAGTCATCCTGCTGAAAGAGGCAGCATGTCTACATTTCAAAGCTGCTGCAAAGCCTGCGGGAGGCTGTCATATGGCTGCTTTATATGTCCTCAATACCATACCATCAGTGTTTTTCTTTTGGCAATGCTAAAATGTAGCATTATTCTGACATTAAAAAGATTCATAAATTTAGTTGATTTACAAGAGCAACAATCCCCTTTCTCTTCCTAAAACGAGTCTGCATAAAAATACAAGAGAGTCTTTCAGTGTTGACACTGAGTGTGTGGTTCATTTCTCTCCTGAGTTGTGTCAAGCTGATACCAAAGGCTTTACATTTTCTGGTTTGGCTTTTTAAAGTAAAACCATCTGAGCTTTATTGCAAATGTGACCATAATATAGAAAAACTTCTTGAAAGCGATTTATATAATTGATATAATAAGTTAATTCATATAATTTTACAATTGTGTGGTCATGAAGAAAATCTGACAGAATTTGCTATGGAAGAATTAAAAGTAGAAAATAGATGTATAGTTTTCTGTAACTGTTGCTGTGAAACTCTCTTAATTGCATTTGTCACAATATAAAAAATGAAGCTAATATACTTTGATAGCCAGTGAATGCTGTGTTACTTTCTTGAATCCTGTTCAGCTCATTAGATGAATTATTGCTTAATGTATTTGAGATAGATATATGTTAATAAAGTAACTTCTTAAGACAGCAACGCTGCTTAGGCCCCGTTTACACAAACGTTTTCACCAGAAACGGAAAGGTTTTTCCTTTGCATTTTCAAAAGCGCTCCGCGTTCACACGCAGAAGCGAGAACGACTGAAAACGCTGTAGTGTGCATGCCAGGCCAGTAGATGGCGATGTAGGTTCGTAGTGAAACAGTGGCGTTAGAACACCCATACGCTTTCAGGTGAAGACTAACTTTTCATAAACAACAATGGTAAGTGGAAGACGC
The DNA here is from genome assembly GCA_037902135.1 of Cetoscarus ocellatus. Classification (NCBI taxonomy): domain Eukaryota; kingdom Metazoa; phylum Chordata; class Actinopteri; order Labriformes; family Labridae; genus Cetoscarus; species Cetoscarus ocellatus. The sequence goes on from JBAMNC010000815.1 coordinate 2,795,000, forward strand.
AGGAGTTTCTTGTCTGATCAACTAATGTGTCTTGGATATTTCTGCCTGGATAACAAACCAAGCAAGGTAAGCACCACACATGTTGCTTGGTAGACGACCAAAGCTGCTGCTGTTGTTGTTGTTCCTGGGATGTGCGCACAGCCTTCATGTGAAGAGTACTGCGCATGGTGACGTCAAAACGCTGAATCCCGTCTATATGGAGACGGGAAACGTTTACAAAACTTTTCACTCTGGAGCCTGGTTTCAAAAGGTTGCGGATTCAGGCACTCCAGGCACCGTTCTCGTGTAAACGGGACGCGGAAACGCAATAAAAACGCTCCATTTTCGTTGTTGTGTACATGAGGCCTTATACTTCTAATACCCTTTGAATTGCAAAAATGTGTCCCTCCGGAGATAAGAGTGATGCTAATGTGGCCCTCTTGTAACCATAGTTGCCATCCCTGCCCTAGATCGGCAAAGGTGTCCATCTGAACTATACCGTAATGGAAAAAGGAGGGGGTAGTATCCAGACTGTGTGAAGTCAAGCTGAGTTGAGCAGATACCACAAATGGAAAAGCACCACGATTGAGCTTTTCTTTTATCAAAAATCTCTCTGATACACTACTTTTATTTACCCATCACTATGGCTGGTTGTTTGAGTCTTCAAGCTATCAGTATGGTGTCAGTCAAACCCCCTGTGAGCACAACACAGAGCATGTGCTTCAGTGAATGATGCAAAAATTCATCAGAAACAACACTGGTGATGGTATCACCACAGTGCTGTAGCCATTACTGACTCTTGAATGGTCAAGTTCAATCTCTGTTTGAAGTTTCACTGCGGACCGGACAACAGAAAATCTGCTGCTGATCTGACATCAAAATCTTGATTGATACTTTGGAGATTAATTCTTTTAGTTGGTCATGTGTACGGTGACTGTGCTCCTTTTCTGCAGAAGCTAGAAAACCTGATGATAAGTTGTGCAAAGCGGACTTCAGATCTGCTTTGCATTTACTATCTTTAAAACTCTCTCTGGGATGTGAAGCCTCTTTACGATGGTTTCTCTAAACAGGAATTGTTGGGATCACTGGATCCTGTTTTCTGGAGAAGGATATACAGCGAATACTTTTAATTTTCTGCCCCTCTAATCCAATTATGCCGTCCCAACGTCCCTCCAACCCTCCATCCCTTCAGCTGGCATGCCGCACCCCTTTCTCTCTCTCCCTCTCTCTCTCTCTCTCTGATCATTTTCTGTACTCTGTCAAATCTATCGGCCATCTCTAATGTATATTTCTGTAAAAGCACTCTATGATTATTTTTTATCCTCCCTCCTCTCCTTAATTCTTCCAGTTTTCCTCTCCTAAGTGTTCTTTATTTATCCTCTGTGTATGTATATGCTAAACAGAGAGGCTAAATTTGGTGCATACACAAAATCCCTTTAAACGAATCACTCCTGCTTTTGTACGCTTGCTGTTTATACATTTATTGCTCCTTGCGGCTGTGTGTGCTCCTCCTCCTCCTCTCTCTCTCTCTGTCTCTCCTTCTTTTTTACCTCTTCTCTTCATTACAATTCACACTCGGGCTTTTAAGTGGAAATGCCACCCACACACCCTTCAGTCGGAGCATGTCAGTAGATTGTTCTCCATATGGCTCAATTAAACAAGCCGTGATAAAAATAGAAGTTCTGACATTTATTTTAACTTTTAAAAAAGAGGACAAGAGAGGATGCGGTATTAAATAAGAAAACAGGTTGCTTGTGATATTTTCAGAGCAGAAAGAGTGACTGTATGAGGTTGCATTTGGATTGTTGCCGAGGTGTTTGTTACTGAACACACAAATATGCTCCCTAATTTGAGAATTATATTCAGACTGCAAAATGTTGGCATCTTGCAACAATAACTAACTTCTCCCAATTAAGAAAGTGCAAACCCCAATTCTAATGAAGTTGGGCCGTTGTGTAAAATGTAAATTTAGTCCATTTATCTTCTTCTCTTTAAGGCAGAAGTCGAAGTTTGTTTGCACTGATAATCATTTGTAATCACATCAGGTTTGTGGGGGTTTTCTAACATAGATATCCCAATCCTAATGAAGTTGTGATGTTGAGTAAAACATAAATAAGAACAGAATACAGTAACTTTTTATTAAACCTTTATTTAACCAGGAAGGTCCCATTGAGATTAAAAACATCTTTTTCAAGGGAGTCCTGGCAAAGAGGCAGCAAAGTTACACAGTAAAAATTACAATTCAAAATCAACAATTAATATTACAAAAAACAATTACAATTTGAGGAGGCTGTCTCGAGTGCTCTCAGTCTGGATTTAAATGCATTTAAGAAATAAGCTCAGTTAATTTCCAGTGTTTTTGCAACATGTTCCATGCAGAAGGAGCAGAGTAGGCAAAAGCCCTTTTTCCCAGTTCTGTGCGGGCAAATGGAAGTGAAAGCAACAAGTGATCGTTTGAGCGCAAACCATAAGAATCAACACTTCTCCGAGTGATCAACATACAAATGTAGGGGGGCAGTAGTCCAAGCATGGCCTTGTAGATAAAAGTGTACCAATGTCCCTGTCTCCTGGTGGACAAAGAGGGCCATCCCACTCCAGAATACAATTCACAATGATGGGTCAAGGCTGTACAGTTGGTAATGAACCTCAGAGAAGCATGATACACAATGTCGATCTTTCGAAGACATTGATCTGAGGTAGTCATATACAACAAATCTCCGTAATCTAAAATCGATAAAAATGTTGCAGCGACAAGATGCTTTTTTGACTCGAAAGAAAAACAAAATTTATTTCGAAAGAAAAATCCGAATTTGAGTGAGTTTCTTCACAAGATTGTCAATATGGGGCTTGAAGCTGAGGGAGTCATCAAGTAACACACCAAGGTATTTGTACAGAACTTACTAATGTATGAAGAAAATCCACCATCACATTGGACAAGCAAAAGATGGCTCCAGTAGACTTAGGAACCTTTTCACCTATCAGCGTCTAAGTCAGCCTGAAACATTTCTTGACTTTTGTGTGGTTGATTTTCTCATATGGCTCTGAAATCTGGATGACGAGGAAGATGCTTGAAGCAGTCAAGTTGTAGTTTTGTTGTAGAATGCTGGAAAAAAAAGATAATTACAATCTTTATTAATATAGCACTTTTCAAACTCAAGTTACCAACAGCTTCATAAGGACAGCATTAATTTAAAACAAAATAAAATATACATCACAACACAAAAGTCAGTTTATGAAGTTATAAGCAATGAACAATCAGGAAAATACCCAAACACTTTAAAACATAAAGATCTTTCAAAAAGAAGCCAGGTCCCCTTTTGATTTAAGTCGTCTATGAAGAACAACCAGAAGACCTTTGCCTGAGGAGCTCAATGTTTGAGTTGGTTTATATGGAAATAAAAGGTCAGAGATGTAGCTGGGAAAAAGGCCATGGGGGGCTTTAAAAGTGATCCGAAAAAACTTAAAATCAATTCTAAAACATACAGGGAGCCTGTGTAAAGACACTAAAACAGGAGTGATGTGGTCAGGTTTTCTAGAATATCTTTTGGTTCAGGGTCAGGCTGTTACAATGGTCAAGGCAGACAGAGATAAAAATCCCCTGGACTGCTCACGAGACAAATGAGTCCATCTTGCAAATGATGGGACAAGATTGTCCTCTGCTGAAGACCATGGAACCCAGAGGAAGGAGATTCCTGGGACAAATCATCAGAAACAGTAACTGGAGGACCTCTGTCTTCGAAAGCACATAGGGGGCAGCACACCATCTTCCCACTGCTTGACAAAATCCCAGAAGAACATGCAACTTAGCAAGGACAAGAACAAGAAGGCCTCTACCCGACCCATTTACCAAAGGCTGCATTGGCTAAGACACCCCGGACAAAGAGGTTTGAACACTTCGCAGAGGGATTAAACTGCTAGGAAGTAATTCAGATTTTCTCAAGTTCAGCAGCTAAAGTGAGTGTAGAAAGTCATCGAACCCAAGTTATGCTTACTGTGTCCGAAGATTAAAAGATAAAACCATTCCAAATTTGAACTTAGGTCTACCATCTTTGAGGACCTGAATTTAAGTTCCTTAAGTTGTGGAATCATTTAAAACTCGTCCTTCTTCTTTTTCTTCTTGTAATAAAAACAAAACTTGCCAGGAATTCTGTTAAAAGCGTTGTCAGTGTTCACAGTATCTGTGTATCGGGATACATATCATATCATGGCCTCAGTATCGGGACACGTATCGTATCGTGAGGTTGCTGGAAATACCCAGCCCTAGTAAGATTACCGTTCCATAGTCTTAATACCTCATCAGTTGACATGTTTTTTGCTTTTTTTATGAAGCATTTGACAGCTTTGATATCTATTTGTGAAGAAGTGCATTTTGGTTTGTTGTTTTTGAGAGTCAGGGTACCAGCACCATGTTTTATCACAGTGCAGTTAAAATCAGTGGGCACCAAATCACAACAAACCGAATTCCCTCGTATTGTTGCTTCATCTCAATGTCTTTATCCTCAGAAAAAAAACAGGGACATTGCAACCTACATTTTAGTGTCTCAAGGCTCTGACCCCCTCTCAGCAGCAATATTACCTTCTGTTTGTGTTCTTCACAGCCTGCAAGCATAAGGACACACTGTGTCTGTACTGTACTCACACTGTGCTCTTACACAGGGAGAAAGAGACGGAGAGAGATGTGTATTTAGAAGAAGCTTTTAGCAAGATGTAAAAGCATTTTCCTTTCTCCATAAAAGTAAAAGTAAAAACCCTGTGGCAAGTTTTTCCTCTCTTATCTGCAGGGTTTAGTAAATAGGGTAAGGTGAAATATTTCTTAGCAGAACTTCATGTTTCTGGGGTTCAGCTGAGGTCTGGCGAGTTTAGTTCATCTCTTCACTGGAAGGATTTGGTTAAGTATTTATTATTGAGGTTTCATTTCTTTTGCTTGCATCAGGTTTAGGTTACCTAATTTGTACCTGTCAGTAGATAAAGTATCTTTTGCAGCCAACTAGTCAGAGTCATCAATTATGACACACAAGTAACATTACTAATGAAGCATCAAACAAAACATTTTGACATTCTAACGTTATAAACATTGTGAAAGAAAGCTAAAAGCCCAAAAGAACATGATAAAAACCTGAATAACGAAACTACCGTAATTTCTCGATTATAACACGCATTTTTTGCTTTTAAATATGCTCTAACTTTTTGGGTGTGTATTATACACGAGTACAAACAAAATACTTACCATTGTTATTTTGTCTCGCCAACATCACGATTGCAACACATCTGATACAAAAAGCCGAAATATTCTCTTTCTCTGCGAAAACACATGCAAACACAGGGCACTGCCATCTTGTGAGCAAGGGGACGCAAAATAGCTGCTCTCTGATTGGTCGGTTCACTACAACTGAGCAGGCTTGGGCAGAAATTGAGTATTGAGCATGTGTGAAGCAGAGGGTGTTTCCACATCCGTTTGAGAGAGAAAATCGTGTACAGTATTTGTTGTGAAAATACTGAAATTTCATTGATTAAAACTTTGAATAAAGTTAATTTTTGAGTTGTCTGAGAGAGTAAGGTTTGGGCAAAATTTGGGTGCATGTTATATTCGAGTACAGTGTTTTTCCAGGCAAAAATCGTGAAAATATGGGGTGCATGTTATAATCGAGAAATTACGGTAGATCTTTCTCAAAGCAGTTTTATGCCCCAGTGAGGTATTCATTAACCTGACACACCTGATGGACTGTTCAATGGATTTCACTAGCCCATCTGAAACAGCCCATAGAAAGTTGTTGGGATTGAACGATCGTCCTGTCAGTTACGTTCATTACGTGCCAATCAGATAATGTACATAGTAGGTAGGTGCTGCTGTCACTTTGTAAAGTACAGAATCACCCCATTGAACAAACTCTTGCCAAAACATGTCAGAAGTGAAGCAAAAATATCATTTCTATCAAGAAATGCTTTCAGTGTTGGTATTTGTTTTTCCACTGCTAAAGAAATGCGGTCCAGAAAGATTGATTCATTCCAGCACACAGTCCATTTAGAAGCCTACAGACGGACAGCAACGCTCTGCAAAGTGAACACACTTGCTTTTTGTTGCTTTCATTACTGGACATCAAACTTACGGCAGAGTAGGGAACTCAGTATTAACACACAGTGCTACAGGGGGTGGACTCTGCGCTGCTCTGTGATGTGTCAGAGAAATCCCTCTGCTGTGCTGCTTTTATTTGCTTGTTATCGTGGCTGGGATTTTGAGCAATCTCCCCATTAGGAAGCAAATATTCTGTACTGTATACCATTAGCTCAATATGATAATTGCATTTGTTTTTTTATCTAGAAAAGATGGTTATCATCCATACCAGTATACTAAACAGCCCTAAAAGATACAAAGAAACATTCCAGCACTATGAAGTTAGCATCTTTGTTTGCATTTTCCTGCTTTTGCACAGCCTTGACCAATTAATTTGTGTGTTTTTGTTCAAAAACATGAATAGTTATGTTAGCAGAGACATAATTCAGTAGTGTGTCAGGTTCAGGGCTCTTATCTGCTTAGGAATGGAGACATTGCTTCATCACTTCTGATGCTTACAAAACAGAACAAAGTTTACCCTTGAAGTAATTTCTCCAAATTGTCAAATAAAAGGAGTAAATGAGTTCGTCCTATTGTAGGTGCAACCTGCTTTTGTTTGTTCCTGTTTCATGTTGATTATCACTTTATGTGACCGCCCCTCGGCAGCAGCTCCAGGTATGAAAAATAAATTCATTAGTAGCAAATCCTGTTGCCAGTGGTCTCATTTTCTTTAAATCACGAGAGATTAAATGATTTACTGAGAGATTTGTATTAACAGCAGTTCGCTTTATGACCAGCTAAACAAACTCACAGGAGCTTTAACCTTATCTATGTATGATATTTGATTTAAAAAGCAAATGGACAATCCAGGTTTTCTGTCCAGCATCAAGCATGAAGAAAACTCGACTGGTTCTTAGCCTGTCTGAAATCCTGACTGAAGTGAACACAGCTGCAGCCTGTGCGTGTCCTTTAATTTCAACGTGATTCATTATCTGTAACACGCAAAGAGGAACAAGTGTGCGAAGGAGTAAGCGAGGCAGAGACAGAGGTGTGAGTGAGCAAAGTAAGGAGGCAAAGTGCTTGTCAAGAGTAAGGTCAGAGAAGCCATTATGTGTCGTCCCTGATAGTGGCCGGTGTATATCAGACCTAATCAGCACAGAGCAAAGCTTTCATCGCTGCCGCGGCTGCTGTCACACCAAGCTCTCCTCAATCCATAACCGGAGCAATCAAGCAAGCAGCTGCTGCAGGCTTTCACCACATACTGCAAAATGGGCTTCATATGAGGAAAAACCAAACAAAATGTCTAAAAGCTGCTGCAATGTTGTTAAAAGTTGAAGCCCAAGTTGATGCAGCTTTCTATAATCTCCATCTAACCAGTTCTATATTTATGCCGATTGTGTTTTGAGTTTGTTGCTCACTTCTTGAGTAAAAGTGGGCCTCTTGGTTGTCCTCTGATACATTTTCTGGGTTTTTTCGACTGCGTTGTTTTGGTTCCCCATCATTGTTTTCTAGCCTTAGCATACAATTGTTATGAGCTTAACTGGATAACCAGCTGCATTAAATTTTTGCAGCACCGAAAGGCAAAAAACCATAAACTAATTGAATGCAGTAGAACAACTTTCAGCTAAAGAGTAAACTGAGCAAAGCAGTTTATTGACTTAGCATTTAAGGGGAAGGAGAATTAAGTATTCTTGTTGGTCCCAATTTTCATAAAATAAGCTGATTGTTTTCATGTTTACAACAACAGCTTCACTGAATGAGTCCATGTAAAATCATACTTATAAACTTTACAAATGTGTAATTACCCCTCAGTGGCCACTTTGTTAGGTACACCTGTTTAACTGTGTTTATATCTAACCAGCTAATCACATTGCAGCAACAAAACACATTCATGCATGTAGACATGTTCAGGTGACCTGCTGAAGTTCACACTGAGCATCAGAATGGGGAAGAAAGAGGATTAAAGGAACATAAAATGTGACATGGTTTTTGGGTCCAGACAGATTGGTCTGAGTATTTCAGCAACTGCTGATCTATCAATCAATCAAATTATATTTATAAAGCACATTTCATACATAAAATGTAGCACTAAGATAAGATAAGATAAGATAAGATAAGATAAGATAAGATAAGATAAGATAAGATATTCCTTTATTAGTCCCACAGGGGGAAATTCCAAAATATACAGCAGCTGCAGGATACAAGAGAAGTATAGAAGGAAGCATTATACTGAAAAATAAGGTAATTACAAATCAAATACAGTAATGAAAAAATAGAAATAAAAATTTTAAAAAAGTATAAAGAAAGTATATTCTATATAGTCAGTGGCATATTTACAGTCCTTATGTCCATGTTTGTTGTTTAACAGATGGTTATGTACATGTTGATATTTTACAGGTTGAGATTTGAGATATTATAATATAAATATGGTGGCTATGTACATGTTTGGTATTTTTGCAGTGAAACATTTTAGGTATCACATATAAATATGGTTTATTGCACACTGGAGAGGTTTTTGTTATGAAGTCTGACAGCTGCAGGAAGGAAGGACCTGCGATACCTCTCCGTCACACACTTCGGGTGGAGCATCCTGTCACTCACGGAGCTCCTTAGTGCAGTGAGTGTGTGTTGGAGGGGGTGGGAGTGCTGAACATTCAAGTACACAAGCAGATAAGAGTCAGGGGATACAAAATAAAGTACAAAACCCCACCCACCCACCCTCCCAGCCCACATTTAACACAGACAACCACTCACACGCACACACATGCACCCAAGCACACATAACACACACACACAAGGACATTAAGTCAGGACTCTTCAAAAAGCCACAGAGGACTGAGGAAATGCTATCTTGAATTGAAAATGAGGAAACACAGAAGTTAAGACTACACTGGTAAAACCATGTAGCAAAGGTAATAAAATGCTAAAAGTTGATTAAGATAAAACTGATCTATTGGAAAGGCAGATATTATGAAATATTAACAACAGCAGACAGACATCAAAACTGTGAACTATTGCAAGGATGCATTCCTTAACAGTTCTTATTTATTGCAGTTTGATTAAATATTTCATCACAGAATTATTTTTATTAAATAAAATTCTCAGTTGAGTGACAGACGCTGACAAAAATTAGATCTCATTTTCTTTACTACAGCCATTACAATTGTAGGTCTTTTTACAGATAGTCGACCAGTGGGCAAAAGTAACCGGTCAGAGTTCCAGGAGACTTCCCCATGACCCCAATAGGTGATTAAGTCACCACTGTAAACATGTATGATGGAAGGAGCCTGGTCATTGGTTGGACATGTAAAGTGATGCTTTGCATTCTGGTCATAATGTTGGCAAAATGCTGAGGTTAGGTCAACACAGAGATAAAAGAACTTAAAACAGTAATATTTTTTAAAACTTTTTAAAACTTTGTTACGTTATTGTAATTAATTCAGATTTTTAGATTTTTTTTTGCTTTGAAGCATGTCTGAATAACACATTTTATTTACCTTTCAATATTGTATGTAAAACGAGAATGAATGAAGCCAGAATGTTTTTTTAAAGCAGGTGCATCATGATTAAGAGGTGGATGAAAATGTAGAAATGTATACCCTTAGAAGCAACATACTCAGGGAGACACAGCCAGTAAATGAATAACAAATGTAAAACTAGGAAGAAAAATAAGTTGTGCTTTCCCTGCTTGGATGCATCAAAAAAAGCAAAGTAATACTTTCCCAAATTTCCAAATTTTATACACTTTTGCCCATGAAAGGGATAAGTTATTGATCGGGAACAGGTTTACCTAAGTGGGTACTTGGCTGTTTGGCTGGCAGCTGGTGTTTGTGGAAAGCCCTGCAACTGGATAAATTAGTGTGTTCAACCATAGATTCCACTGATTCATGCCAATAAAAACTGTACACTACAAGAGGGTATTTTGATGGTTTTTGTCTTTTTAGTGGTTTCTGTTTGTGTATTTTGAAGTGTATTTTCTTTGTCTGGTGTCTGTCCACTGTCCAGTGTCAGGTGGCCTCTTTGTAAGGTACAGCTGTTAACTGCTTGTTAACCCAAATAGTGAATCAGCCAATCACATAACAGCAACTCATTGAGGCCAGGTATGTAGACATTGTCAAGATGACCTGCAGAAGTTCAAATGGAGTATCAGAAAGGGGAAATGAAGGAGATGATAGAGAGGCCCCAGAAACTCAAATAATCTCTTGTTATGGCCAAGATATGGAGAAGGACACCTCTAAAACCACAACACGTCAAATCTTGAAGCAGATGGGCTACAGCAGCAGATGACCTCCCCGAGTGCCACTCCTGTCAGCTTCGAGCAAAAAACTGAGGCTCTAACTCTCATGAGCTCACCAAAATAAGACAAAAGAAGATTGGAAACATGTTGCTTAATCTGATAAATAAGTCTCAATTTCTGCTCTGACATTTAGATAGTAGGGTCAGACTTTGGCATAAATAACATAAAAGCATAGATCCATTCTGCTTTGCATCTGCAGCTCAGACTGGTGGTGGTGTAATGGTGCAGGGAATATTTTCTTTGCACACTTTAGGCCTTTTAGTACCAATTGAGCAAAGTTAAAACACCGCAGCCTACCTGAGGTTGCAAAATTCTGTGAATTTTCAAAGTTGTAAACTTTCCATGGAAATTAACAGAGATTCCTGAAAATCAACATAAATAAATGTGGAATTTATAAAACTGAAGGTCGATCCATATCAGGGATTTCAAATATGGTTGAGGACATTGTATTTTAGCATAATTTTGACTGAAACAATCAGATTTAATTCAAGTATACTTAAGAATATCTATGCCATTCCTCAGTTACATGCACAGAGCACACTGCTTACTGCAGGGGTATTGAGGTCACACCTCAGTACCCCTGAGGTCACACCCCTACAATAGAAATCGATTGTTCAGTAAAATAATTAAAACTTGATGAAATTCTACTTACAAATAAATCTGTTGAAATGTAATGTTTTTAATTGTATTATTTTGCATGGATGTCTGCCTATTAAAAAACAATATGTTTATATTAATGGTTTGATATAATTCAGTTTGTTTAACTTACCCTCAGTTTTCAGTCAATTCCCATGAATTCCCCTAATTCCATGGAAAGTTTCCAATTTGAAATCTTTCCAAAATTCCTGAGCTGAACTTCCCCATGAAAAGTTTCCAGAATTTTCCATCCCTTTAGAACCTTAATTCTCCCTGAGTATTGTTGCTGACCAGGTCCATTCTTTTATGATTGTCCTCTGATGGTGTCTTCCTGCAGGGTGCCACACCATGTCACAAAGCTCAGATTAGCCGGGATACACCCTGAACCGCTCGCCAGCGGATCACAGGCCACGTAGAGAGACAGACAGCCATTCACGCTCACACTCATACTTTGGAGTCACCAATCAACCTAATGAGCATGTTTTTGGTCTGTGGGAGGAAGTCAGAGTGCCAAAAGAGTACTCATGCACAGGGAGAATGAACTCCATGCAGGAAGGCCCTGATCGACACCTAGCTGTGAGGCATGTGCACTACCTGCTGCGCCGCCATGCCTCCCAGCTCAAGTTACCTCAGTCTGTTTTCTTGGACATGACAATGAGTTTGCTGTGCTCCAGTGGCCTCCACAGTCACCAGATATCAATGCAAGAGCCCTTTTGGCATGTGGTGGAGCAGGAGATTCACATCTGCAGTCTGCAGCGTGTATGTGATGCCATCATGTCACAAAGTCTCTCAGAAATGTTTGCAGCTCCTCATTGAATCTGTGCAACAAAATGTTCAGGCAGCCTTGAAGGCAAAGGGGGTCCAACCTGGTACTAGCAAGGTGTTCCCAATAAAGTGGCTGGTGGCTGTATCTTTAAAACTGGACTGATGCCCAGGCCTTCACCCTATAAGAGCCACTTGAAGTTGTTGAATCCTCACCAACATTTACCAAACTGTTCCTGTTGAAAATGCATTAACAGTGTACGGCTGATAAGTGTAAGTATGTGAGAAGTTGAACTCGTCTGGCTGATGCAGCTGCTTCTCTTCAGTCTGATGTGTTTGATAGTGTGACTCATAGAAAGCGGTCGATAAAGTAAGACAAGCCAAGCTCTGAGTTTAGCAAAAAAAAAAAAAGCGCACCAGGGACCAAAGCCAGCGTGACCGTGGATGTGAAAAGTGAGATGTAAAGTGAGTGTCTGTGTTTTACGTGCACTGAGGATGTACAGTTTGCATGCCTGCGTGTGTTAGTGATATGTTTGCATGTGTCAGACTGGGGTCTATTTTTGGGCGTGGATCCCGAGGGCTGAACTTGAGGGAGCGGGTGCTTGGCAGGCTGAAGGTCAGACTTGATGCAGTGCAGAGTGAGCGAGTGCCGCCGGCTCCTGCTCCTGCTGCGGCCTGGATATTATTCTGGTACACTGACCCGGGTTGTCTCGGCGACCTGGTGTGCTGTTTTGCTGTTATTTATCAAAGTGAAGAAAGCAAAAGCAATTTTAGAGCAGCAGACAACGGTGGAAAGAACTGTTTGGTCAAATTGAGCTGTTTCGGCACTTAGGGAGGCAGAGTATGTTGTGACAAGATGACAGGGTTTTCTTTTGTGGTGACAGTTTTCCATTTTTCTTTGTGAAACTTGCATTTTGATGAGGCTGTCAAGTTCAAGTCAGCTATTCAGTTTGAGCTTTTATTCAGGCTGTTAATGCAACTTGCATGCTCATACTAAAGAGTGGTTGGCAAAATGTCTGCATCTTTTTTCTCCAGATTATCCTTTTTGATAAAATTCTTGTGAATGTATCTTGTTCTTCAGATATATCATTTTCAGACAAGACATTGGGCTGGACAGTCACTGTCATTGAGTTGATGTGGCATCCAACTAGCACAGCATTCGTTTGGCCATTAATAAGTTTAATGTTGAATAAACTGATTAAAAGAAAACTTCTGACAGATCTGATGTTCTCTGAAAGATTTTGTCGTTAAAAACTAGGAGTGTGTATTGGTAAACTTGCAGTGCAGCTGGATCAGCCGGATGTAATGTCTGTAATTAGGCTGATCGATGCTGCCAAGCTCCAATCTACAATGATTGTGAGCGTCCCAAAGCAGCACGGTCCAATCAGCATCCTTTCAGAAAGAGGTTAGAGCATTAAGCATGACAACAGCAGGAGGCGACTGCTTGTACAGAGATTGCTACTGAGGCTAATGGGTATCCTTTCTCTGTGTTAAGGGGTTGTAATTTTACCGTCACTTGTTATTTTGTTTAGAACTGGGATTCAAAGTACTGGTAAGACAAAGTGAACCATCAGCATGTCCATATTCATGTAACATGCTCAGTCCTAGAAGGTACTTCACATAGGCAGAGAGACCTGTATTATCTTTTGCAGTCATTGAGAACTATTTTTCCTCCATCTAAGCCTCACCTACTACACAACATCTCACAGTTATAAACATGAGACCGGTCCATTATGTGTCCGACCATTCAACTAAACATATTTTGATATAATTTTGGTTTTTATGGCCCAGCCCTGATTCAGACTGGTCAGATGCGCTTTTAATTTAACAGTGGGTTGATTAGCTACTTGAAATTCATGTTAAATGCCATTGTGATGCCAAACACAAGACACGTAATTACTTTGGCTAATTAGGTTTCCACACATTGCAGGTATAGATTTGTCCAGATTGTGCCTGATTGACATCTCCCTCGCTGCTGTTAGAGCATTGAGGATGCAGCAAATTACACCCCAATAATTAGGTGTGCCAGTCAGATCCTGTTTCCACTTCATTTCAATTGAATATGCAAAACAGCCTGGCAACATGCCACTTCTGCCATCTTGAGATGACAGCATTGTGCAGCACATTAACTAAATACCATGAAAACCAACCATTTTGTGACAACAGTGAAATCAAGGTTCAACATAACAACTGCAGATCCAGGTGCACCATGTCCTCTTTTTAAAGCTGTTTTTACCCTTTTTTGCTTTTCCGCAAATATAATTCATAACCTAAATGATTAAACCAGTGACAGTCATCCTGCCTCATCCTGTGTTGCACTGTTCTGCGTTGTACCATTTCACTGCATGACAATAACATTCTTAAACTAATCCATTCAGCAGGGAGTTATCCTTTTAGTTACCATGAAGCATATTGCACATTGCAGTTATCAGCTCAATCCTCCACCTATGGTACTATTATCTCCATAAGTTATACAACAGCCAGACAATGAAAACACAGTAATAGGTGAAGAAGAGGGCCTCGGGTGTATTTTGTGATTCTGCGACTGATAAAAATCTGATTTCTCTTTTGGTATAGGCCCAGGATTTAAGGTCACAGTACCCTTGATGTATGACCATCAAATTGTATTCAGTTTATCCTTGAGTCAGAGTGGACATTTGTGCAGTTTGAAGGAAATCCCTGAGAGCATTCTTGTAGTATTACACTCACAGGCAAGGGACAAACTTTGGGCCCAGCGGCCTTTGACCTCCAAATTGTAATCAATTTGTCCTTGAACCATTTTTTGTTAATGTGTTATTTTAAGGGCTATATGCCAGACTGCCTCCTTTACTGCCAGGACACAGTGTATTTGCTAATGCTAACCTAACCAGCATGTTGGTAATGTTTTGGGAAAAAAAATGCCAGTTTGAATCAGACCAGTCTAACCTTAATGCAAATTAATTTTGTTATGTTTACTGTGCACTCATGCGACTCACTCATATCTCAGTAAATCAACACTTCTATGCCTCTGTGGCTGCTGATTCCTTCTGCCTTTTTTGGGGATGTGATTCTTTTAAATGCAATGTGTCAAAAGTTTAAATTGGATTTGGGATGAACTGAATATTTACATTTTATATTTACATTTAGATGTCAAAGGCCAAGGTTATAGAGTTTCATGGTCTTCCTTTTTCTTGGTGAAGTCGAGACTTCACAGTGGGTCAAAGGTGTTTTCATCAGACTTTGTACATGTGTTCGTATCAACTCCGGCATGAATCAAATACTTATTAAGGGTCATAGGAGGTTAAGTTAAGCAGCTTTGAAGTCATTTGAGCTTGAGAGGATAAAATCTCAGGAGTTTTGAGAAATACTTTCACTATACATTGTGTAAATGTCCACTTGCTCTCAAGGATAAGCTAATTTGATTCTAAAGGCGATAGGATAAAGGTCAAGGTCATGGATCCTTTGGCCATTATTTGCTTGTAGTATGCAATATCTTATGAATGGTCGAACTGATTTTCATTAAAGTTTGCATTGTTATCCACTTTTATTTGAGAATGACTTCCATTGGTGACTTCCAAGGCCATTGGTCAAAGGTCTGAGTCAGTGATCATCAGCTGGCAGCCCTGGGGCCACATTAGGCCCCCACAGCTCTCTTGGTGGCCCCTGGAATGTTATCAAATTCAGAAAATCTGAGGGGTGGGAATCAGGATTTACGTTATATTTGATCTTTTTTACATTAAATAATTTGTCAGCCATTAAGAAAGATCAAAATGACGTCAAACATTCAGCACAAAATAAAAATATTGAACTTTAGACCAAAGTATTTATTTCATCATTTATTCATCAGTTTTAATGTTTTGTATGTTTTTTTTATCAGGCCTTCATAATGGTGTCTGGGGAAAACTGGCCCTTGCACAACTGTAGTTAATGGCCCCTGGTGTTTGTCATTTAGGTTTTTGGTTGTCCTTTGCTTGTTAATGCAATATCACAAGAATTCTGAAAGGTCTTTTCTTTAAACTTTGCACAAATATTTTACATGGCATTAGGAATAATTTTTTAGATGTCATAGTTCAGACATTAAGGGCATGAACTCTCCTGGTCATCCTTTGCTTGTGAATGTGTTATCAAAAACAAAACTTGAATGTATTTCTATTGAACTTTTATTGCACATTTGCCTTTATAATGTAAGGAAGACCTGATTCAAGTTTTTTGGTCGGATGCCACTAGGCCTCATGACCTTCCCTTGCTTTCAACAGTATCTCAAGAATTCTTTGCTTCCTGCTAGACTTTGAAAAAACTACCTCTGACATAAGGATTAACCGGTTATTTTACAAGGTCAGAAGCCAAGGTCATTAGGTCTCATATCCATCCCTTTTCTGTATGAATGACACTACAACAAAAAACACCCAGGCCCCTCCTCTTGACACACCACTGCTGCCTCACTGTCTGGCCATTGTGTACCTTGGTAGGTGGAATTATTAGTTAATTCTCTCATTTTCTTACCTGACTACAAAGGTGCTTGTTGTTTATCTAAGCTCCAGAGATACCTCGATGATGTTTTGGTAATTTTAAACAATCACCTTCACACATCTAATTGAATCCTGTTACATAATCCTGAGTGTTTTATTGTTTTTTTATAGACCCTGAACAGGTATTTAAAAATATTCCATCCTTGTAATGCTAAAAGGAGTGATTTTTTCTTGTACCATTCATGCTTAAGGGGAAGACATTTTCCTTTTTGATGTAATTAAGATTTGTTTTGGTTACTTTAAAGAGATGTTTCATTTCGTCTCGCTGTCGCACACCAAACATGCGCTGATTATGAAACACTAAGATTTCGGATACCTATTGAAGCGCTGTCTTTTTCTCTCAGTTATGTTGCAATGATTCTATTTAAATCAAGATTGTTTTCTGGTTCAATCAGTCTTTAAAAAGAAAAGCGTCACAGGCATTTTTAAGAATAGCAGTTCAGAATCAAGCAGCAGAAAATGATCTCAGATTTGGCTGATACTGAGTTTAAATGCAATCACACAGTCACGAAAATGTTCCATGGATGATTGCTTTAAGTCATGAACATGTTTAAAATAAAACCACAGAAATAGAAAAAAAGTAAGAGGACTTTGATTGATTAGAGTCTGAGGATTTGTGAGAATCAGAAAAAGAATTTATTAATCCCTAGAGGCAAGTGTGGGCGTAAAGCTGATCTTAAAATAGTGTATGGGAGAGATAAACAACACAATACGACATATTATAAAATGAACAAAAAAGCAATGTAGGAAGTATGAATACAAAAAAAAACAAATTTAAACATTTAGGACAAAGTTATGGGGTATGAACATCAGCAAAAATGTCAACAAAACATACAACAACGAAAGTATAACTTCAAGTATTTCAGTAAGAAATGTAAACAACATAAGTGGAGAAATAAGTACAATATAAACAGTAGGAAAAAGGATAGATTATGTGCTTTGATTATACATGGGTGTGTTTTGGTCGTAATATAAATCAAACCAATCAGAGTGTCTTCTCTCATTCCCTTTAAACCAGTGAGCATGAAGCAGCTGATGTTTTGTTATTTACACAGCAGGTTTAGTTATTTGGTCAAAATTTTAGACAGGTTATTTATTCCTCTCCTTTTATTATACCACTATACCCAAAGAACACATACAGAAGACTGTATAATCTATGTTTCATGTTTCAGATTCAAGTGTTTTTTATTTTCATAGAAGCATCCAGAGCATAAGAAGCGATCCAAAAGACGGGTCAGAAGGTTACAGATGAAGGTAAAAGTGAAACCTCATTAATTATTAAATTATCCTTGGCTCTATCCTCACTGCATTTGTAAAATACACTGGACAGTCTGTTTTATTATCTGTGAGCACAATAATTGCCAAGATTAATTAGTAAGAATACAAATATATGAAACATAGAGAAGGTAGAAGGTATTAAATCCATTGTGTGTTTTTTTTTTTTCTTGATTCTCCAAGTATTGCACGCTGGAGTGCACAGGAATAGCATACTGTTGAGCAATTTAAAAAAAGCTACACCATCTCTCAGCTCTCCATCTCGTAATGAACTTTAAACTGAATTTCTCAACAAATGCTCTGAAATTTAACGTGAGACGTGTGCTAATGCGCATGTCAGATGAGTGGAAGAAGCTCATTAAGGTGTGTTTTGATCTCACAGATGTGTGCCAGTCTCTCTAATACATCTTCAAAATAGCAGAAACACTCTGACCACAGGCTTTGACTTTAGACCAGCTTTAAGGAGGTTTAAAGCACCATCAATTTCTGTGTCTGCACGTTAGGAACACACCAGCTTTGCACCTGACCACTCCTCATTTTTAGACAAACACACACCTGAGTGCAAACAGGAGTGCAATATGATTTGGTATTTAAACAGCGTGAGCGCATGGTGTATAAGTGACACTTGTGTCAGGCTGAAAATAAGGAAGACACCTACGCTTCATGACAAATCACTTTACGCCATGCATACAATAGGGCTAAATAAGTTACACAAACAAGAGTAGGAACCATAAACCACATTATGGAGACATTTCAGCTGACAGCTGACAGCGATCCTCATGCTAGTGTTAGTTAATGTTAACTAGCCAATTCATTAGTGCTCATCCATGCTTTGTTGATGAGGAATTTCTTACCCTTAACTTCCCCAATGGTAGCATTATTGACCCTCTTTTATGTTTTTCTGTATGAAGAGCTGTTGGAAAGCTTTGATGTATTAAATCTTGGCCACAATTCATCTAAAGAGACCCCATTTGTAGCTGGATTGTAGAGGGGTGTTCTTTGGTTGCACTGGTTTCTGCCAGTTTTGGGCTGATTTGATTTTGAATGGAAGCAAGCACTGTGTGTCTTTAATATGCTGCGTTAAGTGTCTTGTATCTGCCCATTTCTTTGTGCTTCTTTAAAAGACCCTGAACAGCACATTTTAAAACCCCAGTCTATTTTGAAATCATTGACAGAGGAGACCTTGTTGATGCAGTATAACAACCTCATGACTTGTTGCTGAGCCCAGGCTTGGCTGTTATTTAACCCACACTTGTTATGCCTTTCAAACTTCATGGCCGGTCACGTGGCTGAAAGCTATGATTAGCTATGAAAGCTAAGGCGATAGTAAGTGATGTTGAGTTTTTAGACGCTGAAGCCATTTTCTGATCTGTTAGTCTGTTTGTTTGTCCTCTTATGATCTGTTCTTTTTATAGATACAATATATCTCCATTTTTCCCCCTCCCCTGCCTCTTTATTTCTATTTCTTTACCTCTTTGTGTGCTCACAGAACTTTCCTGTTTATGTCCTAACTCCTAATGTTGTGAGTCTGCAGCGTGAGAGAGCTCCCCCACGAGTCTGCTTTCTCAGTTATTTATGAGAAGAGAGGTGCGGAGAGCAGCATATAAATCAATTTCTGCCTGTTGTCATTTACGGAAAAGGCCTATTGACGGCCTTTTGCTGTCAATTTTTCTGCCAGCGCTTGTTTATCACTTTTGTAACTTTGCTGAAGAAAAGGAAATACAATTTTGAGTGAGTGTGCTGATGTGTGTGTTTGACTTTTCCTGTTCCAATTTGCGTCACTTTGCTTCTTGTTTATGCCTGTTTTTCCTCACATCTTTCATGCTGTTCATTTCCCCCATGGGGGCTTTTTCCTCCCGGTTGTTTAAGTCTGTCTCTGTGTATGTCTCAGTGTCTCCATCATGGTTATATTGACAGTCGATATACCCACATTTATGCCGTCAGCTCCTGTGTTTGCATCTGCTGCTCTTGTGGAAGGTGGGTTTGTGTAAAACATATCTGGAAGCTTTAGAACAACTCATTTTTCTCTTCTTATTAAGCTCCCTTTAAAGTTTTTAATCTCATTGCAACTTGAGGATCCCTTGGCTTTAAATTAAGTCTGACTGAAGTGAAAATAAGGAGGCTTCTCTATCCTCTGGTGGAGTAGAATGGAAGAGTAGTTTTCGCTCTCCATCTTTGTTTGCCTGTCTTGGAAAACAGTGCCCACTTCTCAGAAAGCTTTGAGACAGCCTCAGGTTCTACCCCACATGTTTTTCTTTTTCTTTTCCTTTTGTTGCGTCCAGTGTTCAAGAACCGTGATGTTTGTTTGCGGGTCAGAGAAGCAGTCTAACCCATCCACAGATTTGACCTGATTTTCTGTTTGCCAAGTAATCAGTGGAACATCGACACGTGTCGCTCTGTGCCACTGTCCCTGTCCTTGATTTACAGATGCTCCTATAAGCCGCTGGCCGGGGTTAAAAACTCAGCAGCTGCTGGTGACTCTCCAATCGTAGGCTGTGAACCAGAATCACACTTTACTGTCAGCTTACATGTTTGGAGAGTGTTTGTGATGTTGTCAGTAAAACCTCTGTGTACAAAGGAACTCATTTTGAGCTTTTGACTTATAAAATCACAGATAGGCAGCTCTGTGTATTTTATTATGTATGTATATTATTAGCATATGGCATATGCATATCACAACTTTTGTCTACCATTCCATTAAAGAAAAAAATTACCAGCCATCATACTTACTTTACGGTAAGATTTTAGTTATAAAATATGCCTATGCTGAAACTATCTCAGGTGCAATGCAAACTTTGTTGTTATTAAGAACTTTCATTTAAATTAGGCTATGTTTGGACTAATGCACAGCTGAAGAAACCTATAGCAGGCAGCTAAAATTTACCCTGTGTTACAGTGCATTTGTTTCAAAGCTACAAGGTTATTTATTCATTAATCAAGTCATAAGATTTTTTTAAAAATACTTTTAAATACATCTTAGCATTAATGTGATTATTTACATGGAAACAATAAAACAAGAATAACCATCCTCCAAACAATACTTGTTTTACACTTAAGCCACAAGGGAAAAACATGTGCAGAACCTTACAAATGACTCTTGACACCTCTCCTCCAAAACATTTGGCAACATCTGTATCTCTTACCTGTTATGTCCATTTTAAAGATTAAGCCATATTGAGTTGCATAACTGTCGGCACAGAGTGTTGCCATAGCAACTTTATTTGTGTGTGAACTTGCACAAAATAAAGTTGCTATGGCAACTTGGTGGAGGATTTAGTTATACTTGGCCATTTAAGACACCTGGATTTTTATTTACTACTTCAACAACATGAGGTGCTACAGATTCCACTTTTAGGAGAAGTCGAGAGACATTGATACTTAATTAGCACAAAGTTGCACACGATTGAAAACCAGCTGTAGGTAAAATTTTTCCAAGTGGTGGTTCTAGTGTTAATCAAGTATTCTTGATCATGATGTCATATCAGCAAATTGATTCACATTTTAGCAACTAACAGATATTGAATTATAGATCTCCTGCCTTCACACACTTGCATTCATTTTAGCCATGTAGACGTAACGCCTCTGGGAACAGAACTAAACCATGAACATGCAAATGTTTTTGACTTAATAGTGTGGAATGAACATGTCTGTTTAAAAATTGTGTTTCTATTAAATAGGGTCTTATTTTCATGTAAAAAGACCCTATTTTACCTTGATATTTCTGGAGAAGAAACGTTCAACAGCACTCTATCAAACTTGTGCTCCAAGACCACATACCTCCAACAAGATATTTCCCACATTATTGGGCAAGTTATTTATCAAAAATGTGTAAAACTGTTCTATTTCGCACTGTTTGCAAATTCTTTAAAAAAAGATCTACATTATAACTTGGATCACCACCAAAATCTTAGCACTTCTTCATTTTGCTATGACCAACGTTCCCTAAAAATATCATGAGAATCTGTTGAAAACTTATTATCAGCAAAATGTGGGAAACTGCCCCACCTCTCAGTGTTGACAAATTCTTTATAAAGAATTCTGTATCCTCAGATCACCACTGAAATCTGCCCACTTCCTCCATGTGCCATTCAGGATATTACCTTTCATCATAATCTGTTCATAACTTTTTTGAGTTACACTGTTCACAAACAAACTAACTAACAAATGCTAGCAAAAACATAACCTCTTGGCAGAGATAATAGAAGCTGAAAGATAAAATAATTTTATAAAAAATAAAATAGAAATGCATTTACAGTTTTTTTTAAGTAACATGCTAAACTAGAAAAGCACTCCTAGAGCGCAGACCTCCCCCAGTGCAGTTCGCTTCCACTCATAAATTGTGATTTCCACCCAACATTATAGTCCTATATTTATTTTATACGCACATTGTGGAATAAAAAAGATCAATCTGCAAGAAGTGTGATTATTGTTGATATAAATATTATCCAGTAGAGTGACCTAGTTAGTAGTGGGCCTTGCAACTTGTTGACTGAACCAATTTGCTGCTGCTTGTACAGATGTTGGTGTTGTAAGCGCCTCGGCGCTTCCAGTGGGCAATGTCGCCAGCCTGTCAGTCGGAGCAAAACCACGGCGCTTCAGTGCACAGCGTGTTCTCTCTATGTGGAAATTGGGGGTTAGGTTTTTACTCACACACACAGACTTCTGCTCTGACGGACTATTTCCATATCGACATTATCAGCAACCTTGTTTTGAGTGATTAACAGGCATGGTTTTAAGGACAGCGAGTGAGCAGAGCTGCCACGTATGTTTCTATAACGTAAATGGGCTCTTCCCTGACTCTGCGTTTAACCAGTGCGTGTAACCAATCGGATAGTGCTGTGGTTGGGACTGTGCTGGACACAGAGTAGAGACAGCAGAGGGAGGGGCGTGGAGAACTCCTCCCTCGGCATTGCAAGAGAGGCTGGGAAATGTAGTGACATAGGCTTGAAAAACTAGACGTCAGTTTGCAAATAAACTACAATTCCCATAATGACGTAAATGAATGGGATTTGCCGTTATAAACTTCAATGTTTTTTGTGACGACAATCTGGATCGGATCAGCACCAAAATGTATTGGCCTCTTTCTTGTCCCTCTGGTAAAAATTTTCATATAAATCCATCCATTAGTTTTAGCGTAATCTTGCTAACAGACAAACACAAAACAAACAGACAGACCCTGGCGAAAACATAACCTCCTTGGTGGAGGTAATAAAACCTAAGGACCACAACAACATTTTTCACTCTGCTAACTCTAAATTGTTGGATAGGAAACCACTCACTTAAAAACCCTACTTATCCTTATTTCGCTTAAAAAAATGTTTTTAGTGTTATGGTGTTACCCCCATTGAGATTAGGGTGCACTGCAGGTTTGTCACATCACAACCAGTCTGCGAGTGTCTGCATTTGCAGCTGCATGTTGACATGTCCCATGGCAGCAGTCTCATTCGTGTTAATTAGGAGAAAGGCACAACTGTCAGAGTCTGCTGCTGGGATTTGTCTGTCACTAGTAATTAAAGCTTGATCGCCTGGAGTCATGTTAAACTTATCCATCAACATGTTCCCCAACCAATTCATTCAACACTGCAGCGACAATAACACACCTCCCTCACACTCAGTCCTGTCAGCTTATCTGCACAATACAAACCCTCAAACCCAATAGAATTTTAAAAGGTGATGATGGAGGCTACCTGTGTCATTCACATCTACAGTGGAAGGTATTCATGTTGTCCTTCGCACCTGGCAGACCCCTCCTCTCTCTCACTCTCATTCTATTTTCACTCATCTTGACCCCTCCCCTCTGTTTTCTCTCACTCTCTCTCACCTACACTCCGTATATATCTTCCTCTCTGCTCCATAGACACTCTTTCATCCTCACATCCCTCCGTCTCCCCGCGGCTTCCTGCGTCTGTACTTGGCTGCTTGCTTTAAAAATAGCTTGGCCTAGATTACAGCAGCTGCATATGCGCTGGCACCGGGGCTGAGTCTGGCTGGGCCACACGAGGTGGCCTGGTGTAACCATGGGGGTCGGTGGGTAGAGGGTGGTGTGAGAGTGTGTTAGGTGTGTGCACAAATGTGCAAATAAAACGAGGATGGTGCAGCTGCAGCCTATCTGCACCTCTGCACTGACAGATCTGTGGATTATTGTTTCTTCATTCTTGCCATTCTTCTGCCATCACATCACACATACAGACAAATCTCTTTAATCCTTTGTGTGTCTGCAAGCTGTTGTCATATTTTCTTCTGTTTCTATTTTTAGATCTGTTGTTTTAGTGAAGAGGTGTGTGCATGCGCCGAGTTTCCTTTCACAGATGATGTAGCACAAATACAGCACACATGCACGCATCCTTTATAAGCTGGTGTGTTTATGTATGCATTTTTTAACCCCAACATTTATTAACATACATGTGTGTGAATGAGCATGCGAATCTCGGCCCAGCATGATGATCCACTGCCCTGATTTCCTCCCTCCTGCTGCTCTGCAGAGCACCACTCCAGAATACAAATTCTGCCCGTCAGTGAGTCTGAGACACACAGCATCTCACCCTTTGAGCAATTCTTCTGCCTCCCTGCCTCCACCCTCCTCTCAATGAGTGTACCATGCATGTTAGAGGCTCTGAGGTTACTCTATTCTTACTCAAAGCACTTTTTGTGATTTTAGGCTGAGTAGAGATGGAGAGATGAGGGGTATTTCAGTATTAATCCTGATATAAATTTGAGATTAAGATGTTCCATTTACACACACTGTAAAGGCAAGAATTTTAAGAAGAAGCAAAAGAGCAAGAATTTAAGAAATATTAACTTTATGGAAGGGACATATTTGACATTTATCTGAACAACACCCAACAGAGGGTATTTGTGAAGGGCAGAAAAAAACTCAAAGGTTGATTGGATGAGCATTCTGGTTTTTCGCATGTATAATTGGCCAAGCAGATCAACAAAAAAGAAAGAGTGGGCAAGTGCTGCTGCTGATTGCTGCACATATTACAAGCCTGACAGACAGCTGTTGCTATGTCAGTATTTTTTTTATTATTTTTTGCTGTTTTTGTGAATAAGATTCATAATTGCAGACACACTCGGTAATATCAAACAAAAATGCTTTCAGTGTCAGCCTTTGCTTCTCTGTCAGCCATCCCTGGCAAAACATTCATTACAGCATACATGCTGCTCTCTTACTTTGCTGGCTGAATGAATTATTATTTAGCCAGTAAAGCAATACAGGTGGTTGAAAACACAGTATCTGAAACCTGCTATTTTGGGGCTCTCTAGTATGTGCTATGAGCAACAACCTTTTTTGAATGTCATCAAAATCTGTTGATTTAATTTTTTTTGTTATTTTTTGAGTTATTAACAAAAATCTGCATCTATATTCAGATCACCACAAAAACTGAGTGACTTCTTCTTTGTGCCATGACCAACCTTCTCTGAAAATTTCATCCAAATCTGTTGAGAAATTTTTGAGTTATCTTGCTCACAGTCAGACAGATGGACAAACCAAGAAAGGGACAATAAAGTCAAGGCTGACATGGTGTCACCTCTGCCCAACTCCTCTGCTTACTTTTTGTTTTAATTGAAGACTTTGTTAAAAAAAAGTGGCATTTTATTGCATATTTACAAAATGGTAAACTAATATCATGGTTTCATTGACAAATGTCTCATAATAAGGGAGAAAAACTCTCTCTGAAGTGTGCCAGATCACAACCAGAGAAAAGTCATGGTCCAGATAAGCTGCACGGATCATTATCACAAATCTAATGACAGAAATGCTTGGAAGATCGCTCTTCCTTTGTATTGCTGTCTTTGATTTAACACACAATTTTTCCATGTCACAGTCAATTCAGATCTTTGTAGCTTGGCCTTATAAACCATCAAGCACAGAAATAATAGACGTCCATGCAAAATTGAAGAAAATCCTTTCAAGCATTTTTTTTTTCGGTATTGCATTTACAGGCAGGGGGGAAAATGACGCCTGATGACCTTTGATCTCCAACCTTCAAAATAAAATCAGCTCATCTTTCAGTCAGAGAAGATGAATGTGCAAAGTTTGTAAGAATTCCCTCAAAGCTTCCTTGATATATCACGGTCAAGAGCAAATGATGAGCAGGATACTCCATAACCTTGAAGTCTGGCCTATGACCTCTAAAATGTATTCACTACATCATTGTTGCATAGTGGTTATTTGTGCAAACTTGAGGAAAATCGTTTAGAGCAGGGGTGTCCGAACTTTTTACATAGAGGGCTGCACAAAGAGGAATACATGGACAACGGAGTGTGCTTAAGTTAAAGTTTTAAGGTTTAGGGATGGGTTATCACCTGTCAAGGGGCCCTTGTAACCCTGGGCTATCACTGGATTCACACCTAGTGAGGACAAGAATGACCTTCTGAGCAGCAGAGGTGGGCGACACTGACGGCTTATCTTCACTTTCAGACACAAAACAAGAGTAAACTGCAAGAATGTTGGCACTTAAAGGTGAATATTGCAATATACTTTGTAGATGAGACCTTGTGACAAAGTAAATATGGCAGGAAATGTGCATGATTTGCTACTGTATGGTATTTGCTGCTGTAATCAAAATGTCTTTACTCATCAACTGTTTCAGGGGCCAATTCAAAATGGGCAGCGGGCCACATTTGGCCCCTGGGCCATAGTTTGGACACCCTGCTTTAGAGCATTCTGACGATAAGACTCCTTTACCTATGACCTCTAAAATGTAAGTGTGCCACCCCTGAGTCAAAGCTGGCGATAATCATGACCTCCGATACTTCTATGTTCTGTGACCTTCAAAGTCTCGTTGCTGTATCCTTGAGTGAGTGCGAACAATTGTGCAAAGTTTGATGAAAATACCTTTAAGTGTTCATGAGATATGGTGTTGACAATCAGACTTTCAACAATGAGGCTTCATGACCTTGACCTTTGACCTATTTCCTACAAAATCTAATCACATTATGATTTCGTTCATGGATGTTTGCTTTATGTTACAAGAACATTTTTGAGATATTGCATTCACAAGAATCAGCCATAAACTGACAGACAGACAGACCATCAAAACACATAATGCCTCTGGCTTTAGCTGTGGCATGGAAATCAGAAAGTTCAGTGTTTAAATTATCTGCATTGAGCAGAAATGTAGGAAATTTGTGTCAGGGTGTTGTCCTTTTGAGCATGGAGTCTTGTTTAGGGCGTACTCACTAAGAGCTAACAGAGAGAATTGTGAATGAGGAGAGGAGAATTCAGAATGAGGAGGAGGAGGAGGGCTGCAGAATGAGGACAGAGAGGAAGAAAAGTGCTTCATCATCCACAACCATGCACACCACTTTTAAGAAGCAACCAAAGAAACCAGAGAAATATTTCAACAAAAGCTTTGTGAGCCAAAAACATTTAAGAGGTCCTGATATACATTTAGGAATGACAACACAAGAGACTAACACGCTGCTGCTCTCACATTTTTTTCGGACTTACTCGCCAAACCCTGTTATGTAAGTTCAAGGAGCCCTTCACCAGCGCCACCCATCATGTTTATGTGAAACAGCACCACACTATGTGTTGTTTTGTAATGGTGCTGTGCTGAAAAATTGTTTTTTACTTATAATTTGATTTTTATGTGAGGTTAGTTTGCCTTTATACAACAAGCACTTGCAAAGTGAAAAGTTTATGGTATTGTCAAATTCATTTATCAATCTCTCAGTCGATCATGACTTCATTGTTTTGATTTCAACCAATGTGTAATGGAGCATTTTCAATAATGTATCACAATTAGCAAAACAGTTTCTCTATTTATAACAGATATCCATACGTGGGCATCAAAAGATCTCAACACAGAGCTCTCGAAGCGTTAAAAGCTGAATGATTTGAACTCTTTCCTCTTGATTTTTGCCAGCTTTCAACTATTTATTCATAAACCTGCATCTAGCCAACTGTGTGATACCTTTTATGATTCTGCACTTGTTGAAGCTTTATGTTGTTCAGGTACAGACGTACAGTACTTCTATCTGAACAGGTCAGGGCCTTGTGAAGATGATATCTTAAAAAGTCTTTAGAGGATTTTCTTTAAAGTTTCTCCACATGTCCATCTACATCAAAGGATGAACTTATGAAGAAAATATAGGTCAAAGATTAAGGTCATGAGGTCTTCTGATCATCATTTGCTTGTGAACAGGATAGCTCAGAGAAGCTTGAAGAGCTTTTCATCAAAGTTGACTGATCTGAAGCAAGGATGATCTGACTAGCTTCTCTAGGTCAAAGGTCAAAGATCAAAGCCCAAGAGCCACATGTTCACCATTGCTTGTGAATACTATTTTTGGGACCTGCTATTACAAGAATGTTTTGAGTGATTTTCTTTAAACTTTTGCAACAGTGTTAAACATGCCACAAAAATGAATTGATAAGATCCTGGAGGTCACTGGTCTAAGTTAAAGATCGTGGAGCCTCTTGTCACCCTTTGCTTGTGATCACAAGATCTCATCAATGATTCAATCCATTTTGTCAAGTGATTCGAGTTGTCAGATTCTGAGGACAACTTCATCAGATGCTGGAGGTCAAATGACAAAAAGTTAAGGTCAGATATTGTGATCTTGTGAGCACAATATCTCAGGAATTATTTCAGTAATTCTCCCTAAACTTGAACATTTTCCATAAACACTGAACTGGTGTCTGCTCTGACTCATGGATGAACTGATTACATGCTTGAGGTCAAGGCATAACAGACTAGAACGACTGCAAATATAAAAAAAAAACCTTGAAGACATTTTCATTACCTTATTTAATTCCGCAATGTAGAAATGTTTACTTAAATACAAGGATGCAGTATAAAGATTTAAAAGTCATGGAGGTCCATGGCTTTCTTTTGCTTGTGGAATGCAAGATTTCGTAAAAAACTTTTAAGGTGTTTTCTTATTACACTTTGTGCTAATGTCCACTCTAGCTTAAAAATGACCTGATTAGATTGCCAAGGTCATGGGTCGGAGGTTATGGTGCAAAGGATATTTGAATAAACATTTATGGTGCAATAGATCACAAAAGTCATGGTTTGGCTTAGATATTGATTTAAGGCATGGACTGAATCATTTGTCTGATAACCAAGAATAATATAAAAGTGAGGGATAAAAAATAATTTACAAACAAACCCTTTTTGTTTTTAATTCAATAAAAACTTTTACCAGCTACCAGCTTCAATGAAAACAGCAACAATCTTGAATTTAAACCTTTAGATATTAGAATTACTTAACATGAATTGCAACAGAAGGCATGATAATTCTTTTCTTTAAGAATGGTAAACCCTGAGTAAATGGCAAACATGTCTGTACATTATCAAAAGCCAGCAAATCTACATTAGACTTAAGTTGAAAGTAATTAGGTAATATTTTAAATCAATGGCAACATGCACAAGGTGATTGCACAAATGAAATTAATAATCCACAGATCATTTGTGGCTGGAGCTGTAGGGGGTGATGCGAATGGGTCATGGATTATGTGTGACCTGTTTCACCACTAATAAACATGGTAAATAGATTTGTTTTTGTTATAGGTGTGGTTTATATGAGGGACACAGTTTGAAAACAGGAATTACTTTACTGTGCTCAGACACAAGCCAGATGAGAGGGTAATATTTACATAAAAGAAAGTGTGACTCTATTAACAAAAAAATAACACTAAAGTTAGCGTATGTCCACTGTACTGATTTACATCAGGGCTGTATAGCAAGGAAACCTTGCCCATTTGTCTAGCTAGTGGCAGATGGCCCGAATGCAGCATTGATTGAAAATTCACATGGTATTGTGAGCCTGCGATGAAGGAAATAGTAATAATTAGTTTAACCAACCAAAAATGCAGGTGCCAACCAGTCAGGATGAATGGAAACATCTGTAATTTTTTTAGCTAGGACAAATTCTAAGATCTACATCCATTTCTCAACTGTTTTTCCTGCTGTGGCATTAAATGAATAAAGACTATTTAAGTATCCCATAAATTATTAATTCCTGATGTTTTCTTAACCAGATAAACTATAAAGGGTGCTCCAAAACATCCAGTGACAACCTCCAGCTGTGTTGAAGGCACCTCACAGCCGTAAGACAGTGCCCACAGGTACAATGCCGAAGCAAACACTTGTGTCATATAGGCTGTGTAAGATTAGATTTAATTAGTTCTAAAATGGCATGATGACTCTCAGGTTTACACATCAGCAAAGCCACCACTCAGCTGATGTTTCCTTGAGCTCGACACTGAATCCTAACATCTCCTGTTTACCACGGCTTTGTAAATAGGACCAAGAGAAAAGAGAATTTTCCAACAAGGCATAAATAAATGATCACAACCTTTGGCAAGCTAAGTCCACATTAAATTCCTGAAAACTGAGTGGATTTAAAAAGAAGAGGTGACACAGGCGCACAGCTTTATCCATCCTGAGCTTGTGATTAATGAGCAGCGCGGGGGATTTTGAAGTAATATCTAGACCTGTCAAGTTACATCTTCTATACTGCCTGCTCTCACCACTGGGGTCTGATAGATAAAACAGATTCGCTGCCGGCAGATGAAGCAGCTGACATGGCTGTTCAGACTCATATCAACATGTTAGAGCAAGTGATGGCATGGGAGCAGTCCCCAATCTAATTAGGTGTGGCCAACAAATCAATTTCAAAAATCAAAAAATTGTAAATGTCAAGAAAACATCAAATCTGCCTTGAAGGATTTCTACCCGAGTTTCCACTTCAAATCCAAGCACAAAGACCAGATCTACCAGGCAATGAAAACAAAGATATGCTGTTGATCTTTCAGTAAGTTTTCACCAGGTGGTCGTGTTCTGTTCAGCTTGGTAAGGTGGCCAGTTATTTACCTGACAGATAGACAACTTAATACATACTGTACAGGATATTCTTCACTGGCTTCTACAAAGGCAGGCAGCAACTATGTTCGGATATATGCGGGCAGCACACTTGTTATCACACTCGTTGCTCCTGCCTCTTTCTCCTCAAAGGATGCTAGATGCTAGATTTGCAAGATGGATCTGCCTGATTACAGACCTTGAATCAGTCGGGTTCAGTTGCACTGCAAGATGAGTTACCTGTGATTCTGTTGTCAACGTAAGTTACCGAAATAGCCAATCTGAACTGTTCTCCTCTTTTGCACCCCCCCTGTTCAGGAACCAAGCATGCCAATACAACCATAAAAGGTGGAAACTGATCCAATAAAGTCATCTGATTCAGAGTACAACTAGCAAGCAGACTGGGATTTTTAATGTTGAACAAAAATAAGATAGTATCTTTACCTCATTTCATTGACATAGACTCTTTAAAGGAAATTATTCAGGTAAAGTGTGAGTAAAAAAAAAAGTTTGCATCCACACATACAGCTCAATCTGGTAAAGTTCAGATAAATTCAGGGGTTTTTTTTTCTAAGTGTGAACGGGGATTATGACACTCGAGGATTGCGGGTAGTGAAGTTTTTTTGCCAAAAATTGCAAAGAAAACACTATTTTTTCAAACAATATCAATATCATACACACTTGTGTCCTCTCTAGATTGATAAACCATTATTTCCTCATTTAATCCTTTGTGTTACAAAAAATGACCATTCATTTCAATAGAAACAGCTAACCTCTGAAGTTCTCTGGCAACCATGAGTACCGCCAATCTGCTGTGAACCCTAGGGTTGTGGGTAGTGTAGTTCATTTACTTGAGATCGTATTAATTCATGTATTTTTCAAAACAAGGCTGATAAAAGATGAGCTTGTGAATTCTACAGAGGCACAGACTGTTGGTTTACAGGTCATTGTACAAGTATGTCTACCTTTGATGGTTATGAAATCATAGCTAATAATCAAATGCACATATATGAAAAGATGCTGTGGCTGATGGAGAGGGCATGAATGATTGAGTGTGTGTGTCTTGTTCCTCTCCCCAGCCCCTCCTTGATGTTTTAAGAGCATTTTTTAAATTAAAGGGTAGATGCACCTCTGAGAAACTCTGGGGTTTAGTTTCTCTTCAATGCAGCCCTGGTTGGCCATTTCTTTGTTCGAGAGTCTCAGTGAGAAGAGGTACATGGTTCTAGACTTGGATGACAGACTGCCGCTGTCTGGCGGAGGAACGTAACTCATCCTCACGTATCATCTCACTCATGTTCTCTGTCTGATCTTCATGGACAATACCCGACACACGCAGACATAAATAGCCCCTCATCGTCTAGAGCCTCAATATTAATGGCTTATAGGGGACTTAGCTGTCTCAGCCAGCGGGGCAATTATTATTATGAAACGGCTGGAGGGAGAGATGATCTAAATGATGGAAAGAAGGCATGCTTCATTAGGATATTATGCAATGGCTTAATGTCTGTGGGAATTTTTTTTAATGATTGGTGTGTGCAGCTGAAGTGGAAACTTGTGTCATCATAATTAAGGGGGAAGGAGCCGTAGCAGCAGTGCAGACACATCAGCTGCTTTATTGTAAGTGATAAAAACCATGATACAGTTAATCTTCAATCAACAAGGCCACGTTAAAAGTACAGTACAGCCTGCTGAGAAAGTATTTTTATGTTTTCATTTTAGAGTCTCCCAGGATCAGAAATCTGCCCTGAAGACTAGGATGCCAAAAAAAGAAGTCTTTTAATTGTTGTATCATGTAGGGAGACAACAGCTTCAGCCCTGAACACATCATGGTAATGTCAATATAACAATGTGCTGGAGAGTGTTTGTTTTTGCTGAGCCCATGAAGCCATAAACCATGTTAAATGAAAGCAGCACTAATATAGAGCGCGCAGCTGACAGCCCTGGTTATGCAATTATGCCTTTTCGGGACAGAAAATAGTGCAGTGCTGTGGAGACCTTTGCTAAGCATTTTAGGTTTGACGCATAGTGTCACCTAGGCAAAACTTTTAGATAATGATTTATAAAACATATTTGTTATTTAAGAAAATACTTAAGGTTTTCATACTTTTATATTTGTTTGTTTGGCTGCTAATCAGTGAACTGTGAGTCTTTTGGGAGTTTAGCTCTCACAATCAAGAGTATATGGGAAAGACAGTGAACCCCAAACTGCAACATCCATAAATACAAAGACCACAATTAATGTGTGTCCACTTTAGGCCTGATGCAGGAATCACATATACACTAATTAAAAAAAAAAAATGTTTTTACAGCAGATATGCACATGTTGTAGTCATTAGCATGGATTATGTTATTACATTAAGTATAGCCACACAACACCTGCTTTCATGATACAACGTTGGTAGACTAACCAAACAATAGAGCAAGACCTGGCCACAGGACAGGAGAAAATGTGCAGTTTCAAGGAACATTAGAAAACATGCAAAAATACCCCTAAAAATTTCCACAAGCTGAAGCTGTTATGTCTGTAGCTGCCATTAGCCTCTACAGAGGTCCAAATGTTGTCCTCTAATAAACTACCTTTCCATAATCGACAATCAAAGCACATTTGGATATGATAAGTAAAATATGTTAGCAGCTTATAACCATAAGAAGTACTGCCAACTCTTGGTCCTGCTTCAGACAGTTGTCTTCTCCTTTCAAACACCATACGTCTTATTCCCCTGGTCATTGAGTCCCCTCTGTATTTCTTTTCTTTGGTTTTTTAGCTGTGTAGCCGGTCGTTGCCAATGCCAATACAGCCACTTTGCCAACAAGTATCTCCGCCGTTGTTTACATTTCTCAGCAAGTGTTAGTCCAGGCACATATCCCTCAGTACAGCAGCCAACTTGATCGCCCTCCATGATTGTTTGGATAGCAGGTGTACCTCAGGAGTGCAGCCAATGGTGGCACTTCCTTTAATCTGAGCCCATAATAGCTAAAAAGCATGCATCCTTTGCTAGACTTTTTGAAGGCTGAATACAGAGCCTAGAGGGGACACAGACATCTAAAAGTCTTCCAGACAGCTCAGATAACATTATTATATTAGATTATTAGGTTTTTTTAAGCCAATGACGCAGAAATAAACTACATACTGCAGCTTCAACTGTTGCATACATAGAAGTTGGATGGGTATTGAAAATGTATCCTACAACTGGGGTATTGAATTAAAAAACATATTTCTTTTATTGAGAAGAATACCAAATTAAGGGTTTAAAGCAGGACTCAAACATGTATAAGCAGCCAAGACTGTAAATGTCTACACATCAGAGGAAAGACTTTCTTGCCTGCCAGGGTATGGTATTATCAGTGTGTGAGATTTTACAGTAAACTATCAATTGCCATAATTTTGTTTGTCCTTGAACATACACAGTATACTCATCAAAACAATTTGGAAACATTATTTCGGTCTATTATTTCTCCTCTTTAGTACCTATGGGTATTGTATTTTTATACCATTGGAAAGCCTGATTTGTCACCTTAACAGTGAGTTACAACTTTTGAGGATTGTGCATTATGGGAATGGGCAGTATCCCAAAAAATGTGCCAACATCCCCTCTTCCTCTAGAAGAAAGCCTACAGTTCTGCCCACTTTGCAGTCTGTCTTTTAATTCAACAGTCTCACAGAACTTGGTCCAAAGTTTGGAAACAGAACCGGAGCTGATACCAAATAGTGCTGCTTCTCACCAGTTTTCAGTTGCAGGGGATTTTTGCACTTTTTTGGAGAGGGCTACCCACACATTAAGCTGTGTTGCTCATTCTATGAATTAGGGCTGAAAGATTTCCAAAGCTGCAATTTTTTTTGCAGCGCTTCCGACTGACCCAGGATCTGTTGTGTCAACTATTTTACACAGACTATTTTACACATTTTCAGGCAGTTTGCATTTACAGAAATGCTGCTAAGCAAGTCAACAATACAAAGCCTCTGTTTGGGAGTAGAAGTTGGAGTATCCCTTAAATAATGAAAACAGATTATTTATCATCAATATTAGATGATGAATAATGTTTTATGTAATTTTGATCACTGATTTCCTTACTGTTGTCTACACTGTAAACATAGTGAATAATGCACTGAAGCTTGATTTGAAGATAATCGTGAATCTGCCAGAAAAACCACAATTAGATCTTCTTCTTAAATCGTTCAGCCCTACCATGAATGCACGATCCCTACAAGTTGTACCTCTTTAAAAAAGTGACTAACCAGCCTTTCAACAAAACAAAATACAATTCCAGTCGAAGGGGAGAAATATTTGATAGAAATAACATGTCCAACTTTTTTTGAAGAGTATGTTTGCAACCTCTTTAAAACAGCTATATACCCCATTTTTTGATCCCATCCCACCACTTGAGAGACACTTTATTATACCGTTCAACTAATTACTTCATTATGGATGTATTAATATTTTCTGGGAATTATGGATTTGATAAATCCGTAACACAGGATGAAATTAATACAGCTGAAGAGGTTAAAGCCATTTTTTTATATTGTGTTCACAAATAATGTGATAAACCTTTTTTCCAATTACTCTACTTCTTGACCTTGTATGTTCTGGTATTGATGTTTTCTGTCTTGAATCGTTGGTTCATTCTGTACTATGAGTCATAAGGTGCTTATTCGTCCACTAACCACGGAAGTCTGTGCTCTTAAAATCACATGCACACATACAAACACATTCATTGTGGGGCTTAAACATAAGCCCTCAATCGCCGCTGCCCCATTGTCTGCCCTCTGCAGTGTTGCGTTCAGAGTACTTTATGTAAATAAGAGCTTCAATCAGAGGTAAACAACAGGCTGTGTGTAGGAACGCAGGAGGTGAGTCAGGGTGGCACTGGAGCTGAATTGTTGATTTACAGCCCTGACTCATAAATCCCCGTCAACGAGGTTTTGTGACACGTGACGTCTCAGGGAACATAAAACACAAGGAGGAAGAAGAAATACGATAAAAAGCGGAATAAACCGGCGCGTGTTTCTGCAGTGGCCGCTGCGCGCGTCTTCGGGCTGTAGTGGCGTAAAAGACGACGAACGTGAGGATGGTAATGACGTCAATGTGGAGCGAGGAGAGAGTGAGGGAGGGGGGGGGAGAGAGGGAGAGTTAGCTCGGCTTGCTGCAGCATCACTTTGAGCAGTTCGTCGGTGCAGTGAGGAGTCAAACACTAACTCCCAGAAAACAAGCAGAAACAGCAAGCGCTCCAGAAAGAGGACCGAGCAGAACCCCTGCTTTAGAGGAGGAGACAGACTTTTACTCCATCTCGTTTTCCTCCAAACCGAGAAGGGGAATGCCATCGATAAATATGAAACTGGAGATGGTGACCATCATCGCCTGCGAGGTAGACACTGAGGTGTTTACGTCAGACAAAATGCAGGTACGATTTTCCCCTGAACGCACCTTATCGTTGCTTATGCGCACGGGGCTGTGAGCATGCTGCCTGCCGTGTGACGTTGAATGCAGCCCCTCGCTCTCTCGCGCAGGAGGATTTTTATCAATGAAAGCCGCAGCTCGCCAAGACGCAGGTTCCTCGCAGTGCGCGCGGGGCACTCTGATTGACGCTGAATGAATTGCAGAAATGGGCAGAGACACGCGCATACACAAAGCAGTACTGCACCAAAAAGTTGCATCATTGTGTGAGTTTTTTTAAAGGTTGGTGCGCAGTTTGACTGAAAGGGTGTGATGTGTTGAATTGTTCATGCAAAGCACATGCGAGAAGGAGAAGTGAGGCAGTTTTTAGGCGCAGTGGTAGACAGACAGACTCTCTCTCCTCTCTCTTTGCTCTCTCATCATCCCAGCAGCATTGCAGGTGTACTGGGGGTAGATGGGAAAAGAACAGTCAAAAAAGAGGGTGGTTATGTAAGCACCAAATATATGCTAAAAAAGTGTGGCAATGGTAATGTGAGCAGAGAGTGGTGCAATAAGGAATAAAAATAACAGTGTTGATTTTGTTGGTTTGCATCTCTGTAGAAGAACATATATGTAACAGTAAACTGAGTAAACACTGTCATGTTTTATTGACTTGTCCTAAGGGCAGGTACAGGTATGGCATATGCCGTCTGTCAGTCAAAAAGCGGAGGGGGGGGAGAGTGGATCTTAAATGTCTTTGACGTGAGTATGAGGGCTCACCCTTTGGTAGTAATGCCAGGTTTAGGGGAAAAAATGCAGCAAAGATAGACTTTAACTGATTTTGATTGATAACTGCAAGTTAGTCAGATACTTTAGATCAGGGGTGGGCAGCTTTGGTTACCCCGAGGGCCACATTGAAATTATCATCACTGCCAGAGAGCCACATTTTTGCAACTTGACCAAAAGTATGTATAATTTAACAAAAGAGAAAACAGTTGTTCTTTATTTAAACCTAAATGCAAAAATGTGTTATCTAATGAGCTTAACACTGAATCCAAGCCAGTCTGATTTTGAGTCAGAGTTACACAGCATTTACTGGTTATTTAGG
The DNA here is from genome assembly GCA_037902135.1 of Cetoscarus ocellatus. Classification (NCBI taxonomy): domain Eukaryota; kingdom Metazoa; phylum Chordata; class Actinopteri; order Labriformes; family Labridae; genus Cetoscarus; species Cetoscarus ocellatus. The sequence continues at coordinate 2,831,804 of JBAMNC010000815.1, forward strand.
TGTATTTTACAGATCTTTTAATTCTTTATTTAAGAAAAAAAAGGAAAAAAAGGAGTTTCACATAGATGATTGCAGCTCTGTCTTCTTGTGGAAAATGCCGTTTTTAGTGTTGTCATGGCAGATTGTGTCAGGATTTGTGCTTGTGCATACATTTTTTTGTGACTGCTGGGCTGCATTGGGGAATAGAATAGAATAGGGCTGCATGTGGTCCCCGGGCCGCCAGCTGCCCACCCCTGATCCATATTAAATCTAACAGAATTCTGATTGAAGATTTTTCAGTAATATATAAAGCGAACATTGCAGAAAAATCAGGGGTAGTTTAAGATTATCCCAATGTTTGACTGTAAAATAGACCATAGGCATGTGGAAGACGTCATCACAATAATAATTCCCACACTAGAGGGGTTTCAAGCACTGATGATTTTTTTTACAGTGAGTTTTTGGACTGTTATCTGTACAGAAAGGGGGGTTTAATCAACCATTTGGAAATCCTGTGTTGGAATATTTTCCCTTATTTTTACCTTGTCTGATTTCACTCATCCAGAGAGGATATACGCAGAAGGATCGGGTAAAATCAGGCATCTGGCACAAGTTGTATAACCTAAAATGAAGATCAGTGAACACATACTAACACAAAGTTCATAGATATAAGTTTGAGAATGGGTAGGGGATGCACCGTTGGGATTGTCTCCCTCTGTGTCTCTGGTTTTCATTGTTTTGCTTTTTTTTCTGTGAAATGCTGGATTCAGCTTTATCTTGCCACCTCAAGCTGCAAATGCAGGTTTTTAAGCACCCAGTCACCCCACCCTCATTCATACAGCACCTTGGTCAGCTGTATTTCATCAGCTTTTCTGCAACCCTGTGACTAGTACTCATCTTATAAAAGCTGTATTTCATCACTTCTTCTGCTACTATGCTGCTGTTACTCACCTGAGAGCTGCTTTACATGGACATGCCTGTCTCCTGTTGAGGATGTAGGGATGGGACTTGAGAACTGGTTCCAACTTATGGTAGCAATATCATTTGCCTTTCTTCTAAACATTTCCCTCATCAATACCTTTCACTTAATCCCCGATGTAAATTATATTATTCTCTTATCTGAGGCAGTCAGTAAAAACAACAGATAGGAGTCTTGGAAGTATATATGTCAGAAAGGAGATATAAGCAGTCCAAAGTGTGTTTACAACCACTCAACATGTTTGTGGCTGTTTAATTTCAGGCAAGGCAGGAAAACACCACTAACATGCAGAGACGTTTGTGGGCACATGAAACAATTATTTCACAAAGAAAATCCACTGAAATTGATAAGGGGACCAACAAAGAGTTCCAACAAAAGAGATGATGACATTAGTATCAAAAACTTTGTTTTTTACCCTATCTGTATGAGTTGCATATAGAAGGACCAGTGCCTGATTATTTGAAAGGGGTTAAAAATGACAATCATTAAAAAAAAAATTAAACAGCCAGAAATGTGCAATAATTTCAAACATTGAAGTGGTCATTAATTTTCAAAAGTTTGCTGCTGTAATGCTGTAATGCTGTACTCCCGCCAGGTGGTGGCTGCAACCATCTTAAAGTGTTTGCTAACTGTCATCAAATAACAAAATACAAGAAGTTTATTTGGTAACATAACTGAGTTTTCAAGAAAAGTAAGTAGATCATTTCTTACATTAAAAGTAGGGCAAAGCAATGCTAAATGTTTTAGCCCGCTGACTACTTTTTTTTGTGGTATGTTAGCATTGAGCTAACAAACTGAGGTGTACAGGGCTCCTGCAGAGTCTTAAAAAGTGATCTTGAATTAATGATTTACTTTCGTAGACTCTGAGATTTGCATAACGTACTTTTTTGTGACTTATTTTCTCAACGAAATCCAGTCAGTGCCCTCCCCTCACAGCCCCCGGCAGGACAGTGTTCATAAAAAACCCTCTTTTCCTTATCATCTAACCTCTTCTAAAGAAAAAAAGGGGCACAATTAAAGGAGCAGACAGAGGGCTGACTTTCGAATGACACAAAGAACACCACTAATCCTGGTTTCTGGCACAGCAAGCGCGCCAGGGGAGAGGGCAGATTAACAGCAGGGGCACGTGGAGGGGGGGAGCTGCCTCTGATTGAGCTCACCTCCCTGTCAGCCTCCCTGTGTGTGTGTGTGTTTTATCATCAATCAGCAATATCTAAGCTTGTTTAAGCTGCCTGGTTTTATTAGTATGTCCTCATCTGAAAGCGAGGAACAATAGTCAGAGCTGACCCTGTATTAAGCCCTGCCCCTCTTGTTTACTGTTGTCAAGTTAGACAGAATCTCTTGTTGCTGGTCTCTTTCCCATTTAAAACAACCAAAAATACCCCACAGTATGACATTTTCTGAATATTTAATTGAGTGCATTAATTCATAAACTTGATCTTTATTATGAAATATGATATAGACGCAGAGAATGTATACAGAGCAATCAATATCTCTACCGTCACTCCAGTCTCAGTTGAGGCCAAAAAAGCCCTGAAATATCTTAAAAAAACTCTAAAAACTCATTAAAGAAGAATGTTATGTTTGATGCTAGCTATGTCAGTCAACATTAGCTGTCTTTATGTGCAGCACATCAACAGAGTGTTTTTTATGCAAGAAAAGATGAAAAAGTTTTTAAATATAACTAATCAAATCTGGTTTCCTAGACCAGCATCAATATGCTGGCAGTAATTTGATATCAGGGCTAGTTAGCTAGTGTCACAGAGTAAAGTTAGGGTAACATAAATAACACTGTAACATTAATAAATTAGCCATTAAGAAATGTCACGGCTACTTAACGTAACCATTACACCACATGCTGTCATTGTCAAAATATTTTCTTTCACTGTCAAGTAATAGGCAAATAATTTCAAGTAGGGATGGCTCAAATTAAAATGACATTGGTCTAGCTAATCTATAGTTTAAAAAGTACTCAGAAAACCGTCAAAATTCAACAGTTTTTTTTAATTTATTTCTGGTTCGCAGCATTTGTGGTTGAACAACGGAAAGTTTGTTTGCAGAGTGAAGCTTGGCTAATGCTAACATTAGCAGCACTATAGCACAAGCTTCCTGTTCTCTCAGTTTAATATCCATATTTCTGAAGATTGTAGACCTGTGCAAAAAGATAATAATCGACTGGATTCAACAAAGCAACATACTCCTTGACAATATGTGTATCTGTTTGTATTCAGTACAGCCCAAATGCTATGACAGCAGTTGTTTAATACAATTTTGGTATTATCACCCATGGTGCAGTTAAAAACTAGAAAAGCACTCAGAGAGCGCAGACCTCCGCCAAGCAGCTTCAGTCCACCCCTAACACAATCTCCCAATGACAAAGTATCCCTCAAAATTAAAAAAAATCTTGGATCCTGATGGTGATCCGGATCAGTCCCAAAATCTAATCATTTGTTCCTTATCCCATTCCATACTTTTCCTGAAAATTTCGTCCAAATCCGTCCATAACTTTTCAAGTTGTTTTGAACACAAACAAACAAACAGAAAAACAAACCAACGCCAGCAAAAACATAACCCCCTTGGTGGAGGTAAAAAAAAAAAAAAAAAAAAGAAACCATACTATGTGATACAGTGTATGGTACAAATTTTTCTGTAGACCTGAAATTTAAGAGCCTTGAATTATATGATCCTTTAAAACTTACCTAAATTGTCAGGATTTATGTGAAAGGAAGTTAATGACAACAGTATACATGTATTATGATAGATGTTATGGCCCCTATACTGTTAAACATACCCTGGTGTGGTTTCTTGAAATACCTAACCCTAGAACTTATTGTCATGATTTGCTGCGACATACAATTAATGTATTTTTTAGATGATAATATCTTCTGAGATATCCTCAATGCTATCTGTTCATTCCAGTGTTCATTTCGAGTCCTTTGTTTTCTTTGGGTTTTGAGTGCATTTTTGTCTTGAGGTGGCAACCATGAGTAACTAGTGATGGCTGGTTGTGCTAAAGTTGAGACTTTGGGCCCTCATTGAAAAAACAAACTGCAAAGAGTTAGTTAATCTAAAGTATTTCTTCAGGAACTTTTTGGGCACCAGCACCATTTTAAAGTATTAACTGACCACTGGTATCATAAATACTGAAACAATACCCGCTCTTAGACATTTTGTGCATTTGTGGGTGCATTTTATGGAGGGGGCTGTCTGATTGGCAGGCCACTAGACCAATCAGAGAGCCATCAAAGGGGGTCAGATCTGTGTCATTTTTAAGCACTTTACATGGGATAATGTGTTCTTGTTGCTATTCATAGAAAGAGGAGGCACTGGCTGTGGTGTTTGAATATGAAGAAAATCTGTGAATGGTGTGTTTCTGTTAAAGCTGGGATGCTTCATGGCTGGCTGTAGCATTTTTGGATCCTATCATTTTGACACGGTTGGAACAGCATGCCCACGCCTTGGCTCCATCCCTGCTGGTTACATCATTGATGTTACAAACACAGAGGCCATGAACAGGGCAGGTTGTTGTTTGAAATAAAGCTTGAGCTGCTGGTACAGTGCACCGTCAAACCAAAGTGCTTTGTGAAGGAAACAGAGGGACTGTTGTTATGGATAGAGTGAGAGGCAGGGGGTTTAGTAAGGCCAGATGCTGAGTACGTGCATGCTCGTCACAACACGCTATCACTACCTGGATATATGTCCTGGCATCAGCACATAACAGCACAGGACTCATGATGAAGGTCACAGGCAGTGAATGTGTTACAGCATGACGCAAGCCGGCACACTTACCCAGCATGCTTGAATCGCTGCTGACATTTACATCTAATTTATTTATTTACTCACTTGCCTATTTGAATGGAGCCTCTTTATTTTGTCTCACATACATGGATGAATAATTAAGTAACCTGTCAACCTGCTCTGGCTTCAGTCAGTCACTGAATTAAATGTTGTTTTGTTTGTTTGTTTTAAATCAGTGAAGCATTCTGAAAAATCAGAATATGATTAAATGACACATTTACATTTCATTATAGCAGAATTTGCAATTGAATCCAAGTCTTCTGTTTTATGTCAATCACATGGGATTAAGGAGAAGAATAAATGCATTAAAAAAAAAAAAAAATTAAATTTGTTGAGCACCCTTATATAATACTCCACAGAATGTTTTTTTTTACTATCTGTATTTTTATAGAGCATAAACCTTTAAATTAAATCAGCTGCTAAGAGTTCCACAGACTGGTTTATATTATGCATGATTATATACATATTTATTTATACACATGCAAACACACACACACACACACCTATATATATATATATATATATATATATATACATATATATATATATATATATATATATATATATATATATATATATATATATATATATATATATATATATATATAAATATATATATATATATATATATATATATATATATATATATATATATATATATATATATATATATATAGCCAAAACATATAACCATTAATATTTGTCAACTGCCTTTATCCCATGAAAAAAAGACCAATAACTAGCCAGAAAAGAACTTTGACAATAAAAATTGATGACAAAAATGTTTGTTTACTTTTCCTCATCCAGACAAGATGAGACTGAAATTTAAGGGGTGGGCTGTTTACTTGTTTTGAGAGGAAATATCATCAAAGAATGTAAGTTCTGTTATAAAGGAGTTGTTTCACCTTCTCCTCAATAGTAGAAAATATTTTTGAACATTGATAATATTATAGAGAAGCAATACTTAGCAGGAATAAAAAGTAGCCTTTCTGGGAAATTGTATTGTCCACAGACTCCTGTGTGGACTCCATCATTTGTGAAAGTCAGACGGCAAGAAAAATTGCATTTACAGCTCTACTTACTGACAGGTATCCCGTACTTGTGCACAGTTGCATTCACATCTCTTCTGTTCTGTCCCTGAGGACACATGAATCATTCCCAAGACCACCCAAGCAAACAGACTTGAAGTGTGGTTATGATGTAAAGTGAACTTGAATGCACGTCCCTAGGGTAAAACAATCCTGAAATTATTAAGGACAAAAATGACCAAAATGTGATAAAATCGGATATGCAATTAAATTACTCACGTGGAAAGCAACTGAACTGAAATCTCTTTAAAGTGTAAATTTGATTAAAAGTGCAGTGAATCCACATAAACTAACTGAAGTCCTGCCATTAATCACAAATTTTAGATCTTATCGTTTGACAGCCCAAACAAAAACACTTAAGACAGCACAGTGAGCCAATAAGGGCAGCTATTTCTCAACCTAAGCTCTTTCTACCCACACACTGAAGACTGTAGTAACACTGACACACTCACAGACTCCAAACAGTGAGTCAGCGGATTCACAGACCCACACACAAACACCTCTGTCAGCAAACACACACCAATCCTCGCTGCGGACGCCGGGGGAAGTTTCTGTCACCTTTCCATATCATCCGTCTGTCTGCCTGTCTGTTTGTGTCTTTTGTCGGTCTCAGGCATTCTCACCGCAGAAACTTGCTTGTTATAAGGAAGGAGGAGAGATTTGATGACTAATGTGCTATTTGCAGTTCAGCATTGCTGCAGTGTTTTGTTTTGTTTTTTTGCTGACGTCTGTGATGTTTTCATTCTTTCCCACAGTCTCTACCTTTGATATACAACCTTATATAACAGGTTATCATCTGTTTTAGTTTGGAATGGTTATTTTGAGCACCTAAGCAACAAAGCAACACATCGTTATCGTGTTATTAAATGTGAAGAGAGAATATTCCACACTATTACTTTAACATCTCCTGACAAATGGCTGGTTGTGAAAGATTAATAGATGTAATATTTGTCTGAGGATAATGTATTTTTATGATATTAAGCCAAAGCTGGTAACCCACATTTTGTCTGTCTAGAAGGCTAAATGCCTAAAGTGAATAATTTTCCAGATAGTTCTGTTTGAGACAGTAAAAGAAGGTTATGATTAAAAAAAATGAAATTTATGATGCATGTTTCTAAACCAGAATTAGGTGGAGCTTTACAGCCAAACAATTATAATGCACAGGGTAAAAATACCACAGATAAGGCCCTAAGGTAGAAGGAAGTCTTTAGTAATAATTTAAAAATATTAGGTATTAGTGTTGTCTGTCTTTGAGTAAATTAAACATAAAAAGGTTTCTCAACATTTAGAATTATAGCTTGGATAGGTAGAGCAGATTGTTAGGCATGTCACCACTGTCAGTTTATAAAAAAACACTTTATAATAGAAGCGGCTGAAGACAAACTCTTCATTTTATGGATACGCATATAGGCATAGATACATATATACATATAAAAATACTCATATACATATATATACAAATATATACATCCAACACCCAACATGAATCCTTATAGCCAATCATGAATCCCTCCATCATGGCCGCAAGAAAAAAACTCTGTTTAGCAGCAAGAAATCTTGAATGTGGATCCCAGACTCATGATGAACCGCCGTCCACACTATGCTTTGTTGGGTGTGTGGGCGAAGGAAGGGGAGGTGGGCAGAAACTATAGTAAGAACTAAAGCTAGTGACAGATCCATGGGCCAATCATAGACCTGCCTCCATCATATTTATGTCTGCTGAATATAAATTTATTAGAGGTTAGCCCCTCGAGATGCAGCATCTCGTTTTCAGGAGGATCCTCATGTCTGTATGATTGTGGTGATCATTTTTATAGAAGTATAATCAATAATCATGAAAAGAGTAATAATCAAATATGAAGCTTTAAAAAGATAATCCATCTGTTCTAACTGAGGAGGGTTATTTAACAGGTAAAAAAACAGCAATCATTTTAATTCCAACTAAACCCAGATGTTCATGGGGATCTTGTGGTCCACAATGTGAGCTAAGAGTGAAAACCTGGAACTTGCCAGTGGTTACATTGACTTGCAGCCTCTGTGTTTGGAGTAATTGAAAAATTGTGGGCATTTGGGCAGGAAAGTAGAAAGGCGGCAGTCATCAAGGGGAGCTATCGTGGTAACTAGAGGTAGACAGCTGCATTACACATTGGACCGGGGATTTGACCGGGATTTTCTGCATAGATAAGAAATACAAAGAATAAGTTTAATCGATTTGTAAATCTGGTGTTTTTTGTTTTTAAAATGTTCCTGGTTAGCCGTCTATCTGTAAGTATCCCTAGAGGTAATGCACTTTATTGTCGCTGCAGTGAGATTTAACATGTTGGTTTGTCTTCTACGGCTGAATTATGCCTGAAATGTACTCAGGGAATGGAGGTCCCCTGGACTACACAGCAAACCAAATGCAGGGCCTGCAGTCCACCGCTTTCAAACCAGCAGTCACTTTTTTTGGGGATGTTTGTCAGGCTAGAGCTCTGCTTTGTGTCAGGGCTTGACAGACTTTTAGCTTAGGTCGAAGCTTAGGTTTGACAGAGATATTAATCAGAGTCAAATAGGGTATAGACTGTGACGTGGAAACTTCTTAAGAGGTTAAAAAACAGGAAGACAGTAGTTTGAGACGAATTGTCTGGAGTCTTTGGGTATAAGCTTTTTCACTGCTAAAACTGTATTGACAAGTTGGTTTCAAACATCATCACAGTGTCATTGTTGTTTTTTGCTGATGTTGTATTAATTTTTTAAGTTTTGGCTTGAAAAAGGATAGAATATAAATTGGTTTACAACAAAGAAGTAATCAATGCATAACAATGCACATTATTTCTCCATAAGTCAGAGTTTAAAACCGCCCCACACAAAAGTCCAACCTGCTAAACTATCTGCTAAAATCAATTATTGCCCATTAAGTCAGTGACCCATTTCTCTACTGTGTTTCATTATTTAGAGAAAGGACACCAACAGGCCTTCCACTCATCAAACATAAATCAGGTTTGAACGTTCATATGATCCTGGCCCGGGGTTTAAAAACTCAGTTGTGATGCACCCTGACCGGCGGCTGAGGTGAAGGCAGGAGATGGAGGAGCAGTGACAGGACACACACAGGATGGATGTAGACGCTGACCATATCGGGTTATGTGCCTGCAGGAAACCAGATCTGCATCATGGCAGGGTTGAGCGATCCTGGGCCCGAGCAGTGGGCTCAGGTGTGCCTGTTCCTCCCTGCCTGTGGCACGAGGCAGGTGGAGATGGGCAGCTCACATTGGCCTGAAACCCAAGAGAAGCACGGCAGCTCAGGTGTCAGCTAAAGGTTAGCGCTGCGTCCGTTAGGGTGACGTCCAACAAAGGACGGTCTCCTGGGCAGGGTGTCTGGTTACTGTGTGGCTAAGACAACAAGGCTATGAAGGGATAAGATTAGAAGCAGAGAAGAAGAAAGGGCTTATTAATGGAATGTAGAGGCTCATAGTTTACTCGCCAAGATTGAGAAACTGAGTCAACAATAGATGGCCTTTGTTATTGAAAGTAATAGGACAGAATTTTCCCACTCAAATTTCCCAATTGGTTTCCACTTCAATGTACATGGCTTCAAAGGGCAAGGCAGTTAAAGAGTCTAAATATAGCAATGCCAAATCAGTGACCTCACATGAAAACAGACATCAGCTCATTGTGTCTACAGATATGGACAGCTAAAAATAGACACTGGTAATCAGGCATGCCATTGCAGCAGAACTCTCATATTTCATACAATAGTCAGAATTAACTATATCAATACCTGTTTTGATAAATAAAAAAAAAGTCCCAGGAACCCAATATTGAGTAATGATTTTAATCACTGGATTTGCAAGAAGACATCCACACTAGATTGCAGTGTATTCCTGCAATTTAGACAATATAAAATGTGTAGCTTGTCATTTTAATGGATTTTCCCACTCTTATTCACTTGTCATATGATATATATTTATATAGTTGATTACAAGTGCAATCAATCCAGATTGACTATTTAACAATTCACCTAACTGTTGTTTTTGAGAAAATAAAGAAATGTGGTACAGATCTTGCGTAATTGCTACTGAAGCTGTTAGCATTTATGCTAATCTCTTTATGCGCAGTCACTTCCTGCTGTCATCACCCTGGTAGCGCCCACCTCTTCCCATTTTAAAGGACCCTGACAAGCTGAGCACAATTGTACATTGGAACTTGGCATGGTGGGTCTTCCTGATTACAGACATTGAATCGGGCGGATCCAGCTGCACCGCAAGGTTAGGGTTGGCTGGAAGTGGAAATAAGGTCAAGGTCAAGGTTTGTCTTGGGCGTTGTGCTACATTATTGCTTCACAGCAAAATAACAAAATAAATAAATAAAATAACAACCACCTAAAAGAAAAACAGGAATTGACAACTAAACTAGGACTAAAAACAGGAAACACATTACAGTGTCAACACAGGCATACAGACAGTAGACAATTTAAAGTGCTAGAAAAAGTGCCAAGTGCTAAAGTGCTTGTGTTCATTGCACGTTGCTCAATTGCACTAGTTTTTTGCGTTGTTCAACAGCTTGATGGAGGCTGGAACAAATGATAATTTGAGTCGATTTGTTTTGCACTTTGGTATACAAAATCTTCCTCTTGAAGGGAGAAGTTCATATTCGGAGGACAGTGGGTGAGTGGGGAAATAAAACCATTCTGAACTATATGGCTTTTAAGCTGTGCATTAATACTGGCATCTATTCGTTTTTTTCGTAGCATCAGCTTAAATGACATCCTAATAATATTGTCTTACCCTATATTTTGTTTAAAACAGATTGATACATCTATCTATGTATCTAAAATCTTTGGTATGTTGCCCAACCTTATTCAGAGTTGCTCAGTTAATATTGTTGTTTTCAAAAACAAAGTAATTGCACTGACTTAAAATTACTGCACAAACATGACTTCATTGATAATGGCCTTGCATGTATAAAACCTTCTGCTCTGTCATGATCAACAAACTCCACTGAAAACCAGGAGGGAGTTAAAGAAGGCAGTAAACTGCAGGTGAGCTGAACAGACGGTGATGAGCAGAGCTGAAGTCTCCTCTGCAGATCTGCTGCAGTTTCTTTAGGTGAGATCTGGAGCGTCTCTCAGCCTCCTTATGTAATGTTGTATAACTCTTTGCATAAAGCTGTCTCCTCTAAAGTGTGTAAATCTGTGTGTGAGACTTTGTAGGCACACTTTGCTGCTGAGAGTGTGTGACGTAATAAGAATGTGCTTATGCGTGTGTTCGAGCGAGGCCTAAGTGCTGCTGAACGGGAAAAGCTACTGCTCAATAAAAACCATAATGACCAGATTGTTGGTAATAGGATTAATGTGTCCCCTCGTGCTGTAAACTGATTTCAATCTCCCTGCCGTGGACACGCCGTCCCCGAGGGAGCAGCAGTGCAGCATCGTGGCATCGGCCTGTGTCGATACCACTCCCGCTCGAGGTATTGATCCCTCTGTAATAACTTTAGCCCCATTCACATACCTCCTCTGTGCGTATACATCCACAGCACTATTAATAATCGGTCGTTTTGTTGTTGTGTGCAGCTGAAGATTTGCTGCTGTACTAAAATTATATAATTGGCTGCTTATGTTGGATGCATGTTTGCCTGCGTGACCTCAGTGATGGGCTACTCACAACCACAGACCTATCTATGAATTATGAGTCTGTGTTTTCTGTAGTAACATGTTACTCATGCTTAAAAGCAGGAAACTTACTACTTTCCATAGCACTGACATAAAAACAGCCTGTGAAAATAGTCAATAAAGACGAGCAGAGGTCATCACTTTGTCTTTAAATAACATTAGCGGTCAACTGAAGTTGTTAAACATCAGACACCTTTAATACATAAGTAGATATTTTTGTTATGGGATTAAAAATAGAAGGCAGTTGTTGGAAATGTAGCTATTTTGGTATTTATTTGACTCTCAGGCCAGCTTTAATCTGTTTCTGCAGTCCTCACTGAGTGATCCTCCACAGACTTGCAGAAAAATAAGCACACAAGCCAATAGAGGTTTTAATTTTAGCTTTAAACGAGAGAAAACTTTAAACTGTAAAAAGAATAAAAGACAGCAATTTCATTCAAAGTAAACGCAAATCATGGGGGTGCCAGTGTGGTGGAATGGCTTGCAACTGTGCATGTATCATATATGGAGGCTCCCGCCTTGTGTGATCGGCCAGGGTTTGATTTCAACCTGAGCGCCATTTGCTGTGCATCTCCCCCTAACATCCCCTTCCCCCTTTCTGAGTCTATCCACTGTCTCTGCACTATCAAATTTAGGCTCAAAGCACAACAAATGTCTAAAAAATGGATTACAAATCAGAAAAAGAAAATAATGTTCAGTCCTGTTAAACTGCCTAGTGCAGTGAGTGAGTAAGATCGCTAAAATATATATAGCTACATTTTTTTTGTTTGTCTTTCAGCCAAAATGAACGTAGAAAACCAATTACTGAGTAAAGCTGGAATGAGTCCTAAAATGCCAGAGTTAGCATTTTAGCACCTCCAGTTTCTTTGTCCTAAAGTCTATGGGATTTTAGAGTAGGGTTTTCGGGTTGATGCTTGAAATAAGGGCCGTGGTGAATACATGCTTGTGAGTCATTAACATTTCTCTTGGCAACATAAACTGAATCTAAAATTACCCTTCTGTTTAATTTTAAAGCGTTATTTTGCCTTGTTGCTAAAGAACTGCTAAGAAAGACCACAAAAATAGCCACAGACCTCAACGTAAGACTTGCTGATAATTTTTTTTAATAAACAGTTACATACACTGTAGCCACAACCACAACCACCAACCTTGAAGATCAGCTGGAAGTGTGGCACTTGCGTTTACAGTAAGACTAAGTGCCATGTTTTAGTTCCTTGATAGAAAGACAGGAGTATTTTACCTTCGCCAATTACATTTATGCATAAAAACCCTTAAAATTTTGGTTAATTTGTAAAGATTATCATGGTAGGCAAAGGTTTATTTCATGAACTTTTGTTTGCCACAGTTCTTTTTACCAGCAATTATCCAGAAACACACTGAAAAAAAATACAGTTTTTTTTGTTTTGTTTTGTTTTTTTTTTGCCAAGAGTACCAGCATGGTGCTAACTTCCAGGATGGCCTACTAAAACACATCATCCCTGCACCACTCTTTTACAGAAAGATCAACACCAGGCTTCAATATGGCATTTTTCACACTGGATTATTAAGGTTATTAACTTAAGAGGAGTGCAGTTAAGTTTCTTTCTGGTTATTCAAGATGTAAGGATATAATTTTATGTTTGCAACCATAGCTCAGTGTGAGTTCATCTGAACCAAAGCTGGAGATTCTTAGCCATTTGCCCTTGACTTTACTTGCTCTGATAGGATTCTTACTTGAGTTGTGTAGCAAAAATCTGGCAATGTGATCTGGTACACATTGCGATGCAGGGGTGGCGTTATGATAAGCAGGGCAGTGCATCACAGTTTTTTTTGTTGTTTGTTTTTTTCCAAGTCTTTTTTTATATTAATTATCCACAATATCATATGCTTTAAAAATACAGTTTCTAATCAAAGCATGGTCCCTGCAACATGCATGAAGCTAGCTGTCTGTCCCTTTGACAGAAGTAATGTCAGTAAATGTAACTGAGAGACGTACGAGTCAAATGGCTGAATGTCTGCTGCCAGTTGGAGCCAGAAACACAATACAAAAGAGATGTTTAGAATATCAGTAACTTATTGATAGGGCTGAACGATTTATCGTTTTTGGATCGGAATCGCAATTTCAGATAACGCAATCATGTGATCAGCAAAGCTGCAATTTTTGCAGCTCTCCTGACTGAGCCAGGATCGGTTGTGTCAACTATTTTACACATACTATTTTACAAATTTGCAGGAAATTTGCATTTGTGGAAGTGCTGGTAAGCAGGTCAACAATACAAAGCCTCTGTTTAGGAGTAGAAATTGAAGTATTCCTTAGATAATGAAAACAGATTATTTATCATCAATATTAGATGATAAATAATGTGTTATGTGCTTTTGTTAATTGATTTTCTTACTGTTGTCTATACTGTAAACATAGTGAATATTGCACTGAAGCATGATTTTAAGAAAATGGAGAATTGAATTGAAATTGCAATATCTGCCAGAAAAATCACAATGAGATCTTTTCCTAAAATCTTTCAGCCCTACTTATTAACTCATAAAATATTGATATTGACTTTTACATGACAAAATATTGCAATGTATTTACTGCCTGATATTTTCTTACCCTAACCCTAGTTCTTACTATCCCTGGATATAAAAGTATGTGGGCCTGTTTTGTAAAATATGAAGAAAGTGGAACATTTGTTCGTTTTTCTTGACATTATTGTAGTCATCTTTGGCAGGCGAAAAGTCTTCTGTGTTTAAACATAATACATTTTCAGCTCTCTCAGACTGATTACAATGGAAACTTGGCTCACTTCTGTGGAAAAAGTGAACTGTGATAAGCAAAAATGTGCTCCAGCAAACACACATGCAGGTATAAGATTTATCATCAGCTCTGTCTGTTATCTCGACACTGTGTGTCCCTCACTCGACCTCATTAGACCAGATCCTGTTTAAACCCTGAGGGGGAATGGTAATTAAAAAGATGGTCCACACATTTAAGACATGAATTTTCTTAATTATTCCAACACGGTCTATTTTTGGTAGAACACTACCACTGACTAACCCTTAGGCTTTGTGGCCTAGTTTGTTGGTTTTCACCCAAATCTCATTTAAGCTTGAGAGTTTGGATTATGTTGTTTAAACCAGGCACGTGTCAAGGTGAAAGATGAGTGATTCTCAGAATGGAAAAGGAAAAAATAGATTGAATGACCCCTCTTAACCTCAGAATAAGTTTTGTTTCATCCCCTCTCATTTTGATCCAGAATACCAAAGGCTGTAATTTAACACAGAGATGTACTGGTCTGTGGATTATAAACATGGATATTTACATCTGAGTTATTGTGTGATCAAAATACTGAACTAGATTAGATGATGAACCAGATCAAAATGGAGCATTGTGACTCAGTGGATTTAAATGCTGAGGCAGCGGACAAGTTGTATTTGGACATGCTTAATCTGGACTGTGTTAGACTTTTTACCTCCGCCAAGGAGTTCAAGTTTTTGCCGGTGGTAGTTCGTTTGCTATGTTTTTAACAGGATAACTCAAAAAGTTAAGAACAGAATTGAATGACATTTTCAGGGTATGTTGCTCATGATACAAGGAAAGAGTGTTTTGATTTTTGTTGTGATATAAATACAGATTTGGATCCAAGTTTTTTTTAAGAATATGTCAACAGTGCAAGACAAGGCAATTTTCCCACATTTTCGCTAATAACTCAATAAGTTCCCAAACAATTTTGATGACATTTTCAGGGAATGTTAATCATTGCACAAATGAGGAGTGATTTGATTTTGGTGATGATCTGAATCTGGATGTGAATCCAGTGCGAGACAAGGCATTTTTCAACATTTTAGACAATCATTCACCTGACAATGTTGAAAAATGCTTTGGCAGAGGTTTGTGCTCTTAGAAAACTTTTGCTTTATTAAGCTGGTAGGTGAAATTTCACATTCATTTTTCTGGAATCCTTTTTCTGAGTATTTTTGTATCTTTCTTCAATGTCTGAAAACAGGTCTTAAAGTCCTTGATTGGTCTGATTTGACAACATCTCTGATGTTAAGTACCAAATTAGCGAGTGCTACAAGCATGATAACCTCAGGAAGTGACTGCAAGCCTGTAAACAATGTCTGTTCTTGAAGTGATTAGCATGGATGCTGCATGCTATAGTGGTGGTTTTATCAGAAATAGACAGGAATTCTTAATTAAAGCTGCAGTATGTAATTTATTTTGTGTCACTAGCCTAAAGAATTATTATAACCTGTCAACATCTAATTACTAAAGCTACATTAGAGATCATTAGACATCTGACCCCCTCCTTGCTCTGTTTTAAGCCTTTAGAAAATCTGGCAAGGAACACCTGCTTTTCAGGGCCAATCAGGGCTCAGTTCAGGGACAGTGGCCACGGTTACATGATGTTTTTTAATTCGGAATGAAGTATTCAGAATTAAATATTTCGGAATTAAAGTATTCTCCTTTGCATTCACATGGAAATAGTAATTCTGAATCGAGGTTTACATGGAAAACACATTTATTCAATTCCACTTAAGGTCTGGGGGTTTGGCATGGTTCTGATTGGACAGGACATAGTATTTATGTCTATTGGAAGGAAACGTTCTAAGGCTCTAATTAAATAAATTGTCTCAGCTTGAGTCCAACGCTTGCTTTGGACGGCCATCCTGTTCCCATCAGAGCAGAATATGTGCATCATTGCGACAGGACAAGGGAACGAGCATGTGCAGAACGACCGGAATTAATTTAAAGCGGAATGAACGTATACACGATCGAGAAATTATTCCATTCGGATTTAAAATCAGAATAAACCAGCCACCTACTTTGGAATTAATTTTAATTCAGAATGGTCATTTTCATCCGGAATTAGGTGTTTATGAGATCATTTTTAATCTTTTTAAAGAGGATATAAGTTTTATTCTGAATTAAAGAAGAATTAAAGCTCTCATGTAAACGTAGCCAGTGTTCTTACTGGATCCACCACTAATTTATACTATGTATGCTTATTATATCTAAATTAGCTTTATCTGTTGTTTAGGTTATACAGGTAGTGTTAATTGTGTGAAGGGACATCTGGTTTGTGGCTGAAAATACATTACATTGGCATAATGCTAATGGAAGCTAACAGCACACAAACACGGTGGACTGGCTGTGCATAAGGGACGGGGCATGAAGTGCAACCATGAAAGGAGGGGGTATGAAGTTGCTTCCACTGTAGTCTCATCTAAGTTACATACCCCAGCTTTGAAGAGGCCATATTATGCAGAGCATCTCTATGAACAAGGCAAATGGTTTGCTGCATTAAGACCTACCATTGTTACATTTTACCGTTGTTTCGTTGCCCATTGGCTCACGGTAGCAGGCCCAGTGCAGCGCTGAACCGACCAGTTACCATAGTAGACTAATCATAGTGAACTGAGCCCATGTGGGGAGGGGATCCTGAAAGGAGCAGGAACTTCAACAGAGCTTCTCAAACAGACTGAGAATACAGTGCCATCAGGGGTACGCTGCGAAAGCTTTTTTTGAACGTCAGTGATAGTGAACATGTGAGCAGTAATTAGAAATGAATATAGGAAGCTGATGTAAGGCCAAATGAGACCCCAAAGAACAGCACTAAAAAGCGTTGTTTGTCGTATCACTCCACTCTTGGCAGATTTTGGCAAGAGTCTGAACAACAGGATTTGCATTTTGTTCTTTATTCTTGGTCGCAGTGCGTGCCTTGTACATCATCCAATAGACCTGTAAAGAACGTGAAAGACAGAATAGTTCACCTCCTGGATATGTTTTTGATAGGTTCCTCAAACACTTTCTGTGGGCTGTTCAGGTTACAAAAATGCATCCAGTCTATCCATTTTCTAGACACATTGGAATGCCAAAAACAAATTATAGGGCCATATCATAAACTGTCGTTCGGAACTGATGTCAAATAAATAACAAGTGATGATCTTTATAGTTGTAAAACTAGGTACAGTTATTTTCTAATTAGAAAACAGGTTAATGCAATATGGCAAATATAATATGCTGACAAATTTGTAATGAACATTTTGTTTTTATATTTTACATTTTATAATGAAAGTGCCCTTTTTCTGACCTCACTCTGTCCTCTTTGTTTAATGAGCTGAGTGCTTTTCCAAATATGCAAAGCTTTTATTTTTTCATTACAATAAGGACATTTTATTCATGCCCATTTGTGCATGTTTGGTTGATTTTTGTCACGCTGTTGATCAAAGTAAAGATGGGATGTGTCTGCGTGCTTCAGCTGCTGATTCTTCTTCACTCTGAGCACAGACGGAGAACAAACAGTCAAATATGTGGACCTTATGTAACTCCTGTCACTGCACAATGAACTGACAACAATGAAAGTCATCAGCACTTTGAAGCTTGGGAACATCGCAGTTTGAGCACACTTAGAAGAGCAAACGTCACATATTTGGTGTTTGTCCCAACATTTTGGTGCAGTTAAGGTTCAGTTCCTGCAAGTTTATCCAACGTGGCGCTAGTAGAACAAAGAGGGCTGTTAACTGTGAGTGATCCCTGCACTTTTGAGAAACGTAATCTCTCTTTTACATAAGCCGAGGAAACACTTATGTCACAGGGTCCCACTGAATTCTTCCTCTGGACTCATTCATTACCTGAATGAGGAGTGAAGCCAATACTCTGTCGGTGCTTTGTCACCCCTCACTTCTACACTAATCTTCAAAAGAAGACACGTCCATGTCACATAGTAACCCTGCACCTCGTCCTCTAAGTCGACTGATCTTTTTTTCCCGTCAGGACCCCTGACTGCCTCTGTGCTTTTAGCCTCACTGCAGTGCTCACTCAGTATGAGTCATGCCCATGGACATGTCCTGACGCCACCGTGATGACAGCCTTTCTATTACCATCAGGAGCATAACTGCCTCATTAGACCAGAGGCAATCTGCCGAAGGACGGCCCTGCAGCCATTCACCACCAGAGGGGCCTTGCTGCACTAACAAGCTTTATAGCCTTTCAAACTGGATTCACACCGTGCTGGAGCTTTGGTTTCTGTTTGGCTTTTCCAGTAGGCTTTATTACCATCTGATCTTTTTTATGGCATATTTGAGCCACGTGTCACGTGCCAGCTTCTGTCACTCCAAATTGACTTTTTAGGGCTTAATTTTAGCTCGACTGGAGCCTTCTCTTGATATACATGGACAAAGTCATTATTAGAGGGATTTTGGGTTCAATTTCAGTGCTTTGCAACAAATAATCTCCACCACATATTCACTGACTCTCTTTAACTTTGTAAAAAGGCAATTGGCCATCCAAGGCAAATTAATTGACACACCAGATGACACACCAGATGGACCATTCAATATATTTTACTGGTGCATCTGGGAAAGAGCCCATAGAAAGTGTTTGGGAATGGGCAGAACCTTTCAATAGCTTATCCTGGCAGGTGATTGGATCTGCATCTGTACTTGAATCACCACCAAAATCCAGTCACTTCTCCCTTGTGCCATGAGGAACATTTCTTGTAAATTTAATCAACATCTGTTTTGACTTTTGAGTTATTTTAATCAAAGATAGATGGACAACAAACAAACAAAGAAATGGACAAATGCAGGCAAAAACATAACTTCCTTGGTGGAGGAATCTTTCTATTTCTACAGTCTAAAAAAATGAGAAAATAACTGATGCAACATCAGTATATTTTCAATTTCATCTTTCAAATCCTTCACCTCTGAGCTGTCTGAGCTCTGCAGAGTGTCTTTCATTAAAACTGTATTTTCTCCAAAGCTGACTGCTGATCAAAAAGGATTTTTTTCATTTATTTATCATTTACTTTTGCAAATGCAGCCTTGAAATATATAATAAAAAGAAAACGTTCAGGCAAAATGAAAGAAAAAAAATCATAAAAGTAACTTTTTTAAAGACAAAAAAGCCACATAAAATAGATAAATGAACCAAAACGAAAATGCTGCAATGGAGGGCTTAGAAAACAATATGGCTAATTTCAGTCAACATTACGAACCTGCTGAAACTGCAGTCATAAGCATCTGTCCTAATGAGCACATTGTAGCTGTTCAGACTGTAAAACATTAACAAAGCCCTCAATTACAGAGCTTTGACTTCAATCCGTTTTTTCCTGTTCAACAATAAAATAATAATGAAGAGACTGATATGAATGGTCAACATTTACACTTTTTGTCAAATAATCTGTAATCCTTTCAACCTTTATTTAATTTTGAAGAATCATTGAGAGCCTTTTTTTCAATAGTGTTGATAGTTAAACAAAATCACAAAAAAATTATTTAAAAATGGAAATCAACACAACTGAACACAGGTACATGGAAGCGTGTATATAGTAATCATAGTTTTAAATATGGACAAATAGGAACAGTCCTGTAAAGTTACTATGTCTGTCTCAGTTTCCCCCGTGATTACAGATGTTTTGTGTGTGTGTGGGCGGGGGGTGGGGTTAACGAAGTTGGCACTTATGAAAACATGTTAAGAACTGACTATGAGACCAGTTTAGAAAAATGGCTTTATATTTCAAGTTAAGGTTCTGTAAATACACAGAAAGAGGTGCTGATGCTGCATGAGGGCAGAGTGATTTAGGAGCAAAACTTGAGGCTTAAATGCTGAAATGATTAATTTTTGCTGAGCAGTTGGATGTACATTTTATTTCTGTGGTGAAATCCAGTTTTTGGTCTCAGTCTATTGCCGCAAGTTTTGTGGTTGAATTTGATTGTGAGTCTCTGAACATACAGTATGCCCATCAATTTGTATTTGGAAGCTTTTTCAATGCCATATTGTGTCAAGGTGGTGTTATACAGGACTGTGTTGTTGCTATTCTTAAAGTTTGTAAGAACAGATTTACTGTTGTTGTTATGGTATATTGTACAAAAAACAGTACCCAGTATTGCAGCAACTACCACTGAGTTGTTGGGTCGCACTTCTTGTACAGAGACTGGTGTACTGAGAGGTGGGGTACATGAAGCCAAAGATAAAAGAAACAAAGAAAGAAAAGAAAAATAGGACCCAGCATTGAACCTTTAGGGACTCCCTTTGACAATGATCAAACACAAAGGGAAACTTTCTATCGATGCATCTTAAATTCTGTGGCAGATTGTCCCAAAACCAGGCACAGAACCCTGTATTAAAACCAATTGTATACTACCTCATAGTTGTATCATTTATGGTCTGCTTGCAAAAAAAACATTTGCAAGTTCAACAAAGGGTCACACTCTCATGCATGACTCCTAAATGGGGCAAAAGTGCTTTTTAGTGAAATGTGTCTAATCAAATGTGAGATGAAAAGATGCCGTGCTGCTGTTAGCTCATTTGGCTGCCTCAGATGTTCATCAGCAGGACAGAGAGTTGATGAAGAGAGGACATGAGAGGGAGGAAATTTTAGCCCGCTGAGGTACACCCTGCGTGTTATGTAAAGGTGACATGGAGGAACATGCAGTCAGCAATAACTGACAGCACTCGCTGTTCAATCAAGACAAGTCGTCGGCTATTTGAGAGCGGTGACTTCACAGCCAATTCTCTCCCATGACTCTCCCACAAAAGCTTCAGGGTAGAATAGAGGAGATGTTTGGTCTATGAGCTAAGCTTTATTTGAAGTTATTGTTTTCTTTCTTAAATTATATTTTCTTTTTTAAGTTGCTGTGTGTTAGGGTTGGGAGATATATCATGTTTTAAAGATATGTTAACACTAGGGCTGCTTGATTATGGCAAAAATATTAGGACGATAATTTTGCATAATGTTGAGATCCCAATCATCAAACATGATTACTGACTGATTTTACATCAACTCTGACACATACATTTATTGAACACTCTCAAAGCATGAAACACAAGCACAAAAAAAACAAAATTAAACATGTCTAAGGTAGTGTTGATGTACTTCTAAAGCTTAAGTATAACAACTCACTGAAACATTTTCTATGTGACAAAACACAAGAACAAAAGTACAACATGGTACACGTGGCACATTAATTGTTGTACTTTGATTATCTTGGGGTTTTTTATGATTGTAGGAAGCCATAATTGTAGCTGAAATTGAAACTCACTTAATTGTCCTGCCTTAGTTAATTCATAAAGAAAGACAGTATTCACATATGTTCTTTTTAATACCATAAAGTATAAAGATAATTGAGATTTATTTGAGTATCTGCTATTCACAAGTTTAAGGTACTGACAACCTTTATTTATAGAAATGTTGCCAAAGTTTTTTTTTGTATGATTTAGACTATGTTCAGGAGTGTATGTGTATTTTTGGTACAAAAAACAAACAGTAAAAAAAAACAAATTTGGTGTCAGGACTTCTATCATTGTTGCTATCTTAATAAACATCTGATTCTACCATATGTTGTGCAAGTTCTGGTACTGTGATGGTTATTTTGTCGCTGATTTCCAAAGTTAAATCGACATATCATAGCTTTTCATTCAGTCACAAAATTTTAATGGCAGCAAGTGACTAGAAAGTGGCTTCAACCAGGGCCAGAATGGTATGGGCTAATAGCTGAAGTCTTCAAAATGGAGAAGACAACATACTACTTAAGAATACACATGGAAATTTTTAATCAAGTTGGAATGAATTGATTGTATTTATAATTTCCCTGCAAACAAATTTTGCATAACCCTACCAGATCACATTATAATGTTAAGCTTTGCTAGTTCTTGAGTTCTTATTTTCATTGTAAATAGTTAAAACGATACAATGAATGTGATGCAAAGGTGCAAAACTTACTGAGGAAGGTTTACAGCGGGGGTGGGAGTATGTACTGAAGTGGACATGATGTTCCCACCTGTGTTATTGGTTTGCAAATTGAATGAGGACAGCTGTGGCAAAATGAAAAGTGATGTACACTCTTGAAAATGAATACGGAGGAAATGAGTGGACTCACATGTGGAACATATTTATCTCTTCCTCTGTAACCACCAAAAAATGAAAAGATCTGGATAAAAAATGTATGTACTTTGAGTTTGCCTTTTCAAACTCGAATACCAATAAATTACATATATACATATATATGTAAAACAAGATATTTTTTCTCCTATATTTCCCAGCCCTACAGTGTGTCAAATACATCACTCTTATTTGGAACATTTCTGTGTTTGATGTGGTTATCTGGGCAGTGAAAGATGAAAAACAAGTACACAATGTTCTCTTATCCTCTCTCATCTGTTGTCCTACAGCTCTCACTCACTGCAAATACAATAATAACAGGTGCTGGATCAAGCAGTTAGCATTAGAGTGTGTGTGTGTGTGCAGCTCAAAGCAGTCTATCTTTGCTGACAGGCTTTGTCCTTCAGCTGTGCTCAGATTCTAACAGTGCTACCTGTCACATTATTTTGCAGACGTGCCTTTAGTCTGTGCGTTTGCTGTACATCAGCGTGTAGATACTTACAGATCAGGGCTGAAAAATGTGTTGTCATAATAACAGAAATGTTTACTCCGCCAAGGAGATTGTGTTTTTTCCTGTTTGTTAACAGGATAGCTCAGAAATTCAGAATTTGATGGAATTTTCAGGATAGATCAGAGATGGGCCTCAGACCAATTAGATTGTTTTTGGGGTGATCCAGATCCAGATGTGGATCCAGGATGTTTTTTAAAGGATTTGTTAACATGTGCAAGAACAGTTTTTCACATTTTAACTCAAAAGTTCTCAACAGATTTGAATGTCATTTTCAGGGAATGTTGATCATGGCACAAGGAAGAAGTGATATTTTGCTGGTGATCTGATCCATGACGGAAATTATCTCCACGGAAAACTCAGGCCTACAAGATTTTACTTTTTTACAACATTAAGTACTTTTGAAATTTCCCCACTTGTGAATTTTCAAGCACTATTGTATCTTTAACAAACTGCTACCAAGAACTACAAAAATGGCAGGGGACCTTAAACATAATTATTTCCAACTGTTTTAAAAAACAGTGCTACACATGAGGAAATCCTCTGAAACATCAGGTAACAGCACGAGATATAAGTTATAAGTGTTGTAGCAGCTTCCAAGTCAGCCCGACAACAACTTTTAACTCAGGTTACATTTTCACTTCAAAAATGGCGAAAATTGATGTTGATTCATAAAGATTATCATGATGAACAAAACTGAGGACTGTTCTTTTGCCACAGAGCTTATTATCAGCAATAATCCAAAAACCCATGAAAAAATTTCCACAGACTTTTTTGTAGCTTGAAACAGAACATTTCTCACTTCTAAGTTGACTCACAAAGATCTGTCATCTATGCACCTCGCTACAGCGTTTTTGTCATGTGTGTATTAGAGCTACACTTAAGAAACAGTCAAAGTATATGCAGATATGACTTTTCCTCTGCTAAAGAGTTTACAGATGAAACTGTTTTGGAGTTTCTGACACTTTCTTCTGAGTCACTCGAACATTGTAAGTATTAAGGTCGTTCCCAATCATTGGGTCAGACAGTATGAGCACATGGTGTGCACTTGGCACACGTAGTGGAAGATTGAGCTGAACAGTGAGAGCTGACATTCACCAAGACTGAAAAACCATTGACTAGACATCACACAGTATGTGCCAAGCTTCAGATGACCAATACTTGGTAGATTCTCATACTTGAAAATGGAGGCAAACTCTTTCTTCCTATTTAGTAAGGTTCTCTAAATGTCTGTTCTTGTAAACACCATATTTTTCAAATAAAAATGGTCTTCTTTTATATTTTAACCAAAAGAGAGAGAGACAAAAGCCTGAATTGCACAAATATGTTAGAGCAATAATAAAACAGGGAGGAAAAGGCAAGAAGCAGTTTTGCCAATGCACAAGAGTTTGCCTGCAGTTCTTGATTATTAAAAATTATACATCGCCCAATATTGATAGTTGAGGAAGTCATTCTATTGCTGTGGTATCACATGATTTTTGCTGATCCAAAAAATTCCCATAAATCATATAAAAATATAATTCCCCATTGAGACTAAATATTGTTGGCCAGCTGGTGTCTTTGGAGCCTGTGCACACCAGACATGATTTTTTTCATGCTAATAATTCACATATCATTTTTATTTTTTAAATCCATAGCCAGTTAATGCGACTACACACCAGTAACATGTCCCTGAGCAAAAAAATCCGCTTTTATTTTTTCAGACTGCAACTGACTTATACTTTTCTAAAGTTAGCCCACATTTGACCAATGAGAGCACTCGTTGGTATGTACATCACAGTCAGTCAAAACATTCAACATGGACGTCCTATAAAGTGATGTTTGCATCCCGAGGCCCGTTATATATAACCAAATTCATCAAAGTGACAAGGATAATGACTGTAGAGATAACATATGGAGGAAAATAGTGTTTGACCTGCAGTATGACGGCACTGAGTGTATACTCAGACCTCTTCTGTTGGGAACAGTTGGTCCTGAAGAAGCTAAAATGAACCAAGTTATCCACCCTTAACAGAATCAAATTTGCCCATTAAGTTTCTGTTTATTCAAAATCAGTCCCAGGTCACTTCCACTTGATGTCGAGTCTGTTTTGACTTTTGGTGCACAATTTCTTTTTAGGATTTATACAGTATATATATGCAAATACACATCGCTTTTAAGGTGAATAGAAAGGGGTGTAAAAAATCACCTCAGAAATATTCTTGATGTTTATTCGCACTGGCCTTGGTGTGTAAAGACCTTTAGTCTGGTAGTGCGCTCTACCAACAATTGGAAGGTTGCATGTTTGAACCCTGCTCTGGCTGTCACATGTTGGTGTGTCACTGGGCAAGACACTTAACCCCAAGTTGCTCCCACTGCTGCATCAGTGTTTGGCAAATGGGTGTAAAAGGGCCAGGATCTAATAGCAAATGCTAATGGACTTACATGGACGTGAATGGGTGTGAATGGGTAAACGTGAGTACTGAAGTGTAAAAAGGCTTTGAGTTGTCATAAAAACAGAAAAGATTTTCTGTTAACCAAGTCCAAATAAATCATCTTGTGGTCACGCGGTCTATTGTTCTCAATCGTTTTCACAATGAACTGCAAACAATATTTTTACTGAGCATTAGAGTTGGCTCTGTTTGTCTGAAATTGAATTGATGAATCTTGATAATATTTTCTTCATCCCTACAAAAGAAAACTAATTATGGAAACACAGTGACGATCACATGCCCATCACAAACATGCTCACTCACCTGTGATGCCTCTCTTAGACAGGTATAAACACACGAGAACAAAGGGAGTGGGTCATTGAAGAGAACATTACCTTTGTAACCAAACACCCCTCTCCTCTTCCTCTTCCCCTCCTCTAACTCCTCTCATTGCCCTAGGATGTCCGCTCATCGGGACCACATAAATTAGTGATCGAGCACGCTCACTTGTTGCACACACCAGTCACCCGTGGGTGTATCAGCACCAGGGTTCAAAACAAACACTTCATGCTATAATGGAATATGATCTTTGTAGCTTTCCCACAGCTCTGCTCATGCCAACACATCAATTTAGTTCAAGGAAGTACCTACTGTGTGTGTGTGTGTGAGTGTGTGAGTGTGTGAGGTGGACAGCCTTATCGTTTATCTCACACACAGTTTGATGACATGTGAGTCATAGCGGCTGGCTAACGCTGATGGAAAATCTACTGCTTGAAAAGGGTTGAGTGGGTAAAAAAGCAAAACAAGTGCTTTGTTTTCATTCTCAAGCTGATTATATAAAAGCTTTGTCAGTAAACAATGGAGGGTTTCTGGAGATATTCTGAATTTTCATGAAGAGTTTGTCTACAGCATAGAGGCCTTTGCCCACTCCAGTGTTGTCACATTTTTTCTGTACATCACCAAACCAATACGGCTAATTAACTTTGCCACTAGGCATACTAAATATGTAGATGCCCTCAGTGTCAGCCTTCCTTTGCACTCACAACACTCTCATTTTTTTTAAGTTTAATTCCTGGTCACATGATAGTTTAATTGTTTAAAATTTAAAAGGAAATAATCAATACACAAATATTTCACAATATTTTGTAGCGCAATACTGCACTGATATTTTTGGTGCAATAGTGTGATATTTTATTACATGATAATTTATGAAAATGTGGGACATTTGTTTTGTGTCACAGTTCATACTTTATATCGAGTTACTAATAGGGATTAATACATTCAGACTGTCTTATAACTCTGATGAAGTCTACCACTGAGCACTTTATTTTTCTGATGAGAATTTCAGTTATGACTCGAGTTACATGGATCAGTTTAGTAGTGGAAGGAACTTTCTGGATTTTGAATAGCTTTTCTTTTGGTACCATGTTTGTTTTAATGTCTCTCAATCAAAAACATCTTTCTTTTTAAATAGTGACATCTCCAACTTAAGCCTGCTGTTGTCAGTCACATAAGTTTGTATAAGATCAGGCTCACTAATTTTCTTGCACTGAGTTGATACAGCTCCCAACATGCTTGTTGGTGACAAAATGAAGGAGAAAAGCTGTTTAAGTGCTGCTAACCTCTTAGCTCTTGGCTACCTTGTCTCCATTCATTTCATTGCACAGCACATAGCACACAGGGTTAATCTACACGTGGACACCAGATGAACATAAATAAACCACAGGCTGTCGCTGAAAAGGAGTGGGTAATGCTTAGAGAGATCACTGGTTCTTGAGTAACTTACAAAAAAATATCATGAAAGGTGCCAGGCATTGTGACAAACTACTAAACTATTTGGATGCATGCAGCAATTTTTGTCTAAATGTTTTGGTTTTACTGGTTGCAGCTTTATTTTAGTTCTCTACAACCACTCTAATCTTTGTTCTAACCAGACAAAATGTTAGATATCATTTGTTGGGAAAAAGAAATTATATTTTGAATTCCTAATCACAGGTAGCATGAAACAAAGTTAGCAACGTTCTAGTCCAATGTAAGGCATTTTAAAGAGCAGTAAACTATTTATTTATCAGTGGGACAGAGAAAGAAACTAGAAAGCACTCGGAGAGTGCAGACCTCCGCCAAGCGCCACAGTTCCCCCTATTTGTTATTTGCACCATAAATATTATTCCCACATTTATTTTGACTACATTTTTAGATTCCTTGACCATGAAAACATACCATTGGCAACTGAATTCATAATGATATCAACATTAGTTCAGCAGTTATTCACGAAAATCGCATTTTCCTTAATGGCGGTTTTCTTCTGGATCTAGCTCCCTAGCTTTTGAAGATACAGCAAATACGTTGGCACCCTCCAAATTCCACAATGCCTTGGCTATTTACTGGTGTTTGTTGCGTGTTTATAGCTTCATTTGTTCTCTTCCTATGATGAAAATTCCAAAGGTCCCCTATTTTTTCATATTCTGTATTATTGTATCCAGAATTATTCCTTTATCCGGATCAGTCTTTGATATACTGTAGAGCATGTTAGAAACTTGTCCTGTATTTTTTTCCCAAGTTCCCTGACCATTATTTGTGGAGTTATATGCAGAAATGTCGAAAATGGCCCTATCTCCCAATGTTAAAGAATCCTTTAAAAAATTCCTGGATCCAGACGAAGATCCAGATCGCTTCCAAAATCTAATCATTTGTTCCTTATCCCAATCCTGACATTCCCTGAAAATTTCATCAATATCCGTCCATAACTTTTTGAGTAATGTTGCTAACTAACTAACTAACAGACAGACAAACAAACCCTCCCAAAAACATAACCTCCTTGGCGGAGGTAATAAAGATGAATGCTGTGCTCCATATCATAAGCCACTCTATGCAAACATTTTGGACAAATATAATTTTTGTGCTAATAAAAGTTCAGAATCACATGCTTGTGTAGCGGCTGTTTCAAAACAACATTAGACATTTTAAAGCGCATTTTAAAGAAAGCTTTTTTATTGTCAATATGAATTTAAATCACTGTAATAGCTTGTTGAATCAACATTATTATGCCGGTTTTAAAATAGTATTACATGTATTAAATCCTTACTCAGGCCTGTCCTGTATGTAGATGCATTAAAAGAGGCCACAGTAGTCAGCCTCTTTCACCTATTTAGTACTACACTTAAACTGACTTTATCTTTGCTTATTTTTTACGTCATGTATGGGAGTAAAATGTTTGATTTTAAATGTGGGCACTAAACCCTTGACTGCACAAATGCAGTTTGCTTAGATTTCACCATGTTAAACAAGTATTTTCTGCTTCTCTTCTGAAAATGCTTGACAGGATTTCATATATACCTTCATTCCTGACTTGATCTTTCTTTGCACCTTTTATGGTGATTAAAAAGAATATCCTAAAATGGTTTCACATAGCCTGGAGGTAAATGCATTTTTAAGAGTTACCTAAAGACATTTGGCAAAAAAGAGAAAAAAAAAAAACAGCCAGATCCATCAACATAGGGAGAAGAACATAAAAAACAAACAGAGGGTTAGGACTGAGAGCAAAACCATTCATCTGTTTTATCTTAAAATGCAAATAGTTTTGCCTCTGTGTTCTCCACACTGCAGCATAACTGTGTCTCACAGCTTCTTCCATCATTAATGGCTCTGCATGTGTCAGACAGCGTGATGGGGATGTGAACTCTAAGAAGAAACAAAAACTTCTTACATAACAGCCGATCAAAGCAACAGTAATCAGTCGTAGTAAAACAGACTTAACATCAAGGACTGTTACAACTGCAGCTCCATAAGTTCATCATCATAGTGTAGTCCGCAGAAAATAATTCTGTCTTTAAGAATAAAGTAGTAGTTAATGACAAATTGTGTTTTTGTTCACATTATTTTTCATGTAGCTTTATTTACAACTTAGTCTTTACATTTCATCCAGCTTTTAAGATTTTGGTCAATCTGGAAATAACCTTCACAGGGTTATTCGATAGAGCCAAGTTAAGATTTGTTAAATACACTTGCCATGTAAATACTATTTTCTCTTTATTAATTCCTGAACACATAAATCAGCAGTGCTAATTTCCCTTTTTTATCTACATATTATATCTACCTTGAATGCTAACATTAATAATTATTTATATTCTAATCCTAACTCTAAAGTGGTATACAAAAGAGCAGCAAAATTGTGTATTCGTCCAGTTCAATTGTAAAACAGACTTCTATGGGCAGGCCGTTGAAGCCCGGCCCACGTTACTTATAACACAAGTCCCACCTCTGACAAAGCACAGACGCTGCAACCTACGATGGCCACGCCCCTCAGGTGTTGGGGATTGCAACTGACTGTTTGAAAAACACTGCACTAAACACTGAGTGTGAGAGTTTCACTGCTATGGAACTGCTTATCAAAACAATTACAAAGTCACAGTGGCTGCCATAACCTGCTGTCAGCTCTTCCTGCCTTTGCTGCATACTTTTTTTAATCTGTGACTTTTCAGCAAAACTGCACTCGGTGTGTTTTTACAAAATATAAAGTTTTTGTGTCACTGATGACACCTAAGGATATATATTATCATCTGTTAGCTTGATGCTAACACATAATGAATATTGTCATTAATAAGCTAACAGACATAACACTTGCAAATCGCCAGTTCAGCAATGTCAAGTACAATAGACCGTTTGGATCAGAGGTGGACAACTGGTGGTATGAACCTTCACCTGGCTCAGTGTTGCCTGCCAGTCCGTTCCAAAAATCAGTTGTAAACATGTCTATGCCTATGTGATTCAACCTGAGAAACCAATATAATGCTATGCCCACATTAAGATAACTTTATTTATATTTGTTTCTCTAAATCTCTTTTAATGTAGCATTAGAATCTGGTATGACATTTTGCAATCAAGTATGTGCTATTATTGTTAATACATTTTTTTTTTCCTATTGAGGATGTCCAAGATTTTATGAAAATGTGGCCCTCGCCAGTGGATAAATGGCTTTATGTGGCCCTTGGTATTCAAAGTTGCCCATCCATGGTTTAAAAACATTTTAGCAATGTTAAGCAGAGTACAATATTTTAGTGATCCTGCTGTCTGTACTTCTGCAGTTGTGTCACAAAACATGAATGAATTCTTCTTCTTTTGTTGTTTAATGGTGGTTAGCATACAGCTTTCAGGTGCATTAGAGCACTGCAGTAGCAGTAGTTTTACATTATCATGCTCACTTTAGTTTTGACATCGTAATCTAACATTCACATTTTTAGCATAGCTTAGTCTCTGGCCAGTGTGATGTTTGATTGACTCATAATCAGTGTGAACTTTATTGTTAAGCTTTTGTAAGTTCACTTCATGTAGCTAAAGGACACAGAATAAACAGAAGATGGATGCTAACGTAAGCAGTCATTTCAAAAAGCTGAGCTCACAGACAACCTGAGGGGTATTTCACCAAAGTGGAATTAAGACATCCAGGATGACCAACTAAAGCCAGGCTTGACCAAGTCCCCTCTGAGCATACTGGCTTAATGTCTTTCATAAAGACTGATCCAGGCTGAGAAGGAGCAGCTTGGCCAAACCAGATGCAACTAGTTTGGATAATTGCGCATTCACAGCTTTGCTCAATAGACTGCGAGGCAGATCACAGATTTACTCATCGAAACAGGGAAGACGCCTGCACATACTTCGCTGCAAATGAAAAACAGTTTCAAATGGAAACTTATCAGGAAGTCAAACATATAATTTCCATAAAAAGTAATAAACCCACTGCAATAAAGGAGCAAGAAAGGGTGGCAGATAATAGCGGACCGCTACAGTCATACTCATGACTGATTGATTGAAAACAGCTTTTTAACCTTCTTTGACATGTGATCATCTCACAGCTTCTGTAGTATACTATTCATAATACCAATAGAAGCCTACCAATTTTCCTATCCTGATAACAATATGATTCAAAGTCTTCAGAATATTTATCTGTTATTAAAAAAATCTAAACAAAACTAATTTGTTTTAATAAGGAAAAAACATAAAACAAAATACACAAAAATATGGGATATCTTTATATTTGCTTAAATTACTCATGTGATTCGTGTATCTTGTATTTCTTTTTCATCCTCAGTTTAAAATGTCTCTGAGTTTCTTGAAAGGCATTTTTAAATTAAATGTAGTATTATTTACATTCCTATTCCTCTTAAAGTCATTATCATTATGATAACTGTAAGAAACATGCTGGTTTCAGATGAGAGCGCTGCTGACTGAACAGCAGGATTTATTAAGCCTGCCTGTTAGCCTGGAAAGGAGCAGGCTAGCTGTACAGAACAAATCTCCATGGTAACTTATGTACCTCCGCTTTTGTGACACCAAATCACAGCTTAATTCATCCAGGATAACTAGAAACAATTGTATTTGTGGATTTGTGAAATACCCCTCTGCTTTCTGCCGCCACTGAGCCGTCACTGATGCACACAGACAGGTCTCCTCTCCTCCAGGTAACAAACACCTTCTCCGTCCTGGTGAGAAGTGCTGCGTCAGAGAACTGGGATGGGAGTTTTTCAGGCATATGCTTCACACTACCAGAAAAAACAAAATATTTCCACCAAACTCCATCATTTGGCACATGAAGAAGTGAAAAGCAAAATATAATCACTGGCTGGATTCACAGACATTAACGGCCAAATGATGAAGCGTCCATCTTTCAAAATAAACAAACTAACCATTGATACCATAATAAAGAGGAGTTAGCAAAACTATGCCTGTCTGAGGCCCGTGCTGTCTTGACTTGTTCCCTTAGGCCAAAATGATGTACACAGTCAATCTTCCATCTTGATTCTTGGAAGAAGCTGTCTTTTCACAGTCACGTTTCCTTCTGTTCTAGGAAATGGTTGTCTAGAAGACGGGGAATATGTTACAGCTGAGGATTACTCAGAAACCAGCAGCTCTCCCGACGGCCCTTTTCCTGTTGCCCTCCTGCTGAGCTGCTTGATTGAGTTCACACCCGATGAGGCATATTTTGTTCCCATGGAGGGAACTGGGTGAAAAAACATGGGAGATTTGGGAACATGTCATTTGAGTGTAGTTAGAGGCAATATGTGAAGTCTTAGAAGGAGGAGAGGTAATAAGGAATTATGAGAAAAAAAATGAAATGAGACAATAGGACAGAGAGCGTCAGAGAAGAGTGCAGGAACATGACAAGAGGATAGAAGTTAGGTTTTCTTGTGAAGTAGACAAAAAACAACATTAAAGCAATGCAGAGAGGCACATTTGCCACTGTGTTGCCATGTAGAAAAAAATTAGCACAGAGGATGACTAGTTTTCTGATGGACAAATAAATCAGGGGTGTCCAAACTATGGCCCGGGACCAGTAGTGGACAAAGTACTCAACTCCATTAATTACTTGTGTGAAAGTATAGATACTCGTGGTCAAATATTACTCAAATACAAGTGAAAGTTGTTCAGTCAAATTTTTACTTAAGATAAAGTACCGGAGTACCTGCTTTTGAAAATACTTAAATATTGAAGTACTTTTTTAAGGTCAATGTGTTTTTGTTGCCAAGATGAATTTACAGAACCTAATGACTGAAACAACCTACTGAATGCATTGATCTGCTTATAGAAGCTGTAGAACAAAAAGCTTGTAAAGTATGATACAAAGCCTAGAGAAATGCTTATTGAAACACAATTATTTAACTATCTCCCCCCATGGCGGTGTTCTGAGACAGCTCTGGCAATGTGTGTGTAACTTACCTTACCTCGACATGCTTTCTCAGGTTGGACGGCGGGTTTTTGTAGGCAGTGATGAAGTTCGTGTGCTGCAAACAGAGCCAACATTTGAAACTATATGAATCATTCTTCATTTCAACAGTCACAAACATGGACTTCAGATGTGGCCATGGGTGCTCTGGTGTGGAATCATCGTCTATCTGCTGTAGCCATCGTTACTGCCAAGACAAACCGTTATCTAAGCAACGTTAGCTCAACGTTCACCTGCCTGATCTGAATAGGGCATGTGACAGGTACAGCTACGGTATCACCACTTGAACAAATCACACGCAGATCACGTTTTAGAAGAGACAAGAAATTTCATCTGCTGGCCTCAAAGCTTGACTTAAAAATAACAAGTTAAAA
The DNA here is from genome assembly GCA_037902135.1 of Cetoscarus ocellatus. NCBI lineage: Eukaryota > Metazoa > Chordata > Actinopteri > Labriformes > Labridae > Cetoscarus > Cetoscarus ocellatus. The sequence continues at coordinate 2,865,170 of JBAMNC010000815.1, forward strand.
GTACAATATTTGTCTTTCAAATGTAGTGGAGTAAAAGTCAAAAGTTTTCAAAAAAAATAATACTCAACTAAAGTGCAGATACTCAAAAATGCCCTTAAGTACAGTACTCAAGTAAATCTACTTCGTTACTGTCCACCCCTGCCCAGGACCGTCTGCAGCCCATTGACCATTTTTTTTCCCTCAGCAAACAACAACTGGCTGATCAATCAGATGGTGTGTCTGGATCTGCTTTTAGGTCCTGACCCTCCAGCTGAGAACCTCTGATTTTAAGTATGTTCATTAAGATGTGGAGAAACCATTTTTTTAAATTAGTGGAAATGGCAAAACACCAAACAAACAATAGGTCAACAAAAATGACATCCTTGGATTCATCATTAGTAAAACTTGTGCTTTTTCTCTGTCTTCATCCTCTGCAGGAGAGATTCGAGGCCTTGTTTAGGATCTACGATGAACAGACGACTTTCCAGATGTTCAAAAGCTTCCGGAGAGTCCGAATCAACTTCAGCACCCCCGAGGCAGCCGCCCGAGCCCGCATCGAGCTGCACGAGTCCGAGTTCAACGGCAAGAAGCTTAAGCTGTACTTCGCTCAGGTGAGTGACAGCTGAGGGGTCATGAGAAGGGCAGGTGGGGAGCTGTGGGACATTGTCCGTCTGAGGGAGATAACTCGCTGAAATTCAACACAAAGAGAGAAAAAAACAGCATGACTCGCTCTGCTCCCAAGTCACGTCCTCTGTACTTTATTCATTTTCTTTCTGCTGTCGTCTCTGAGCCACACATGAGTGCTTCCTGGGCCCACCAAACCTTCTGTCAAATCTCATCAGCCACATGATAAAACACATAACCACATCAATGCCAGACTTACCCGCCGTTTCTGCTGTATACCTGTGTGACTGCACATGTGTGCATATATGAATGTGTGTTTCTTTTGGGGAGTTATAAAAAGTCAGACACAGTGGGGTTTGTTTTGAGTTTAAATACAAAATGAGGGGAAAAAAAGCCAAAAAAAATAAAATAAACTGCTGTGACAAAATTTTCATGAAGTAACTTGTCTGTACAAATTAGATCAGAGTCAGCATCTCAAAATCTTTTGATACAAAGAAGTTTGATCATTTTGCTTTAACAACTGCCTTTTACCAGAACAAAGAAATATTTGAGTCTTCTTTGGAGGAAATTTGGTAATAACAGTTGCTCTTATACACAATTAGAATTCAGTCAAAATCAGTATATAGAGAACATGAAATAAGATATGTTTACAATGTATGGAGTATATTTACAATACACTGAGCAATGCCTGGGTAACTGGGTTCATATGACATATAAGCAAGTTTTTATTGTAGTCGGGTTTTATTATAATGTTTATTATATGTGCTTTCATGGGTTTGTTGCTTTAAATTCTGTTTTGTCATCTTTGTTTATTGTTTCATTTTTTGTGCTTGATTCTTGTTTTTTGTTGTTCTGTATGTTTCTATCTGTTTGACAAACAAACAGGTCAAATTTATTTGACCACCACCCAAGGTTTAAGGTGTATGCCACAGTTGCCCTTAATTAACAACATTGGTAATTTCCAAAATCATCTTTATGTTTCTGTAATGGTTAATCCACAGTACGTAGAAACTCTCCAACTGAAATGAAACTTTAAAGATTTAATGCTTAACTTAGTTATTATTGTTATTCATTAATTTTCAAATTTTCTGTTTTGCAAAAAAATAAGAAATGTCAAAACACATGATTACTTTTTGATTAAGATGTCAAATTATAATTATTAACTTGCATTCCGGAACAGAAAAATTAGTTTCAGTGGTTGAATGTTTCTGCCCAGTGAGCGGCTCAAATTTGGGTATTAAAAGGTGAATTCAGTTTGAAATTCTTCATTTCTGTGCAAAATGTATGTCCAGAAACCAAAAAAAAAGTTTTCAGTTTTAAATATGTTCTTGAAAGGTTTCTGAAATATTTGTTTTCTTGTTTTCTTATGACAGGTGGTCTGATATGTTTTTACTGTATGTTTTTTAAAGTGCCATATAAATAGTTATAATTTGTATTATTATAAGTAACAAAGTACTAGGAAATAATAAAGCAATATATAGAGCATTTACGGTATAAACAATAAATACAAATATAAATGTACAAATGGCTAGCTTTGAACAGTGGAAATATCCCACATGATGTTTTTTATATGGCTCAGTGACAGTAATGTTATCCAGGTCAGTGTTGCAGATACGGGTAACTAAACAAAGTGCTGACTGGTTTATAAACAGATAGCACAGTATCAGAGAGACATTATACTGTGGAAAGCAGTACAGTGTACATTAATCAATACATTTTCATTTATGTAACATGACCTCAGAACAAATGTTATGATTTTATGTCCAAAGACATTTCTGCAAATGTAAGTGTATTGTATATATTTCTATATTTTTTAAAATGTGAAGGAAGGAAGTTTATCAAGCATTTCAATAATTAAAAATTTTTGCAATACCATGTTTTAAAATAATACTATCTCTGTAAATTCCTTTGTTGTCGGTATCAAAATCTACAAAAACTTTAAAAACCTAAATTTATTCCTTAATAAGAGTGCAATACCAGATATTTGTCATTTGTTGTTCAAAATCAAAATCTTCAGTCAGACATCTTTCTTTCTATTTGTTCAAGCATTCATTATTGCTGCCACAGAATATACCCTGAGCAGGTATCGAGGCTTTAACCGTATCACACCTTGCATATTTATTTTACATGAAAAATTGGAGGAGTATAAGATACGGTTGTATCTCAAAGAGTGTACTGGTGGATGTGCAGGGCTGATGCAGGGCAACAGACAAAATAGACCAGAAATCTTGGACTAAATCAGGCAGCTAATTGGTAGGATTTTTATCAGTGTGATTGAATAACGCAGCATATGAGGTGTGACAACAGTGCAGCTCAAATGTCTGCCTGAACTACTGTTATCATTGTTTTATGGACTTTATGTATTTTAAGATTGTACATACCTGTACAAATGCATTACATCAACCTGCTGGGGACTACAGATGGAAATTAGCCTGTGGCTATAATCTGGCACATTTACATGCCAACGTTTATTAATGTGCACTGTCCTCTATCTAAATAAATAAACTAGCTGGCTTTTTAAACCAGGTTTTGATATAAAAAAGTACATCAGCATTGTTTTAAATCTGTTCTAGAGACAACCCTAGTAGCAAGCCCTGACAAACTCCATAAATGAAGTTTTATATGATGCATAGATAGTTTTTGGGGAAAATAGTTTGAAGCATGTGTTTAGACCTTCTTTTGACTGCTAATAATCCAAAAGATGAGTCAAACTATTTTTGTTGATTTTTTCACAAATCTAACTTGAGCCATGAACTCTGCCAGGAACATCATACAATCAGTGTAAAAATATACATACTGGAGCCCACTTGGATGCTGATCCACATCCATAGTCCCTAGGCAGATAACATAAACATAAACAAGATAAAAGGACAATATACAAAAGCAGGGAGGCTCGGACTCCTAATCCACCTACTTGATGATAACTGCTGACACATATAGCTAAAATGTTTAAACCACTGAAATTAATCTAATGAAAAATCCCTTTTGTATAATATGTGACCAAACACTACAGTGTCTCAGCATCACAAAAGAATAACATTATCATTTTTAACTAAAACATCAGTGCATGGAAGTAAAGAGGTCACACCCAAGTGCTGTTTTTTTCATGTGAAATAAATACAAAAATTGCATCTTTAGTGAAACTTCTGCATTAAACCAAAATAAAATGGTTACTTATCACCCAAGATTCAAAATTTAAAAAAGATTGCTTGTTGTTAGAGTGTTGTAACTTTGCTATGCAGCTGGATCCATCTGGTTCAATGTCCGTAATCAGGCAGCCCCATCTTGCCAAGCTCCAGTCTGCAGCGACTGTGCTCAAGCCCAAAATGGCACAGTCCTCTGATTACCTTTGGAGCAGGAATAGGTGGGAGCGACAAGTGACACAACAGCAAAAAGTGACTGTTCTTAGATTAGCATAGATGCTAACAGTCTTTCCCTTATCATTAATGAGCTAGGTAATTTGAGACCCAAACACTGACTGGTCGCTCTAGATTTCTATAATCTACATTTCGCACATTTTTAAGCCACAGAAAATGTAAAACTGTTTTCCTTATGTCATCATTTCTTGTAGATCCAGAATGGGGACGAGGACATCGACAAGTCGTACCTGGCCCCCCCTCAGCCCGTCAAACAGTTCCTGATCTCGCCGCCTGCATCACCTCCTGTTGGCTGGAGCCAGAGCGAAGACGCCACGCCTGTCATCAACTATGACCTGCTGTGTGCGGTGGCCAAGCTGGGACCTGGTCAGTGCTTACCGCTCAAGCAAACATTTACAGAAAGACACACTACTGTGAGACGTAAACCAGCACAATATTAAGGGAAAAAGTGTACAATTATGACTTGACAGACAAATATAACGTGAGTCATCCCGTAGAGTCACAGGAAAGAATTTCACACTCTCAGCAAGGTGTCACAGACAGGTAATGTGTCAAGGAAGCAATTTACAGAAGAATTGAGGCGAACGTGGTTGACTCATCACACTTTTATTTTTGAGGGTTCTGCAGACTTTATACTAATAAACGTGAAAAAGTTAGAAATATGTCCAAATTGCCTCATCACAGCTAAAGTAATGTTAACTTAAAGTCTGACTTGTCGGGCACTGAGTACTGTATCGTGTAAACACTGTGCATATTTGCAAGAACATTACTGCCTCATTTTTACTTTGCATGTGGTCATGGTCTTTAAAAATGTACAAACCCCAATTTCAATGAAGTTGAGTCCTTGTGTAAAAGGTAATGAAAAACAGAATACAATAATTTGCTGATTCTTTCTGACTTATGTTCAATTGACGACATTACAGAGACAAAATATGTAATGGTCAAACTGAGAAACTTCATTCTTCATCTATTTTGAATTTGATGCCTGCAGCATTTCCCAAAAAGCAGGGGCAGGGGCAACAAAAGTTGTGGAAAGTTGAATGCTCAAAAAACAGCTGTTTAGAGCATTTCACAGGAGGACAGGTTAGTTGTAAACAGGTGAGCATCCCTGAAGTGCTCAGTTGCTCACAAGCAAGGATGAGGTGAGATTCACCTCTTTGTCAACTGCTCAAGCAAATAGTCCAACATTTTAAGAACGTTTCTCAACACACAATTGCAAGGAGTTTAGGGATTTCATCTTCTACAGTCCGTAAAATCCTCAAAAGGTTCAGAGAATCTGGAGACATCTCTGCATGTACGCGGCAACATTGAAAGCCTATGACCTTCAATCCCTCAGGCAGCACTAAAAAAACTGACATCATTCTGCGAAGGATGTTGCAATGTGGGCTCAGGGACACTTCAAGAAAACCATTGTCAGATAACACAGTTCGTCAGTACATCTACAAGTGAAACTTAAAGCCATGCAAAGAAAAAAGCCAAATAAAAACATCATGGACTGACACAAAAAGAGCTTATTCAGTGTTGATAAAAGGAAAGATGATATAAAACAGTGGCAAACATGCACCTGTTCCTGCTTTTTTGGGACGTGTTGCAAGAATTAAATTGAAATGAGAGAATATTTGCAAAAAACAAGTTTTACCAATTATTTAAGCATGAAATATCTTGTCTTTGCAGTGTATTCAATTGAATATTGGCCAAAAAGGATTTTCAAATCATTGTTTTTTGTTTTTATTTACATGTCACACAACATCCCAACTTGATTGGAATTGGAGTTTGTAGTAATAATGACTTCCACTATGGGGATCACTTTCACTGTCTGAGGAATCAAAACTACTTGGTGAACTCTGACATCTCAAAGGAAGCCTGGATTTGTACCATTTTTGTGTTGGGTGTCTGGTGAATGGATTTGAACAATGTAAGCTGACAATATGGCTGATGACCTGCTACTAAAACCCGTGGTCAGGGTAACTGTGGCCCCTGTGAGGAAATAATACTGTCTTGGGCATCACAGAAATAGATATGCCAATGATCGTATTTTCACACATATGCCAAACAGGATTAAATGCTAAAGACATGACATTTATGGTGAGAGTTATTGCCCAGAATGTCAAAGACCAACTTCACTGTGGCAACAAAATGTCAAGGAAAACACTTTCTATTTTTCCCAGCCTGTAGTAGATTCGATAATGAACTCATTAGACTTTAGACGTCAATGCTGAAAGGTCGGGGTCACTATGTCCCATTATCCATCATGTGACAATCATGTCCAATCCAGTCCAATCCATTTCAAACCACTTTAGTTATACAGCGCATTTTCAAGACTGTTTTGTCTACTGTAGTGCTGCCTAATGACTGAGAAGCAGAAATGGACAAGAACATTATAAAAACACAAATAGCTCAGTAATATGTAGCAGAAATTTCATTGCAACTGTTTTTTATTATTTCAGAGATAATTATGTCACTGATGAACAAAGTCTGGTCGCTCTGCCCCCATGTGCCTGGTCAACACTGCAGTGTTTCAGGTCTCTGAATGATTCAAAGTCTGTTTTTGTTATTACCTCCACCAAGAAGGCTCTGTTTTTACATGGGTTTGTTAGTTCCTTTGTTTGTTTGTGAGCAGTATAACTCAGAAACTAATGAACACATTTTGATTACACTTTCAGGGAATGTTGGTCATGGCACAAGAGAGAAGTGATTGCATTTTGGTGATGATTCAAATCCGAATATGGAGCCAGGAATTTTTTAAGGATTTGTTTACAGGGGGATAGGGCAGTTGTCCACATTTTTGAAAAAACATTCGCTTGACACCTGTACACTTCTAAACCAGGCGACATTTATTCGATCCTCTGTTGAAAAAAATTGGTGAGCCCATGCAAATTGTTGCTTCAATTTCCTTTCCTTAACTGACAGGAGTGGCACCCTGTGTTGTTTTCTTTTGCTTGTGACCGTCTGCTGCAAGATACAAAGGTTTGTACATTTAGAAATGGTCCTCTGCATACTATGGATGTAATCAGTGGTTGTTTGAATCATTTTTGCCTTTCAGTTATTTTGAACCCCAATTTTTTTCTGACTTTTGGCATGAAAAAGGCAGGCTAACACACAATTGATCTTTTCTCTTTGCCGGACCATTCTCTATAAGCCCTTAAGATGTATGTGCATATAACAGATCAGCCTCATTAAAATTCTCAGATCAGCCCATCTGGTACCAACAACCATGCCATGTTCAAAGTCACTTAAGTCATTTTTCTTTTCTATTCTGATCCTCGGTTTGAACTTCAGCAGGTCTACTTGACCATGTCTACATGCTAAATGCATTAAGTTGATGCAGATGAGTGGGTATACCCAATAAAATGGCCAGTGAGTATAGATTCAATTAGTTTTATTCATAATTACTGGTGTTTTCTCACACATTATCTCTCAGAAATGAAATACAAAATGTGGCAAGGAGGAGTCTGTTCTCGTCTGCCTTTGACAAAAATAAAGCCCTCAAAGTGAATGAAAATGTAAAGATTTTTCATTTTATAATAACCATAACAGTCAGTGTTAATGATCCGTGACAACTCTCCTGTTACAAAAAAAATTGAAGAAAATACTGGAGTTTAAAAACAGGAGTTGCCAACAGACATTCGTCAACCATTAAATCTTTTGATTATAATTCAAATCAGCCTCACTGCATCTCAAATAGATCTTTTTGCAGCTTCTATCCTTTTACTATCACAGCAAAGGCATAAAAATGTGTAGGCAGCAAAGCTCAACATAAATTTAGATGCTTTTAAGATGTTTCTGAACAGCCTTGTTCCCCTGCAGCTTCTCAGCTCAGAGATCATTTTGGCTCTGCCTGTCACATGGAAAAGATTGTAGAAACTGCAGAAACGTCTCAAAAATGTCCCAAAACACTCATTTAAAGGTGTGTCCTGTCTACACTTGTATTCATTCTTTCTGTGTTCATTAAGTCTACATTTAAAGCTTTGTGTAATTATTTTATTAACAAAAATACAAGATGCTCACAAGCCTACACTCTGCACGCACCCTCCAGCCCATAGGATCACATCTCCCACATCACCATTGCAACACAGGGCATCAGGAAATGTCTTTGTCCTTCTGCTCACATCCTCGAATCAGATTATCATCGGCCGCAGCACAGCGCGCTGACTCCCTCTGTCAACCCTCAGCGGTAACAGCAGGACTCCCATTCTCTGTCCGTCTTCCTGTTTGGCACTGCAGAGAAATAAAAGCTACGAGACCAATTTCCTCCCGTCTGCTAGCTGTCTGATCTCATCGCCATGGCAACTGTGATACAATCTAGCAAGTGTGTGTTTTCAATCCGAGTCTGCACGAGGTTTGGCATCCGCACAAATACCAGGGCTATTCTGAGGAAAGCGGTTTTGTTTTCTCTTGAAGGTTTGTCTGAGGGCCTGTCGGATCACACACAAAGAGATGCAAAAGACACAAGATTGTTTTGTGCTGTAGAAATATCCAGCAGGAGGAATAAACGCGCCAAACATAAATGAAAGATAATACTTAGACTGCTAAACCGGTCTCATTGTACAAGAATCCTGCATACATGATACATGAATTAAACTCAGTTAACCCAGTTTTTATGTCTGAAAAAAAACATTTAAACATCAAACAGGAAGATTAAAAAGACTAAAAATGGACTAAAAATAGTCCAAAGACCACCATCATTCCCTCTTCTCGTACGTCCTCTCCCATGTTGCGTGTTGTGTTTTCCGGTTGTTGCCATAGACAACGTTTATGGTTGTTGCTATGCTTCTTCTTCCTCTTCGTTTTTGTTAGATCACGTTTGATCATGCAAGATTTCTGTCTTTGAGGACTAGATTCTAGATTAGTGGTCGGACAGAATCATTGTGTGTGTGTGTGTGTGCTGTGTTGAGATTATCGGAGCACACCACACACAATACAATCAAAACTGTTCAATGCCTGATTTTTTATCTTCATGTGTGGGGTCTCTAACAGATAAAAAAATCTCTTCAGATGTAGAAAATCCTTATGTGTCACCCCGCTTTAGGGAGTTACACACTGAGTGGGGTGGAATGTCCTCTGATGACATTATTGGAAATTTTTGCACATATTTACCTCCACCAAGGAGGTCAGGCTTTTGCCACTGCTCGCCCATTTGTTTGTCTGTCTCTCTGTCCTTTCTGTGAGCAAGATAACTTAAGAAGTACTCAAGAGATCATGGTGGCACAAGGGAGATGTTATTAAATTTTGGTGGCAAGCCCAGTTTGGATGCAGCTCTAGGAAATTTGTTAACATTGCACTATGGGGCAGTTTTCCACGTTTTCCATAATAACTCAGCAAAGAATGTCAGAAATGCCGTGGTGGAGGTTTGTGGCTTCAGAGCACTTCTAGTTTTGTATAGGAACCATCGAAAAGTGCATTAATATGAGTCCAACATTTTTCCTTTGGAGGGGGACTTCCTGTGCTGTATGCCTCAGTCTTTCACTCTGATAATTGATTAAAAATACATAAAATTATATTTTAATGACTGTTTTTCTTTTCTGTGCCTGTATGTAACTTCCAGGTGAAAAGTACGAGCTCCACGCTGGCACAGAGTCCACCCCCAGTGTGGTCGTCCACGTGTGCGAGAGCGAGACAGAGGAGGACGAGGCGGCGCGGCCAAAGCAGCAGATCGTCCAGACCAGACGCCCCGATGGACCCCCGAAGGTCTTCAACTAGAGGGGCCTTTTTTTTTTCCCGAGACGCCGGCGCGGCCCTCCCGACCGCCCCTTGAGAAAAAAAAACCTGTGACACACCTGCCCTCTCTCTCTCGTCTCTGCACTCACAGAGAGCGTCGACGCCCCTCATTTCAGTTCAACTACAAGCAAAAACAAAAAAATACCAACAAACATTGCTCGATGACGGTGTTTGTGGGGAGCATGGGCGATGGAATGAGGTGGCTTGAAGGGGATGGATGAGAATCACACATCACATTCTGCGGACAGCGTGGGGGGAGCGGGCGGCCATGTTTGCCTCCCACCCCACCAACCTCTCTTTTATGGAAGAGGGGTCTGGAAAAAAACCTGTCCCAACGCAGGCACCCGTCACTTTTCACACACACTCAGCTCTCATCGCTAGTCAGTAGATCGCTAGTTAGTTAGCTTGTTAGCTTGTACCTCTCCTTTCGTCTTGCTGTTTGTACATTATTTTCTAATCGAGATGTACGTCATACCTCTAAAGACATTTTCTTTTAATCTTTTACAGATCATTTTCGAACATTTACGTCTATTTTCAGTTATTTTTCCATTATTTTTCATATCTGCTGGTTTGCCGCTTCAGCTTGCATCAAGATTGAGTGTGTGATGTTTCCGCTCTTGTCTGCATGTATATACTGTATACGAGAAAATACTTACACAAACACAAATACTAACAAGATATATCAAGAAAAAAGGAACTTATTTAACATCACACACAGCACGAAGCGCCATATGTGACTAACAACAGTTGTGGTGGTTGTTTAACTTTTTATTTCTGCTTTTTTTTGTCTTTTCATTTGGAGAGGTGTTGTTTTTTCGCTGAACATCTTCTTCTTCGATGTGAATTCTTACTACGTATTTGATACCCAAATACTTTCTGCATGCTTACTTACTTCTGTAGATGAGGAGCTGAGGTGTTTTTTTTGTTGTTTGTGTCGTCGATGAGGAAGTGCATATCCCCGTGCAGAGTTGCAGCGACGTCTTAGAGGAAGAAGAGTTTTTCAAGACTGGCGGCTCAGTGTTCAACTAGACGGAAATCAGAGACAGTTCATCCCTTTTGTCCTTCAAAGGGGAATGAGAAGCTGATTTTTTTGTTGTATTTCACATCTTTAATGTCTTATGTTTGATGAAACCCACCTTCTATGTGTCAGGTTTTCTTTGAAACCTTGTACTATTTGTTTTTTGCACTGAGTATCTCTGAGTACTGCGCTGCTTCTTGCTGTAAATAGCCCTGGGGTAGGTAGATTTGTGAGGATAGTTTGTTAGATTTTGTAGTTTTAGCTTGAAGCAATCGCTAAAAAGGGAAATTAGATGAGATACCAACCAAAGCATTACTCACCTCAAACTATCAGAAGATAACAGGACTTTCCTCCTGATATACATTGATTTGAGTCATTTCATGTTTCAGTTTTGTTCACACAACGTCTTCTTTTTAGCCATTTTTAAACTCCAAACAGATCTCAATGAGCTCAATATATCAATATATTTAGTTTGGTTTATTCTCCTCAAGGCTTCATTTCATATCAGTGTTTCCTGGTAAAGCGCAAATTTCCCTAACAGGGCTGTCTGCGGTGAGTCTAAACTTTGGATGAACGCTATTTCTTTGCTTTTTGATGAAATTCGTGCTGAAAAGAGGAGTCTGTCTGCATGTGAGCACTTTATTGTTGGTTTAGATTCCTTAATAGAACAGAAAAAGTAGTAAGCACATGTCATGTCTTCTTATTTTGTGTAACTTTATTTTGTTTTCTTAAGCCGATCACCTTGTTAGCCTTTTTCACCAGCATATTGCAGTGCGAGAAACGCTCCACTTCCTTTTTGCTCGTGTGAACTTTGGAGAGTTTCAGGCCTTTTATTGGATCTGCTGTAAATGTATAGACAGTGAAGTAAAGCAGGATGATGCTACAGAACAAAGTTATTGCAAGAAACGTTCATTTTTCTGAGATTTGAAGGCGTTGTTTTAGTAGAGTGCAGATTAATGGCACTGCAGTAAAGCCGTTAAGGTCGTTTTAAAGGAGCTGCGACATAAAGAGGAAGATTTTTGTACTCTCTGTGGTCATGCTGTGTCAAACTTGGTGGTCACAGTTGAAATGAAAATGTAAATTTCTGTACATACGCCAAGTGTTTTTTTTGTTGCTGAGGCCAGTCCCAGTGTGCAGTTTGTTACGGCTTCTCTTGGCAATGTTGTGACTGATAAAAAGAACAAAAAAAAAAGGTTTAACAATAAGTCCTGAAGATGCTCGATCAAAAACCAATCGTCATTGTGTTTGTGTTCAACATGGACTCTGTTTGAATGTTTCTTTTCTTTCTGGGGAAAACTAAAAAGGTCAATAATGCCGTTTGTCACTGTTGTACTGTTTCTGTTCAAATATGAATATTGTGTCTTGTATTGTAGGAAAACAAAGTAGCAAAACAAGCAATAATTTACAGTTCTATGATACCGGTATGTGTATTTTCATGTTCTGTATACTTATTTCTCTGAGATGGACTCTGTCTCGAACAGTACCCGCTTCTATTTGTGTAGTATAATAGCAATTTGTTTCACATAGAGAAATACATAAAGACTTATTCTTAAACTGCATGTTCACTGGTCTTTATTTTAGGAGGTACACACTCGGGATGCAAATACAGGTTCATACAAAGATTTCTAAAATCTTCTTTGATCTTTAAAGCGTCACTGAGAATCTTCGGTTGATCCCACACTTGATCTGACGCCTGTCCCGCTGCAGTGGTGTCAGGCACTAAACCTCATTCTTCAGGCTCTGCTCAGGAGCATTATGCTAGAGCAGTATTGATACTAGGGTTGCAGAATCCATGAATTTTCAAAGTTGGAAACTTTCCATGGGCAATAAAAGGAATTTATGGGATTTTATGGGAATAAACAGGAATAAGCCTGGAATTTACTAAATTGGAGGTTGGCCCTCAGCAGGGATTTCAGATATAATTGGGAATTTTAGCATAATCTTGACTAAAACAATCAGAATTATTGCAAGTATACCTGAAAATATCTCTGCTGTTCCTCAATCACTTTCTCATAGCTCACAGCTTACTGCAGGGGTGTTGAGGCCACGCCCCCTACATACACCGTGCATTCCTCCATCACGTGCACAGATGTTTCTAAAACCCTGGACTATTGAAGCCACATTTTCGAGCTTGTGGACCACATGCAGTGAAGCTGAAGTTGATTGTTGAATAAAGTAATTAAAACTTCATTAGGTTCTACTGACAAATAAATGTGTTGAAATGTAAAGTTTTTAATTGTATTATTTAATATGAATGTCTGCCTATGACAAAATTTTCCAATTTGGAATATTTCCAAAATTTCCCGGCTTAACTTTGCATGGAAAGTTTTCAGAAATTTGCTGGGAATTTCCAGCCCCTTTGAAACCCAAATTAATACAACAGGATAGTAATAGATACATATATATGTCTGATAAGTTTCAAGCACCTTGGTTATTTGCCATGCTTGCAATGTGTGTATTTGCATTGAGTTCTGACAAAAATACATTAAAATGGCAGAACATTACGCCAAGACGAGAAACTTAGAAGCATAGACTGTTTAAAGTGGTGGTATTATCCGTTGGTTTCGGAATCACAGTTTTGAGCCTGATGAAGCTGGCTGCCATATTCCACATTTCATTTGATCTCTAAGGATGGAAAGTCTGACTTAAAAGTTTGATACATTAGACTAAGTAGAAATTGAAACTTGGTGGAACTTAAGTAATCTGGACATTGAGCTCTTGTGACTGGAACCCAGTCAAATGGTACAGATAAAAAAGAGATCTCTTTAATCTACTTCTGAACCAGGCTGCTACAGGTATATTTTTACTGTTACTTTAAGCATTTGATCACGGGCGCTATTAAACTTAGGGGCCTTTTGAGCGTGCCTCAAGTGTGCAATGAAGGAACTGCAGGTTTTGCAAACACCAGAGGGGGCTGTCAGCACATTTCCAAGCATACACAGATGCTCATGTTGTAAGAACCATGTTTAATTATTACTATATTGAAAAAACAGCTCATTTGCTCCTTAAATCATATGAAAGTGCATATGAGAAAACATGTTTGAGGCATTTTCACAGTTCATTCACTAAAAGGCAAATATTTTTACAAGTCTGCATAGTTCACCAATGCTGTACGTCCCAGAGGCTTGATTTTTGTATGTACTCATAAAAATCTGCCATAGCTTTGCCATCTACTCTTCACCCGAAGGCCACAGGATACACCGAGCAGCCTTCATCACATCTGTGACGTCTATGAATCCGCTTCATAATACACGGTGCAGTGGTTCAGTGGTTCAGTCAATTGAACTTTGCGCCTCATATTCCCCCCAAGGACCTCACAACAGTTAATGTTGTGTCAGGTCAGAGCCTTGCTTCAGATGTAAGGACACAGAAAGCAAGGTTGAGTTAATGATTCTTTCAGCAAGTGACAACAGACATAAAATTTACAACACGCACAGCTACATGACTGTTTGGCAACATAGCCATGACCTGTACAGTGAGTCGCCTGTTCTCACGTCTGCAGTTTCCTCATGTCAGACTTAAGGAAAAGACAAAGGACTGTCATGAATTTCAAGACAATAGACTTCATGTTTCCTTCCTTGTTCCTTTAAATATGCGCTTCATCATTGTGTGTGGAAAGGATGTTTTGTAACTATGAGCTTGCACAGATGAGACTGATAAAAGTAACCTGGCAAGTGGTTATGTTTGTCAAAACAGTTACATTTGTCTTCAGATCCCTCAAAGTGCACTTGAGATATTTTATTTACAAGCAAGAGAAAAACTTGTGACTCCATGACAATGCCCTTTGACTTTTGATTTCCTAAATTATTTGGCTTATCTTTGAGTCCAAATGGACATTTGTGCAAAGTCTGAAAAAATCTTCCAAATTCATTTGTTCAACATCTTGTGTACAAACAAGAAATAAACGCGAGGCCCCATGTCAGATGACGTTTTTGTAAGATTGAAAAAGATCCCTCAAAACGTTCTTGAGATACCACATTCAAAGGAAGAAAAAAATGTGATCTTGACCTTGTGAAAAATCATTATCAAGAAATTGAGTTCACCACCAAGGCATGACCAAAAGGGCAGAGATATACATGCTGTTTGTCCTTGCATTATGAGCAGTTTTGTTTATACCTGCCTGTATGTGACGCACGCTCCTGGAGAACACCTCTAGAGGGCACAAAAGAGCTCAGGCTGTATGTCAATACTGTACCAGTTGTGATAGAAGTAAACTGCAAATATGGAGGGAATTCTTAAAAGTAACTAAATAAGCACCAATAATCAATGTCATCATCAAAAATTTGTTTAGAGAAAACAGAATTTATTAGTCATCAGTTAGATGAACAGTAGTGTTTGTCTCACACATTGTTTCCATCAGCCGTGGGCAAATTGTGGGCCAGGAGCCACATGCAGCCCCTATGCTCCTTAAATGCAGCCCTCTGGTGATTTCAATTGTAAAAAAAGAATATGCATCAAGAAGACATGCCAAAATTAGCCCTGTAAATATTTTCAAGGAACTAGAGCAATAGTTGTCTCTAATTTTGTCTGTATACTCCTGCACTGTATGTGTAATGCATTTGTAAAATAAAAGATGGATAAGCAAGTAAGATATACTTTGATGTTCAGTAATACTCTGAAAAAAAGTAGCTGTAACTTGCTTAAGTTCTGTGTTTGTCTTGGTAGAATAAGTAGAACTTCTTACATTTGAGTTTAGATACATGTTGATACAACCTATTATTAAAGATCTGAATATGTTTTGTTCCCTTTAAGTACAAGAGTAATTCTACTTTTTTAGTTGCAATATCCAATAATTTGCAACCGTTAGGCAACCTGGCAATGAGAACTAAATGACTGTGGCTCTCTAGTAACCAAAGTTGCCCATCCCTGGTTTAGATGTTGATTATTGCTGACTTGTTTTATCAGATTGTCTATTAAAACTTCTGGTTGTAGTTGTTCAGGCTGATGTGTTGACACTATCAAATATAATCTGCCTCTAAACTGATCAGTCCAGTCATGTAGAAACTGCAGCTCATGTCTGCATTATGTTCATTCTGGACCATGTGCCCAGCCAGCGCACTAAACTGATGCACAGGATGTGTGGCAGCCATCATGAGTAAAGTTAACAGCAAGTGTATTTATTTTTTATTTGATTAGCATTCAGAATCCCCCTCCCACTGAAATACAAAGTAAATAAAATTTATATTACTTCAACCACATGATATGAAAAGGGACAAAGCTGTTCAAAACGGTTTAGGCTGAAGCTTGTGCTTTTTATGCTTACCCTTTTTACAAAAACATCTTCAGCAAGGCGGCTCAGTTACATCCTAAAGCATAAGAACAGGCAAACTTCCAAACATCTTAGAGAAGTACATAAATAAAGTTCCATAACCATAATCCAACCAAAGTTCTTCATCTTCTTCTTCATACCTGATTTGTATATTTTTGAAGCACTTCAGTTTTAAACATGTTTTTAAATGAGGAAAGTGAAATACACCTTTTTAATTCATTGTAAAAACTATTCCAGAAGTTAACACCTCTAACAGAAACACATCTCTCCTTTATATTTGTTCTTATCTTAGTTTTTTTTTTTTTTTTGTTAAACCTTTGACTGGCATTGTAACCGTACGGTTGACTTTTTGCCACCATACCACTGTAAAACTTTAAAAGCCCATCTTTCTCTGTTTTTCCTAATTCACCTCTCTGAATAGTGTTTGTGACACCATTATGTATCAACTGAGTGGTGCTGCTGTACATGAATATAACTTTTTGAAAACCAGAATAAATAGGAAGTCAATCATTGCTGCATAACTCCTCATAAATCTAACAGTAAGAGCATACATCAGAGTAAGAAAAAAGCTTTTCACATATTTCCAGATCCTCTAACAATCATAATTTAGTTGAATGAAATAAATTTGGCGATAAAAACATATCTGTGATTCCTCAGAAAACTGGGTGAACTGCTGCACATCTAAATTTTGCTCTCTGTGATGTTTTCATACGAAAAAACAAAAATTTTGTTGCAGAAACAAAATAAATCCACTCACACCTAGGATAACCCTTAACAGGTGAGCAACCAGCTGGTTGACCAACATATCTGCTTCCTAATTGGGTAATCTGAAAAATTAAACCTTGCAAATTTGTTGCAAATGTA
Organism: Cetoscarus ocellatus; assembly: GCA_037902135.1. Lineage (NCBI taxonomy): Eukaryota > Metazoa > Chordata > Actinopteri > Labriformes > Labridae > Cetoscarus > Cetoscarus ocellatus. The sequence continues at coordinate 2,882,019 of JBAMNC010000815.1, forward strand.
TTTCTTAGTCTGGAAGTCGAAGTGTTAAATCTGTTCCCCTCAAATCATTTAGATTCTCTCTTATTTCAAGCAGTTTCTGAGTACTGCTGCAAGTAAATGATATTGTACTTTATACATTATTTGTGCTATTTTAATTTAACTACATCATCAAATTTAAGGGTATTTGAATTAAGAAACAAAGTTTTAGTTCATTCTATGTGGATATTTGCAACCATGGCCCCTCAAATTTGACCTTTGACCTCAATAATTTAATTAGTTCATTCTTGATTTAGAGAGGACATTTAATCAAAAGTTGAAGATAATCCCCGTCACATAAATGTCACAGGCTGACAAACATGATGCCCTCCGGTCTGGCTAATGTCCTCACTGAGGCATAAACCAGCTAAAGAGCCTGGACCCTTACACAGGTGTTTTAATCACTCTGTTAATTAGACAGGAGAAGCTGAAACAGGTGTGGCTCTGATGAGACTTTATGATGTCATAGGTTTAACGACCAATTGAAATGGTAACGTATCAAAAGGTCCGCCTACTTAATTTCCCAGGGTCATGGAGCTGTCAGTCAAACAAACTTGACCACACCCACACAATCCTGAGACAAGATCTAATCAAGCACTCTTTACTAACTGTGTGGGTGTCATGGCCTTTAAGGGAGAATGTTTGTTCCTCCTGACTCATAAAAACTGTATATTCATGATAAAGACGCAAGTTAGCATTACCAGCTGTTATACTTACAGAAAACAAACAGCAGCTGTGAATATTTTACAGGTGGAGGGGACAGCTGTGAAGCCTCGTGTCCTCTTTCTATGACACACAAAGTCCTCTTCACGGTGCAGCCAGAGAGGAATTCCTGCTCACAATGACCCTCACTGTTCCACCTAAAGATGAGTGTGCACCTGAGAGGAACAGATCAGGTAAACTCGGCCTCTGAGAGCCGTAATTCAAACTGTTTTTAAGTTTCCTTCAGAGGCACTTTCCACTATTTCATGGCACAGTTGCTCAAGCAGGAGTTTTGAGTGATGTATGAGTCATGACATAAGGTGACAATGAGTTTTGACTTAAGTGGCTGCTTGAAGAAGACATATAGTGAGTCAATAGACACAGTTTAATGAGTTTGCTTTGGCTGAGTTTAAGCATTTCATCAGTTTTTACATTCTCTAAAACAATTAAGTGTTAAGTAAGAGTGAGAATAAACACTCTTATCTCTTATCCAGGACAAGAGTGAGTTAAAGCAGGCGGACACTAACAGAGTTTTATTGGTCTGTAAAGCACAAAGACGAGAGTCTTTAGTCTTACTTGAAATGAAACTGGTTAGTCATTAAGATACATTAGCCCTGTGTCTCATGAGCTGGCTGAGCTTGAGGTCCATAAGAAATTCAGGAAGATGAATGTTTTTTGTATGCCTAAGGTCCCCGAAGACAGTTATCCACTTTTTTTTTTTTTTGCAACTACTCATTACCTAAGGGACAGTTTCTTTGGAAAATGAAACCAACTGGGCTCTGAGAGAGTCTCTTAAATCTGTTTTAAATGGACTGCCAGTTAATGCCTTGGAGACACTTTTGTACCCAAATTTTAGAGCGACTCAGAAGCAAAATAGCAATCAGACACACTCAGACCTCAATTAATCTCCAGTGGAAATTCAGTTGTTACTATTACTTTTAAAGACATGTGAGAAAAGGTGAAAAGGATAAAAAGAAAGGTAGATAAAAGTTTAGAGTAAATAAGGTAATAAACATGCAAAAATGCAAGATCTTAACATTTTACAACCCCTTGACTGACTGTCCTTTTTCTTCAGAAAATTATCATCTGCTGGGCACAGTAGGGACACTACAGGCAAAATGTTCAGATTTACGAGTCCTCTTTGTTTATTGTGTAAAACCACAAAACTATATGATCTGAAACGATACAATACAATTTACATTACAATAGATAAAGTGTGAACAACTGGCAGTCCAGGGGCCACATGCAGCCCACCTACTCTCTTTCTCCTGCTTGACAGTCAAAAATACCACAAAATATCAAAAATGTACGAACATGAAGAAAACCTGTGAAAATCTGCCGAGACAACAAACAAAAATCGCAATATTTCCAAGAAAAGAAGAGCTAAAATTGGCAGTAGTTTCTGTCAAACTCTCTTTTCTTCATTTCTTAAAACAGAAATAAAAAAACATAACCAAATGCATTTCAAAAAGCAATAAACATTATTTAAAAAAAATTAAAATAATAATATTAAAATAATAGAATAATTTTAAAAATTACTTGCATCAAAAGGTTTCAAAAACTCTCTTGAATCCTGTGTTCAGCTCATTAGATGAAGTATTGCTGATTGCATGAGTTTGAACCTTAATGTTGACAACACTTCTCATGACTGTACATGTATGCATAGGTTTTTCTCTTTCTGTACCCTTCAAAATGCTAATGCATGTGCATTCACTGTTAGTTTTTGGTCTTGCTGCTTGCATGCAGAGATCTCTTTGATTATATTCGGCCAACTGTTAAACTTCTCTTGACTAGTGTAGGAATGTTCATGCATTAAAGTTTATCCTTTAGACTTTCAAATAGTAACGTTAACATTGACGAACATGTGAGGTTACCTCTGGTTTATTCCCCCTGCTGTTAGCATTAGCTCATAGCAATGAGCAAAATAAAGACTACACAGCATTAAAATACTCACATTTCCGTCATCAGGTTTGGCGACGGATTGGTTGAACTGACTGAAGTTGAAGAAGCAGTTGGACGTGAAGTGACTGGCACACACATACAGGTTTTAGCCGACTGTAGCTGCTCATTCCCTTCAAAAATAAAACTAATCCACTGCGCCCTTTGGTCCTCCGAGGCTGGTACCCTATATGTAAAGATATATGTGGCTGTTTACAGTCAACAATCGAGCAGTGATAGCTTCTGAGCTTAGGCATGCTGAACACCAATGTCTTGCTAAGAATGTAAACAATATGGCTGCACTTCACTGTTGAGTCTGTGGATATACTGTTACGTAACAGTATATCCACAGACTTGACAGCTCGCCAAATACCATGAGTTTACATTTATGCAGCCTGCTAAATACAGGTTTTGTTATCCACTATCACATTTTGTGGGCTGGGAGGAAGGCCAAATACCCAAAAATGTGTTCAAAAGCCTTAAAAAAGTGATTTATGCAACTTTTTCTTTAGGCAAAATAGTGACAGGAACATTAGAGGTACAGCCAGTGGTAATTAAAAATCATAAGACCTCCGTTCCAGCTCTCTATATAAAAGGCTCTTAAATGTGGAGCACACTGTCAATGAAAACAAAATTAAAACTAGCAATAGCTACAATCTTTTTATGTGAAACATCAGTTGCAGTAACAGTTTGTAACAGGCATAAGCTTCTATTGTAATTTGCATTGTCCCTATCAAGTAAAATTTATAAATAGATAAAATCATAACACCACACTTTATAGAAATATGTTACAATACAACACACAAAAGGTACAAAACACCACAAAGTGCAATACACAGTTTGATACACAAAATAAATAAACTGGAGAAAAATACTTGGGACTTCAGGAGCTGCATATGCTGAGCTGTTTTATTCATAAAAAATAAAGTGAACAGCAGTCCTCTAGTAAAACAACACAACCATTGTTCTGTATATTGCTCAAGTAGCACAAGATTCACGTAAAACACAATATAACAATGTAATGGTAGAAAAGATAAGAAGATTTCAACACTTTTGTCCAACCCATCTTCTTCTCATCTTCTTCTGCTTATCCGTGATCGGGTCGCAGGGGCAGCAGCCTAAGCAGGGAAGCCCAGACTTCCCTCTCCTCGGCCACTTTGTCCAGCTCTTCCTGGGGGATCCCGAGGTGTTCCAACCCACACAGCCTAAATAACCATGATTGAATATTCACTTGAGGGGGAATAAGACAACAAAGACAAACTCTTAAGAACTATTCAGAAATTAATGATATTTAGTGCAGTCAAAGGAATGTTTACATCATCTGAGCGAGAGAGAAAACAACATAATACTGGGGTGCCATTTTGAAAGATGTTTTCCCCTCTGAAACTCTACCCCAGCTCTCAGACTTATGTAATCATCCTCCAAACACTTCTGAACAAGGCGACACCAGCAGGGTGCTCGTCGGATGCAGCTCATTGGCTGAAGCAACACAATATGTGTCTGAAGTGTTGCTACACTTTCTCATAAGGTCCAATCCCACCTTATTTTGTAAGTCCGTGGGCACCACCTCGCCGCTGAAGGCAACACGAGGTGACTACTTGTTTGCTGTCCTTCTGCAGAGAGAGTGAGGCTGAGAGTGGGGCCGTTTTACTGCACAGTATTACCCGAGAAAACATTTTTCTATTCCGTGAACGACTTTCACACAAATGCTGCCAAGTCTTTGACAGGGGCTCATTGTCCTTTGAGAAAAGAGGGATAGAAAAGGCTGCTGCATGCAGTGTCTTTTCTGCACACACACCCTCCACCCTTTGAACAGTTATTATATTGATGCACATTTAATTTTTAACTAGACACATAAAACACATTATGGCAGGGATTGAGGTAACTTTGATTGGACAGAATTTGTTTACATAGGTCCACATATGGAGCATACCATTTTTTTAACCTCCTATTGAGTTAATTATTAGTATATTTTAATAAATGCACTATTTGAAGAAGATAAAGGAGCTTAGGTAACACAGCGAATAATACATATTATATGGCATTAGCAAAAGATTAGTAATTAACCGTTCATAAAATATTTGTCATTACTCATATGTAATTTACAAACACCCCTCTAAATGGGTTTGGATGTGTTTGTAAAGTTTTCTTAAATAAGTCATTAATTATCCTTATAACACTGAATGTTATTTTTATTTTGTTTATGAAAGCATTTTAAAAGCTTTAATGACATTAATACAAACGCCAAAAATGTGTAAAATGTAAATAAAAATAGAATACACTGAGTTAAACATCATTTTTTAACCTATTGTATATTCAAGTCAATACACTACGAACAGAGTTTTTTTATTGTTCGAACTGATAAACTTTATTGTGTGTTTTGGGGTTTTATTTTGTTTTTTCAAATGTTCACTCATTTTGAATTTGATGCCTGCAACACATTCCAAAATAGCTGGGACAGATGCTTGTTGACCATTGTGTTACATCACCTTTCCTTTTAACAACACAGTAAGTTTCAAGGAAAATGAGGATTTCTTTTATCTTTTATGAGCACTATTGTTTTGAGGGACATTGGAAGCTCTCCTGCTCTGTCTTCAAACAATCAAAGTGTTTGGGAACTGAGGACACTAAGTTGTTGAAGCTTTGTGGGTGGAATTCTTGCCCATTCTTGTTTAATTTGCAACCTCAGTTTTTAAAACAGTACAGGGTCTCTGTTGTTGTATTTTGCACTTCATAATGCGTCACACATTTTCAATAGAAGACTGGTATGAACTGCCTTTTTCAGGCATCACCTGGATTATAGCATGTGTTGCTTCAAAACCTCTATGCACCTTACAGCATTAAAGTTGCCTTCACATATCTGCAGGTTACCCATGTCATGGTCACAAACACACTCCCATACCGTCACAGATGCTGGCTTTCGAACTTTGTGCTGATAATAACCTGGATGGTCCTCTTCCTCTTTAGCCCGGACGACATGACTTCCAAAAGTCCATGATTTCCAAAAACAATTTGAAATTTGGACTCATCAGACCACAGTACACTTTTCCACTTTGTGCCAGTCCATCTCAGATGAGCTCAGGCCCAGAGAAGCCATGGGTGTGTCTGGGTGTTCATATATGACTTTTACTTTGCATTACAAAGTTTTAACTTGTTTTCCAAAGTGTTCCTGAGCCCATTTGGTAATATCCTTACAGATTGATCTTGGTTTTTCATGCATTGTCACCTGAGGGATCAAAGGTCACGCATTAGGTGTTAGTTTACGGTCTTGCTGCTACTCAACTTTACCAGTTTTTTGTTGCCGTTTCCCAACTTTTTTGGAATTGTTGCAAGCATCATATTCAAAATGAGTGAATAAAAAACAAAACAAAAAACAGCACTTTGTAAGTTTGAACATTAAATACGGTGCCTCTGTACTGTATTAAATTGAGAATAGGTCAAAATGATTTGCAAATCATGGTATTCTGTTTTTATTTATGTTTAACACAGCATCCCAACTTCATTGGAGTTGGAGTTTGTATTTTATCAATATATTTACAAAGAATTAAAACTGCAAGACTTCTGAGTAATCCATAATGTGTATGGATGACTAATTAACTATTTTCAAGTGCATTACTAATCCTAAGTAGTGCCATGGCTTTCTTGTGCACAATGTTAGTCTAAATCTATAATGTTTCTCGCTTGAATTTGAACTATGCTGTTGATCTTTGATAAAATGCTCACCCAAGTCCTTCCAAACATCCTGGTTGGATTTTAGAGGATATAGTCATGGAGAGCTCTGAGCAGTACAGACAACTGTGGAGAGGCGCCTCACTGTTTTGATCCTGGTCCACGCCTTAGGGCCAGGCGGAAGGACCTGAAAAACCAGCTGCCTAACATTATTACTCTCAGCGAGGAGCAACAAGTGAACAAGCCTCCTCCTCCTCCTCCTCCTCCTCCTCCTCCTCCTCACTCTCCACCTCCCCATCCCATAAACACAGTGATTCCCACAGAAACCACACACACTGACACACACAAAGTCAAGTGTCTCCTGTGTTTGTGTACAATCTGCTTGGACCTGTAGGACTGTCCCTCCAGAACAACTTTGGACTAAACATCCTCTTTGTCCGAGCAGCTCACACACTCCTCCACTCACCTGTGACTCCATACCGAGAGCTGCTGTGCCGTCGGCCCTCCACCTGTGGACTATGCCCCCCTCGGTCAGCTGAGGGAGGGGGCTTGGCACTGCTCAGGCTCCCATCAGGACAAGGCTTGAGCTGAAATCAGAGAGGAGACTGTTTGGTAAGTTACAAATAAATCATTGCTTTTCACTCATGTTTCCTCTTCTTCTACAAAACTTTATTTCATTTGAGTGAGTGCTCAGGCATTTTTAGTGTGTGTGGTGTGTATGACTAAGGGCAGGGGTTCTCCCAGACAACATGGCGGGACAGCAGGTGAGTCCCAGGTGAAAGGGAATATCTCGCATTCCTCAGAGCTCAGATTTGTTTCAAAGATTTGTTACTCTTGACGCAGAGGAAGGACACAGATTGACAACTGAGTTTTGGCAGATTTATTTTCACTTCTCACAGTTATCAGCTCCGTATATCTCTGCATGATAAGTGAGGGTGTGATGGAACGCCACTTTTATTATCTCATCAGTCACCACTGAGCTTTAGGAAATATGACTGCAGTTGATCTGGAGCTGGTGCCCTGATTCAGAGCTGTTTGTTTTCATTTATTGTAAGTGTGAGACAGTGTGTTTATTCGTTTATGATGATTGGTCCATAGACTTTGAGTTCACATTTCTCCTTAGATATTTCAGCAGGATAGAAAAGTAACTTCCCATCCTCGCTGATTAAAGCCTATCAAGAGTACAGTCATTCATGTTACCAGCTTTATCTGCATTCCAGCTGCCCTTTAAACAAACAAGAGTATAATCAGGTGAAGGTAAAGCCAAATTGAGAGAATGAATCCCTTTATGGCATCACTGCAATTCTTCATTCATTATGTGTGGGGTGTTCATTTATATTTACTATTTAAAAGAGAATATCTTGAACAGGAAATCAAATGCAACAATCATAAAAAATGCAAGTTGCAAACTGCAGTAAACAGTTTTGTTTTCTTCATATGCTTCAAGTTAAGTGCTGCCAAAAACCAACATGAAATGCCTTTATTAAGTATTAACCCTATTTTTTTCTTTGGTTGAAACAGGCCACATGAATGTCCCAAAACAAGACAGAGTGTGTGGGTTTACAACCACAACTGACTTTGAAATAAAACGAAAGATGCTGGAAGTTGAAATGAAAACAAAGGGATGAAATGACACAAAATAAATAAATCTGGGTTACCTACTTAAAATAATAAATTCAAAACAGTTATGATTTTTTTATTGCAAAGCAAAAACAGCTTTGCAAGTGCTCTATTATATCCCATTATATATGTTGTGTGAGAAATAATGTAAAAATTGTTGTCTTACAATGTTAAAAAAAAAATCCTTGAAAAAAAATCCTGGATCCACAAATGGATTCAGATCACCACCAAAATGTAGTAGCTTCTAGCTGGTGCCATGACCAACATTCCCAAAAAATCTCTTTGTGTTATCAAATCTTTTTTTTATTCCTAACACCAAAATCAAACCACTCCTTCTTTGTGCCATGATCAAATTTCCCTCAAAAACGTCATCAAAATCAGTTCTCTTTGAGTTATCTTGTTTACAAGCAAACAAACAAACAAACAAAACAACAACTGGCAAAAAAAAATAACAGCCATTTAACATTTACTTGTATCACCCTAATAATGTTCTAGGTACTGTTTCAAGATGTCATTAACTACTACTGGGCTGAAGAATATTAATACAGGAATCTGATCGATGAAACATTCTTTAAATTAAAATCCTGGTGGATCAATAATTGGACTGCATGTGCCAGTATGACATTCTTGTATTGATATTTTGTCCCTGCTCTAGTTTGCAATGCATGTTAGTTTGTCAAATAGTCAAGAAAAGTTAGACAAGATTTATTCTTGATGGATCTTTCTTTCTCTCTCTCTCTTGGGCAAGTGTAAAATCATATTGTAAAGTAAGAATGCTATCACCACCAGAAATGTTGATGTTTATTTTTATAATTTAACAAGTGCAACAGCAATCAACAGAAGGGAAATCTAAATCAAATAAATATTTGGTGTGATTAACCTCCATCATTTTCAGTTCTTATGTTTGTGTGCATTGTTGAGTCGCTTGGCCTTGTTTCCACGCTGGAGGTATGGCTTTTTGGCCACAGTTCTTTCATAAAAACCACTTCTGTAGAAGCTTCTCTAAACAGTAAATGGTTTTACTTGGGTCCCCCTGTTTTCTGTTAGCTTGCCGTTGAATGCACAGGTGGACATCTTCTGATTCTGAAGGAAAGTAAGCATTATGTGTATCACATCTGTTCCACTAAATTTCCTCGGCTGACCACAGAGGAAACATTGCCCTTGAGCAGAGCATCTTTTTTTGTAATCAACTTTTTATTTTGATTTTAACAGTTTAACAAAAGAAAAGCAAAAACAACACAAAAAAATTTACAGAGCTTCAGGGGCAAAAATGTCTGTGTACCAAAGTACATGTGCAAAAGTCCACAGTTGTTTCCCTTTGGGTATCGGTACATGAGTTAACATGCAAGCATTAAATGTCCGTAGCACCTCACCCATCAATAAACATGTCAAATTAAACGTGTTCAAAGAGCAAAAACAAAACAACCAAACGAACAAACACCCAGGCCCCTAGCTACATAAAAACCTTTAAAAACACCTTTTTATTCCAGCATTTTTGAAGGTCATTTATTACCATAGACCACATCTCAATGACAGTCTTTTACTCCATGGATACGGGCAATGGAAATGTCTAAGAAAGCTATGTCCAAATAAATAAGAAGACAAGCCCTGAACAGACAGACAGTGAGGGGGTTTTCAACGGGTTGCCACCAGCATTTTTGTTGCTGTGAGTCCAGCCAATAGAGCTCATCGTTTGCAACGACGTCCAGTCAGCGGGAGGTCATTTAATATCAGAGCTGCAGGAGAGCAAGGTAATACCAAACCAAATATTGTGGAGAGGTTAGAAGCAACCGACCTACAAAACGCTGCCACTGGGGGACATTCCCAAAACATATGTATAAACGAGCCAACTGCTTTTAAAGAGCAGAAAGAACACAGAGGATCAGTAACTATTTTCATTTTATGTAATTTTCTTGGTGTTAAATGTAGCCTGTGTATAAAATTGTAATGAATTTTTTGATGATCGGGGTTCCTTGAGGCAAGGCCTATGTTAAGCCAAACTTTGTCCCAGTCCAGAGTAGGAATCATATCTGCTCTCCAAGTAGTGTCCAGATGGAGGGGTCTGTAAGCATGCTGAGACAGAAAGCTATAAATTCTGGAAACAAGTCATCTGGTGCCCTTAGAGATAGATCTTGCTTTATGAAGAGGATGTGTTGCAAGGGGACTGTGCAACGGGATCTTGTTGGCAGTCATGGCAGATCTTAATTGTAGAAGAAGAAAAAGGTTTTGCGAGATTATACTTGTCACATAGATCCTGAAAAGAAAGTAAACCCTCCTCACAAAAAATATCACCAAGAGTAGCTATGCCCTTGCTCTCCCAGCTAGGAAAATAGATAGGTTTGCCAATAATCAATAACCTTTCGTTATTAAATAAATGGGTTTGTAAGTACCACGCAGAAAGGCAACAGCCAAGTTTTTCCGTCTTCCTCCACACTGATTGAGCAGAGCATCTTGAAACCCTAGTCTGCTTTGAAATCTATGTCTGGGAGAGACCTTGCTGATGTACTATAACTTCCTTGTCACTTGTTGCTGTGCTCAGTCTTGCCATGGTGTATGACATGTGACATGAAATTGTCTTTGAAAACCTCACCTTGGTTGCAGAGTTTGGCTTTTCTTCATCCAGTTTTAAGGCTCTCTCACAGCTGTCCCTATTTCAGATAATGATTTGTTTCAACCTACATATAAGACGACCTGTTTGGTTTAAATTATCATTTACACACCCGACAATCAAAATCCCTGAATTTGCTAGTTTTAGACAAAGGGTGGTCACATGACAAATTGAACTGATTTTGATTTTTCTTCAGGTTCCTCACTTAACAGTTTGTGAATTGATCAAATTAAAGTATAAGAATTCATCATTTTTACAGCATTCTTTCTTTACAACCTGGCTTAAAGTTTTGCCCAGCACTGTGCATATACATGTGTGTATGTTTTGTAAATTTGGGCTTTAATTTCTCATTAAGCAGGTGGTGGTGGTGGAGCAGGTTTATAGTCCAGCTCAGCCGATTCACCCAGACTATCCACCTCCTAGTCACAAAATTACTGAAATAGCACATTCATTTCACAATTATCAGATTTCTTCCTATTAAACTTCCCCCACAAACAAAAACACAAATTGAAATAAATTACCACAATGCATATACTTCGAAAAGACTATCATTCAGATCTCTGATGTCACTCTTTCATTTACGTCACAGGCCGGAGCGTCACAGACCTGTCTGTTATAAACCGCAGACTGACCGATAGGGGTCGATATCAATCAGAGTTAACCCCCTCTTTACCGTCACATCAGGATAACAAATTATAAATCTACACGCATGACCTCTGGGACTGCACATCTGTGCTCCCTGTGTGTCATATTAACCTGCTTCTGATTGTCAGCTTAAATATTGACTCCTGGACCTGATGAAGGTCAGACTCTGAATGTGTTTATGATCAGATTACCCACAGGGAGAGTTAGTTATCACACTGAATGTGAGGAAGAACACGTGCAGGGGGAAAAGGTCGAGTTAGCCGACAGCACTGTCTGGTTTGTCTCTGATATAAAAAAAGAGGAATCTAAATTGTTCCTGTTCCGTGTTGCAAGACCAATAAATGATTTGTTTACTGAGGAGGAAGAAAGGATATTGAATCTGCAGTGTGAGTGAGAAGCTCCAGATTGTGGAACAACAAGCAAACTGTTATTACAGCGAAGAGGAGATTGGTCGATGAGGAAGTAGATACTGACATAAAAAGAAAGTGCCCTGATTAGATGGAGTCTCCTGTGTCTGAAAACATTAAAAAGCATCTTTTACATCTTAATAAACTTACAAGGCGGAGACTTTTACTTCAAGAGCTTTAAAATCAAAATGTTCACATGTCTTTATTTCATCAATCTAGAATCAAGAACAACTTCCTTCTATTGTACATTATCAAGTGGTCTGTCCTCACTGGCACCTACATTTCCCTTTTCTGCTGTGGGAATAAAGATTACGGCTTATGGTGTTTCTGATATGTGGTCAAGAATGTCAGTCTGCTGTAACACTTTGTCTGGCACCAAAGTTATGACTACAAACTTTCTCTGAAGTTCGACATCTAATGGGGACATAATGAATTTCTTTTTGGAGAGGTTATGGTTGAGTAAATTAAAACCTGGCCTGTACTTGGATTCAGGAAAGCAGTAGTTCCCTGAGTGGGTGTTGAACAGAACTAGCTTAGCCTTAGATTTCACGCAGGAATACTAAATATTAATTTGATGGTGTGAAGGTTTTTTTGTTCAGTTTTGAAGTCCTCTTTTTTTATTTGTCTGACTTTGATACTGACGATGTTGAGAGCTGATATGTTAAAACTATCAAGAATTTTACTTTTATTTTTTCTCGTTAACGACAGACAACAAATATTTGTTTGTGTCTGTCTGATGCAGCCACACCTTTTGAAACACACACAAAAAAGGTTATTTCTACAAATGTTTCACGATAATATTTGAGATTGTGTAAAATTTGAAGCGTGTCCAAAACTTTTTTCCATGACTGTCTGTCACAGCTTGAATTGGCAGCATGAATTGGGCTTCGTGTCTTCTGAGCAGACGGCCTGGATTCAAGTCCTGTTGGTTGCCTGTTGGTCCTTTCCCCCTCTCATTTCATAGTTCCCTGCTTTATCCTGGTCTTGTCGAAAATAAAGAAGAAATAGGAATGTTATAAATTTTGTCACTAAAAGACGTTATGTGTCAACAATACTTGCCAGGGTTCAGACACAACCAAATACTGTAAGGTGTCTATACATATAAATGAGTTTCCTTTACTGCATTTATCTATATCAAACGTCAACAAATTCACAAATTCCTCCCAAAAAATCTGAGGGTGAAAAAAAACTCCTAAACAATAAACAAAATTACACAAAAATACAGCTTGTGTTGCATCTGGCAAGCTGATTAACTCTGCTGAGCCAAACTGGAGAGACCACGAGAAAATAGTTGGCTTGTTCAGATAAGGAAGTGTGAATCACTAGAGGACCTTAAGCTTACTTATTAATACTTTTCTATGCTTATGATGTTTAAACTGTCTTTGTTTGTTATTTCCAAGAAACTGCTGCAAACAATGAAATAGCAAAGCAAATAGCCTTCCCCAAAACAAGGATTTTTTCAGCACAGTGGCTGTAAATCAGAATAAATAAAAAGAAATGATTGATGATTGCTCAAGTCTTTGTTAAAGGGAGTCAACCATTACTGTTTTAGCCAGGCTGGGCTGAGTTTGCATGTTTAGCCTCCTGAATACAGCAGGCACAAAAGTTGTATTTCATTCTTCAGTTTTTACTCGTGTCTTGAAGTTCGGAGTATATTTTTCTAAATGTCAACATATTCCCTTATAGATTTTAAAGACTGTAGTGGCTCTGTCTTTGAAATCATCTGCAGATGAAGATGTTTTATAACACTAACACTTTCCAAACTAATTAGCATACTTTAAATGCAACAACACTCTTGGCAAGGTTTTAAAGCTGAGCATTAATGGTATGTGCTCCTTTGACTGAGCAAAGGTTTTTTGTGTTGCCGGAAGATGAGCTGAAATAACGAGCATGGTAGTTTACTCAGCAGCCTGGAGGGTCACTACATATTAATGTGAGGTGTGTAAATTAATATGATACCCTAGCTAAGGGTTCCTCTAATCTTGAGGTGACCACTTTCAAAATTAAAATAAAACAAAGTCCATATTTAATCTGATACATTTGGCTTCTTCTGTTGACACACCTCACTCTGAGAGCCAGTGAATCCACCCACTACTGATGAAACTCTGGCATGTGCCTGAGCTGACATGTGAACCTCTGTATCTGCTAATTAGAGACCAGTGGTTTTCAAACATGACTTTAATTACCATGAATGTATATTTTGTGGACACTTTTTTTATTTTGACCATAACTGTGTGCTTCTTAGGCCCTTAGATGTTAAATAGTGGAGTTTGTGATGACCTAGTTTTGCTGTGAAATGAAACTTCCCTCCTGGGACTTATCTCTTCTTTCTTCAGTTACAACCTCTCCCTCTCTAAACAAAAGCTGGTACACATGATAAAGACTCATGTTGCCCTGCCAAACACTAATTGTTGTAGTTACAACACAGAGTATACAAGCTGAAATGGGTGCTTCGAATTCAAGATCAGATACATTTGATCTTGAATTAAATCTTTGCTGTTATTTTTCAGTAGGAGCATAAAATATGGAGCATAAAATATATGTTTGAAAAAAAATAAGAACAGGTCTTCCTTTTTGTCTGTTAGGTCTACACTACCTTAAAAAAAAACAGCTGAAATGATCAGTCATTCATTTATCTCTTTTAATATCACAAATAATACATTACTTTGTAATCATTTGGGATTTAAATATTCTATCAATTTGATTCTGGGGGTCAATGCTTAATTAAAAAAAAAAAAAATAGATCCAGCATGTAAAGCTTCAAGCTGAAATTATTGTTCTCAGTTAGAAAATGACCAGGCTATTCAGTGTCCATTATGGAACAAAGTAGCTATGAGTATGGCTTGGTTTTGCTGAAAGCAAGAAGCTACTGCGAGCATCGAACTGGCCCACAATGAATGAGACAGACAAAGCAGACAAAATTTTTGCACAATTACTGACCAGTATTTCATTAAAGGACCTGCCTTTTTCAATCACTTTTAATGAGATGTTGCCCGTGTTTGAGATTCATCCCATAGATGTGTGAAACAGTCCATCAGTCCATCTGCTATGCAAGGCTATCGTGGAAATGAAACAGCTAAACCTTGAATTTCCAAAAGGATCAACAAAGAATCTATCTCTCTATCTATCTATCTACTTTTTTTTATAATACCAATTACTATAGTATTTTATATCTTTGGAAAGCCTTATCAGTCTCCCTTACAACAATGTACAACTTGTAAGGATTCTGCATTCATGGAATGAGCATCAAGGCTAAATGTGTTGGAAAAAAAAGCCTACATTTCCACAGTGAAACAAGGGTGATTTTGACACATTTTTGGTAGCATTACCTACACGTTTAGCCTTGATGCTCATTCCATGAATGCAGGATCCTTACAAGCTGTACCTTGTTGCAAAGGTGACTAATCAGGCATTCCAACGATGTAAAATACAATTGGTTCGATTGAAGGGAGGAAAACACTGAATGAAATAAATTTGCCAAACTTTTTTTGAGAAGTATTTATTTTATACTATAGGAAAGGAAAACAAGACAGTTACTCACAAAAACCTACAAAATTTTAAAATATCCCTGAATGTTAAAACTGGTCAAATTTCCCATCTTTATCAACACTGTCAACAATAATTGCCAAGGTCTGGACACAACCAAATAAATAACATAAAATGGTTTCCTGTTAATTTATTTTTTTATTTGTGGTCTGAAAATACTGTAAAAAAAAAAAAAAAAGTTAACAACAAATTCTGGCAAACATGTTGGTTACTGTTGGCCCTTAATATTAACATCAATTCATTTTATTCATAGAGACCTATCATGTACTTTTGAGATTTTATATTTAAAAAATGAAAAATAAAACTAAAGCTTTTGGGCAGGTATAATCTCATCAACACTGTGAACCTACCATTGTGTTTCCAAAGCAGTGGTGTTACCATGCAAATAATCAAATATCCACTTATCAGAAGCTGTCACTTCTTCAAACAGCAGCATGACATATGTGATTGTTAATCTCTGTACTAAATAGTATGTAAACACAGAGAGAGAGTGGGTTGTGTAATATTTGCTGTAGAGAAGGAGCTGGGTATAATATGCACAGTAAACATTGACCTATTGAGTGCTAACTTCAAGCCACCGCTAAACCTCTTACTAAATTCTGGTTCAAATGTTCAAGACAGAAATAAATTGTAGTTTATCTCTGAGGATGATAACATCATGGGTCATTAGTGTTATCAGTCACATGGACAGTACAGTGAAGTTTCACAAAACCTCCAAGATACACACCGCTGGGGAAATTTAAACTTAATGTTTAAATCAGGGATGTCCAAACTTTTTACATCGAGGGCTGCATAAAGAGGGATACATGGACGACTGAGCCACTTGCTGCACCTCACTTTTAGTGTATTTAAGTTAAAGTTTTAGGGTTTAGGGGTGGGTTATCACCTGTCAAGGAGCCCTTGTAACCCAGGGCTATCACTGGATTCACACCTAGTCAGGGCGAGAATGACCTTCTGAGCAGCAGAGATGGGAGACACTGACTGCTTATCTTCACTGTCAGACAAAAAACAAGAGTAAACTGCAAGAATGTTGGTGCTTGAAGATGAATATTGCAATATTCTTTGAAAAATGAGACCTTGTGACAAAGTAAATATGACAGAAAATGTGAATGATTGATGGTATTTGCTGGTGTAATCGAAATGTCTTTATTCATTTAACTGTTTTAGGGGCCAATTCAAAATGGGCAGCTGCCTGCATTTGGTCCCCGGGTCATAGTTGGACACCCCTGGTTTAAGTCAATGCACATAAGCCAAAGTATTCATCTTATGCTGTATTACAGTCTTAAACATGATATGCAGAAATCAGAAAGGGGCCTAGATCAGACTGAGGATTTCAAACAGTAGGCCATGTTCTGTATTTCACTAAATTCTGGAGTAACAGCTGTTTGCAGGGCCTCATAGAGAGACGGACAACCAATAATGCTCACACTCATACTCAAGGGCGATTTGGAGTCACCAATCAACCTAATGTGCATGTTTTTGGTCTGTGGGAGGCAGCCGGAGTGCCTGAAGAGAACCCACACATGCAGGAGGAGAACATGCAAACTCCACACAGGAAGGCCCTGACCAAACCAGCAACCTTCTTGCTGTGTGGCAAGCACACTACCTGCTGCTACCTGATGGGGAATGTGGATCCTGGAGTTTTTTCAAGGAATTTTAACATTGTGAGAGAGCGCAGTTTACCTAATTTTTGACAATAACTTGCTGGACAATGTTGGAAATGCCTTGGCGAAGGTTTGAGCTCTCTGGGCAACTCCTTATGTATTTTGCCTTCAGTCAGCAAACTGGAAAGTGTCATCAACACTGGTTTCATCTCTTAGCAGCTTTGAAGGTGACAGCAGTCTAATATCTGTCAGCACTTCTCAAAAATTAAATCTTCATCAGTCATATCCACATTCTGACGGTAACGCCACTTATGTAAAAATCCTGCGTACTTTCTTGTGGAGTGAACTGAGATCAATCAGGAGGAGAGACAGAGAAATATGCGTGTCCATGTGTGAGATCACACAGATTGTGCTTCCTTGTGTGTGCCAGGCATTTTTGCTTTTTATAGCTGATGCAAATTTTGTCCGCTTGAAGCACCTGTTCAGAGCTGCTGTGTTTTATTCCCAGCAGACACGCTGAAGCGTCACTCCAACTCCTGTCTGAACTATGGTGATGATTCAATGCAATGGCCTTTTCTTCCTCTTTGCCCTTCTATTATATTTTTTAAATTAAACCACAAGCAAAGGTGTGGTGAAAATGATTATACATTATGACTCTAGATGACAGATGGATTAGTCATTTTAGCCTTGAGCAACAAGACTTTACACCAGCTCAGAAGTTTCTGGATCAAATTCTATTCTGTCACATTCTTTCAGGGAAAACGTGTGATTTAATTAGAGATGATCATGACTGTGACATGTGAAGCCCTCTGAATAATGAACAAATATCTGAATCAGGCTTCTATGACTCACTGACCCTCTTCATCAGCCTGTTATTTTACTTGAAAGTGGATGATGAATTCACACAATAACACAGCACAGAAGTCAAAGCACTAAGAGGCCTACAAGTGACCTTTCTAAAACACCTATGCAATAAATCTTCATGTAGGTGCACAGCAGGTGTAACTATTCTGTAGGGAGTTTGCATGCAGTTTTATCTCAGAGTATGAAAAGAGTGATTCTTATAGACTCTGATACAGGGTCAGCCCTGTATTGTTGTTTCCTAAACAGTATTGGGGATCCTCCTCATTGATACATAACATCTGCACAACATGTGACAACAGCTGCACATAAGACCAGATCAAGGTTACAGTGTGTCAGCTCGGATAAAAATATAATGAAGCTGCCCTGATATGTACCCTCGATTGACATAGTATGTATGGTAAAATGTTTTTGTTGCATGATTGAATATGTTATAGTTCATATTTTGTAATTTTTTTGGAAAACAATAGAACTCTTTGTGTCAAGAACATGTTTTTTTTTCTTTATGAGTTGTTTAATTCACAATGGACAGCTGCGCTATTATTATTATAAAAATAAAACTTAAAGACATTAACAAATTCCAATTGAAGATATGAAGTAGGAGGTTAGTTTGGACATGGGGAATTAAAAGTTTCAATAAAATTGTAAAAAACATAATTTTATGAATAGGACAAAAAGTCTGTGGCATAACGACCTCTCCACTATAAAGCTCCACCAGCTGCTTTGAGCGTCTTGTTCCTCAGGCCACCCTGAATTGACTTACCGGTGTGATGTCCTACCATTGTTTCATCATCAATGTAAGCCCATTGGCTCACGGTAGCAAACCCATCACATACTGTAGACATTATAATGAGTGCAGAGTTGTTGACAATATGACACCATGCAGCACTGAACTAACCAATAGATTTTGACCCGTGGGCCTTGGAAAGGCAGGAGCTTTAACAAAGCATCTCTGACACAAGGGAAATACAGCACTATAAAGGTAGTCTGTTTTTTTTTAACATTAGAGACTGTGAACAAAACCCAGTAGTCATAAAAGTGTACCTGATTCAAAGAAGAAAAATGACCTCTTTCAATGACCCCGGGCCAAAATGGCAAATAGAATTGGTTTTTAATACACGGGAAAAGAAAAAAAAAAACAAGATTTTTCACATCACCCTAAAAACCTAGAATGAGATCATTTTTACAAATTTTGGTTTTTACCTTTGACAACTTTTAATGTTTTTGCAGCTGCAACAGCTGAACACAAAGTCAACTCTCTGTCCATCCCTAGGGGCCATTCTTGTAAAAGCAATATTTGAAAGACACTAAGAGGCATTTTCTCCAACTTTGCACACCATCACTTTTACCTCAAGGATACTTACATTTAATATTCTGGGTCATAGGTCAAAGGGACAAGGTCAAGGTGTCCATGTTCACCCCTGCTGGTAAACATGATATCCAAAACCTCCTTTTGGGGTTTTTCTTCAAACTAACATCTACACTGGATTCAGTGATGACTAAATTAGGTTTTGGACATCATAGGTTGAGATCATTGTCACTCATGTTAATTAATTTACTTGATGATATCTCATAATGCTTTGAGGGTTTTCCGTAAAACTTTGCAAAAAATAGCCACTTTACTTGGCCATAAAGTAAGGTCCCTGTGCCTTAATTTACTAACTCTTTGTACACACTGCAAGGGACATTTATCAGTCTTGGTTTAACAGTTCATTCTGACTTATGAACGAAGCAAGGTGATTTTGGAGGTTATGGGTGAGGGTCTTATTGGCCCAGGGTTCACCCTTTCTAATCCCTGCAGAATGCTCTGAGGGCCTTTTTGGACAAACTTTGTAAAACTATCTACACTGACTTAGCAATGGACTGATTTGATTTTGAAAGTCATAATTCAAGGTCATTGTGTGTTTAACCCTTGCTTGCTTTTGGTATATCTTACTAAAAACTTTAAGGGCTTTCAGTCAACTTTGCACAGATGTTTAAGGCGACTGAGGATGAAATATGACATTGTGGTTGTCAAAAGTCCAGTTCAAGAAGATTTTATATCCACCCTTTGCTTCTTACTGTGATATCCATAGAAAGCTTTGCACAAATGTCCACTCTGACTCAAGAATTCACTGATAAGATTGTCAACTTCAAATGTCAGAGCCTTTGGACCTCATATTCACGCTCTGCTTGATCTACAATGTACACTACAACAAACAGCACCCCAGCCCTCCCTCCTGACTCAGTGAACATTTTAAATATACATCATTTTTCTTTATTTAATGATGCTGCCTTGTAGTGGCAACAAGCGACCGCTAACAGGCATTTCTGCGAGACCCTCAGAACCTTTGCTATTCCAAGTTCAAACTTGTGCAGAGTTTTTTTGTTTACACTAGCAGGACCAAATCGGATATTGTAGGTAATTTGTTTCATCAGGTGATCATTGTTTTCAAATAAGCTTTATGTGTTTTTGCCATTGCACAGTAACCATGCACTACTTGACTTTGTCTCTCTATCTAACCCTTAATATACGTCTATCATGATAGCATCCATGGGTGTTATGTAATATTTCAGTGATTTTATCCCTTTGTGCATTTTTATGATGTGTGAAGCTCATAAGGGCTGCTGCAAACAAAACTGATGCACAGAGACAAAAAGGATTTTCTCATCCACTTAAGTTTGATTGCTCCAAAACAGGACTCATTGTGCTGCAGTGAGTGTGCCGACACTCCTTTTTAGTTCAGATCTGATTACAAATAGGTCTCAAATTCACATGTTTGCACAAAGCTTCAGAAGGCATGACAGTGATGTATGACCTTGCAGTGTGATCTTAGGGTCAGCTGATGAAGAGCAAACAGACTGTTTTGTCACGACTTCTCTGTTCAGGAGAGGATACTGGTTGAAGTGATTGGTCACGTGGAGGTTTTGTTCTTTAAATAGTGTTCAGAGTGTATTGTTGTCAAAAATAGATGTTTGCTGTAGCTGTAATTTGGCAAGAACATCCTGTGGTAGTAAAGTTGGCTTTTATTAGTGCTTTATACATAATGTTCTTTTGAGGATCCTCATTCCTGTGGTTTTTATTGATGCTGCTCCCTCTGCTGTGCCGACTCTAATCTGCCCTACATGATCAGTTTGATGTTAAAATAATTAAATATTTTTAAGTTCTTTCTTAGTAAGAGGTTTGAATAATTCAGTTTTAAAAAGGTTTCCCTTTTTCATGCAGTGCTGTCAACCTTTTTTATTTATCAAATTTTTCTAAGAGTAGTAGAGATGTCGGTAGCCTAGTGGTTACATACCTCAGATGCCGTTGTCTTCCCAGCAGCCCATCAAAGCTCAAACCAGCCTTCTTTCTCCATGTAATTCTCATTCATTCTCTCCCAGGTTTATTGCTCTATCCATGTCCTATCATAATAACGACATGAATACGAAGAGTTAAACCTAAAATAAGAAAATACACTAAGTTAAATTTCTTTTTCAAGACTTTAATCTACTGAGACCTGAGCTTTTGTTGGCAATGCATTTTTTAATTTCCCTAGCCGGAGTTAACAGGATCTGTTACATTTAAAACCAAGCATCACCTTCATTAGGCAAAAAAATGATGTCCTCATATTATCTAATAGATCATTTCTTTTGAATTCTTCCATAGAATAGTAGAGATAATGTTGTGAAACAAGACATACAATTTTATTCTTTATTGAAAGGAATTAATTTTCACAAGGAAAATAGTTTACTGTTAGTGCAGCTAGGTGGGTGGGTAGGTAAGACATTGTGTCAGTCTGTAAGTTTGTTCGAGCACCAGAACTTTCAGGAGATTTAAAAAGAAAAAAAATGAGAATTTTGAAAATGGCGGATATAAATTCACAGAAAAAATCTTAAAATCTGAAACCATTCTCACAGTAATTCACGAGGAGCATCCAGGCACGTCCCATATTTGCTTTGGTTGGCCTGTGTTTGATTACTGCTTGAGGCCCATATTGCTGAGTGTCTCCTGCTACTCTATTTCACCCTCTTTCACTAGCCTATCCCTGTCTCACTCTCCACTCTCTAATAATGGCTAGAAAAAGCACAATGTACTTTAATCGGTGTCATCTGCTTTTGTGACCACAGTGTAGAGGCATTAATATGTAAAATGGTCTATTTTTAATGGAGTTAACTACTGTAGTATAGTAAAGGTCTCTGGAAATCAAGTCTAATTCCTCTGCATCTCATTTTTTATGAGACTGTTGGATGTGTAAACAACTTTACAGCATAAAGTTACCTAAACATGATATTTGAGATTCTTTTTTTTGTCCGTGCAGGTTGTTTCTGAAGATGCAAGCCTCCACTATCCCGCCTGTGACCAACACAACCTCTTTTGCAAACACAACCGCCGTCACAAAGTCAAGAGAACAAATTCTCATCCAAAGTAAGTTTGTCTTTTGTGTAATTTTCTTATTAAAATGCATGTATTGAAATTATTTTTGTCATTTTGCACATTTTCACCAAAATTATCTGCACATATAAAGAGTTCAGTCTGACAATAGGGGCAGTGAGCCTTCATCCAAAAGCCTTATCTTTTCCGATAATAATATGAAAGTGTACCCTAAGCTTCCTTTGATAGGTGCAAAGCTACAGTGTACCCAGTTAGCCCACAGCACAGACTCCAGTGATCAGGTTGGTGCTTATGGCTGTGTAAATTATGAGTCCAACATTGTTTTCCAGACAAACTGTAGTCATAGCCAGCTGTTGGTAACCACCTTTTTGCAAGAAGTGATAAAGCATCTAAATCATTCCCTGGGGCATTTCCTGATGTCGCCCTGTGCATGCAACCCTGTGATGGACTGTGATCAGTCTGAGATAAATTCTGACCCTCATCCAGCTGCTAAAGAGAGGCTTCGCTCCACATGACCCTGGACAGGTGAAGTGGTATAGATAATGGATGGTCAAATGGATTTTCAATATAATTTTATGTTGAAAAAGGTTAAAAATCCCTTAAGGCCCATTTGTACATCAGTTTATCGTAGCAAATGTTGACCAGTGTTGAGTGATCATAAAAATTTCAGTGAAAAATTTGCTGTGTTCAATGCATGTCAACGAACCTAAAGTGGAGAAAAATGTGCTGGTCGAGTATGACTTTTCCTGGCAGCCCCATGACTAATTGTTGATGGTTTTTAAATGTTCACCACAGTTGATATGATGCATTGGTAGTGCACTCAGCTTAGAACTTTGGCCTAGAGGAGCCTGGCACTACCGAACATTGTACGAACATATTGCGACATCACTCAATGCACCCTATTGAAGTGGACATATATGCCGTTTCACCACATGCAGCTGCATGGCGCCTCCAGTCATACAACAGGAGTCCAGTTCTGAGGAGGAAGCAGCTGGAGCCGACATAGATGAACGCAGCTGTGACCCAGGATAACGAAGTAAAGTGGAGGTCAACAAGCATGTTGGAATAAACGTCTGAAGTACTTCTCAACTGATGTTAACTCAGTTCTTCGTGGCCTGATTTATTTTGACGCATCTTGATGTTTCCATGGCAGTGTGTGAGTTAGGCTCCAAGCTTGTGTTTACTACAGACCTTAGTATGAGCATCAAACCACAAACTGGAAACTGGAGGTGCTAAATTGCTGGTTTACAGGTAGAGACTGGGAAAAATATTGAACAAACGCAGAGTAACATCGACTGTTTGTTTACTAAAGGAGGATTTTAAGTCCAGTTTCCTGTGTCTGCCATGTTAAAATGCTTTTTAAAACGTAATATTAACCTTTTAACCTAAAAGAGCTTAACTGCACTGGCATACCCCTAACTATACATCACTGAAGTCCACAGCGTAATTGAAATAGGCATGTCAAACGAAGTTAAAAGTGCAGTCACAAAGAAACATGAACTATTCCAACCAAAAGCATGTTTCAAAAAAGACTGTAAAAATCAACATTCAACTTGACGTGTGTGAGACTTCCTGTGCCAATGCAGAGAGCCTCAAGTAGACACTCGTGGAACTGCAGTTCTCCCTTTTCCCTGGTTGTGTCATGTCTTAACGCTGAAGGTTCCTGCTTGTTTTAGGACTCATTACTGCACCACTAAATACAAACCCTTGTTAGAGTTGTTTGCTGTAGTCACTACCAGATCAGAGTGTCCCCTTTGAGAGATTAAAATGAAAAATGATTCCCTGATAAGCAAAGCCTCATAAATAAAAAGAATTGCGTCATCCACTCTAATCTGGATGGTTTGCACAGGAGTGGCACTCGTTTATCTAATAACCACTATTTGCCATCTTCTGTTTGCCTGTTGCTAAGCAACAACACACACGTTTCTGACTGAAGAATACACCAAAAAAGTTGAACAGCATGAAACAGAGAGAATCAACTGAATGTGAAATGCAAATTTTAGAGTAGACATCACTGAGAACCACCTTTCAGTGTGTTAATCCATCATTCCTTCTTGTCTCTCCCTCTCTGTCTGTGTCTGTCAGGTTCTGGGGCGATGATCGCTGTCATCGTCATTGGCATCATCATCATTCTCACCATCCTGCTGATCATACTCAAGACATACAACAGGTATGGCCACATTCCTGAATGAAACAATTCCTGCAAAGGGAATGTCACGAGCCGTGGAAACAAAGCAATTGTGCTATTCTTATCCACTCCAGGAAGGATGACACAACAGCTGCTGCTGCTTTTAACCCCTTTAGCAGACCCAGTGATTTATCCACACACAAAACGTTAATGCTATTCCACTGGTTCTCACGGTTCAAAACATTTTGGCTTGCCAAACATTTAAGATGAAAAAGTGCTGCCCATAAAGACTGCATATGAGAGACTGCGTTCTGCCCACACATAAGTTGGGCAAATCCTGTGTTAATGTTTCCCAAGGTGGGTCGCAGCCTCCTGGTGAGCCCAGTGAGTAATGCAAGTGTTCCAAGATGTCACTTGGAAAAAGTTAACATCAAAAATAGCAGAAAACTGAAGAAATTCCTGGATCAAAATCCGGATTCGGATCACCACCAAAATGTTATCACTTCTCCCTTGTGCCATGACTAATATTTCCTGAAAAATTCATCAATATCTGTTGAGAACATTTTAAGTGACCAGCAAAATGTGAAAACTGCCCTATCTTACACTGTTAATAAATACTTTAAAATTTTCTTGCATCTGCATCTGGATTTGGATCACCAATAAAATCTAATGACTACTTCTTTGTGACTAACATTTCCCAAAACTTTAATCAAAATCAGTCCATAGGTTTTTGAATAATCTTGCTAACAGGCAAACAGACACATGGATAAACAGAAAAGCACCATCAAAAACATGACCCCCTTGGCGGAGTTAAAACAGTGTTTTACATGATCATAAATGCTTGATCACATTCAAATACTTTTCTCACAAGTCCCAAAAATAGCAAAACAACGCCAGAAGATCAAACTCATTGGTTCTTACCTGTTGACCACCTAAAAGTGGTCTGCAGATCTACTTTCATAAATTGTGCCTAGAAATAACTATCAAATAACTATAATCTATAAGCTTTAAGGTGGTCGGAATAGGATTACATACCTAAAAGTTAAGCCAAGGGTCCAAAGTAAGGGTGAGGAACCATTTATTGGGGGGTATTGTCCCACTTCACTGTTTGTCTTTACTTCTCCAGTTTCACTTAACTTTGCCTTAAGTTTGGAAATGGTATCAGGGCTGACACCACATAATGCAGCCACTCTTTGTACCAGAGCACCAGCGTCCAGTTGCAGGGGATTTGGGCACATGTTTAGCTGTGTTGCTCATTCCAAAAACGTATGAACCTTACAAGTGACACCTTGTTGTAAAGGTAACTAATCAGACTTTCTGATGATATAAAATACAATACCAACTGATATTACTAAAGAGGAGAAATGATAGACCAAACTAACAATTCCAAACTTTTTTGAGGAGTAATTACATTTTGTTGACATTGTATATTATTTTAGTGCCTTGAACTTGAGTCAAGACCCTATCTACACCTCACTGCTTTTTGTTTTAAAGTTTAGTTCCTTGTTTTGCAATTGTGTCCTGATTTGCTATTGAGTGTTAAATGTATCTAGACTTGTGGATATTACCTCAGTTAGTTCTATCAAAGCAAAGGAGGTGGATCTAGCAGTTCTGAATCCATACTGAATGTCCATTAAAATGTTATTTTTCTCTATGAATTTATCCAGTTTATTGTTAAACATTTTTTCCAGAATTTTTGAGAACTGTGACAACAAAGAGACCGGTCAATAGTTTGTGAATGAATGTTTATCACCAGATTTAAAAAGTGGAGTGACCTTTGCAACTTTCATTCTATCTGGAAAAGCTCCTGTTTTGAATGACAAATTAAATGTGTAAGTAAGGGGTTCTAAAATGCAGTTTATTGTATTTTTTTTACTAAAACATGTCAATGCCATTTTCATCTATTGAGAATCTGTTCTTACATAATTTAACAATATGAATGATCTCTTTCTGTGTCCCTGCTCCCAAAAATACCAAATCCCTCAGACTGTCCATACCCATGTCTGCATCAGCAACAGGCTGTTCAGTATTATTTAATTTCTCCAGCCAACTTGGACCCCACATCCACAAAAAAATTATTAAATCTCTCAACTATCTTATTCATATCTTAGACCTCTTTGCCATTTATCAAAAAGTGGTCTGGGTGACTCATATTATTTTTAGATTTAGTTATTTAATACATTCCATATCCCTTTAATATTATTTTATTTCCCTCTATTATTCTACCATAATAAGTTTTTTTACTTTTCCTCATAATATTAATAAGTTTATTTTAATGTCAAACTAACATGCTTCTGGAGATCAATAGAGCACAAGCTGCACTCTATATTTTGTGACTGACATCTCATCTCCTTTCTCGCTAACATCTTGTTCATTTGTCACCAGGCGGACACATGTCTCAAGAGTCTTGGGAGCCAGTGGAGGCTCCAAACCCCGTCAGAAAATGTCCCAGTCCACTGTGCAGAGCAGCATGCCGCTGAGCCCTGTGGGAATCCACTCAGTGTCGGGCAGCATCCCTAATTCAGAGAATGGCTTCCGGCTGCCCCGAGTGGAGCTGAGCAGCCTGGAGGACAACCACATAGAGCAGTTCAGCACCAACAGCGGCTCCACTGCGGTTACCATACACGACACTCCGTCATTAGGAAACACATAACAGAGACTGAGGGTTTAGTCTCACTGCAGGCACTGACTGATGTGTTGTCTTCATACTGTGTGCTGACTGAATTCTGAGGAAACTCAAACATCAGTGTCGTCACCATCAATCTCCACCAACTAAGCCACTGCCATTGAATACAAAGGAAACAAGAAGTCCTTTTGTTTTACAAAAATATGAACAAACTGGTACCATAAACAGACACAGTGGTGTATATGAAGGATTTTACATGACAGAAAACAGACTTTTTCATGATGAATTTGCTTTTTGGCTACAGTGTTCACAGTTTAGATGCCATACCTCTGTTTATTTGCAATGATCCATCAGTACTAGAACAATGACAAAAAAGTGTAGGAGACTGTAAGAGCTTCTTGTTTCTTTTTAACTGCATACATTTCTAAAAGACCACAAAGATTTTTGAGTATATACTATACTTAAAGTGTAAACTTCAAAAACAGTATGAAGACATAGAAATATTCTTTATTAAATGTAGTTTTCCCTTAAATATGATATCTTTGTTTTGTCTTGTATTAAATGGCTGTATTTTTATCCTGTCCAATAAAAGCATAACAAAAAGTGAGACATTTTGTTGTCAGCCCATCACACAGATGTGAGTCCTTCTGAGTCTGACACTAGGGAATTTTGCACTTTATTTTCATTGATCTCTGTATTTGAGATATATTTGTGCTTCTTTAAATGAAATGCGATGAAAATAAATTTTAATGTTTTTATTTGTGACTGGTTTGTTTGTTCAAATAATTTTGTCATTTAATTTACCGTGTACGTGCTATAATCAATTTGAAAAAGATTTAACTTGAGGACGTCAAAGATTGAGAGCAAACGAAGAAAAGAATAAAAAGAAAAGAAGATAAAGATGTTGAACATTTTACGCAGATTAAGTCAGTGCATGGTATTTATTGTTGGATTCTTGCTCCCTCTGCTGGCGCTTTGTAGGAACACAGTCTGAAATCCGTATGATGCATTCAAGATGACAATAATAACTTAGTGTTGTACTTTTTCAATGGCATTGTGCTTGTAAATTTAATTGGATATTAAACTTAGATAATTTTAATACACAATTGGGGTTAATGGAACTTATATCTAAGAAATGTGTAATTTGTTGGCCGTTTGAACAAGTTCCCAAATACACATTCGGGCTGTCAAACAGTCTTGAATGCCACTTCTTACCAAGTGTTGACACTACGATGGTTACCATAGGTAAGCAGATGTCAGGTTTATTTATCCTTTAAACATTTGAGCATATGTCCGTGTTTGTTTCCTATCATTTTACAGTAAAATGTACAGTTGTTTTCTTCAGTTCATTCTCCTTATTAGCCTGTATATGACAGATTAAACCCAAACGTAGTTGCTTATTTCGTGCTAATGCTAAGGAAGTAAGCCAGCATAATAACACAACACAACCAATATTGTCTGTTCGGATGCCAAAAGTTTAGGCACTGTTGCAGTGTTATACACGGCGATAACATAATATTCTCATAGCCTTACTAGCAGCGTATTATATTCATTGTAACATTATGTGACAGAATGTGTGTATGGAAAGTGTAGTACAAGTGCTTATCTTTAAGCACCTGAGCAGTTTTTTGTGTACTTTTGGACTTTGTTAAGCAGCTTTGAAAATCAGCCTTTTTACTTTTGCTTAGATATAATTGAGTGAATTAGAGTACAGCATTATATATTTACGCTGCATGTGCTACAGAGGAAGAAAACGAATACCATGTGCAGGGGCGCTGCCAGAAATTTCGGACCCCATGAAAAGATATAATTAGGACCCTATTCAAAGTAGCTCTGCACAGTTTCACAAACCAAGCATGTATTAAGCTAATTAATTAACAATTGCCATAAAATATATATTTTTTTGTGGACCACTTTTAAATATCATATCCAAGATTTTCTGTGTAAAACACAAATAATCTTCAAACTGTGGAGAAAATACTTTTAGATGAAATTATAAACTATGTGGTGAAATGAACCATGTACTGTGTAGAACTTTATGCCATTTGAGCCATTGTAAGAATTAAAGATGTTTTTATTAATCATACCAGCAGTCCTCGTGAATCTCTGGTCTTTTAGCCCTGTTAAATATTCAAAACTTTTGCTGATTACATACACATTATTCTCTTACCTGTGTAATCTGAAGCCCTGAATATTTTAAACCAAAACCAATGTAATATCCTCTAATAATCTTTTTAAAAGTCCCTATTTTTTCAGATAAATGCTATTTTATGGGAGTTAATTGTTGCAAAAATGCAGGGCTAGAATTTATTTGCCATTACAAACAATGAAATCTCTGTATTTTTGTATACAAAGAGGAAGGAGATTATTAAAGGCAAAAAAGCTAACAAATTTAGATATTGAGAACACTGATGATTTCAGCTTGGCAATTTATTGACTTTAACTGATATTTCAATTACTGCCTTGAACATTTTTAAAACCAAGTTCTCGAGATTAAAAGGTTACTGTGCCACATGACATGTTTTTCTTTTTCCATTATTATGATTGGTATTGTTTTGAGATATTTGTGTTTTTACAAATATATTTCTATTTAATGCCTGTTCAAAGTGATAGTGTCAAAAGCATATATGTCTAATGAAAGCATGTGCTGTGTGTTTAGAATAAGTGTTTAAGTATTTTTCATAACTATTCTTAATGTCTATTATAATAATTGTGATTATAATTTTGCCATAATCGAGCAGCCCTACAGCCCTGATAATATCATGTTTTTTAGGGGTCCCACTCAGTCGCGAGCCCTCAGAACCTTCCCAATTTTTCACTCCACTATGGCCCCCCTGGCTGTATGGTCCAAGCTTTCAGTCAGCCGTATGAATGTGACTTGCACTTAATAGTGTACTGTTAATAAAACAGCAGAAGTTTGACTTTGACTAACATATGCCATTCAAAAGTGCAATTACAACAAACTTAAATACACTTAGGGGAAGGAGCATGACATACTGGACTCAAGTAATTGTTCAGTAATTTTTATGAGCGCTCAGCTGCTCATAGGCACAAGGGTTAGGGGGGAGGGCAAGGGAAAACAGTTGTAGCCACTGCTTTAAGACACAACATACATAAAACAATACAAGTGTCGTTGCACATTATGATAGAGTTGTGACTAAAATAAAACAGCATGGAAGATCCATATCCTCTCGTTGCATATTATTCATGAGGGAAACATCAGTTTTACTTCTCTGTCAGAACAATAATTTTATTTTGCTAAAACAAATTTAAATCATAGATAATGTACTGAGGACATGTTTGTGCTCTGGTTATAATGGAATCAGTGTGTTTCAGGTGAGGTGCTGAGTCTGGTGCTGGTGTCAGCGCTGTGGGGCTGCACTAACCCGTTCCTGAAGAGGGGCACAGTGGGGATAGAAAAAGTTTCAAAGACCAACAGAATCTCTCAACTCTTAGCTGAGGTCAAGTTTCTTTGCCTCAACCTTAAAGTAAGTCATTTTTCGGAGTATTGTGGTTTAAGGCTATTTCCTTGACTTACCTTTGATTTAACTGCACTCCTTCTATGTTCTGCTGGACAGTACCTGATCCCCTTCCTCCTGAACCAGAGCGGCTCTTTGGTCTACTATTATACGCTGTCAACAACAGGTGAGACACACTTAAGAGGTGGAGTTGTAATACAAGTCAGTAGACCTTCTCAAAGTTGTTATTTGAACTCACCATCACATAAAGGACCACAGGCGTGGCGAGTAACATTAATCATTTAATTAAGGGTGCCAGCACGCACGGTCTGTGTGGATGACCCAAATGTGATGCAGCTATCTTGAATGCACAATCACTGGTGTGAAAATCTAAACCTGACTTTCCACACTGAAGTCATACTCATTTACTTGAGTATTTGAAAAACACAATGATAAATTTTTTAAGTAGTCACTATTGCAAAGGTTCAAGTGTACTTTTAGAACATTTTTTACTTTATGCAAATAGTCAAGGGGGTAAAAGCTGCCTAAATTTCATCCAACTTTCACCACTGTGAGAGACAGCCAATAACTGCCACCTTACACATCCTTATTTATTTCTCATAGTGCTTAAGCTCAGGTTTGTGGTAATGATAACAATCACTCTGATGTTTACAAGAGCCCCAGAGTGTCAGTGAGCCAACATACTCCATACCAATACCTGAAACTTAAGTACAATTTGTAACTTTTCCAATTTGAAATGATAATCGCAAGTCAAATTTTACCATAATTTTCTATAGGGAGAATTTCACCTTTCCCTTTTTCACAGAGCTCCTCAGTCACCTACTGTTAGCACTATGTAATTTGGCAATGGGTCTTATGTGAGAAGTGCCAATGGCTGCATGACACAAGTACACACATCAGCTAAAAAGAAGCCAGTTAGCCTGTCTTATTCCTCTTTGACCAAATGCTGAGGTTAAGAGACAGAGTTGACATCAGTTGCCAGCTACTATTTCTACGTAATAAAACTTGCAATATAAAGATAGCCTTGCAGTGCAGCTGAATCTGCCTGATTCAAAGTCTGTAGTCTGTCTTGCCAAGCGCAAATCTACAGTGATCATGCATGGCCTGTAAAAGCACGACCCAATCAGCGTCCTTTAAGGAAGGAAGAGGTGGGAGCTACAAGTGATACGACAGCAGGAAGTGACTACTCAGTCAGAGATAAGCATAGATGCTAACAGCTTCAGTGGCAGGTTTATAAGAGAAGGACCACATTTCTT
This sequence comes from Cetoscarus ocellatus, assembly GCA_037902135.1. NCBI lineage: Eukaryota > Metazoa > Chordata > Actinopteri > Labriformes > Labridae > Cetoscarus > Cetoscarus ocellatus. The sequence continues at coordinate 2,913,477 of JBAMNC010000815.1, forward strand.
TAATAAGTGAAAATCAAATAACAACACTGAAAGCATTTCTTGATTAAAAGGATATTCTTGCTCCACTTCCAACATGTTTTGGCAAGAGTTTGTTTTACTAAGTGGCTCACAATTTGTACTTTACACTGAAGCAGAGCTGCCTGCCTACTGCAACATCTGACTGGCATATAATAAATGTAATTGACGGAACAGTTGTCCAGTCACGTGCTGGATATGGTTTTGAAAGGTTCTGCCTTTTCCACAAGACTTTCTGTGGGTTTTTGCCCAAATGGAAAAGTGAAATATATTCTGTATAGTATATTGAACAGTTTATCTGGTGGTTAATAAACACAAAACCTGGTACAAAAAGATTTCTTTTTATAAGTTGTAAGATAAAAAAAATGTCATACCAGAAGAATTCTTTGGTCAAATTAACTAAAAAATAACATTAATGTACAATCAATCTATCTCTGATTATTGTTTAATTTATTTAAATTCATTGTTCTTTTCTGAGAACAGCACATCTCTTAGATCAGACATGTCTAAGTCAAGGTCAAATCTGGCCTGGGACATAATTAAATACAGTCGTCCAGGTAATTTTGTATATGTTTATTATCAATGGCCCTTTGTAAAACACCAATTCAGAACACATACTACAAATCCCACAATGCATTGCAACAGCTGCTATGAAGGCCAAGAACTGTGCATCAGCCCCTTGTCCCACTGCATTAATATCACAGTGATCAGAGGATGAATGCATTGGTCAGTGCTTTTACTGTGACTTTAAAGCTTGTCCAGAAATGAAAATGCTTTTCATTTTAAAGAAAGACAGTTTTAGCCTGTTGACTAAATGTTGGTCCTGCTTGGGCTGCATCTTACACAACATCTGTGTTTAGCATTGTACCACTTTTCATCAGATCTCCTCCTCGTCTCCTCTGCAGACCTGTCGCTTGCTGTTCCTGTGGCAAACTCACTCACCTTCCTTAGCACTCTGCTTACTGGCAAGTTACTGGGAGAAGAGTTTGGAGGAAAACGTAAGTGTCTCACTCACTCGCTCTCTTGTTTTTTATGGCATAGCAGTCACACAGCATGAAATATCGATAAGAACAAATTTGGGAATACTTAGATGGAACAAGCTTTAGGATCAAACATTAGTCTACTGGAACAAGAAAACAGATTCAGCAATGCAACACAAGCCAGAAACATTTCAACATTATTTTGATGGCATGCCAAGATATTACAAAGAAGTGCATCCCCTGCTGTGCTTTTCTCTGTTTTTAGAAAAACACTTTACTATTTGTTTTCTATGTTGTAAAATGTTCTTTTATAGACTTTCATATCCTCCCTCATGTCTCACTCTCTGCAGGGGCTGTAGCAGGAATGTTCCTTACCATGGTCGGCATCACTCTGTGTGTAGTCAGCTCCATCGATGACACTCAGGGGCAGAACACACCCCAGGATGTAAGCTAACAGATCGGTATTAAAGCAAACTCTGCAGCATCTTTTAAGTGATTCCTAAGCAGGTGAGGAACCAACGCCAAAAGCAGAGCTGGCACTGGACTAGAGAGCATGATTTAGATTCAGACAGCAACTCCTCGGAGCTCTGGTTCTGGTGGGAGAATCGTGCCTAAATGAACTGTGTGAGCTCTGAAAGACTTGTCCAGAATCCCTTACAGCACGGTGAAGAAGGAGAAGTTGGGTTCACGCAGGGTTCACCTCAAGGCCAGACAAGATTTATGGCACTTGCACAGAAGACACTGGGTTGTTAAATTTTACTTCTAAGCACTGTGTTGGCTCGCCATGTGACTGGAATCTGCATTTATGGTACAGGGACCACAAACAAATGGTCTGACCTCCTGACTTCAGAGCACATTTTACTTTGGATGCATTCTGTGTTTTAGAAGAAACAGGATGGGGGAGAGGCAAATTGTTGTTAAGTTCTGCAAAATGTGGTGCTGATTTTTCTTCTGTTTGCTGCCTTATATGCATGATACACAACTAAAGCAGACATATCTGTTACTTTCTGTAGACTTCCTGCGAAGGAAGACTTTAAAGACTTGAGTCAAGCTCCACAGAGAGTGTTTTTAACCGGCTAATGAACAGAAATAGCCCTGCAGTCCACCCTGTTTTAGCACCTTATTAAAAAAAACTAGCACTTAAATGCTGATACGCACCTGTGTTGCAATAACTATGTGGAATATCAGTGGCTGTGCACCAAGTTCATGGTAAGAATGACAGAGACAGTGTGTCAAACAAAACTAAGATTTTCTGGCGTCATACCTGGAGAGAGGGGGCACTCGAACTCAGTGGGTATGGGGAGCATGCGCTGCGACAAGAGCATCCAAGACATGTCGCAGTGTGAATTCAAACAAATATTATATCCTCACGAATGTCTTTAGTGTTGTTGGATAAATGCACTGTGAAAAGAGCTACTGAGTGCAAATGCAGCACAATACCGATGTGAATCTAGCTCTAACTTTGACCTTCTTGTTTTCCAAGCAAGATGTCTAACAGTATTGCACAGAATCAGAAATAACACATAGTGTGCATTATAAAGTATTTTTTTATTACCTCACAAAACACTGTACAGAAAACTTTGTTATTCTTGCACCAGTACAGTTTGTGATGTGGCTCTTGTTTTAATAAATCCTTGGCAAAGAAAATGCCTTCAATTTTGATCTCTTGGTTTATGCAAATCAGAAAACATTTAGGCATCAAACATCTTAACATGTAATGTTTATGTACTCATTGTATTTAAAGAATGGAATATTTTGTTTATCATCCCCACAATATGCTCAGAATGATCCTTTAACCAGCTATATCTTTTACCATAAAGTTATGCTTGTTAATAGTTTGTTCACATTTCTGACTCAGAATTGTCCAGAAGATAACTTACATTCTCAGTCTTGACCTGGCTCAGCATATCACCAATAATGTGTAAACATCCATTTTGTCACATAGGTCATCAGAATAGCAAAGGTTGCAGAGTTTTCAGGATGATGTCCCATCTGTTATGATTTTTTTTCTTTCACCAATCTGCTTGATGATGGTTCTGTTACGCTGTATTTGACGGGGCATATTATGGACCCTCCTGTGGAAGTAAATGTGAAAGAAACCGCATAATGAATCCCACGTTTTGCATTGAATCTGTGTATTGTGATACCAGCACCATCAGGGATAATAAAAAAAAAAAATAGGATTAGATGTGTGTAGACCTGCCTTTTCTTCCCTGTTTTTTCCCTGAGAGGCAGACGATGACGGCCTTGAGTTCGAAGACATGTGCGTCAGCTCGGGCTCCTTTTTAGAGAAACACATTGATTTTCTGTTTTGCTGAATGTAAGCATTTTCGGGTTGTTTTAAGCTGTTAGCAGGTTGTAGTGAGTGTAGGTGGGTGTACTGTACCAGTATTTCTGCTGCAGACTCTTCATCAGTCCTGGTTGATTTTTCTGTTGGTTTTGCAGCAGCTTTTTCTGATGACAGGGCCTTTTGAAGGACAAAAATATCACTTTTTTTTTTACAGACAAAGAGAACTGGGCCTTTTTGTGGGGACAAGTGCATTGTGATTATGTAAATGTAACCACCCACTCCCATATACACTACCTGCTCTTCATTGTGTTTGTGTGGGTGTTTCTCCTCATTGTGCTGCTCCGTCTGTGGGATGTGTGCATGTCTCTGCAAAAATAAGGATAAGGTTCATGTGTTTTTCAGTTCTAAAACACATGATGATATGAATTTGTCATGAAAATACAAAAATAGAGAGAAATACCAGGTGTGATCAAGTATTGGATACCATAACCTATTATAGGGTGTAGTGTTGCAAGAATGATACATTAATTATAGATCCAGGATGAAATGTGTACCATAAAAGTGATAGAAAGTCTTTTCTAGGGCAGCCCTCAGGAATTTTTACTTCTTTGGCATATTAACAGCAGGTATATTGACAGGAGTTGTACCATAAGGCTTCAGCTTTAAAGGTGAAGTATTGAAGTTTTTAGAGTTTTAAGCGGGCAACACACAAGATAATTTTCAAATTTAACTTATTTTTGATACGTGGAAGACCTTGAGTTCACAGACTAATCAACCAATTTTGAACATCCTCTAAATCAGTGATCATCAACTTTCGAGCACAAGGGCCACATCAGGCCCCTCAAATCCTTCCATCCAGCCCCCCGACTATCATCAAGTAAAAAATGTGAGGAGGAAGTAATATGCAATGATTAAAGGCTACCTTTATTTTTTTAGTTAATCCCTACAACTGTAAAGGCAACCCCAAAAACAATTGAGATTAATAATGTCTTCATCCACTGGGTATTATTAACCTATTAGACGAGAAGTAAAATCATGTTAAAGTCAAACCCAGAATTGGACAAGATGAATTAATATGAATTTGATTTGTTTTTGTCCACTTTGTTTCTCTTTACTTTACTTATGTTAGTATAACCATGTTTGTTTTAGTCATTACTCGTGTTATTGTCTTGTTACCTCTGCCTTGATGTTTTTGCAGGCATCTGTCCCTTGTTTTGGTTTCTGTCTGTCTGTCCATCTGTGTGTAAGATAACTCAGAAAGCTCTCCATGGATTTTGATTAAAAAAAAAAAAAAAAAAAAAGCAAATGTTGGTCATGCCTCAAGGAAGAAGTGGTTAGATTCTGGTGGTGATCTGAGTGCAGATGTGAATCCAGTAATTTTTTAGGGATTTCTTAATATTGTGGGATAGGGCAGTTTTCCACATTATCGCTAACAACTCCAAAAGTTACCTTGTATCCTTTTAGCACAAAACAGCAAAGTGTACTTAAAATATTACTACTTTAAGTACATTTTAGAAAAAGGACTTTTTACTGTTAATATAGTAGATAAATAGAGTGCTACTTTTACTTACCCTTAGCAAAAAGTAGTGTATTCAAGTGCACTACAAGTATACTTATTTTATACTTAATCTGAGGCAGTCTACTTGAAGTTTACTTTTTATATACTATATTTTATATACTTAGGAATAGCATACTGAAGTATACTGGGCTTATACTGAAAAGTATGAAGAAAAGTCTAAGACTTGGTACATTAATACTTAGACTTACTGAAGTATACCTAAAGTGTACTTCAACAAACTAAAATGTGGACTATAAGTATTTAACTAGTACAATGGCAATATATAGAAGTGTGTGCTTGTAGTATACTTTAAGTATACTTCAGTAAACTAAAATGTGGACTAGAATTATGTTTATAACTAGTAAAATGGCAATAAAATACCATTTTGTAGAACAAACTCTTGCACAAGTGTTGTAGATTAGAGCTTGGCAAGATGGATGTTTTCCAGAAATTGAATCAGGCAAAACCAGCTGTAACTTTTACTTGTACCTGAACACAGTTTTATCAGATTAACTGGAGTTTGACTTGATTACAGTATTTGTGTTCTCTGTCCTCTCCTGGCCAGCAGGGGAATTTCAGCATTACGTCTTTGTGTTCAACTCTGCTGCTTGCATTTTCACACGCAGCTCATCTGGGTAAATTCAGGAGATGTTCATGTTTTGTGTGAGTATGAATGAGGTTTTGGTGTTTTATAATGGAAAGCAAAACAAAACACAAGTGTGGACATAGAAAAGGTAAAGAGTGCCTACCTCTCTTGTGTTTTGACGTGGATCAGCTTGATAGTTTAGCTCTTCGTCCTCCACTATTTCTGCAACTCGCTTAAAGAGGCAGTGAGAGAGAGACCGTTTTATCTCAGCTATTTTCAAGTGACCACCATACCCTGGGCAGTGGTTCTTTAAACACTTTATGACTGCTTTTTGATGTGTAGGTAAAGTTGTGCAGTCAACTTTACCTGGTCAACAGGAAGCTCTGTTACTGTGTTTTCATCCTCATGCACCTCCTCAGCCCCTCGTACCTCCTCTCTTTTCCTCCTCGCTGCTCTTCTAAACAAGCTGGGATGGACTGTAAGAACAGTAAATTAATATGCTATTTTAGTGATGAACAGTGTACACAAAATAATTGCAAAACTGAAAATATACATGTTGGAGATGGGGTCCCTGACCAGATCCGTTGCTGAGTGGTGGTCTGGGCCCTCCTCTGTTATGGCGTATCTTTGCTGGTCTGGCAAAGAACATAGAGGGCTCATCTGCTGCGTCTCTCCTGCTCCTCTGCTGCTGCGTGGCTGCTGGAGCTGCTGCTTCATCCCCTGTCGACTTCACCCTCCTACCGTCTGACTGAAATATACATATGATACAAAAAAAATAATTAGGATATTGTGTATCATTAATGACATGTTGGCAAAGATTCCCATCTGCAGAGCTGTTCTCACTGGTGTACTGAATGTGTTGAGAGGTATACAAAACAAATTAACAGTTCTTATATAGCCCTTGTAGTGTGAATACGAAATTGTGATGTTTACCTCTGGGGAATCAAGGAGAGCTGAGTCACTGTACTGGTCCTCTGGGCCACTTCCTGCTTTCCTGTTCTACAGAAAACAAACAAGACACATACTGTTAATCGTACTTTGTTATATGAGACATACATTATGACAGGATGTGCGTCACAGTCCAAACATTCAGCCTGGGGGCAGCTAGATTGTGTTTGTATCACATCACTGATTTGACATAAGACAGTACAATTACAGGCATGGGGATTTTATGGAGGAAGATATTGGAGCTGCAGTATGATGCTGGTGTCTGTATGCTCAAGCATCAGCCGTTGTTCGGTGGCACTCACCAAAATCTCTTCTCCTATCCAAAATCTTGTTTGCCTATTTAGTTTCTTTCTAATTAAAATGAACACTGAGTTGCTTGATGAGTTCATTTTAACTTCAGCTGTATGATTTTATTTGTTGAATCACATGCCTCCTAATGTTAATAGAAAGGTATGTCAAACATTTCCTTTGAAATATCCACAATTTCTTGCCATTTACTTGCATCACCCTTGGTGTGTAATCCATAAGTCACAAGTTAATGTGATTGTCTTACTGAGAGTACCATCATTTTGTAACACTGTGACCTTGATGCAGTGAAAGCACAATTTATGTGTGTCTTTTGCAAAGATGGTCCTGAATCATTACATTGTGTGGGGGTGGGTAGAGTAAGAGTCTAGTCCAGCAGGGATTTATGCCCTTCCATGCTCTTTCAGATCTCTCCAGAGACTTTCTTTGTCTTTCTATTTTCTGTAACACGATCTTCACAGTCCTTTGCTGTGTGCTTTTGAACACCAGGAAAAGCTGTTTTGTTTGCTGGGGCAATTTGGGGCCATGGGTGAGGGAAAGTAATATCAGCATTGTAGCTACCTAGAGCTAGCATGTACAGAGCTTGGGTCTGTTTGGGCTGTAATGGCCATTTGGTTTGATCAGTAATATAAGGGAGATCTGTGTGGCCTTTGTAGTCTACATAGTTGGGCTGTGGAGCCTGTCAAAGGCTTTGTGGTTGAGTACTTGGCAATGATCTTGTCACTACCTGGAGTTTGCATGTACACAGCCCGAGCCTGTTGAAGGTGGCAATACTGTGACAACTTATAATGGAACTAATCATAAGGGTGAACGTGAGATTGGGGTCTCATCACTTAGCCCTATAGTTTCACTTTACAACATGACCCATATTGTACAAAAAATAGCATGGCACAATGTGATGATACACAACACCATATCATATCATATGGCACCATAAGATAGGTTACATTAGGACAATACATTCCTGATCAAAATCTTAAGCACAGTTGAAAAATTGCAAGAATTTGCATTTTTCACAGTTGGATCTTAGGAAGGTTCAAAGTAGAGCTCCAAAATGCAAAAAGAAGAAATGGGAGAGAGAGAAAAAAACATTATGAGTAAGCGATTTATTAAAAATAACAATTAAACTGAAATAGGCTGTTCATCAGCTGATTAAAAGTTTAAGACCTTAGTTCAAAAAACCTGAAAACCCCCTCAAAACAGAAATAAAAGTGTCAAAAAAGGACTCACTAATTAGTAGCTCAACTGTTCTTGTTGATCATTTAAAAAAAATGTTTAGACCTGCCTAATTTTCTATGAGGTTAGTTGGAATGTTGCTCCAAGTGCTGAAGATGGCTTCAAGGAGGGCATCCACTGTCTGGAACTGATGTCCATTTTTGTAAACTTCCCTTGCCATCCATTCCCAAATGTTCTCAATCGGTTTAGATCAGGGAAACACGCAGGATGGTCCAAAAGAGTGACGTTATTCTCTGGAAGAAGTCCTTTGTCGGGTGGGCATTGTGAACTGCAGCGTTGTCCTGTTGAAAAACTCAGTCATTACCACACAGACGAGGGCCCTCACTCATGAGCGACGTCCCCTGCAACATCTCCACATAGCCAGCTGCTGTTTGACGCCCCTGCACAACCTGAAGCTCCATTGTTCCATTGAAGGAAAAAGCAGCCCAGATCATGATGGCGCCCCCTCCACTGTGCTGTTGTAGAGAACATCTCAGGTGGGACCTCCTTGTGGGACGTTGAAGCCATCAGGACCGTCAAGGTTAATTTTTTCCCCGTCAGAGAATAAAACTTTCTTCCATCATTCAACGTCCCATGTTTGATGCTCCCTTGCAAACTCCAAACAGGCAGTTTTGTGGTGTTGAAGGAGATTTGGACTTTGAAGATGCTTCTTGTTTTTTAAGCCCTACCCTCACAGATGCCATCTGATGGTTATTGGACTTCAGTCAGCACCAGTAATGGCCTTAATTTGGGTCGAGGATCATCCCGTGTCTTGATGGACAGTCAATTGGATCCTCTGACTCAGCACTGGTGAATTTTTTTGGGGTCTACCACTTTACCCTCAGGATTTTTTGAGAAATTCAAAATGACTGTCTTGCTGGGTCAACCTCAGCAGCGATGGCACATTATGAGAGGCCTTGCTTATGCAGCTCAACAATCCTACCATGTTCAAAGACAGAAAGCCTTTTTACATTTGCAATCAGGAGGTCATCAGGAAGTGGCTTTTAAAGGCTGTGGTCTCAAACTTTTAATCAGCTGACAAAAGCATGTTGGAATTTCAAGGCAGTTCTCAATAAATTGCATGTTTAAAATGTTATGTCTCTTTCTCCCATTTCTTCTTTTTGCAATTTGAAGCTCTACTTGGAACCTTCTTAAGGTCACAGTTAAAAATGCAAATTCTTGCAATTTTTCAGCTGATCTTTGATCGGGAGTGTATACAATCTACCCCATAGTGCAAATAAGATAAACGGTGCAAACTTAAACTCTTCATTTTGATAACACAGAAATGAAAGAGTACCTCATTTCTCCTCAACATCCTTCTCTTTCCTGGGTAATATCTGCAAGAGTCAAACATCTTCATTACAGACAGAAAGTGAGAGAAGAGAAGAAAAATATAGTTTGTTTACTAACATTTACCTTTTAGAAATTAAACTAATCTTTTTTTTTTTTGAAAGGGCAGAGCAGATGCACAAAACCATTCATTTCTTTCCACCTACACTCACAAAGGAAGACCTTGCTTAACAATACCTCTCAGTAGCTTTTGATGCCAGCAGCTCCACATATGGAAGTTTCTTGAACCTCTCCGTTCCCACAGCAACATAACAGTGACCAGTCTCGAGCTCAACAGCTGAGGCCACAGTGACTCCCTCCAGAGTGCACAACCTGATCGAGCACAGGGTTAGAGGGAGGGGGGGATATTTACTGGGCTTTCTCTTTTTGTTTGCTGTTCCACACAGTGTTAGTGAATGCGACCATGTCACTGACCTGCGTACAGCTCCGGTTCTTAAGCTGACCTTCTCTGTGATCAGACTCAGGATCTGCTCCAGGTCCTGTCGCATGCTCCGGGGTATGATGAATCGGAAAGGTGGACACAGGAGATCCCCATTACGGAAAACACTGAACAGAAAGTAGAGGTTAACATTCTAAATGTATATACCCTTTTTTAATTACCGTTTATTTATTAATTTATTCAGTTTTACAAAACATCATGTTCTGTGACGTGGGACTTAATTTTGAAAATAGATACATAACAGTAATAATAATAATAATTAAATACATAAAGTAAACAAAATCATAAGGCACAATAAAAGAGAGTAAAATTAAATAGAAATAAATTAAATAATGAAAATTATTGATTTGAGTTAAAAGTTTTAACTAAAAAGAAAAAACAAACAATGAGACAGACATTTCCTACAGATTATAGTAGATACTGTAATCTGACAGGGATTTACAAACACTTGGACTCAGTTTTGTTACAATGACTCGTTTTTTCTTATTACACACCCACATATATCTCATTACAATTTCACCTTTGTGTGAAAATATCCATCTCCATTTGTAGACTTGCGGTTTTCTTTGCCATGATGACGACTTGTTTTAGTCTTTGCTTCCACTGTGTGATTATCGGTGGTTTTGTGTTCTTCCAGTTCACAGTTAACATTTTCTTTGCGATCGACAAAAGTGTTTGTAGCATATACCTTTGATCCATGTTATATATCCCCTCAGATGTGAACATGAACACCAGAGGGTCTATTGGAACATGTACATTCAAAATGTTCTCAGTCTCTTCCTTTACATTTGTCTTAAACCCTTTAATTATCGGGCAGTCCCAAAATATATGAGCGTGGTTGCCTATTTTTAGTGATTGATTTTAGTTGAAAAGCCCCTTTCTGCAATACTAATTACGTATCCCGCAATTTTGTTTGGGTCTTTGCTGATTGCCTCTCTTTCTTCATGGCTTGTAATATAATGTATTAATTTGAGATATTTATAAAAGTAGTTTGATGATAACAAGAACGTTATATGAAGTTAGGAAAATTATTTGATCGCTGTTCCATCAAATAGTTGGTTATTTGTGCGGAGACCTTTGTCTGCCTGTCTCCTAAAGCGAATGTCCCATATAGACGGAGGAACTCGCCTACAATGGGCATGGCTCTTGAGATTGATTCTGGTCCGGTAAACTCTAAACTCTAAAGCCAATATATTGGTCATGATATTGTCCCTCTGGTCCATACTGATTCAAAAGACATGACTGAAAAAAAATGTTCCCTGCCCCAAAAACACAAGAGATTCCCAAAAGTTATAAGGCTTCAATCGATAAACCCATCCTTTTCTTTGTTGGAATCATACCCGTATAGATAACAGCTTTAAGAGCAAGTCTTTGGCTGTGTTACTCTTTGTAGGTCTGTGAGTTAAATGCTAACACATCAACAATTAGATTATTTGCATGCTTACATTTAAAACTTAGCAGTGAAAGAGCCCATATTTTGCCTTGACTCTGGTTCATATATTTGATTTCTATGACTGCTAGACTGTGGCTGGCTAATATATAGTCATCTCTTCAAAGGAAGGTATGGTTTTGCCCACATTTGTCTGTTTGTTAGCCAGATAACACAAAACTACAGAATGTTTTGCTGAAATTTCAGAAGATGTTGATAAAGGCCCAACTCAAAGATGATTAGATTTGGTGGAAATCAATAAATTATTAATGATATCAATATGATTCCATGTGCTAGGAGTTGGTTTTCAGTGCCAAGTAATCATATTATGAGGGTAACTTCATCATGAAACTGTTGCTAATAGTTGTTACAGTAATATGTGAGCTAACTTGGTGGAGGTTTGCACTCTCCTCAATGCTTTCTAGTGTATAATATAAAATAACCTTCTTGTTTTCATAAACTTTGTGCCCCTGATCCACCTGTATGCCAGCAGCGCTGAACTGACCAATTGCCACAAAGTAGACCTGTAAACCATTCAGAGCAGATTGGGCCCATGTGTAGAATGGAACCTCAAAGGGGCAGGAGTTCTAACAAATTGCCCCAGACAGAGAAAGAATCCATCACTATCAGAGGTATTCAGTAAGTTAAGACTACAAGATTTTTTTGAACATCAGTGACTGTAAGCATAGTCTAGCAGTTATTAAAAAAGGAATACTTTTCATAATAAAATGTTATTATGCTGCGTGCCTGTAAATGTGCATAGTGTATCAGACTTACTGTAAGATGCAAGGTACAGGTATAAACTTCCTCCATTTGGCTGACACATTTGGCCTCTGTGAGACTTTGGCCTATGGAGACATTCATAAAAGCATAAGAATCACACTGCAAAACATTAACAATCACAATATTGACACATCCCCTCCTCAAATTGACGTCATATATCCTCCCCACTGCGCATCTATCAATGCAAAGTCTTAAATGCGTAATAATGGCTGATTAGATATTCTGCTCATGTAAGCTCAAGTGCCACAGCTATGGAAACAGACGTCACTCCAAGACCTCTCTGGTGGCACATTTTTCATGCGCTATGCCTGACGTGAGCTGCTCTACATCCTGTATCGATGAAATATTGAGCTAGTATTAGTGCCTGCCTCTGATGGGAAGAAAAAAATCAAGAATCTAAGACTGAAATAGTCAGTAGAAATCATTGCGTATTGTTTCAAAATGTCAGACACTGAATGCATTTACAGCAGCCTCTCTGTGTTCAGTAAGGGTATTAGGCCTGCCCAGGCATGCACAGAGCCCTGATAACACAGCGTGGAGGCAGGAGCTTTTGTTTCAGCTGAGGGATCAAACTGACTCACATGCGGGCACACTTCCTGCGTTGCTCCAGAGCAACCACAACACAGGCATGTAAGACTTAAAAACCAAAGACTACACTTTCAAAACAGCAGACACACATTTTTATGCTTTTCAGAGAGTTAACACAAACTCTGCCTCCCTAACAAAAAAAAGCTGTTTTTCCTGCCAGCTGGTCAGAATACAGAGTGAGCACTTTTCACCATGAGTGACTCAGTGTTGTGTGTACCTTCCTTTGAAATTTATTCTGTATGAATATGTATGCTAAAGAGCTTCAGCATGTGTAATGCTACCACCATCATCACCACATCCTGCCTTTCATTCAGTGCAAAGTCAGAAATGAAATACAAACAGCTTCAGAAATAGGATTTTGTTCAAATAATGATCATAACCTATGATATACTAGGGAAGTTTTTGTCTAAATCTATCTGTAGTCACTATAGAGTATTGTCATAAAGACCCTCAAATGGCATCTGGTGCAGCTTGAATGACCCCTGACCCCAGTCATTATATCATTATTTCTGGCGATCAGCCTGACAAACCAAAATTGTAGATCTGCAGAAGTGTTCCCATGTGCCATCACCATTTTAAAAGGAAAGATTGTAGGGCTCTGTTGTACACCTATCTCGAAGCGTTTTGTTGTGCAGTGCTGGTGTCTTTCCTGCTTTCCACCTGATGCAGTTGTCACTTTTATGCTCAGTGCTCAGGTTGGTTAAACAGCAAATGAGAATGTACCTGTCTTAAGACTGTCTTAAGATTGTACTGCAGAGGGATTCTGCTATTTAGGGATGCATTAGAAAACTGGACACCCATCTGTGAGATCACAATGAACATCCGCTACTTATCGTGTTTAACTTCACACCCTCTACACAGTTTAATTTCAGGGAGTTTTGATGATAATTTTTCATCAAGTTTATAAATGTAGTGCTTACTACAGCTTTCCAGTGCACTAAGGGTGAATCCCAATTCTACCCCTTCGCCCTTCCCCTTCGTCTTACCCCTTCTCCTACCCCTTCCCCCTGGCCCTCAAAACAGAGGGCTAAGGGGAAGGGGTGAAAACACACTGCTAAGAAACGAGACACCACTCGATGCCTGCTACGTCATCACCCAGAGCTGCTAGCTGGCTGTGATGTAGGCAGATGCGACAATAACCGTAGCTACAGCTGTGAAAGCTAGCTCGTTATAATGAGAAATTGTAAAATATGACCAACAATTCAAAACATGGTTCATATTTACTGGTTGATTTAATAATTACTTATAATTAAGCGCTTTCTTCGGTCTTCGCTCTTCCTCGGGTCGGTGGGCGCAGTGTATTATGGGAAATTCTCATACCCCTTCGTTTCAAGTGATGTCCCGGTCTGTCTTTGTTTCGAGGGCTGTGTACCCCTTGGTCTTAGCCCTTCCCCTTAGCCCTACGGAGAACTGGGACACCACTTCACTAGACGTGAACGCGCAAAACCAAGGGGTAAGGGGTAAGACAAGGGCTAAGGGGTAGAATTGGGATTCACCCTTAATGTGCCCAGAAACACGCAGAGGCATCCTTTTTTGAAAGCTTTTATGCAACAGAGAGTTTAATTTATTTTAAAATGTTATACATAATTAACACAGGGTGCCAAGTGTGTTTGCACATTTAGCAGAGAATACAGCAATGGACTCTGGCAGAGAAATTAAGTAAATAAATGTAAGCAGCTTATTCACTTGATGTTAAGCATACAGGTTTGCACTCTTGCTGAAGTGTCCCACATTCCTTTTTGATCCTTTCTGATGCTTTGGGAACATTTTAGGTGAAATATAACTTTAATTTGAGCATCACCATCAGCTTATATTTCAGTTAAAATTATTTCTCAGGACTGTGTCGGCATGGTCACTATCACTTTGGCGTGAAGAGGACAATTAGGATAATGTTAAGTATATATGATAATAAATACTGTTTCTTATGAAGAAAGCTTTTGTTGATTTGTGTCCTCAGGGGCTTTAAGTGAAACAATAAAAGGAGAGTATTAAAATGATCCATCTGGAGCTTGAAGTCACAAAAATCAATTGTGTAACTATTAAAACAGCAACTGGAGGGCATGCTCTGCTTTTGAAGAGAATGAGAGCTGACTCTATGACTGGTTTTGTTCATGTTACGCCCAAAACACAGATATGTATAATCAAGCAACATTTGTATCCTCTTTGCACTCTGAGCCTGGCTTTGTACCAGGATTGTGCATCGCATAGTTCACAAAATATAGACTGACATGCCCCAAACAACTATGTGCCATGCACTTTCTTACAAAGCACTTCACACGACCAGAACAGTGCCAGCAGAAGTACTTGTCGCTTGCAATATTTTAGCAACTGATGATTCTGGTCAGTGTTGTCCCCTTTTAGTAAAGTAAGGAGAGGAGAGCAGAAACATAAACTGGCTATAAAATGGAGTAGATGGGTACATCTTCTCTGTGTAATTTTGCTCATCTTTTAGATCTACAAAGCAACACTGTGGTAAATGTATGCTTAACTGAAAGAAATCACTCACTTTAATTTTAGTCAGTGAACCCCTTTAGTTTTAGTGCTACTTTTGCTCATCTCACATACAGTATGTTTGACTACCTGCAGCATACTGAACAGCTGTTGAGCAAATGCACCTGCCTGCTATGTTATAACCTTGTTTCCATGCTATCACGTGCCATTTCTCTAATGAGGGCCTGAGTAGACTTTAATATCTTGTGGCTAAAATACTCACCATTAATGAGTGCTTAATCCAGCATCACTTCAAAAATACCCAACTATCCCTTTAAGACAAACATGAGTTTTTTCTGTCAGGGGAAATCATTGTCAAGTTTGACCTGGCATGACTTTGAATGGATTAACTTGATATGGGTGCAGCCTGCTTGATGATGCATTCCCCCCTGGTTAGAGTGGGATTAATGAATGACGGAGTTTACTGTTGGTACAAAGAGAAGGCTTTCAATTTAAGCACCCATGAGAAGCCTATTCACAGGTTAAGGTCAATAACTGCAACAGCTATTGGTACAGTAGGCAGGTTTTCAATCAGGAGGTTTACCTCCATGTTAAAACTGTCATTGTCGATTTTTGCAAATAGTGTAACATCTGACTCTTGAAAGACAACAGGATAGCATGTTTTATTTAAAAAAAAAAAAGAAGATTAATAAAATAAGATAAATGTCATTTTAAGGCTGTTTTTTCTTTGGCTGTACACTTAGTTTCAGAGTGCCTGTTGCTTGCTCACAAAAACTTGCCTGATGCACTTCTGCTTCCCTAAATAGTGACCTTAATTTCTCTTCTTAATTGCCTTGCACTTTTTGAAGAAAATAGCTTTTATTTCTTAAAGCATCACCAAACAAAATGAACCCATGTGAAGGACTCTGTTCTGGCATAATGTGATTTTTCATACTCATAAAGGCAGACATGAATGCACAGCACTGAGCTCCCCCACTGTCTCCACAATCTAATATTGACTTTGCTAATTGCTTTGTAATTATATTAAAGGCAGACTAAGAGGAGATCACATTTTCCCCCATCATGTCTCCTTGACATTTACAGAAGATGAAACATTACATGGGCAAAAACATCATATCTGAAATGGCACTGTGATTAAGCCTGAACATGACTGTGGTGTTTCAAAGCTTTAACGGTTTTCATGGATTTAAGCAAAACAATCACCAGCTGACTCTGAGGGTTTTTTTGTCTTTAGGATGCTGAGTGTTGAACTGCACTGCACTGTAAAGCAAACTTGCACTGCCTGTACTTTACACTGCCACATTTTAGTTTAATAAATTAATTATTGTGTTGCTAAAAAAAAAAAAAGCTCACTCTCTACCTGTACAGTTGTTTTTTCTTTAGCGTGGCCATGTTTTCCCTTGACTTGAGTTCATACAAATTTGATTTTGATGACTGCAAGAGTGTGTCCACAATCTTATGTTAAAAAAAACAAAACCCTTATAGTTTTCATATACTGACTATCCCTGATCCACCTCTAGTCTCAATCTGTCTGAGGTGTTCTGTAGGACCTTCTGTCATTTTAAAGTCCCCTTTCCCACATGGGCCCAGTTGCTCTGATTGCTTAATCTGCCCATTCTGTGGTAATTGGTCAGTTCTGTGTGGTTCAGTGCCATGTTTTCAATGGCTCCTCATTCTTTATATAGTCAATGCTCTATTTTGGGCTTGTCACCATGAAGCCCGGCCTCTTTCATGGAGAATGAGGAGGGGCAGAGGGTTTTCTCCGAATGACAGAACTCTCAAAAATGTATG
Organism: Cetoscarus ocellatus; assembly: GCA_037902135.1. Classification (NCBI taxonomy): domain Eukaryota; kingdom Metazoa; phylum Chordata; class Actinopteri; order Labriformes; family Labridae; genus Cetoscarus; species Cetoscarus ocellatus. Next base: position 2,930,206 of record JBAMNC010000815.1, read on the forward strand.
ATGAGTGTGTTTTTGCTCCTACTCTCATTTAACCTTGCAGTGCAGCATCACAACATCGAGACAAGGGCGTAAACAATGGCTGCTTGTATAGAGATTAGTATAGATGCTGTATGCTTTGGCAGTAGTTTTATCAGAACTGATCTGCATATCTTCAAAAAAGTGAGGGCCAGATAACAGCGTGATATACAAAATGGCTCACATTATGAACTTTACTACTCAGCAGCAATGCCCGCCCACTGCATTATCTGAATGACACTTGATGAATGTGAATGACAGAACTATTAACCAGTCACCTTCAGGATACGTTTTTGCAAGGTTCTGCCTTCATCAAACACTTTCAGTGGGCTGTTGCCCTGATAGACCAGTGAAACATATCCTCTATTGTCAACGTTAATCTGTCTATCTGGTTAATTGTTTACCTGTCAGGATAACTTTCATTTTCCATAAGAAGAAATCATTTCATCAATCAAACAACAGCTTTCTGTTACATTCCTTGTGTTGTTTCTGACTATTTCATGATTCTATGTCAATGCTGCTGCTTTGCCCTGGGTGTCAAATAAAACCTGTGGACTTAGTTGTATCTAATCAGGAAGCTTTGACATAATTTGCACATACTTTCCTGCTACTTAAGGGTTAACAGCAGTTACTTTCAGCAGTTAACCTTTCTGAAGACAGTTTGACATGAGGCTCAGCATGGTAACAGACAGGGCATTGCAACCTAACTTGTTTAATGTAGGGTTTAGAGTGAACTTTTTACAGCGAGTTAAGATAGAACTTAAGCATAGTTGATACAACTGGTCAAACAAGTGCAGCTCAGTCTACAGGGGGGCACACAAAAAAACACACCGCAAGATAAAAATTCCTCACAGGAGCTTAAATAAACACCTACCTGGATTTCTTCACGGGGCAGTGGTGGCTTTTTTGCTCCTGTGTTGAGGTAACTAAACATTAAAAACACAAAACAAACATTAAAAAGATTTGCTGAGAGAAAAACATCTGAAATTGAAATTATCCTCAGCACTAGTACAGTTAACAGGTTTTTACTCACTCCAGTTTCTTGAACCTCTCAAAGCCAGCAGCGACATACTGGGCTCCAGTCTGCAGGTCCTGCAGGTCGGTGACCCTGTGGCCCTGCCGGGGGGTGTACAGGTTCCTGATGGCAAGCGGAGCACCTATGCTCTGAGTAACCTCATTCAGAAAGGCCTCCATAGTGGCCACCTGTCGCTGGTTTACCACAAACCTACGTCCTGTGTAAAAGGGGTCTCCATTCCTGTACACCACCACACTCTTCACTGGAGGCAGAGCGATTGTAGCTGCTGTGCCTGCAGCCATCTCTGAACCAGCTGTTACACACGTATACATTCAAGGATATTTAAGGAAGCTGGAGAGTGATCTTAATGCCACACAATTTAAAAAAAAAACTCTAATTTTTATGAAGAAGCACTGACATGACACAATATCTGGATCAGATATTAACTAAACAATGACTGATTCAAACACACTGTTGACACTCACATGCCAGCTGGAAGCCAAAGAGAGAAGAATCGTGGTTAAAAATCCGTCCCTTCTGTTGTTGTGGTCCGTCTGGACTCCCACTCACCACGCTCTGATCCCCCTCGAGCGCACCCACTAACACACACTGACACTCCACTCCACTGACGGCGGTGAGTATTCCCTGGTTGCTATGGCAGCGTGACAGCAATGACTGGCTTTGTGGGCCAAACCATCGGCAGCAACCACAACAAAAGAGACAGACAGAAGAGGAGAGAATGGGTGGGTCATGGTATTGTGAGCTGAATCAATAAGATAACTACAATTGTCTGCATTTTCAAAAAAATAACCATAAAAGGCCAATAGTTGTGTTTAAGCTTAATAAAAGTAGCTGCCTTTTCTGAATTTTCTAAAATAAGCCCCCTTATGGCATTTCAGATGTAACACATATTCTCTACAACAGAACAAATATTGGAGATTTATTCTTTTTAGCCTTAGAAGTTTATTTGCAAGCATAAATACCAGGAAAGGCTGGGAAATGTATAGAGTTTTAAAACACATCAGCAATTTTCAAATAAGATAAAAGGTGTGACAATATTGACTAAATCAGGGTTGTCATGGCTATGGCCAGGACATTAACTGGCCTTGGTCCATTTTTCAATGTCCCAGAGCAAATCCCAAAAGGTAGAATTAAATAAGACCTGAATTAGAAAATGAAGCTTTTTTGCTTTTATAAGTAAAATGGTTTCGATGGATTACTGAAACTACAAGATTAACTTGAATTACAGATACTTGTTGCTATATTTAAAGCAAAGAGTTAAGTATTATCAGATTACAGTTTCCCTCAATTTCTTGGCCACATTTCTTGAGACCTTCTGTCCTTTTTTTCTAATCAGTAAACACAGATCTCTGTTTTTAAACTACGTGCACTAAACCTCTGACTCTTGACGCAAAATCAAACTCTTCTCATATCATACACTCTCCTGTCATAATGTAAAACACCTCTGGACAGGAAGTGCTTCTACAACTCAAAATAGAAAACACAGTTTCCAGTGACCACTCCAAACAAAGTTTATTAATGCAACAATATCAAGAGTGAGTAATTAATGTACTGCAAGTTAAGTTCATCCAAATACAATAAATGATACTACTGTAATAATAAATGTGGGAAATTTTTCCAAAAGAAATTACAGAAAGACTGCAGGCACACTGTCATTGTGCATTTGTTCCTTTTACTCCACTGAAAGAGATTCACAACAGCAGTGACTGTAATTTAATGCAGCATTGTAGATTTTTTTATTCAGAGCCAGCATCATGTCTTCCTGCTCATCAGGCCAGAGGACTTCATCTACTTCACAAGCAATGTTCTTCCTGACCAGGAAACAAAGTAAAAAAGACTCCACAGTGTGTGATTTTATGTACTACTGAAAATCAAAGTCATTGTTTGAAAAAATATTGCATTTTCATATGGCCAGAATTCCTTTTTTAATGAAATCCTTTGGTAATTTTGTTCTGCAGTAGCTCCACCAGTAAAGCTCTTTTGACTTAAATCTGGGGGCAGCATGGTGGCACAGCAGGTAGTGCACATACCTCACAGCAAGAAGGTTGTTGGTTCACTCCCCATGTCAGCCAGGGCCTTCCTATGTGGAGTTTGCATGGCACGTGGGTTCTCTCCAGACACTCCAGCTTCCCCCACAGACCAAAAATATGCTTATAAAGGCAATTTGTGACTCTAAATTGCCCTTAGTTCTGGGTGTGAGCATAAATGGTTGTCTTTTTCTCTAGAGGATACAAATGACCGGCTGGTGACTGGTTCAGGGTGTACCCCACCTCTTGCTAAATGTCGGCTGGGATAGGCTCCATCCCCCGCAACCCCAAAAGGGATACTTAGTATAGATAATAGATGAATGGATTAATTGCATTCCCTGGAATGTAATAGAACAGTCAGTCTTTGATTTGCACACGCAGATGTCAGTGTACAGGAATCGTTTCTGTTTTTAGGTAAAAAATGATATCAAGGCAAGTTTACATATTGCATTATACCTCAGATTGTTAGGATTTATCTTAGAAGATGGTGTATGGTGTAATCAGGTCGTCCTGATAAGTGCAGTTTTTTCTGTTTTGACCTGCAGGTGAGAAAGTGTGACCTTTGTGTTGTATATGAGTTTAACCTTTGCCTCCTGTGGCCACCATTCAGCATCACAAGAGTGTCAGAATGATAAATGTGTTAAAGAGAGTGAGAGACTGTTCTGCAAAGAAGACTGAATGGGATTTGAAAATTGTGCCAAACCCTTCAAAATAGGTATTGCCAAGGAACTCCCTTTTTAGTAAATGAGTTTCGATAACTTACCATTTGGTTTAGATATTGGCATTTAGTATTTTAGCAACTGTGAAAAAGAGTACCAACAAAAGTTGTTTGCACTTTGCTATGAAGAGGAGGAACATAGGAGGAAATTTTGATTCCAATCATTTTTGCAAGGACAACTTTGAAACAGATGTGTTTTTGATGCTGAAGGATTTTTTTTGGCTGTATGAGCATTTTCCTGTTCAAGAAATTAAAGAAAAAAATATGACATTATGAAATAGGTAGCTGTTTATTTGTGACACCAGGATCATGGAGGCAAAAATCTTACATTTTTCTTCTACAGTGAAACTGTGATTTTATTTTAATCATAATAGGGCAGACCACTGTCTACCACCTATTGTCTACCTTTTTTTGGAGAAAGGGGCAGGCAATATGAGATTTATTCTTCTTCCTGCTCCTTTCTGGACATAAATGTGAACAGTTTTTTTAATTTATTTTTACTGTTATTGTTTTCTTTTACTTGTGAGGAAATATGAGTATCTTCATTACCCAAAAAATGAAACCAATTATGGCAGTTAATAGCACAAATCACACTGCGCTGACTGCTCTTTTTCAGGGTTTACAAATCATTTCTGCTAATCATCTTCTTTTAAAGAGCCCATATCATTCTTTTTGACTTTTTTGTAACCATAAATGTGTTTAACATGTCTCCTCTGTGTGATAGAACACTTCTTTGAAATACTGCCTCCAACTCTCACAAGGAACGCCATAAAGACAATACAAGTGAAGCCACAGCGGTGAAAACGGAAGACGTAATAGAGCACTTTTAGAAAAATAAAATGAGATTTATTTTTAGTGATAAACAAATACAATGTACTGGTATCATCAAAGGCGTGATTAAAAACGTGAAAAGAGTTTGTTTACTAGAAAACAATAGCACAGACAGACAGATGACACTTGAGTGAGCTCAGTCCTTCAGTTCAGATTACTTCTGTTGTCACGTTATGCTCAGCCTGTTCTTCAATGACAAGTACTGCAGAGAAGAAAGAAAAACAAGCCACTTAAGTTTATTTTCTGCCGCTTTACTTGTTTGACATGTGTTATGGTGAATCTCAATAAAGTTCTAGACCTTATGTTTGGAAATGTAACACTCAAAATCGAACAACAGACTGCATATGCAAATCCTGCTTTTTCCGGGTTCACTTCAGGTTTACATCATCTCTCCTTTGTGCACACTAGTCTGTTGAGTGGCACCTTTACACCCACTAGAGCCACGGGGTACTTCTTGGAAGCAGTGAGGCAGGATTCATGAGGTCATTCATTTAGTTAAAAATAAACGTAGGGTTTTAGTTGGTACACAGCCTGGGTGTAAAGTGTGGCCAATGTAGATATGGTGGAAGAAAGAAGTACAGATTTATGCACCTGGTAGAGAGGTCAAAGTGCAGGAAATGCTGGCTAAATCATGGGCTAGTATTGATATGCTTTGGCTTGATGGGATGCTCTATAGTAAGGCCCTACCACACATCACAGTGCTGTACATTAGCTGCTGTTGACCAACGTTGAGTAATCATCATAATTTCGGTTCTGGGGTTAATTTTGCTGTGTTCAATGCAGGTCTGCATATCTAAAGCATAGAGAAATGTTGTGGTTGTGGAGTATGATGTTTCCCGATGGCCCTCTGACTCATTGTAGATGAAATTTAGATGTTGGCAAATGTAGATGTAACACATGGGTAGCACGCTCAACTTATGGTAACTGCTGCAATAATTCACTCTTTGTTTTGTTATCACTGAGTGTCTATATTTGAAAAGTAACGCATCTATCATTTATTGTAGAATCAAATGTTTTAAATTAAATGTTTGGCCCGACATCTAAAACAGATTGACTTTGACTACAAGACTAACGTGATGTTCTTTAAAATAAAAAGTTGAGTACATATATGTGTCAGTATTGATAAAAGAAAAGTGTAAAATATTGGCATATTGAATATCAGTAATAATACAATACTGTGTATCTGTAGAAGCTTGATGGAATGTGCAGTTACAGACACTTAAAGTACAGTTATTCTTATCATTCCATCATGAATATTTACAACATTAGTATTTTTATGCTATTAGGACTGAATGTGTTGACCTATTTTAAAGGTTGCTAAATAAATTCAGTCTTTCAGCAGGAGACTTCCACTGCTGGATAAATGTTGGGAAATGCTGCTCTATATCTCTCTTTTCCCCAGTATTACCTTTTTCCTGCTGCCAATGGCCTGTTGGAGCCACAGCAGCTCCATGGTCAGAGTGTTCCTATGGAGACGCAGGGCCTCTGGGGTGTGAGGCACATCCTGTACAGAGCGGTACTGCTGGGTACCTGAAGGGGAGATGGCAAAGGGAAAATGACTACAGACGTCTTCACACATAGGGATAAAGATGTTGAGGAAAAAAGAATTGGCCTGAATTATGTATATGACTATGTTACACAATTTCTTAAAATAAAAACAAACAAACAAAAAAACGTGTAACTACCATTAATACTGCTTACAATGGCTTCTCTCCAATTATGCCTGTTTTTTTAACAACTTCGAGCCGTTCAGTTTTTTCCCCCAATCTACCAAATCTACTAATGAGGTTAACCCAATTGAAGCTTCTGAGCATTTTTATGAAAAAACCATAAATATCATATATTTTTCTCTTTTTTTCCTAGATGTGTATGCTTTTAAAGTCCTTATAAAGTTAATCAGTTTTCATTTTTCTGTGAAGCATTCCTTACAGCTAGCAACCTTTTTTAATTATAATTTAGTCTGTTGCTATGTTGTATTCCTGCTTTAAGTGCTTGTTGTTATTTGAATCTTCTGTTTGGGCAATAATTTTAAAAAATGAGTCCAATAAAAATAAAGATATAAAGTACTGAAGAGTGTTAAGAAGTAAAAGATGGACAAGAGAAAGAAAATATTGCGACAAAGAAGATTTTTCTCCATAATGAACAGCAAGAAAAGAAGTCAAAATTTACGGAAATAACACAAAATTCCTGCAATAAAGTTGAAACTTAAAAGGCATCTCTAAAATTGTATTTCAGCTTAATTCTTGCCATTTCAACATTTTTAACAAAATCTCACCTTTTTTTTTGAAGTGCAAAATGAAAGAAATTTTCCTTCCTTGTTTATTTTCCAAATGCTTGATCTCTATACTCTTCCACACAGTTGATACTATGAAGAATATAGAAGATTAATTTAAAAAAATATAACTAATAAGTGTATCAATTATTTTAATTCTACTGTACTCATTATTAGTTCCAGCTTCTCCTATTGTTAGACTTGGTGCCATATTATTAGATTTCTTTAATTCAGTAAAAAGCATAAAAACAATATTTAATGGAGCAAACACATGCACATTTTCTGGAGCTTTTAAATTTATCTTAATTTCAAGATGAAATAACTTAAAAAACATATGCTATTGTCATCACTCTACTGCAATCAAGTACGTCATACAATAATGGACAAACTAGAGCTCCCAAACTGTGGCATTATCTACCTATGAGCTTCTGGTTCTCACCCGCTTTTGAAAAATTGGATTACGCATCTTTAATAAACTTCTGCTGATATGCCTTCAGTTCTTAATAACCCTTTATGCTCAGGGCTCAGTGAATCTAATAGATTTGTGTTACAGTTATCAACTGTACTTTTATCTGACCTGTTACATCATTATTGTTGAATTGCTGCAAGTGTGGTGTCAGCATGACACTGTGAGTGCTACTGTTATTCATGCAGTTTAGAATTGTAGCGTCAATGGTTTTATGAATTTAAATTTATTTGATTTTTACTTTTAAAGCTCTTTGTTTTACCTCTATTAACACTGTAAAGCATGTTGGATCAGCATGACACTGTGAGTGCTACTGTTATTCATGCAGTTTAGAATTGTAGCGTCAATGGTTTTATGAATTTAAATTTATTTGATTTTTACTTTTAAAGCTCTTTGTTTTACCTCTATTAACACTGTAAAGCATGTTGGATCAACAGGGTTACACACTATATAAATTAAGTTAAGTTGGGACAAGTAGAGATACTAATACTGAGATTTAAATTTGGGTTATTTCAAAAACAAAAAAAATGAAGTGTAAGAACCGCTGTCATGCCCATGGCCTACCTCCCTGGGAGTCACTGTAATTCATGTCCAGCTCCAAACTGCTCCAGGCTGAGGTTGAGTCTCCTGTGCCCATGCTCTCCATCACTTCTCCATCTTTATCTCTGTCTGTGGTCTGCCTCTGTCCCACCTCATGATCTCTGTCAGTTCTGCAAGGGTCAGGGTCTGTAGTCGGGGAGGTCTGTCCTTTAGATTGTGAAACATCTCTCTCAGCCTCTATCTTGTCCGGTAGGACATGCTGGACTTCTCCCTCTAATACATGTGATAATGGCGACAGTCTTTGTGGACTTGTACAGGTACTTGGTCCTTCATTTAAAGGACTGTCTGAAGCTCTGCAGACTCCTGTGAGCAGGCCATCCTGCCGAGTGAGGAGGAAAACAAGAAAAAGTAAAGAGGAGCTGCTGACTGAAACAAAATCTTGAAACAGCAGTGGTTACTTACTGTGTCTGTGAAGTGAGGTGTAGGGATGATACGAGTCTCCCTCCATACCAAATGGGTCAAACATCTGTCTATCTCTTTCACGATGTCCTCAAAGTCTTCTCGAGCACGCTGCACCTCATGTCTTATTAAGTATCCTCGTGCACAAGCCTAACACAGACAAGAAAGTTATAAGTGCTTATAATCTGCAGGGTTGGAAATGTACCTTTTTTCGAACCTGGCACCATGTCTGGTGGATAAAAAAATCGATCAGATACTCATATTTTTTTTACCACCCACTTAAATTTAACCTTCAGCTTGACGTTGTTATGCATAGACTAATAAAAAAGACTTTTAGGATTCAGGTTATTTGCTATTTTATGATGGACAATGATTCAGCTATTTTAGAAAATAAAAGCATATACTTTGTATTGCTCATAAACATAAAAAGAACATTTATAATGATCATTTCACTGTAATACTTTAAGGCTGGTTGGAGGATACATTTATTTGCAACAAAACTGAGAGCCAAGATAATCCATTTAATGATTTTAAAGTATCTGATCTAACAGTGTATGAGGCGAGTCATCACAATCAATAAGAATCATGGTGGATTGAATGAGTTTTGTTTTTAATCTCTCATAATTCCATACTCATTTCATGACATTCAAAAGCCACTGCACGAAAAAACCCTGCATTTTGTAAGGGGCTGGTGCTAAGAGCCTAATTTCCAACCCTGAAAGAAAACAGCAAATAAAGCAGCTCTATGAATGGGTGTCCCTTGCTAGATTTTCTAAAGGCTTAAAACAGAGCAAGGATGGAGTTAGATGTCCAATGATCTCTCATGTGGCTTTAGTAATAAGGTGTTGACAGGTAATCATATTTTTGGGGACGTTACACATAAAATTAAATTACATACTGCAGTTTTAAATAGACTAATTGGTAGAGATTTTGACTTGGTGTTAGGTGTGTCTTGAGCAAAAATAGTCTGAAAACCACTGCTTTAGTGAATACAATAGTTGGAGTTCTTTGACCGCTATTAATAAATGTAACACAGCTTGTACCTTTTACCATTTTGATTAGATATTGTATCTATATCAAAAATAAAGTTAGTAAAGCTACAAATACTAAAGAAACCTGGTGTTTCGGTCTAAGTGGCGACCGTGTTTGCTGGTGACTGGTGTTGAATGTAGATATTTTTACGACAGACAAGTGTTTAAAACGGGGAAATAATAGCTGTCTGAATCTTTGTTTCCCACCCAATTAGGACACACTTGATCATTTTTGAAGTGTTAATGACAAACCAACAAAAACACATTGGCAGTAACATCTACTCTCCTCAACGTCTACCTCATACAAAACACTCGACAAAAACAGTCACAAGTTAACACAGTTACAAGATGAACCGACACACCGGTAGCGTTCGCTCATAGATGAAGTTACGTACCAAACGTCAATGCTGACAAACAGATTAGCCGGCCAGCGTCTTCTACGGTTAACAACTGCTAACCTGCCTAAGATGGCGACACCATAGCTGACGGGAAATCAACCCACAGAAAAAGGAAAACATGCGACAAACTACGAGTTGAAAAATACTGTTAGGAAACAAGTAATTACCTGAAAATAAGTAAGTTTCCTCTCCCAGTCGCTTTTGTCCATTGCTATGGTTACATGACAGCCGTGAGCGGGAGCGGAACTCAAAAGTTTTGGTGTTGTTCCGGGTTGCACCGACAAAGTAAGTGTCATGGTAAATTTTTACACAATTTTCCAGCATGGTTTAAGAGTGATTTTTAAATGTATAAATCATTCAAACATTTAGAGCATGTTAATAAAAAAGGCTGTATTTAATTGATGAATATAACCCTAAAACAAACCCAATGTTTCTACTCCACATCTTATTTTGGTAAGGCTAAGCGGACGTGACCTTTTGTTTGGAAACCGGTGTACAATTTGAAGCGTTCCTGTTAAACACATGGCACTTATACTCGAAGTTTTTCGCCACGACACATAAAATGAGTGGCGGTTCGAATCAGAGGACTTTGTTCCAGACGTGGGGGGCTCCTACTCCCCAGAACAACGCTGCTCAACCGAGAAAAGATGGTAAGAAAGCCGCTGGACGGCGCAAAACAACTCCAAGCAGCTCCTCACAGACGGCTCCAAAACATCCCCCGAGAAATCCTCTGTGGGCTCAGGTAGGTCAAGAGTCCAGTTCGACATCAGAGGAGCCTAAACCTGCGTTTGAAGATGAGGACGATGATGAGTTGATGTTGGTGGCTGTTTATGAAGCTGAAAAGAGCCTTGAAAATGCAAACTTTCAGCATGACATAGAGACAGAGGACACTTCTCTCACTCCAGTGCTCTCAGCTGGACAGACATATCCTGACTTTCCCGGCTTTGACGGCTCCTCAGCTAAAGTATGGATCTACCCAACCAACTATCCCATCAGAGAGTACCAGCTGAAGATATCAGAGGCTGCCCTGTTCGAAAACTCACTGGTGTGTCTACCCACTGGTTTGGGAAAGACCTTCATAGCCTCTGTGGTTATGTACAACTTCTACCGCTGGTATCCTTCAGGGAAGATTGTATTCATGGCCCCAACCAAACCTCTGGTGGCACAGCAGATCGAGGCCTGTTATAAAGTGATGGGGATCCCTCAGGCACATATGGCTGAGCTAACAGGTAACAACAAGTATTAGGGATGCACAGTAATATTGGACCAACGTCAGTATTGACAGATAATTGCCTTAAAAGCTGCTAATCAATGTCGTCAGATTTCTACCTCTATTTTGACCATACATATTGGCCTTAAATATCCCATATATAAGAGATAACACTAGCAAGATATTCAAATACACCAAAATGGTTTACCTCATCATCACTCATGATCCACTTTTATAGATCAAAAGTATTACTTTTAAAGAATAAGGTGTTGCTTTTCTTGCTTCACATTGGTTCAACACAAATGGGCTGTAACCATGAAAAGACAGGTCCATGTTAGCTATGTAGAGACTTTGTGCTCTTGGCGCACAATATAAATATCAGCAGTAATGTCTAGAAATATATCAGATATTGACAAATACCCAATTCTGGGTATCCCTAACAATAATGCTTGCATGAATCCATTATATTTCTCTCCTTATTCTTCCTCTTAGCCTTCATTAAGAAGAGGCTGTTTTCTTATTTGCAGGAAGCACAGCAGCAAAGCAAAGGCAAGAGGTGTGGAGGGCCAAGCGCGTCTTTTTCCTCACCCCTCAGGTCATGGTGAATGATCTGACAAGAGAGACCTGCCCGGCTCAGCAGATCAAGTGCGTGGTGATTGATGAAGCCCACAAGGCGCTGGGCAACCATGCCTACTGTCAGGTACAGAATCAGTCATTTGATCCAGTCACTCTTTAATGTATTTAAGACTATATTTATAGACAACTCTGATTGTTAACATGCAACAGACTGACAGTACATAATGGGGTAACAAAATGTGTTTTCCGACAAGTGCCAATAGAGTTGAGGGGCATTGACTAAAAGTCATTTTTCATGTCATTATTCACTATATATGTACATGGATATGAAGTAGAAATAAACAACAATTAGTTTCAAAGGATAAATGTCACACAGACACTTTTATTTGTATCCATGTCAATACATTTAAGAAGGTCAGTATGTTCAAGAAAAAAACAACCTGTTTGTGGGAGAAAGCAAAAAAAAGCTTAAAATAAAATTGTAATTTCATATTTGGACAAAAGGTTTCAAACAGATTATCTTGAAATCAAGCAAATTACTAAAAGTCATAATTCCTGTAAATGACTTTTACTTTTACAAAGTATTAGGCTTGGCATCTTTTTGATATTATTTTATTTTTCATGGTGCTCAGCAAACACAAGATGAAGGAGAAGAAAAACAACATTAATACATATATATAATATACAACATGCATGGATGTACAATACTGTCTTACCCTTTTCTTGATAAAGGTTTTTTGATGTATCTTAAATTATTGATATACTGCTGTGCTTTCCCTAAGTGTCAGCTGCCAGCCAAATAACTGACTACTCCCTTTGTTACAACTGGCTACTTAGTCTTACTGCCGAAGCTTCTCTATTGGGCAGAGATGTGTAAGAAAAAAATAATTTGTGAATATTTTCTGATAAATTCAGGCTGAGAAAACCTCATTTAAAATAGATTTTTAAAAGTATGTTTTTTGTTTCAGTCTGTATCTCTCTGGGTAAATTGTCTGTTCAGGGTATACGTTTATACATTTTTATCCAATTTTAATTATACAGTGCCATTTTTAATATGTTTCATGAATGATTCATTGGCTTCTTTAACTCATAGTCATTAACAGTAGTTTTCTAAAACAATTCAACATTTAAAAAAAACAACAAAAAACAAACAGTATATACGTATATAATTAAAAACTAAAAATATTCCCGTTTTTGCTACTCCCATCCCTGTGATTACCCTGTACAAGCAGTTAGCAGTTTGCTTCTACTCTGACTAGTGACCAAGAAAAACCTCAGTTTGCAATTTTGACAAGTGATGAGTCCCTGTCCATCAAATGTGTACATTAGTGATTTAATCAGCTTGAGCTCTTTTGTTACATGGGGGAGACTTCTGGGTCCTCTGACTGGCTGATGGCTGATCTCTCCATATGTTTGTGGAAAGCCTTGATGTTGTCCACTCTAAGTAGTCAGTTAAAAAACCTTCTTACATAAAGCACAAAATAATGTGGAGGGTTATTAAAAAAATGTGCCAACACTTAAATTCTCAAGATAGAAGACCCTCGCTTCATGCCTGTTTCAACCACTTTTAAAATTTTTCCAGCATGTGTGAGATGATTTTCCTGCCCAGCTTTTTAAAAATATGACAGAAAAGTATGATGTTTTAGTGTCTCTTGTAACCAATGATAATTAAAAAAGCACTAAGTCAAATCATTTTTAAACACTTTAATTAAAGAGTACAACAAGTCTTCATACCCTCACTGTGCGGCAGTGTTGCCAATGTTTTTGTTCAATTTGGAAAGTGTGTAGGAGTTTGTCTGCAGTTTTGATGTGTGAAAAATGAAAACTTCTTTATGTTGGGTGTGAAATACTCCTTTTTCCATGTTATTGGAGATATTAATATTGTGGGATTTTTACTAGAATCATATGGGTAATCAAAACTCTTTCTAAAAATAAATGATAAAAGGCTGACTAAAATTCAAATATTAACATTTGTAGTGGGATTGTGCTTCAGGTAAAAATGTTAACGTATAATTTCTATTGCCTGTCTCTGTTAGTTACTGAATAGATGCAAGAGCAATTTCCATTAAGATAAATTGTATGCGATTTAAACAGAATAGTTCACATCCTCTCTTTAGCAGATTTTATATCATTAATCCTTTAACTGATTTTTCTGAAGTGTAATCCTGCTGACCAACGATGTCCTTCACCTTCTGTTTTTTCTGGATTTTAGGTCATCAGACAGCTTAGCAGCCAAACTTTGCAGTTCCGCATTTTGGCTCTTAGTGCAACACCAGGAGGAGACACAAAGGTAAAAACAGAAACACGTTCACTGTTTGTTTGCAGGTTGAGACTGGATTAGTGGTCAATTAAACACATTCAGTCTGACTATTTTACTTGTACAAGATGCCAAAGGGTTGAAGGTCTTTCAGTTAGACTTTATTAACCTTGCAAAACAGCTGGATTCACCAGATCCATAAATCCAACAAATCCCTTGATTAAAAACCTAAGGCACATCCATTGATAATGATCCTCTAAAACTGGCCCAAAGATCTACTGGTAGATTGAGATGTACAGGTTGGTGACACATAACCTGATGTTTAGTAAACAATTCATCATTTTTCTAAATAGATGGAATTTAATTCCACTTTTGTTTTGTTTTTTTCCCAATTCCAACAGTCTGTGCAGTCGGTGATCTCTAACTTACTCATCTCTCACATTGAGCTGCGATCAGAAGAGAGTCCAGACATTCAGGCCCATTCGCACCAGCGGAGTGTTGAGAAGATGGTTGTTCCCTTTGGAGAGGCACTTTCTGCTCAGCAGGCGCGGTACCTTGAGGTAGGAAAAATCCATTTTGAATCATATTAAGCTTGAATTTACTCAGCTTTCAGATTTTTTTGGCATGCATCTGGCATTATAGGCAACAATAAGGGGATATAACGAGAGTAACAACTTTGGGCAGTGGTTTAAAAGCTTCACCTTCCTATTGATAGAAGTGTTTGTTTTGTAAGCACTTAAACCAGGCAGTTGAAAATGGTTAGTGTTGTATTCAAATGCTGGCTCTTTGTGTTTGGCTGGTTTCATCATTGAACATGTTGAGCACCAGACACTCATCTTAAAGGTGCTCTGCTGCCCCCCTGTGGCTCATTGTAAGTTTGCTTCTGCTGTAAAAGAAAACCCTTGTCTTAATCCTTCCTTCTGCATCACATGTCTGCCCTCTTGGTGTTTAGCTAAGAATAGGTCAGTTAATATTACATGGGCTAATTTGTCTTGAAAGCAGCGCCCTGTCACCCTTGGTGGTCTGGCTTTCAGTGTTTGTAGTCTGAGTAGATCTGGATTATTAACAGAACCTACAAGCTCTCTCCTTGTCACGAGTTTGCCCACTGTCCGTGTACTGTACTGTAAATATAGAGCCACACTAGACCTGTCTCAGCTGTCTGAACAGCTGCAATGTGATATTTGTATTTGGACCTCGTTGAACAACAACATCCTTAGATTTATTTGTGCATTAAAAAATCCCAGATGTAACACATAACTTGTTCTTTATCAGCAGAACTACTTCCATCTGTTTTCTTAAACTTGGAGGAAACTCATCTTAGCCATTTCTGTTACATATATATATGTTTTTATATATATATATATATATATATACATATATACATATATATACACATATATATACACATATATATACATATATACACATATATATATATACACATATATATATACACACACACACACACACACAGATATATATATATGTATATATATATATATATATATATATATATATATATATATATATATATATATATATACACACACATATATATATATATACACACACACACATATATATATATATACACATATATATATATACACATATATATATATATATATATTCCTTCTCTTCTTTTTGTTGTTATCTCCGCCAATGCGATTGTGTTTATCTCTGGTGTTTGTCCATTTGTTTGTTTGTCTGTCCATCCATTTGTGAGCAAGATAACTCAGAAAGTTCTTTTGAGTTATCTTGATTGTGTTCTTTCTGGGAATGTTGGTCACTGCAGAAGAGAAAGTAATTAGATTTTGGTGAATATCTGAATCTGGATCCAGAATTTATTTAACAGATTTTTATATATTTTCCATAATTACTCCTGACAATGTCAGAAAGTCCTTGGTGGAGATGTCTTGTTCTTTTTTTTTAATGTTATTGGACAATAATTGCCTTAAAATGTGGTTATTAGTGTTGGCAGATGTGGAAATTCTTGCAGATATTTCAGCTGTAAAAACTGGCCATACATATTTCATATATTGGCTGTAATATTGGCAGTATACACATATGTACCACAATGAATGTCCATTTTTTATCATTCAAAAGTATAATTTGTTACAAAGAATACAATGATATTTTTCTTGCTTTACATCTGCTTCTAACACGAATAGACTGTCATCATTAAAGGAACAGGTTGATTTTACATAAGTGGAGGCTTTGTGCTATTGACAAAAGTATAGCTGTTCAGTATCATTGATGATGAGTTTGGAAATAATGGCCTATCTGCAAAAATCATATATTGTGCAACCCTTTTTTCTGTTGTTGATCATGCTGACTGATTTCAAGAGAGCATGACTCCAGTGGTATGTTGAACTCATGTAAACCAAATTGATAAAGGAATTGTCAAGCATAAAGGCAGATTCATAAAACAAGTTTGCACTGGTTTTTAGCTGGAAACAAAACTTGATTCCCATCCCAACTTGTAACTTCTCTTTATTTTACTCAAAATGCATCTTGTATTTTTTTTGTTTGTCTTTGTGTCTTAGAATTAGTGCCATTTACTTAGAATTTAGTTCCTAATGTTAAACAGACCTGGTCAGTCATAACTGTCCCCTTCCATTATTGAAAACTTGCCACAAGAGTGAGCAATAGTGAACTTTGTGCCCACCAGTTTAAATGTAGACAGCCCCCCAGTTGGAATAAATCCAAAGCAGACCAAAGCCATCTTTTAACCTCCAGATTCACTGTTCTGTATTTTCACTGATATTTACGCACTGATAATTTCAGAGGATGTTGCATGCTGCGTTAAGATGGATTGTGGGGGGTCTTTAATTTGCCTATGTGTGCCCTAGTGGTAGAACTTCACTGGAGAGGGGGTGTCTGGGGTATTCTGTTTATCCTTCTGCCTCTGGATGAGTGCTGGAAAATGGATGAATGTGTTTTTAGTACTAATAATTGAAAAACTGCAAACACCACGTTGTCATTTCAGCCCCCAAACGTACAGTGCTCCTGAGTGTCCTGACATTGATTTTGAATAAGAATACTGCATTTTGGTTTTAATGTTTATTGTCTGC
The DNA here is from genome assembly GCA_037902135.1 of Cetoscarus ocellatus. Taxonomy (NCBI): domain Eukaryota; kingdom Metazoa; phylum Chordata; class Actinopteri; order Labriformes; family Labridae; genus Cetoscarus; species Cetoscarus ocellatus. Next base: position 2,947,116 of record JBAMNC010000815.1, read on the forward strand.
ACTAATTTAGACATTTTTTGCTTCTTGTTGTAATCATTTTAATTTTTCACATTCTTCTCATACAGTCCCATCTGAATGGCTCCAGCCTACTTGTTATACTCCATTTCCCACCGCCCTTTCATAATCTGACCAGACGTTACACCAAACAGACATAACACTGTAAAATGAGCAGTCATTCAGGCAGAATAAAAATCACCGTTGAGCATATCATAAGAATGCATCAGTCATGCATGCTTTATTTGGGGTGGGGGTAGGGCTCAGTTTTGTGCGTTCATTCCGCTTTTCTTTTTAATCACAGACATTAGAGAGTATTCATCCATACAATCACTGAAATAGCCTCCTGTTTTCTGGGGTCTCAGCTCTGAGGTTTTGATTGTGCATGGATGGAGCTTTTATAGACAATATGTGTTCGTCTGTGAGCATCTAGGTCACTGTGTCTAGGCCTGCGCAGAGCTATCGGTCATAAGATATACACTCTGGACTGTTTTGTAATGGCAACTGATGCTGTAATCAAGGGCTTACGTTTTCTTGGCTTTTTATGTAAATTGATTGTAGTTTGTCCAAAAATACTCACTGTTTTGACTGCAATGGACAACCAGCTCCACTAAAAAAAAGCATACAACTCTTCTTTTGAGCTGGTCAGTATATCAGATATTTAAGATATACTGATTCATTTCCTAAAAAAAAAATAGACTAAGAAAATATCATTTATATTGGTTTATTTTGTATTTAAGTACTCCTCCATGTTTTCTCTGATTTCATCTTGTTGTCATCTTGCCATTGGGAGATACCAGGCCTCATGCTGACTTTAAGACTGTTTACTGTAAGAGTGGCTAAGAGTAATATCCATATTGGCCACAAGGTTGACTGTTTAAAATCATTAGTCTAAATGGGCAGATTTAGTATTATTTTCACTCTTTTTACATGGGGTAGTTATACACCAGTTTGAGGAGTGTGGTGCAAAACACAGCAATAAATGACAAAATACAACAGATCTCAAAACACTACGAGAAACTTAAAAAAGCCACAACAAAGAAACAAAACAATGTAAAAAACACAAAAACAATTAAGAAAACACATGGTAAAAAACACAACAACCCAAAAAAACAACAACAAAGAAACACAACAACAACAAAATAAAAATAGGTCAACAGTGAAGAAAACCCAATAAAAGTTGAAAAAACAAATCAAATGAAAACATTAAATAAACACAACAATTATACAAGAGTGCAACAACAAAAACGAAAACACAAACTCATTGAAAATAATAACGCATCATTGAATTAAAAAAATAAAAATGAAACACAAACAACATAAAATTAGGAACAAAATACAGTGTCAAATTTCTAAGGCAATAACTAATACAAAAAATCCACGACATTTAAAAAAACAATAAAAGACAGGTAAATGACAAACAGCAATACCATCAAAAACAACAAAAAACATAGCAATTAAGAAAGAAGGAAACAAAAAACACAACAACAAAAAACAAAACCACAGAAAATTCAAAAACCGAAACAAAATAGGTTTATAAACATGTTTTTTGTTTGCCATCAAGGTTTTTTATTTATTTTTTTATATTGTCCTTTTATTAAATGTTGTTTTATTTACATTTTATTTTAAGATGATCAAAAGTTTCTGCACTTTTTTCATCATTGGTCATAGTAGAGATATTATTTTGAAGACATAAATTAAGTATTTTTTTTAAATGAAAATTTGACAATGTCGATAGTTGTGTGGTTTTTACTAGAATCAAATTAGTTTTTAATTCTGGTATTGGCACAACCATGTGTTATTTCTCTATAGTCAAAAATATCAAAATATTGTTACTAACCACATGGCTGAAAAATGAAGAGTCATGGTTTTTAAACCATATCATCTAGCGCTGCCTTATGTTTAAAAGGTGTTCTATCCCTTCTTCACAATAGCTTTTATTTGCTCATAGTGTCTCTCCATCCATCATCATATACAGTTTTCTTTGCTAGCGATACGCTGTACTCTAATGTTTGTGGCTCTATTGTGAGAACTCATCAGGTTACCATGCTCCAGTTACTGAACGTCCGTTCCTCCAGTGAAGTAGGTTATGCTATATATACAGTATTTCAGCAGACAAGAGGGTGTGACCCCTTTTGTTTGCTACATTTGATCCGATGATGAGGGTTGAATACCATAGGGAGATAATCTGTCTGGGGAATACATACAGAGATAACCAGTCTGAAAAAAACCTTTTATAATCCTCTGTGTTGTTTTATATACATTATGAAGCTGAAAAAGTTTTTATTTTTATGCAAACTACCAAGTTTAGTTTGTTTAACCTCATGCATGTAGGGAAATTCTGAAACACTCTGGGTTTAAGTATTTGACTTGCTCTTTCCTTTTACGATGGTAGTTTTTTCCGTCATGGTACCCCAAAAATGCAAATCACAACAAAAAAGTAAACACAACTAATACCAAACTTTTGAAAAAATTGACACTAAACAGATAAAAGTACAGAACAGGAAATCACTGAAACACTACAACAACAAAAAACACAAACAAATGACAAAGAACACAAAAGTTAATTACAGAAATTGTTATTGAGGTTGTGTTTTATGTTGTCGATGTATCTTCATGTTTGTTTTGTGTTGGTTTTTTTCGTTTTGATTTGCACCTTTTGTTTAATCATTTTACATGTTTTTGTTTTCTCATATTTTGTTAATTGTTTTGGTTGTGATTTTTAAAATTTGTCTGGTGTTTCCATGCTTTTTTTCTTTTAATTTAATTTTTGTTTTTATTTGTTGATGCATTTTTGTATATTCTGTTATGCTTTTTTTAATGTTGCTGCGTTTTGATTGATTGTCCATACGTAAATTCTTTAGATTTTTTTATTTGCTGTAGTTATTTCTTGTTGGTTTTTTCTTTATTTTTTATTAATTTTGTGTTTTTTTTGTGTCTGTGTTTTTATTTGTTCTTGTATTCACTTCCACTGAGGAGGGTATGTTTTTGCAGCCGTTTGTCTTTTATTGAGATAACTCAATAAGTTGTCAACGTAATTTGATGACATTTTACATATCAGAGAATGTTGGTCATGGCACAAGGAATATGTGATTTTAGTGATGATCTCAATTCTGATGCGGATCCAGGAATTTTTAAAGCATTTGTTAAAATTGCAAGATAGGGCAGTTTTCCACATTTTCACTAATAATTTAACAAGATCTCAATAGATTTTTGCATGAGGAAGAAGTAACAGTAACTCACCCAACAGTACTGGAAATGAGGTTTGTGCTCTCAGAAACTTCTAGTTTGTTGTGCTTTTTTCTATTGTTGTGTTTTCTTATTTGTTTGTGTTTTATGGTTCTTTTTTATTTTTTTGCACTTTTTCTTTTTTCAATGCTTTTTTGATTTTTGTTGGCTTTTTTATATGTCCCATGTTTTCATAGTTGGTGATGCTTTTTTGATTTGTAGTTGTGTTTCTATACATATGCTTTTTATTTAACATTGTATTTTCGCTTTTTTTGCATTTTTTATTTTTTGTAGCCTTTTTGAGAGTTGTGTTTTTGATTTAGCTTTTATTCATTGATTTGTTTTGACTTGTTGTACTTTGTTGTGTTTGTTACTGTGTCATTTTTTTGTTGTATATTTATTTTTTGTCCGTTTTTTCGTGTTTGTTGTTGCGATTTAATTTTTTGGCATCTTTGATATGCTGTTGCTTTGTATGAGTCTTTGCATTTGTAATTTGTTTTTCTTTTTTTTTTTTTTGTGCTTTTTCTGTTTCCTGTCAAATTTCTTGAGTGTTGTTTGGTTTTGTGTTTTAAGGCTGCCATGCCTTATTTTTCTTCAAAAACAGATTAACAAGTGCTCTAGATGGCTTTTAGACTAGACTATTCGTATCTAGAGTTTGTAAATATAGCAATAGTATTAAAAGGTAGAGCCCCTGAGCCTAGGCCCCTAAAATTCTCCTCTGAGGCTGCTTAGGCCCAGGCATTCAGGATCAAAGTCTTTCAGTAACACCACTATTAACATCCACAATCTTTTGTTGCATACCTAAGCTCTCTGCAAATGAAAAGTGGTTCTTTGACAAAGTGAAAAGCCTGAGTGAGAAATGTGTTTTCTCCTGCGCTGGTAGACTTGTGGTGCTGACTGGTTGGGTGTTGCATTAAAATCCCTGAATGTCTTTTTTTATCCGTGTTGAGTCATCAGCAGAGCATCACCTTCTGTTCCAGCTGCTCTTATAGGACTTAGTACCTCTCTATTAAGAAAAGCTCGTCAGCATTCCCCTTGTTTATCACCCTCTTCAGCATGCTTCTGCTTAGCAGGGTATAAGTAAATGTAGCCCTCTGAGTAAAAGTGAATTTGATTTATACTTGAAGTTAGTGTTTTAGAGGTAAGCGAAAAGGAAAAATCAGTGATCTGTATTCATCTCTTTAAGTGAGGTTGCCCTGGTTATGCTTGCTTCCTCTTTTTCAACAAAGATGTGTTATAAACCAGCTTGGAAGCTTTTTAAGGCCACTCATGCAGCATCTCTTGTGAGTGCTAACAATATAACCTCTTTATAAAGACATATTAAACCTCTAAATGAGCCATTGAAGCATGAGACAAGTGAGGCTCTAGTAGGCTAATAGTCCCCACTTTGATGAAATGATCTGGTCTGTTGATACTGAATTAACTCAGTTGAACGCACTGAAACACGCTGTGATAAAGACCAAACTTAATATCTCTTTATGTTTTCCTGAGTGGCAATATGTGATATGTATATATATGTTTCCAGGATACATCATTTTATGAAACACAGGTTAATAAATCTTAAAGGGAATGTTTGATGTAGTAGCTGCAAAAGTGTGATTTTGGGACTGCAGTGGACTATTTTACATAGTCATGATATTTCTCTTTGTGGCACTAATGTGTGTAAAAGATTTGTCATACTCAAGGAGGGTTCCCACATGTCCTGGAAGACCTGGAAAATGTTTGACCAATTCTCCAGATATGGAAAACACATGGAAAATGAGGAAAAAAGTAAAATGCCTTGGAAAAGCTTAAATTGTCCCGGAAAATTATTTAGCTTCCTTCTACCTTGTTAGTGAACAAAAATCAAACATAGGAAATGAAGTAAAAATGTAGATAAAGTAATGCAAGTTAAGGAATAAAATATAAAAACAATGGTGACAAAAAGAAATAATAAAAAATGGCAAAATAAAATTTAGGCTACTTAAAACAGTAAATCAACAAAATATATTTTTAAAAAAAGCAGAGTAAATAAAGATACAATATAAGTATAAACCATAGATTCATAATAGTAAGACACTACATAAAAGCCAGACTAAAAAGATAGCTAGCAGACAGTGTTCATGCCCGAGAGTAATAAATAAATAAATTTTAAGTTCAATCACTCTGGAGCTACCTAGAGATATTGGTCATCAACCTTTAATCTTGTCTTTTAGAAGGCTGTATTAACCTGAGAGTTGCCCACACTAATATTGTAACTTCAGTTGGTTATGTGACACTGGAATCTGTGGATGTGATTGTGCTATATTTCATATAGAGTGTGTGGTGTGTGTGTGTATGTGGGGTGGGGTGGGGTGGAGTTGAAGACATCCTGGAAAATGATTTCTAGAAAAGAGCGGGAACCCTGTCAAGCATTTTTTTTGCCAACCGTTTTGGCATTCTCGGAAAGAAAAAATCTGCAGCTCATCCGAAATCTTGTAAACAAATCATTGAGCCACTATGTTTCATTTTAACTTCCAGCGTCCTCTGTGGTAGCGTTCGCTGCTGCTGACAGGATTTTGTTACAAGTGAGCAGGGGGTGAGTGGGCTGTTATGTGTTGTTTTTTAACACAGTCAGAAGAATAACTCATAGTGGTGGCCCATATAAACAGTATTGTGTAAATGTGTGTCTGGGTTAAAAATATATCCATATATCTCCGTCCTCTGTGAAAGAAAAAAATATAGTTAATTATCTTTACATGAGCAAAAAATATGCTTAAGTATTTTTTTTATAATCTACCTGCCTCCTTGGGCGGGAAGTCAAAACATTTACTTCGGATCCTGGCTTGTAAACACAGTCAGTTTTACAGCTGGATGACAGGGAGTAAAAAGTCTTTTAAAAAATTCTAATAAACATTTGCAATCAATTCCTGTTTGATATCACTGCTGTCCTTAACACCTGGGACTGAGCATTTATTGTATTTAGCAAAGAATTGCATTCAAACTCCTACACATTGTCTACTCTGTAAAAACCATTGGCATAATTTCTGCACAAGGGTGTCAAAGTCTTCTATCATCCTTGTGTTTTAGAATATTCAATGTATTAACCCTTACAACTCCAAGCCACTTTCTGTTATTTTAAGTCCACCTGAACATTTTGGTGATATTCTGCACAACCTTTGTTTCATGAAAATGTTGCTGATGTGTTTGTACAATTTAGACCCTGTGAATGAGTTCGGTTGCAATTTTTATCACAGAAATTGATTGGAATTAGGAAAACTCCCAGGTATTCAGTGTCTACAGCTTCTATTTTTTACCATGGCATTGAACAGGCATCATTTCAAATTTACTAAAACATGAAGTGCCTTTAAATGAATAATTTTGTGGCCAAAAAGTGTACTAGTGTCAGTTAGATCTCCAAAACACATGCCTGAAATCTTTATTTAGAATCAGTACATTTCCTTTAGGATCAATGGAGTCATCTATCTGTTAATCTATCTACACTCCCATCCATCTCTGGTGTTAAAATGTATCAGTGTATCTTAGAGACTCGACATTTTATGTGGTACGCCTTGCTTGTACCATGTTGGACCCTTTTGTGCCTTCAGAACTGTCTCAATTCTTCATGGCATCGATTTATCAAAGGGCTGTAATTCCTCAGAGATTTTGGTCCATACTGACATGAAATCATCATGCAGTATCCGCAGAATGGCTGTTGTCCACATATGTCTGCCCTGATATTGGCTGTTGATCAGTCTAGGCAGAGTATACTCCACCTCTAACCCAATGATATCTGGGATAGGCTCCAGCCCCCTGCAGTGGATAAGCAGTGTAGATAATGGAGGGATGGATGATTAACATAGCTCCAGATTAAAATTGGGTGGTCCTTAATACCACTTTAATTAAAGCCCTGTAGCAATGTGAGGTCTGGCTACAGGCACACTAACAGCTTAGAATGTAACCCTGAATTTCCTTTTAGCAACAAGGCCTGTGGCACCATAAAGCCTACAGGTTGTGAATTAATCCTGCTGCCCCTTTTTATTTGTCCCTTCAAAAACATTGCCCACTGTACTCAGCAGTTGTCTCCGTTTCTGGGACAGCAGTTGGATCTTTAGCAAAAACACAAGTTCACATATCTCAGAATCACACATAAAATCATAGTTTTTCCAATAAAATGATATACAGGAATACATTTCCACAAAGGATATCCACCTACTTTTTTACCTTATGACTTCTTTCAAGACTAAAAGTAAATACAAGAAAATAAGAGGAACATTCAAAGTAACCACAACAGGGGTGACTGAGATTTTATTTTAAAATATAGTGAAGATAAACATACATACTTCTTTCACTCTGAATTAATAGACTCTCATTAGATTGGTGATAAAACATTAAAAACAGCCTGAACTAAAACAGAGTTTAAGCTTCTTCTATTTAAAAAAAAAAAAAAAAGAAGAGTACGATCACAGTAGAGATATTCTCTGTGCTCTGTCTTTTCTCGGATGAATCGCCTGTACTCAGCAACAAACAGTGGCGTTCAGATGAGTGAATGCATACTCACTAACATTGACACAGAGTAGCAAGTAGAAAGAGCATGAAAAAGAGGTATAAAGGTAACCATTTCTGTATGTGAGCGGACTGGAAACGAGGAATGCATTGAGTTGAAACACTATAGAGAGAAAGATGTGTATATTGACCTACTCCATGATTGTCTTCAGCAGTAAAATCTGTACGTTTTCATATGTAGATATATAGAAGTGAGGCATCTGTTTTGACCTGTTTTGAAGCATTACATTCATTCACAGACACCTGTGAACATGCTGGTTCAGAGGTGTTTGCTTTATTTATTCAGGCTATGTTCAGACTGCATGATTTCCTATGAGTGGTGCGAGTAGTTAAATCTTTTGTTGCAATGACACTGTAAGATCCTGAGCAGGGTCCAGCCTGTCAACAAGCACTGGAATAAATTGAGAAGAGTAATTAGTAAGGAGCTCCATTTCACAGGAGAACACCCTTACTGCTGCCTATCTTATTACTACAGCAACACATGCAGATAGTCAAGTGATGTCTGAACACTCAGATCTGATCACTGGTCAATAACAAAGTCTAGGCCTGACACCCTCCAATCCATTCCTTAGTAAATTGGTCACATGGTACTGATAAAGGGTGAGAGACCCTAATCCATAATTTGCAGGGATTGGAGAGAGACCTCATTTATTTTCTATTTGAGTGATAGTGTGTTAGAGAATATCAAAATAGATCAAACTATTTAGAAATAATTACCAATATCTCTCTTAACCAGATTTAAGAGGTTAAAGGGTGAGAAAAAAAAATTAAATGTTTACTCATAAGTTATTTTCACACCCCATAGCTTGATTTGTATTTATTGTTATTATTTATTCTTCTGCTTCTTATGTGTTTTTGCAAATAATTAATGCCATTTTTTAAACATAGAAAAAACGCATATAATAAAACCCTAAATAGAAAAAAACATGACAAGACAACAAAAATGCAACATGCTGTGCCACCCATCTCTGCTTCCCACGCGTTGTCTTGGATCGAGGAGCCTCTCAGTATACTAATACAGGAACCTGAACTCTATGGGGAGCATTTCATACAAAAGGCAGGCTAGCCTGCTGGAACTACATGCAAAAGTGAGTGAATGTATGAAATGTGCATATAAGGCAGGCACACGCTAGGTATTCAAAGCAGCTAAGCATAGATTAAAAAAAAAAAAAGTGTAGCATGGAGTAAAAGATACACAGTATTTAACCTCTCTTTGCAACACATATTTTAAAGCTGACAAACACTTCATGCTGATCATTATCTTGATATAATAAGACAAATCAAATCAATCACCTGAACTTAAAATGTATAGTTATTATGCTATAATCACCAATTACTATTTTCGTAACTTGTGTGAATAAAGGCAGGTGTATGTTGGTCAACTTTTAGTCAATTATTTTGGTACAAAACAGGTATTAAAATAATTCATGCTGCAAAATGCTGGTTTTGTGAAATTTTGTGTTAATTCAAACAAACAGCCAGGGTGCACGGACTACACTGTCACTGGCTAAGTGCCCACCCCGATACCTAATCAATAGTGTATGAGTGTATGTAATACCAGTCAGGTAATTTTTTTGGTTAACAGCCCTAGTGAAGACAGCCTGTCTAAAAGATTTGTTTGCAGTCTGAACAAAGCCTTAGTGTCAGCCACTGTGTTGAGCTTATTGATGGATAAAGCCACGTAATCTAGTCTGCATGTTGTGGATTGATTGGGTTTTGTTGAATGGAGCAGATCCTGCTCCTCCACACTCCATGTCTGCCTTTACTGCGTTAGACTAGATTAGACTAGAGGCCCATTTACTGTAATATTTGGCTTGTGGGTTATCTGGCATATATTGCACTTATTGTTGAAACAAAGTAAATACACAGTGCCACATAGATCACATAGACTTTTACATGTAGTGAATAATGAAGTCCAGAGATGAGGAAAACAGCAGATCAACACTGACATGAAATCATCTCGACAAGCTAAAAAAATAAGAGAAATATTTTTTTACTGTTGTGCATTGACCTTCACCCCACATGACAGAACACTAGCTGTGCAACAAAACAGAAAGGGAGCATATAGATAAGGCTGCATGTTCATTGGGAACCTGCTTCCGCAGCGGCAAGACAGGCTGTTGCACGTTTTTCCGACACCCATCAAAGGTCACTATGTTCACGAAGCGCTGAGAGATCAAACAATTTCAACTTGTAACAAGAAGGTGATGCTGGGAGAAAGGGAAGCCGGGAATTTCTTTGAATCGCCGCAGTGTAAGAGCAGGAGATGAATGCTATGCTTGTCTTCAGCACCTGGCTGTGTCTGTGAGAGGTTAGCGGTTTAGTTCTTATGGGTGAAACAGATTTTTTGCAATGAGCGTGAATTTGAATGACAGTAAAGCTAAGGGCTGATCATTTTTTTCAATTCCAAGCCCCGTCTGACCTGGAGTGTGATGGGCTGGTGGTTGTTTCAGGTAGAGGTGGTGGCTAAAGAAGATGTTGCACCTGAGGCTGTAGCAGAGCTGTGGCAGTGTTAAGGGAGTCTTTATGAGGCTCAAGGGTTCACAAGGTAGGATGCTGCTTAATCCTCTCGCCCATTAGGGCCGCTCAAGAAACCAGATCTCGTTCTGGCGGTTACTGTGGGCGGGGTTGGTGTAGCCGGCCACGATGAAGGAGTTGTTGACACACACACCGGGGGAGTCTAGCAGCTCGGCCATGGAGTTGATCTGATTGATAATGGTCACTTCATTTGTGGGACCAGTAAAGGGCCTGGAAGAAGGAAGGAGTAGTATGTTAGAATGGGGCATCACATTTTCATGTCAAAGCCATGCATGAAAAGCCTGATCATTAAATCATGACTGATATATAGAGAGGAATGTAATGTCATCTGTTATGAAACATGACTATTCTGTCATAGGCTGAGAGTTCTGTTTTCAAAGCTTTACTGTGAAACACATAAACACTGAATTAATCCAACAGCCCCAGGAAAAAAGACTGTTCTGCTAGTTCCTCAATTAAAATTTGTTTCTGTCTGAGATGGTATGATACCCCACTACATTCAATCTACATTCAATCTTTGGTTACTGTTTTATAGCGAAAACCAATTCCAGTTGAGTCGCGTTAACAGCTCCATCAAAGTATCGATATCATGAGTCTTTTTGCTAATCAATTCCCTTATCAATTCCTTCCCCTGACAGGGTTCAGAAGCGGTCAGAATTGTGGCTTTATTCTTTACAGAAGGCGCCTACTGCACAACCTTAAGTGAGTGGAAACACCAGCAACTTGCAGAAGCAGTTATCTATGCTGTGACATGTGTGTTTGAAATTGTTGCCACTGAAAATCTACAGGCCAAAATTTGCCCACGCGGAAAATCTGCAGGAATCAATAAGAGAATCGTTAAAAAATTGGATCGATTAGCAGGATCGTTAAAAGCATTGGTATCGATAAAATCTTACCAATTCCCATCCTTACTGTTTAAACTGGGAGACCCCTTGCAGCAGAATTTACTACCTCTGCCAAGGAGGTTATGTTTTTGGTCCTGTTTGTTTGTTTGTTAGCAAGATCACACAAAAACTACTGGACACATTTTGCTGAAATTTTCATGAGATGTTGGGAATGGCCCAACTTAAAAATGATTAGATTTTGGTGGCAATCCAGATAACCGTCATTACTGGATAATCGTTTTTGCTCAATAACTGTCTAACTAATAATGATATCAACATGATTCTGAGTGCTAGGTGTGGGTTTTCAGAATCAATGAATTATATTATGATGGTAACTTTATCATGGAACTATTGCTTATAGATGTAACAGCAATATGTGAGCTACCTTGGTGGAGGTTAGCGCTCTCCGAGTGCTTTCTAGTATACAGTGTGTTTAAAGAGGTTAGAGAAAAGCTGTCATTTATGTTAAAGCATCCATTAGGCAGTAGTACTACATTACAACAAGGTGCTGTTAAACTCAGGGGAGAGAATACAGTTTTAAATGGAGAAAAATTGCCCCATTGAAGTCTTCTTCTTTTTTTGTTTCAAACAAATTAACAAGTCTTGGAAATTTGAGAATCGTCACTCATCTCTAGTGATTAAAAAGAATTGAATGTCTGTGTCAAAGCCAAGCGTTTTAATCACGGGATCATAGGTCATTGAATAAAACTATTACTGTTCTAAGATGTGCTTCATAACTCAGGGATTGTATAACCTTCTTCTTTTACTTTTCACTGACCTTGTGTATACAATAGTGGCTGGCCAGATCTCTATAACAATTTCGTTGTCAGTAGGCTGTGGAGGCTGTGCCTGATGATGATCAGGAAGGAAATAGGCCACAGTGACATCCTGGAACATCGCAGAATGGGTCTCATCTGTTCGCACCACTGTGACAATGGGGAGTGTCATGCCCAGGTAGTCACCTAGAGACGTGAGAAGATGATAACTTGTGAGACTGGCTTGAAAAAATGGACTGGATAATAGCAAGATAAGGCACTAAATTTTGTTTGTATGAAATGGTCCGTATTTCCTTACTTACCTACAGAATTCTGCTGACAGATGTATCTCATTATCCTCATAAACCCGTAGCAGATGCTCTGTTCATAAGTCTCCTCACGCATCGTTATACAAGCCCAGTGGCCCTTTTCATATTGACGCTTCTCATACAACAGCTCCCCGCACTGAGAAAGTTCAAATGACGACAGACAAGACAACACTGGGTTACAAATTTAGGTACTCATGATACTGTGTTAAATTGAATTAAGTCTCCTTATGAAACTGATTTCTGTAACATTTGATTTTATAACCAGAGAATGCCAACAAGGATGCCAGCAAATGTTCTCACGACTGACTGGAAAGCCAAGTGCCGACTTGAAAATGTGTAAAGAATACATCCCACGCAAGCACTGCTTCTCAAAATCATTCAAGATGTACAGTGTTTTGGCCTTGTAAGCGTAGTCAGAGAGTGACTAGAGGCTTAGAGAGAGTATTTTTTCCCTTTTCAAAAGATGTTGTGCAATTTTTGGTTGAATCTCAACCATTTCTGTTGTGCTGAAAGAGATACATGTGTAAGTGCTCAGACTGGCCGTTATTTTTACTCTATTCAGAAGTCGATCTGAGGTTACAGCTGTGGTTTCAGTCCATACTGTGTACCTGAAGAAGTGGCCTAAATAGTATTGTAATAAATACAAATCATTTGAACTTTCACACATTGTTTATGTATCGTCTCCTAGGTGCACATTAGCAACAATCTTGTGTTTTAATATATAACAATATCAAAGCAGGTCACAGTATGAGTGGAGTTCGACATTTCCTGAGTGCCTAGTGTTTGAATCATCTTCCTCTAACTTTTATTGTTTATTTACAGAGCATGAGCATGGTTAAAGGATGGCTGGCTAAAGTTTTACATTTAATAACTAAATTTGTTTATATTTTTAAATCTAGACTAGGGATGGGAATTGGTAAGATTTTATCGATACCAATGCTATTAATGATCCTGCTAATCTGCTTCTGCAAGTTGCTGGTGTTTCCACTCACTTAAGGTTGTGCAGTAGGCGCCTTTTGTAAAAAAATTAAGCCACAATTCTGACCGCTTCTGAACCCTGTCAGTGGAAGGAATTGATAAGGGAATTAATTAGCAAAAAGACTCATGATATCGATACTTTGATGGCGCTGTTAACGATTCTCAACTGGAATTGGTTTTCAATTCCCATCCCTAATCTGGACAGGTTTGAAATCCCACTGAAATGCTCTGTGTAAACTAAAACACAGCCACCTGCCGCTGGATGTTTTGGCGCCAATAGATGAGCGGTTTTGTCAGTGCATCCTATGAACAGAGATCTGATGCTGATGAAGTTTGACCACTTAAAACTTTGATACACCTTATTCCCCGATTTTTAGACTAAAGAACTACCAAACCACGCTGTTCCATGGAGATGTTGTGTTTGCTATATGCTTATTTCACATCCAGGTTGTATGGCCTTATTGCAGCATGGCAGTGGCAACCAGTGGCAGGTGGCTGCAATACAGTTTAGACAAAGCATTTGACCAGGATATTGGGTCTGAACCTGAATGTGTTCTGAGTTAATATAATCAAGTTATTCTGTTGCACATGACGTCCATAATTTCCCAGCAACTGCACACATCTCTTTTTTAAACACAGCTTTAAATTTGACCACTACTGCATAGCTTAGCATCCTGAGTATTAAAAAGAATGGGTGTTATTTTCAGGAATTAACACAGTGTCACAAGACATACAATCACCATATTTAAATATCCATAGTTTCTAGTCTATTCACTGTGTACGTGCATTCCTTTAACAAGGTACTGAAATATTCTCTAATAATAGGGTGCCATGTCCTTTGTTTAACCGGAGTCTACCGCCAAGTTCTATGAACTAATTAACTGGAGTTAAACCAATTAGCCCTCTTTATTTATACAGTCCTCTAAGGAGTTTAAAGGGCTTACTGTAGTGGGTGACACGACCATCTACTGGAAAATAAATAGCAGCTGACCCAAACTCTTGTGTACATCTGACTCTGATCAGGTTGTGATGATGACACTATTCATCTTTATTCAATGTTTATAAGAGGCCTGATGTAGTTGATGTAAAAGATCCTACAATCTAAAATATTTCAAGGTATACTAAGAGTTAAAAATGTATTAATTGATGCTTACACAGCTAGAATTAATATTTAATGTGGACACTTTACTGTATACCTTACACCTTAACGCTGTATGGGCACCTTGTCCCAGATGCACAAAGAAATTCAACTGAAAGAAAAAGGAGGCTTGTGTTAAAAAAAGGTAAAATGTCACTACCAAGTTATGTATCCTTTGTTATTTATGCAACTTGTGGTTCTTTTCACCAGCTGTATAAGTTTGTACTTTTTATGTAAGCTCCATGCATGCAGCAGTTGAGGGTCCTTTTGTGTTGAGTGGTCTTCACAGAATAGGCTGTCATGTAAGTGTTAAATTTGCAATTCAAGTCTCTGTTGCAAAAACACGTGTCAACATAAATCTAGGCTATTGCAAACCAGTGCTTATATTTTTTGATTTAATAGAAAACAGGAAAATAAATAGAGAGATCAGACTACCAGAACTGAAAATCATACATTATTTATTGTGACTGAGGAGTAATGTTCAGAGAGATACCTTCTCTTTGCGTCCGAGGAGAGTAAAAGGGACATGTTGTCTTTGACTGCGTCCCTGGTTGTTGCTGGTTAACAGCTGAATTGGCTCTGCCATATCTGTCAAAACACAAACATAATGACATCAGTTCAAACTGTGGCCAACTGGCGAAAAAGCGCATATTTTTTTTAAAGCAGAACAAATGAAATAACACATTTGTTTTTCTATAATGCCCCCTTTCTTTTTAAACAAACACCATGTTATTTTCTTCATAAGCTGTTTCTTGAGCCTGCATTAATACGTCTAAGTTTATTACAGCACAAGCTAACACTGACCCTTTATATTGTTCAATACTTGCAGCATATAAAATAGTCCTCAATACAATACAGATTGTTTTAAATCTACTCTTGTGGTCATCTTTTTCTAATCTGCACCAAACATTTTCAATTCCAGTAATCTGCTGGCAGGCAGGGTTGGTACCTTGTGTGGGAAAGGCTGCCAGATGGGCAGAGTGCTGTGCCAGGATGTCGCAGAGAGTAATGTTTATTGGAGCTGATGGAGAGAACACTCAGTAAAGCTGCCCAAGGCCAGATATAGGCTGGAATTTACAGAGGAACTACAGCAGCAGCCAATTCATTTGGAATAGTGGAGCATTTCCTACCTATAACCAAATCTTTTCCAAATCTATAGGCTGTATTTAATATGTCAACAATGTACTTCACCTTAACACAACTTTTTCCAACAAATTAAGTTCAACCAATTTTAAGTTGCACATCATCTTCCACGTCACTTGCATGAAAACAATGATGACCTTTCTGCAGCATTTCCCCAGCTTAGTCTGTTTTGTTTGGTGACCCGGTTCTGCCAGCCAACATACTGTGACTGTGCCATGACCCTGACATGCACTGCCCCATGATGTCGTGTATGCATGTTTAACGAACAAAGATTGAAACCCGACTTTTTTTTGGACAGGAAATCCTCAGACAGGATGCTCTTGCTCTGTTAAAAAGAGGAATACATAACAAAACGTTTGTATTGACGGACTAAATAACATTTTTGTTCATTTTTTAGAAGCGTTGTGGGGTTGTGTTAGACAATGGGACCACCCCTTATGGGAAAAAAAACCCCAAAAACCCCCCCAAAAAACTCTGTTCAATAGCACCCTCTTTGTGATAAAATAAATGTACCCTGGTTAAATTGTTCACCCAAGTCACTCAAGGTGACCCCAGTTTAAATACATTTTGTCTGTCAATACTGTGAAGAAAACTGGGTCAGCAGGACCTGCAGTATTTAGGCGATCAATTATTTGACTATAAACAAAGCAGTTGGTTGGTGTGTGTTTGTGTGCGAGTGTGATAGCGTGGTTATCTCCCTAAGATGAAAATGAATCAAGGTTACACTGTAACTAACTGATTACGTGGAGGAGTGGCTCTGTATGCACAAGATCCATCTACCTTTAACAAAAAAGTATCACACGCTGGTTAAGGCATCTGCCCCCCGTTAACAGAGAAACAAAAAAAGAACACGCACTAATGCTTTAGTGGGGTTATCATCACATAAAGGCACACCCGACAAACTCATCAGTTTCTATGGCAGCACCACTAAAGCATTAAGTGTTGACACAGAACAGTCAACACTCAACGCACAGTAAATACACAAACCCACTTGTTTTTTTCTGATCAATACAAGCTGTAGTCACGTCCAACTCTCAGTCTGGCATCTGTTCCACTCACTTTAGGCCACGATGTTCCCTTTTTTAATCAGTGTTTAAACATAATAAAGGTCCAGTCTAATTTTATAGGGATTTTCCGGGACATTTTCAGTGACAATTTAGCTGGTATGCCGGATAGGCATCATGTCCACACAACAATGTGTTTCTTTATTCAACAGTCTTATAAAAAATATGTGCTATTTATGGCTTAACAATGAACTTTTACATGCTTTTAAAGATGACTTATTGACTAAAGAATGATGCAAATACAGCTACAAATGTGTAGCACTTAAATTAATGTGTGTTTTTATAAATGGTTTGAGCATTTAGACTGTCTTAGACACATTTTTTCAACAATTACAGGGTTGTTAGGAATACAGAGATGCTTTGTATGTAGGCTTTTTGCCAACACTACTTGGATTTATGGAAATTACTAAAAGATTTTTTGTATGATGCATGATATTATAGTGCCAGCAGATAGTTGCCTATATAGTTCTCTATCAATATCAGCAGATATGAACATTTTTGCCAACATCTACAGCAGGTATTCTGGCCTCATATATTCACTTTATATATCCTATATATATCTGTAATTGTACCATAATGTTTAACCTCACCATCTTCGAAAGTCCACTTCATATATCAAAAGTATAATTAATTAAGGATTAAATGTTATTTTTAAAACTGTCACTGTGAAAAGAACAGGCCAATTTCAGATAAAATAAGGCACTGTGCTCTTGGCAAAAAATATTCACACTGGCCATAAAGAATATGAAAGTATCGGCATATCGGATCAAGGTCACCAATATCTCGCAACTCTATTTTTTGGAGTCTATTTATATGATATGCAGAACCTCATTTTAGTATGTAATGTAAGCTCAGTAACAGTAAAACCCTGTTTAAGCTGCATTTTTAAGAGCTACAAACAATATAGCAACCTACTGACAGAATGTTGGCTTTGGTTTGATGCAGGGTTTGCTCTAGAAATTAAATATAAATGTATTTTTAACATGAGGTCTGCAAAAAACTCTACATATTTATGCTGATATATGAATTGGGCTAAAATATCAAAAAATAACATCGACAGAAATTTTCATATCTGCTGATGTAATAATCAATTTTTCAGGAAACCATCTTATCTGCTAAAGCTGATATTGTACTTGTAATAATGGGTATACCTAAATAAAACATAGACAAAACTGCACCTGCCTTACTCATGTATTTATATACTAAATTCTACAACTAAAAGTAATAACATCTAATAATATTCTCATACAGTTTGATGAGACGCATCACTTTTGAGTATTTGAGTACAGTGTTTTAGGTCTGGAGCTGCTGCCAGCATGTCGCTTACTCCACCTTATCACCTTTTTATCCAGGAACTGCAGTCACCATTTTATATGACACTTTTTCTACTTTCATCTACTTTGGAAACTTGGATACAGCGAAAGATTTCCCTAGACACTTTTCTTTTTTCCCCTCACTCCTCATGTGTTTCCCATATGTGGAAAAATGGTCAACTGTTTTCCCAATTATTCAGGTTTTCTTGTACTTTAGGGGGAACCCTGGTTATTTTGTGGTGTTTATTTGAAATGTTTTTTTCATAGGTTGACATTCCACTGTACATACAGCTTTATTATACTCTGTAACTACCCACATGGTTTGCATTAATACAGTTAATGTTGTGGAGAGCTGGTGGCATCAACAAAGCCGAACAGTGTGTGAAATAGTGTCACACAGACAGTCTATTTGCGGCTTTTCTTGTGCCAAAAACTACACAATGACAAGTGTGACAGAATTTCAAAACAATGTCATAAAACACCTTGGCTTCTCGCTGAGTCAGTCTGGTTGAGACTTTAATCAGTCAGGTGGATGTGCTCAAAACTGAAAAATTAAAAACGGTTCAAACAGAGTTGTAATGTGGCTTTATATTAGATTAACTACTTCATTAAATGGAATCAAAAGCCACTTTGCTTCAGGCACATTATAAAGGGTGTTTTTGTGTGTGTGTGAGTGTGTAAGTGTTTCGGAGAGCGGTCATAAAATCTGCCAACCACTTCTGGGAAAATCTGATAAAGCAACTGCCCCACATTATTAATGTTTACTCAGAGTGACAATATACTGCACATCGATGGGAATGAGCATAGAAACAAGCTCATTTTCGTGTTCATTAATTTGCTTCAAATACACAGAATATGAGAAAATGTCAGCACTTCACACACGTATGTCATGGAGGGATTAGCTTGATTTTTGGACAGGGGTTGTGTTTTGTGGCAGAACACAATTAGTAAGTTTTTGCTGAGGTGAGCTAAGGAACTACAGGTGAAACTCAAAAAAATTAGAATATTGTGCAACGGTTCCTTTATTCCAGCAATTAATTTACAAGGTGAAACTAATATATGACATAGGCTCATAACATGCAACTCAAGATATTTCAAGCCTTCATTTGTTATAATTTTGATGATTATGGCTTACAGCTTATGAAAACCTCGAATTGAAAATCTCAGAAAATTAGAATATTACATACAAGCAATAGAAAAGGGATTTTAAATAGACAAATATTGGCTCTCTGAAAGGTTTAATCTTGCATATGTACTTAGTACTTGGTTTGGGCCCCTTTTGCATGAATTACTGCCTCAATGCGGCGTAGCATGGATGCTATCAGCCTGTGGCAGTGCTGAGGTGTTATGGAAGACCAGGATGCTTCAATAGCGGCCTTTAACTCTGCTGCATTGTTCGGTCTCATGTCTCTCATCTTTCTCTTGGCAATGCCCCATAAATTCTCAATGTGGTTCAGGTCAGGCGAGTTTGCTGGCCAATCAAGCACAGTTATCCGATGGTCCTTTAACCAGGTTTTGGTACTTTTGGCAGTGTGGGCCAGTGCCATGTCCTGTTGGAAAATGAAGTCAGCATCTCCATAAAGCTGGTCTCCTGAAGGAACCATGAAGTGTTCTAAAGTCTCCTGATAGACAGATGCATTGACTCTGGACTTAATAAAGCACAGCGGACCAACACCAGCAGATGACATGGCTCCCCAAACCAACACAGACTGAGGAAACTTCACACTGGACTTCAAGCATCTTGGATTGTGTGCTTCTCCATTCTTCCTCCAGAAACTGGGACCTTGGTTTCCAAATGAGATGCAAAATTTGCTCTCATCAGAAAAGACAACTTTGGACCACTGAGAAACAGACCAGTTCTTTTTTTCTTTAGCCCAAATAAAACGCTTCTGACGCTGTTTGTTGTTCAGGAGTGGCTTGATAAGAGGAAGACGACATTTGAAGCCCATTTCCAGGATCCATCTGTGTGTGGTGGCTCTTGATGTACTAACTCCAGCCTCGGTCCACTCCATGTGAAGTTCCCCCACACTTTTGAATGGCCAATCCTCTCCAGACTCCGGTCATCCCTGCGGCTTGTGCACCTTTTTCTCCCACACTTTTCCCTTCCAGTTAACTTTCAATTAAATGTGCTATGATACCGCACCGCTATGATACATCCAACTTCTTTTTCAATTACCTCTTGAGGCTTTCCCTCCTTGTGGAGGGTGTCAATGATGGTTTTCTGCACAACTGCCAGGACAGCAATCTTCCCCATGATTGTGAATTCTACTGAACCAGACTGAGAGACCATTTAAAGGCTCAGGAACCCTTCACATGTGTTTTGGATTAATTAGCTGATGAGCCTGTGACACTGAGCTGACAGAATTGAACCTTTTCACAATATTCTAATTTTCTGAGATTTTAAATTTGGGGTTTTCAAAAACTGTACACCATAATAATCAAGATTATAACAAAGGCTTGACATATCTCGCTTTGCATGTAATGAGTTTATATCACACATTAGTTTCACCTTTGAAGTTGAATTGCTGACATGAATGAACTTTTGCACAATATTCTAATTTTTTGAGTTTCACCTGTATTTATCCTCAATATCTGCACTGCATGATGAAGACTGAATCAGTTTCATGCGTGTCCTTTATTTTTATTTTTTGGCCGACGTAAGTCTTTAAAACACAACTCTTATCTTGTTTAGAAGCTCTGTGCTTTTTTGGTGGTTGATGATATCTACTTCTCTGACATCAAAATGAGAGATGTAAATCATAGCTTTAGAGAGTTCATTAAGTACAAAAGGGGAACGCTGTCTGAAATGAATTTGCTTTTGATGCCACATAACAGTGCAGTTAGGGCTGGGTGATATGGCTCAAAAGTGCTATCCCAATATTTTTTAGCTGAGTAGTTACTTCAAAATGGAAAGTAAATGGCGAATAGTCATCATTTATCTTTTTAAATTCAAGGAGCATATTTTTTTACACAGACTGTATTAGTTTTATGTTTTTTTCTTCATGTTGACATTTTGCAACTGGCTGTCAACAGAAATCTGTTCTTTGGGCATTTGTGTGGGTTTGATGATGAACTGACTATTTTGTAATTTCTTTACAGAATAAAATGAGATGTTTATTGTGTATCCCATTTGACCAAAAATATCAGGATATGATTTTTAGCTGGTATAGCTCAGCCCTACTTGGGCCGCAGTATTGAAACAAACATTGATATTGTTTGATTTTTATAAGACTCAAATCAAAATTGCAAAAAAACAGAAAATGTTATAAAACAAATCATAAAACTAAGCAGCCAGGTGGTCTTTGGTGCTGGTAAAACTACAAACAGTTTGCTGAAAGCTCCAATGACACTTGTTGCCATGAATGTAGATGTATGATGAATATGACGTTTTTACCATGCATGGACCAGAAAAAAATAGGTTTTGTCAGCACGAGTACAATTAAAGTGTTTTGGAAGCTCAAGCTAACATGAACTAATTAAATAGCTCCAACTTCTGGTGAAGCAGAGCCCCCACCTCCACCCTGACCTTACCACTCCACCTCAATTAATGCAAAAGAGTTTAACATGGCCTTGGCCTGTGCTAAGCCTCAGCACTGTAGTCCAGGTCTTAGCCACAACCTCTGTACCAGTACAGGCAAGGTAGCTAATCCCCCGCTGAGTCAGTCTAAAAGCTCAAGCAAGCAATTTTGAACTAAGTCCTCAATCAGCGCTGTAGTCTGGCGACAGTGGGGGGTAGGACGTGCCAGTCTGTGTTACTGGATTCTCAGTGGGCAGCCTGTTAGAGGACAAATTGCTCAATCTTGATCAGGGTACACAAAGGGATTACAGAGAATAAACAAAAGTACTGTGCACTAAATAACCATTTTCCCTCACTGTTTCTTGACCTACCACTTTTTCCCCACAAAATCCTGCAACTTCTCACCTTGTACACACCAGACTGTGATTTTTTGGCAGCAGAAAAATGACTGTACTTGAGATGATCATAGTTAACTTGCATGTCAAATCAAAGGGGGGCTAAGAACGTTGGGAAATGTATCAGCACACATTCAGGTTAACCTAATAAAGAAGGCGTACGGTTTATTATTGTATGGCCCATAGGCAGAAGCTGGATATTTGACAAAGCATTTTATTGCTATGAAGAGGAAATTCAACTGTAAAACACTAAAGTTTAACCAAAATCAGTGGGTCTTTGTTTGAGCGTTTATCTCCCAACAGTACCTTTAAAGATATAAGAGCTCCAAACACACTGAGTTGTTGTTTCCAGCTCTCTCTAGAGCTTCACATCAACAGTATTGATCACTGATGAAAAGTAGAAACAGTTTTTGAACTGATCACAATACCCCTGAATTGTATTCTTATAGCACCGATGTTGGTACAGAAAGACCCCTTTGAAAAAATATCTGTCTTAAGTGATTGTGCATGGCCTATGGGGGTCACCATCTTTTTTGGTTCCGGGGTCACAGAGTGGCTGAGCGTCCTATCCACATTCCAGACATCCTGCTGCAAATAGATTCATACAAATACCAACTCATAGATATACTTGGACCAACAACTGTTTTAAAAAGCTTATTTTGTTTGTTAGGTTATCTGCAAAACTTGGCACCCTTCACTTGATGCGGTTACAGTGATACATTTAGTTGATCTTATTTTGATATCAGCATAACCAAATCCTTCAGTGAACCCTGTTGGCATTGCTTATTTTTGGAATAAAAGCCCTTGTGGGGAGAATGTGGGAAAACCTTTGACGTCACTGAGACTACATTGTTGATTAAAAAAAATGATAGGGTTTTCACTGAGTTATAAATTTGTATGCGGTCTCATTTTCCTTTTTCCCCATCAATACACTTCTTATACTTATAAATTCAAAGTAAATTAAGTAATTATTTTCTATGCAGCTTTCTGCATGACACATAAACGTCAATTTTTCTGTACTGGTAGTCTCACACTGTTGCAGTATCTCAACTTATGAGTAATAATGTCATCAGCCATATGAATGTATGGTTTGCATATGCTCAATAAACAATGATTTTATATTGGATAGGGACAGAGCAATATTTTTTTTTTAAGATATAATATAAAAATATAAAAATATAAAAATCTGGCCAGTGGACCTAGAGGGGGATGCCGACCATACCAAAACAACACCAACTTTATAACTTAATTTTGATACCAAGTACTAAATGTTATAGCCGAAGATTCTGGACCATCTCTGCCTTCTCTGCTCAGTAATAATAAGATGATCAGTTTTGCCCCATTGGAAAGAAAACAAGAACAAATATTAAGTTTTGTAACACTTTAAGTTTTGATTCAGGATCCGGACACCATTGGATAAAGCACCAGTATCCGGGGGATAGAGAGAGATAGAAAATTTCGCCAATATCTGATGTGTCAATATTTCCAAACTCCTTTACCTTTTGCAGACACCATTACCAACATATCCACATTTTTTGTGAAGCACACCAGGTCTCTTCTACATTCAAACTGACCCATTCATCTTAATTATTAGTCTCTTTTCATAAAAAAAGAAAAAGCAAGTAGAATTCTCCTACATATGAAAAATAATTATTTTGTGGTACATATTCAGTGAAGAAAATCACATTTGAAATGTACATTTGAAAAAAAAAATATTTTAAACAGTTACCTTGTATGGTGGGGCAATTGTGCATCATTCTGACATTACAGCCAATATATATGTAATAATAATAAGCCGTATAGCCCATTAATAAGACTATAATACTGACAGGACAGTATATGGAACCAGGAGTTATCTTATCTGCCAGTGAGACCTATAATCTGCAAATATTAATTTTGTGTTGATAATATGCACCCCTGGTTACAAGTCAGGTCGCAAAATATATAACTATTCAACCTGAGAATTTCTAGACGTGAATTGTGATTCATATTGTCCGGCCAATGAAGAACAGGAAGCAAAAAAACATCTAAGAATGCTGTTTTTGGGGCAGGATTTCGGCATTACATGTATAAAAAAATGCATTACCATATTCTGGGAGGTAACTGAAGCTTGCGTGTTGCCTGTTGTTGCTATTATACAATAGTCAGGACCTAAAGATTTCAACAGGTCTTCGTTCTAAGTAGTAACCTTAGTTGAACTTTTTAAGTTTTGCCTTGAATTACTAGAGTTAAAGCATTTGGTCACTCCAAAGCGTTATAGTTCAAACTCTTGGCCTTGAGACAGAGGGTTTGTTTTTCTGATTGGACTGGTTTATCTGTTTCTCTTACTGGAAACTGGGTCAATGTACGAAGTGGTAACCAATGAGGAAGTTAAGCCAAAGTACGTTTGCTTAAGCTACACAAGTCTTTTAGTCATTCTTTTGGAAAACTTCACTTGAGAGTTAATTTTCGACGAAACTATGGAAAGCTGTGACAAAACCAACAGGTTAAATCAATGCTATATTTCGAGCTAATGCTAGCACGTTAATCGGCATGCCTCGGTTTCTTCACCCCTGTAGTGTTTGTTTCTCTTTTCTTTAATTTTTACCTTGGGAAACTTCCACTTGGTGTCCCCTCGCTACGTCCTGCCAGTAATGCAGCAGTCGGTCCTGGTCTTCGTCGTCCTCCATGGTCTCCCCCTCTTCTTCCAGGCTGCCGTTGCCCGAGTCTGACAGCTGGTCCTCCGAGAAAGACTCCAGGTCCTCCAGCGTGATCATCCCCTGTCGCTCGGGCCCGCTCTGGTCACCCCCGCCGCCATTCATCTGACAGCCGCCTCGGTCCATTTCTTCAACTTAAACTGCTCCTAACAACAATCAAACGACTCCGAAGACTTGCAGGTGCTAAAAATGCACAGATAATGTATGAATCCTCGCTTAATTTACGCGTCGTTTAATCTTCTTCGGTTAGTTGCTCGTCCAGATTAGGAGCAGCGGCTACTTTCTGGTCAACAAACCGCGCACAAGCAAGGTTTCCTCGACATATTCAGCCATATTCACGCCCGTAATTTCAAATAGTTTTTCAGAGAGCCATCTTCTTTCGACGGTCGTACTTTTTAGTCGATAAATTAACAGGAGAGTAGTCACCTCTTTCGCCTGCGCGGAGCCGAATGACGCCTCCCTCTTTGTAGCCGGAGGTGAATGTGATGTTTACAGGAGATGAGGGCGGGCCACGTGACGCTGCGGGCTCACGCAGCCCCGCCCCGTCCTGCTGGTAATACCAGGGACCCCCAGCAGGGTACACACGTTTTCATCAGGCAGGGCAATTACAGGGGCCCGAGATGGCAAGAAATAAAGGAGGACCGATTTTGTCGGAACATCTGCTATGTAGAATTACCGTAATCAGTCTGTCATGCAGCTGTCTTCATTTTTTTTTGTTCACAAGGTGCACCTATGATCACGCTAAGATCTTTAGGCACACCATCAGTATCCCACCCTCCACCATTAAAAAGCATCTTCAAACATGTTACTGTGCCTTTTTTAGTCTGTATATGTCTAATCCTGTCAACTAATGACAACTGAAATTGAACTGACAGCTTTATTACTCTTGAAGTATTAAATTAATGAATATTTATTTAGGGATGAGAGCATCAAGTCTAATTTTTTACTAAAATTGACCTGCTCCTGTCTTGTTAACAGTCAATTTTGTGAGAAATAGTTTTGAACCAAGAAAAACAATATTTTACTCTTATAGAAATTGCACTTTTGATTTATAAAAGTGGACATCCAGTGATGATAAATTGACCAAATTGTTTTTTTCTGCAGCTATTTGCAACATATTTTGTATAAATCCAAAATAAATCAAATATTATTTACCACTAAAACTGAAACATTTAGTCAGCAGCAAGGTCGTAGCTGGATTTAGTTTTATCAGACTGCATCAACATGATGTAAGAGCATGTAGAATGTCCACACACTGAATTAAAAAGCATTCCTTGGTTGCACATTTTTTTTGCCCTATTTGCTGAAGTACATTCAGACATTTGTATTTTGTTCATTGTAAAAGTTCCTAATGCACTGACAAAACTGGGATTAGTTATGTAGCTGTTCTTTATTTTGATATGAAACATTTCATTTGTTACGTAATGTTTATGGAAATTTCAAAGGCCAAATAAATGTGTATTTTTATGAGTTACACTGCTTTTTTTGAAAAATAGAAAAAAGGTAAGATGTAACAATGCATTGAAACCAAAATACGATAATTATTATTATATTCAGATCATGATACTGTATTGTTTCTGATTTTACATACATGAAATTGAAGTCAATTTATATTTATAAGATTTAATTCCAGTTATCTAAAAATGAGAAATCAAAAAAACATGTTTATTTTTCTTTATAAATATATACAATACTTGGAATTTTATGTCGTCTGATTATGGTTCAAAGAATTAATAAATAAATATATTTACACTATAGATTACTTAAAAAGGGTATTTTTTTTTCTCCAAATCAACTTAATGTACAGATAGTACAGTCTGCAATGTGGTGGCTTTCAATCATAACAATACTGAGAGATGAGTATGAGATTCCCTGCTACCTTGACCCCAAGAATAGTAAGAATAGTTGTAATTAATCACAATCAAGCAGCACAAACATGAATGAGATGCAGAGACAGAACAGCTGCTCTTAGTGATAGTTTATCCTTTGTCTTTGGTTTAACAACCAGTGGTTGGAACAAATTATGTCTGCCATAATAAAGCAGCTGCTACATTTCTCTGGCTTTGACAACAGTTTGAAATATTTAGATGTGTGAGAACTTTGCTCCAATAAATATTTCAGTACATACATTTTATATCATTGTTCATATTGTTATTAAAGATGTCCATATTTGATAGAGTTAGAGTTATTATATTTGGGTTGCCTCACATTTCGTAAGTAGTATTTAAAAAAAACATTGTTGATTGTTTTTTGCTGTAGAATATAGTTTTACTTAACTTAGAGTGTACAAAATATGCCAAATAATGGTCCATTTCAATACTGTTCACACATCTAATCCAAAATGTTATGAAAATCAGTAACCTTAAAATTAAGGATGTGCTGATGCCTTTTGCGCTCTCATTGATAACAAGTACATATTTGAATGCTTAATCAAGCGAGTTTAATTCTGTAAAGTTAGAGTCTGTATTATTATCCTCATATGCTCCTCACCCCTTTTCATGACAGTTGTAGCAGTGCATAGTTTAAGGCTTGTTATGCTTTAGTCGCCCTTTTTTGTGTCAAAATACAAGTAATCTTTAGCCATGTTCCAGCTTCGCCTACCAAGAAATTAGATGCTTACATAATGCTGTTAAATGATAACCACTATAGTATCTGCAACTAGGGATGCACGATATTGGACTTTTGGCAATATCTGATATTCTGGTACTTCTCAAACTCATTTTTGCCGATACTGTTACCGATGCCATATTTTTTGTCAAGAGATCAATGCCTTCAATTTACTGACTGTCGTGTTTCTTTCATGGTAATAGTCTATTTGTGCTGGCAGCAGATGTGAAACAAGAAAAACAGTATCTTATTATTGTAAAAGTGGTCTTTCAGTGACAATGAGGTAAACCGTTGAGGTACATTTGTACATTCTGCCCATATTACAGCCAGGACATGTAATACATACAGCCAAAACATTATATCGAAAAAAAAAATTCTTATCTGCCAATACTGATCAACTTTTTGGCTGATATTAGCCTATTCTGATATTGTTCTGATAATATCCAGCATTCCTATCGGCAACATGTTTGAGATTGAGTGCGTGAGCTTGGTACCAGCACAGGCATTATTTAATGCATTTCTACTTAAAATACAAAACAGTAATTTTCCTTTGATATGTCATCAGTGTTCGTGAAATGTGTTATAAAACATGCATTTCATAGCTTTGCTCACTGTAACAGCTTTGTTTCCCGCAGATGAATGATTCTGTTGGTCTGGACTCTTTGAGATACTGATGAATGTCTTGATTATGGAACAGGCGGGGGGTAGAGGGCAGCAGGGGGATGAGGGTGTTTGGGCTTTACAGACTGTTGAATGTATCTGTATGATCTCTGTAAAAGCAACATGAACACAAACACTGTTGATTTCTTCAGCAGTGCACACACAAACACAAATAAATACCTGAAAAAAAGAGGGATTATGGTGCTTACACGGTTGTTGCTTTATTTTCATAGATTCATTTTTTAAATTGTGCTTGATGTCAAACCAATAAAAATTCCCTTTCGAGGATGATAAACAGATTTTAACTTTTGAGCTGGGGGACAGACTAAGCAGGATTTCCTCGGATCTGTGTTGCTGCAACAGCCAGCCACCATGTTGCACCCTTCAACACGCACGTAGAGAAGGCATTATATAATCCTTGGTAGTGTGTGGGGGAGTCTCCATGTAAATACACACAACTGACAACACACTACAGCTATCTAATAGACCTCCTGTCTGGCTGTTCACTCCAGCACTCATCCTCTGAAATCATATCACTGCATGGTCTCTGTCTGGCCTTTTTTTTTCTCCTTTTTATTTATCCTCACAGCCGCACGGTGAGTCATTTTGATTTATGGAGGCTGTATAATTACAAACCCCCCCTTACAGCAGTAATACGGCTTCATCTCATATATCATGACTAACCATATTGAAATTTTCCTATTCTAGTTAATCACAGCGAATAGTTTTACCATCCTTAAACATGTCCCTCGCTCTCTTATGAAGTAAGCAATGACAGTGCAAGTCTTAACAAGCACACACACATACCAAACAGCCCTCCATTGTTGACATGCAGGAGGAAGAGTTCAGCTAGGTTCTGTTATTAATAGCTGCTTAGACTGGCTTTTTCACCCATTCCCCTCTGTCACGTAGCTCCATGTTGATCAACCAATCAATTCTCAGAATCTTCTGGGCATGCTCGTTGGAGCTGCTGTGGACGCTGCTGTCATTTGGCGCACATCCTCTCCTCTCCTTTCCTCCCCCCCTTCATTTTAAAAAATCAAACCAGTTTCTAGGTTTAATCCATGTTCCACAATGACTTTATGTCATTCTTCTGCAGTATGTTTATCTTTTTTTTTCTTGAAATGAATGTACATGCCACAGATCTGTAAAGCTTTAACATGAAGTTGTAAATAAGTTAAAATATTGTCTTATAGCCATCATTTAATGAGTTCTACATTGTTATTTCTACAATTATAAAAATGACTGGTTAATTTCTGGGACGTAAACAGTCATTTTCTCTCTATACTTGGGATCAAGCATTATTTCTCCTTCAAATGGTACTATAGCATTTTCCATACATCCAACCTGCACAGAAAATCCACTAGAATCAACGAGGGAATCTATGAAGAATTGGATCCATAAGCAGAACTTATAATGGCACTGGTAGTAAAAAATTTGTATCAGTTCCCATCCTTATTTCCAAGTGAGGATAGAAATCAAAACCCAGTTGAGAATCAATAACAATTAGCTTAAGGAATTGATACAATTTGTCCTCATGCTTAACAATTTCCTAATCAATTTCTTTCACTTTGTTCTGCATGCTAAGCAAAATCTAAGGCGTGATGTTCACATTAGAGGCAGTAGGCACAAACAACAATGAAGAATTTAAAGATGTAAACATTTCTAGGGAGAGATTTCCCCAATGTGTATTTAGTCTCGGTAGTCCAGAGACATTTCAGGAAGGCTGGACAATGAGCTCTGGCACACCAAAGACACCTTGTTCAAGCTAGCTCCAACCGTCTGCCTTGTCAACACAAATATGTCCACCATCTTACCTGCCCAAACATCATTGCCACCCTCAACAGACTTGGCCCTGTTCCCTGATAGCGACAGCAGATGCTACCTGTCCTGCTGCATGGCCCGTAATGGCTGCCACAGCTTGGCTGCGGAGAGCATCAGCCACAAAGCCAGCACATCATCAAGATTGTCAAGAGGGAACCTTCCCTCGCTGGTGTTTCATTTAATTAGTCCTAGGATGCCACTGGAAGGTTGTGAAGTGAGCTCTGGTGTTCAGAGACAACCCATCCATGATAGTCCTCCTGGCCCACCATGGGAACACATGAATGTTCTTCATCTTACCTGGTCTTTAACATGGCAATCACAGCATAAATAATGTTACCACACAACAGACTCAGGCTTAGTACATGCAAGCCCCTGGTAGTAACAGCTGATACTACCAATAGCCAAGCACATGGGCCCTGAGAGTGCCAACAAACAAAACACAACTATTCCCATTGTTTACATTACACATGAAAGAACAGCCAGTAAAACACAAAAAAGAAAAGAGAGAAAAAGAGGAAGTAGACCCAAGGTGAGGTGAGCACTTACCCCCACCAGACTGGGCTGTAGCTCTACTTCCCTCAACTCTCTCCTTTAAATGAGTGAAGAAAGGTTGAAGCACACATTTGAACTATATTTCATTTAAGCAGTACTAGTGAGCTGGTGAATTATTCTTTTGCAACTACTTTAAAAAAAAACTCAGGTTAATTCTCAAGAAAAAATTCCAAAATTCTTTTGGTTTCAGGTTTTGTAACTTTTTCTTGGCATCTTAAGTTTGATTTTGGGGCTTTTGAACTCAGAGCTAGCTAGTATTAAGTGCAATCCCTATTCGACCTAAGCAAATGTGATAGACAGTGCAAAAACACAAATAAACAAAAACTACCAAAACAATGACAGTTTAGTTAAAGTAGAACAGGTTTTCTTTCTGCACACTGAGTCAATTCACTCCACATTCCAACCCGACAAAAACAGCAACCTTGCTAATCTGGTTCAGTGTAATCCCATAATCTGGTCCTGACCACTGTGTGTACATTCCCTTATTGAGCTCCTGCTCCACCTGTCAATTAACTAGAGAGAGAGGGATGGAAGGACATTGTGTCTTGCAACCAGCTGGTGGTCCTTTCTCTCAGGGCTGTCTGCTGCGGTCTGACACGCAAAGCTACGCAGACGTGTAGTATATTGAGGTTTGTTTACACTGCAGAAGGCTTGAAAACATTGGTTTAAATTCAGTTATTCAAAATTTATGCAATCTGCCAATACACTGACAGAACTTATACCTGAGCAGTGTTCACTGATGAGACTGTGATTAGGGTAGCTGACAGATGGATAGACAAAAGGTAAAGTAATTCCTAATGCCGTTTGAGCTTGAATAGTCTCAATTTTTCATCCGATGTTGATAGAGTGTCATCTCTTCATGAAACGTGCACAAATGACTGCATAGACTCCAACTTTTCTCTTGTATTGCCTCTTTGGAAAAAAATGATCTCAAGTTTCATGTCTGAATTATAAATTACCCTGTTAACACATACAGAAAATGCAGATAGGTTTATTTTTACATATCATTCAGAGCCAATCTGGACCATGCAATCTGTGCAAACTTTTAATTTCTAATTCTGTGCATGTAAATTAACTGACTGTTTTGGTATGTATTAGTAACAAAAGAAACATAATATACCAAGAAGCAAACTTTTCTCACTTAGCATGTGTATATGTTACCCATATTCACGTGGGGGAAATGTTCCAAAAACTTTCCTTTAATTGTAGCTTGATGCAGTTAAATAGAGTCAAAGCTAGAAGTCTACCCTCAAAAGAACTGGTGTCCTGATAAAGACTCAGCTAAATAAAAATGCATTGACCTCCTTGTTAAAAAAACATTTTTTATTGTATCAGAGTGCCTCTGATTTTCTCGAAGTTCTGTCTTTATTACAAAGAACTTCTGTCTGTTTATAATTCGGACAGTCATTTCCTTGTTTGAAATCTACCCTCATAAAAATGGTTTTAAAACATATGATGAAATAACAGGCAAATTTTATGCGCTCAGCATATGTGATATAAAAAGAGGCTGGTATTCTTTATTTAGTGTGTGTATGCTACCATTTGGATGGACACATGGGTAAAATAACTTTGCATTAATAGTAGCTAAAATAGTCAGATGGAGCTGAACTTGGTTATTTATCCTCATAAAATTTGGCGCCAACTATGACATTTGATGTAAATATGATATATGGTGTGATAGGAAACAAATATGACTTACTCAGCATGTTTATGCTCTACCATTTGGATGAATATATAGGTATTTTAACTTGACAGTAATACCAGCTTAATGCAGTCAGACTGAGTTAAAGATAACCCTACCCTCTTTAAAAAACTGGGGTCAAATGGTATACAAGATAACAAGGAGCAAATATTTCCATTTAGCTTGTGAGCATTCTACATATTGGATCGAGATATGGGAATTATAACTTTGCATTAATAGTAGATTAAAACGGTCAATTGAGGTTGAACTTAGTTATTTACTCTCACAAGATTTGCTGTCAAAACATATATGATATAATAGTAAATTAATGTTACTTCCTCAGCATGTGTACATTCTAACATTTTGATTAATATACTCTATGGGGTTTTAACTGTTGCAATAACAGATTTATGCAGTCAGATAAAAGCTAAATATCTTCCCTTAAAAGAATTGTTGCCAAATGATATACAGCATAACAAGGGTCAAATATTCCCATTCAGCATGTGTACATTCTACCTACTGGATGAAGATGTGGGTATAATAACTTAATTTAAGTTATGTCGGAGTAAAGCTTGTTGTGGGCTGTCAAGAATTAGGTACTGAGAGATAGATTCAGTCTAGAAGCAAATACTGCTCACTGGTGTGGTTTTGAAGGCAGTCTAAACTCATTTGTGGTCTTTATAGCAACCCTGAATCTTGTTAGTATGTTTGTACAACTTTAAGGGTAAAATAAACAACAAAGCCTTGTATACTTGTACCTTTAATTTTTTTGTCCTCATCATGTGGCCTCACTGTCTGTTAAATGTTTTTTCACTGGTTGATGGTGGGAGATTTAATGCAATAGAGGTTTATTGTTTTCTCAACCTCGTCTCTCTCATGTTAAGTCATTGTGTGCAGTTTTTAAACTTTTAAGAAAAAGTAATAGGTTTTAAATCAGCTCCTACAAAGGAAATGTTAAGTCCCAGTGTGGACTCCAGTCACATAACTGGTCCCTTCTTGCCTTTAGTAGCATCTGTCACTGATGATGGGCGATAAGGCTCAAGTAGGGCATTAGCTGAGTCACCTTTGGCTTCATTTAACTCTCGTTTCCTCTGTCCAGAGGTCCATTAGAGCCTCTTCTTACCTCACATCCCTGTCAGAAGTGCTTCAGTTTCAATTCCTGTTACATACAGTAAATTTTGTAATCATCTTCTGAAAAGGCATCAAAGTACACATTTCATATATTGGATGCACACACACACTGGATATGTGTCCTTTAATCTACTCAGTGAAAGTATTACTCATCATAACACTAAGCACTTAGTCTTTAGATAGCCAGTCGCAGATATTAAACCTACATGGTGGGTTTAATGGAGAAGTCATTCAGACAACGCGGAAACTGTCTGCGGAGCACAAATCAATGTCCAAACAATCAAATCAATAAGACAATATAGCTATCCTTGAAGTAGCTTTTGATATCCACTAGACAAAGTTAATTTTGTATGCTTATGCTATGCTGACATCTGAAGCTGGGGCATTATGTTTCAGGGCTACCTTTCTGATCAACAATCCTATTGGTGTGAATGCAATACCTCAAAATGCTTTAAGGTAGGGCTGAACAATATATCGTTGTCGTATCAATATCGAGATATGAACCTTCAAGATATTAATATCGAAAAGCAACTATATAAACAATATAGATTTCCCCCGCGCTAAAACTGCACTTTCCACATTCTTTTGAATTATGACGTTTTTATTTTTCTGAAAAATGCTTGGTTTTCATCGAACCCGTAGTTGTATTGTATCGTATCGATATCGAGATATCTGGCATGAATATCGAGATATGAAATTTGTCCATATCAGTCAGCCCTACTTCCAAAGGGTGAACTTTGAAAGTCTGGGAGTCATATTCAATGTTATTACAGAACATACTTTTGTGACGGCATATCTCAATAACGGTTTGAGGTATAGTTTTTTTTTTCAAACTTTGCACTAATGTCTGCTCTGACTCTATGATAAAATGATCTAATTTGTTAAGGGTCTCATTTCAAAGGTCATTTGGCTTTGTTATCATCTCTTGTGAACGTTATATCTTATGAGAGCTTTACGGGATTCTCTCAAACTTTAAAGGTCAGGTCATTGTGCCTCATGTTCATCCTTTGCTTTTCAGAGCACCTCAAAACATGTAACCTAATAAATATAAAAAAGGAAAGAAAGCCTTGCAACATATTACGTTATAAAATGCTTTCTTCTAGTTTATGTTTTTTTATGACATGCTTTTCTTGTTCACCAGGCTACAGATGGCCTTTCAATTTCTGAATAAATTTTCTTTTGCAGTCACCCGCTAATTCTCCGTGGTCCACTTTGAACCATATCATTTGAGATGAAGCACGATCCCATCCAGATGGACTGTCCTCTCTGCAGTCTTATGAAAAATGATCAGTGTTAGGTGATAGGACTGTTGATGTTGACAAAAAGGTCAGGGGAATTAGGGGCTGTGATTTAACCTTTTTCTTTTGTCTTTGTAAGCTACCTAAAGTACTCTCACATTTCACCTCAGAGGAGCAGGCTTAGGTTAAGCTGAGAGCGTGGTGTCTAAATCAAAGAGGGAAGCTCACATTAATTATATTTCACATAGCAGAGAAAGTAGGTCCTCTGTTATCGTCTACAATTGTGTTATTCCTTCATAAATATAAAGGTTCTTTTAAGAATTATATAGGTACTTCTGTTAAATATTATAGTTTTCATATTTTTTTAATTGTTTTGCGTGAAATCAAAGTAACTAAAAGATCATTATACCTTTATTAAGAAAGAAAATCCCTCACATTTGATTTATCTATGTTATACCCTCCATAATAACTGTTTGTCATCTGAGTGGTTTCTGTCAGCATCTATCAAATCCTAAACAGAGCTTTGTCAGTTTAAAAGGAAACATATCTTATTAAACAATTTTGGCACTTTTAAATATATTTATTTATGTTACACAATCACCAGTATTTATGTCTAACCAGAAAACAATCTCTGCAAGAAACATTTGGTTTAAGTAAATGCAGGACATTATTAGGCCTTCTTGGCTCATCATATTGTAATTAAAATCTGTTTCTGCTTCATAAAACCTTCTCTATTTACAGATTAAAGCTATCTAATTGCTTGTAATCTCTTATAAAATCATTTTTTCCAGCCAATTGATTATAAAAGACAGCCCTCTTCTTCATTCAGAGCAGGCCTTTATCCTGTTCATGTTTTTAGAGCAGCACTTCCACACACAGCTGAAATTGAAGTTGTAATGACCCAGCCAGCCATTATCTGCAGCCATGAGGATGAATAGATATTGTTAAAATTGTCTGTTTGAAAAACTGCCTCCATCTCTCCTCCCATTAGACTGAAATTAGGACAGGAAAAAGAAAGAATCTTGAACCCAAACAGAATTCAGGGTTATTACGTGATTCTCTTTGGAGTCAGACTTTTTATTCAGTCTGTGAAAGACGTTTACGAAGAGGAAGAACATCAAGGTAACACAAAAACATTGACAGAGAAGGCGTGTTTATACATGTATGTCTGTGTTTGTGTGGATGCACGTCTCTGTGTTACGTGAGCAGGCCAGCAACTCAGTCTGATGCAGTACTCCTAAACATAGGAAATAAACTATTATTGGTGACCCCTGTCTGTCTCTGATGTTTCCTGTCAGGTTCTGGAGAAATTCATGTCTCGTCTGGTCCAGAACCGGGTGATGGGACACAAAGACCTGAAAACCCTCTGCAAATACCAGCTCATCCTCGCTCGAGATCAGTTCCGCAAGAACCCACCGCCACACATCAAGGCTTGGACCTGTTTTTTGACTCACAAATTTGTTACATTGACATATCCTTAGTTTTATAGATGTTCCAAGTATATCAGATAAATGGAGCCCCTTTTTAAAAACTTTGAAGCTGGAGACATATGGAACAAATAGACTATATAAGGCCAGGATCATCAGCTACATTTGTACAGGGACCAGTTTTTGTCTTGACTTGTGTTACAGGGACCAGATTTTAAAATAAAGTAGAATAATATATTGGTCCAATTTAGATACTACTATTTTTTTCTGGATTAAATACATCTTAGCCCGGAAAAGTGAGATCAGTCCCTATCATCCATGCAGCCCACAGCTACATTTAAAAAATCTTGGCTACTTAATTCTGGGTTTTTACTCTTAAATACTCATATTCCTTCTTGAATTTTTGCTGATATTGACTAACATTGGTTGTGTAAATAGTTAACCTGTCACACAAGATGGAGTGTTCTAAAAATTTCACTATTCCATCTGGAAAGAGCCCATAGAAAGTGTCTGGGAATAGGCAGAACCTTTCAAAAGCATATCCCGCAGGTGATGGGTGATCGTTACGTCAATCACATCGCTACTGCTGTTGTGTAAAATACAAAACGTAAGTCACTGCGCAGAACAAACTCACCAAAACATGTAGAAAGTGAAGGGAAAATATCCTTTCAAACGAAAAAATGCTTTCAGTGTTATTGTTTGTTTTTCTCTTATTTATTAAATGTGCTCCTGATCTGATAAAAGTGCTACTGAAGCTGTTAGCATCTACGCTAATCTCTGTAGAAGTAGTCACTTCCTGCTGTCTCGGTCGTAGCTCCCATCTCGTTTTGTTCTAAAACATGCTGAGCGGGCCGTGTACAGTCATTGCAGATCTGAGCTTGGCAAGATGGATTTCTTCCTAAAGACCAAAACATGCTGGTTAGATCAATTGGTAGCTCTAAACTGCCCTTAGGTGTGAGTGTGAGTATAAATGTTTGTCCCTCTCTATATGGCCTTGTGATTGGCTGATGACAGGTTTGGGGTTTACCCTGCCTCTCGCCCAATGTCAGCTGGGATAGGCTCTAGCCCCCCCTGCAACCCTTAAAAGGATAAGTGGTGTAGATAATGGATGAATAGATAAAACCCATGAAAAACTGTGTTTTCGTCAATGGAACATGCATATTGTTAGCTTCTGGGTTGGCCTACAAAAATGGATCACCCTTGCATTACCCTAGCAATAAATTAATTCATTAATTTTATGCTAATTACACTAAAACTTTGAACATGTTTCATTATGCATTTAAATTTAGATGATTATCAGTGAAAAGTATGTTTTGGAACATCCAATATTTTCAGATCTTAAGCTACATATTTCATGATTTATTTTTTAAAGCTTCCTTGTCAGGTTTTTACCCATGTTATCTCCTCTTCTTCTGTCAGGGTCCACAGCAGGGAATGCTGGAGGGGGACTTTGCTCTTTGCATCAGTCTGTACCACGGCTACGAGCTGCTGATGCAGATGGGGCTCCGCTCGCTGTTTTTTTACATCCAGGGGATCATGGATGGATCCAGAGGTGGGTTACCTTACCTACAGGCTTTTTTTGTTTTATTGAAAATATACTACATATTCTCTCGAGAGAAAAGCTCAGCCAACAAGAGAACATCAGGTCAATGTATTATCCTACTGTATCCAAGACTGTGCATCCATTTAACTCAGTGTGGTCCTCCATCTTTAATATGAAATCTTTGCTCTGTGAAATATGTGTTTGTAATGAGCACTTTCTTTGTTTAATTCAGAGATGTCCAGGGCCAGAAACGAGCTGCAGAGGACTCCTACCTTCATGGACCTCTACCACGAGATGGAAAGCATGTTTGTGAAGCCGTCTGCTGGTGAAGAAGCACTCAGTCATACCATATAGTCAGATTCTTTAAAGATTGATGTGTGACTTGAATTGGACTTAACATGCTGCCTACTCAGAATAAAATTTTGAAACTGAATGCCTTATAAAGTAGTTAAAAAATAATTGAAAACTCCTAACATCCTTTTTCTGCATTTTTCCAGGTCCAGATGAACCCTTTATTTACAGTCATCCCAAACTAAAGAAATTGGAGGAGGTGGTGTTGCAGCATTTTAAATTATGGGCTGAGAGCTCAGCTGACAATACGGGTGATTTACTTCTTTAAGCAATGCTATGCTCTGACTCATGTATGCAATATCATATCGGATAGAAACTCAAATCTAAAATTTTGCTATTACTCCTGCTACAGAAAAGACAAATAGCTTTAACACTTTAAAACCTGCAAAAAGTAGATACTTAACCTACATATATTTAAATATTTAAAATGGATCTGAATTCTGCAAAGAGTTGGGGTGAATCCCCAAATTATATATTTCCTGAGGTTATTTTTACTTTAAGCATGTTAAATTTAGAGTGGATTAACCCTTTAACTCCCAGCTCAACAGAGGCAGAAGTCAATAAATTCAGGAATGTTGAATGTGTTAAAAATCATAGCACGTCATTGTTTGTTTGTATAAGCTATTATTATTATTACCATCATTATTATTTTAAATACTTAACCAGTTACTGATATGATGCTTTATATATAAAATCTGTTACTCATCAATAACATTTTTTGTGTGTCTGTCAAACTCACTATCATCTATTTTTATTTATTTTTGAGTGATATTTATTTACAAACATTTATGCCTTTTGTAATAGATTTTGTCCCAAATATTTGTGCATTTTTATGTCATCACGTAATCAACTGTTAGCTTTTTAAACCTTTAAATCTCACACCAAGAAAATATCTGGTGTCTGATTTGTTTGTAGTTTTTTCTGGTCCCTGAATTGGTAACAGAATCAAACAATGAATTGATTTGTTCTGGGTTTTTTAAACTTTAAATATCCCTGTTTTTATTGATGACCTCTGCCAAACAGTTGAGCTGGTAGTTAAAGAGTTAAAAATCAAAGCATTCCTCTTCTTGAGTCAAACAGTCATGCTGTCTGTTTAAGGATCTGTGAGAAATCATTGCTTGTGGTTATTTAAGGATTCTGAATCTCTTCCGTCTCTTTCATTTCCAGGTTCAGGTCCTCAGGAAGTAAGCACACGTGTGATGATCTTTTCATCGTTCCGTGAGAGTGTGCAGGAGATCGCGGTTATGTTGAACCGCCACGCTCCTCTCATACGGGTCATGACCTTTATGGGCCAGGCCTCAGCGGGGAAAGGAGTCAAAGGCTTCACTCAAAAAGAGCAACTGGAGGTACACACTGCAGTATATGCCTTTAATCTGTCTGTAAGAGAAAGTGGGCTCAAGGTTGTAAAGCGCTTTTCTGGTCTACTGATCACTTAGTGACTTTACACTACATGTCACCTTCAGCACAAACCTGCATTAATCATACTGTTTACAGAAGTTGTCATGTACAGAGTACATCAAAATGAACAAAACTCTGTCAAACACAGTCACCGCTGCTGGTCATTGTACTCAGAGGAAATGTTGTGGCCCAGTGACTTGCCTAAGAACACTCTGTGGGAGCTGGAGAACGAATCTCCGACCTTCAGGTTTAGAGACTCATTACAGAGCTACAACCACACAAAGGAGTGGCATATACAGTTTAAATTGCATAAGTTAAAAACAAATTCTTCTAAGAGCTTCATTTAGCAACCTGTTTAATACTTAAAATAATCAGATTGCTGATAGCTGAGTTGGTTATGTCTGTGCATCCCATGTATTGGTGCTCTGTCACAGTGCAGTTGTCCCAGGTTTGATTCCAGCCTGCTTTCCTGCATGTCTTCCCTCATTTTCCCATCACACTTTTCTGCTTTGTAGGTTGTCTCTCCTCTATCAATAAAGGCAACAAAAGCCAAAAAGATAACTTTAAAAAGCATAAATAAATCCTAGTAAATAGCATTTATTACACCCAATTTTGTCTCATGGTGGCATTCCTTTGTTAAGCCTTTGTGCCCTCTCTACAGGCATGATGATGGGAAAAACATCATTAAGGCCCTGTTACAATGTTTTCAGCTGAAAACTGTAAACTTTTGTTGTACATGAAAGCAGCACTTGGTGCCTTTTTGAGAAGACAAAACTAAAAATGGTCAAAATGGTCCCGTTTTCAGTGGCTCATTGTCTTGAAAACAGAGCCTAAGCCTGTCACGATTTGCTTTGGCCAAGTTTCAAGTAAAACACACCTTGCAACAGAAAAAAATCACTTTTTTCCACAGTCCATTTAAATTTCTTCTTGATCCAAAAAAGGGAGTTTTCCTTAAGTTTATGTCGTGAACTCTGTTTAATTTGAAGTTGATTATCTTCTCCCCAAATAAAAACAGGTTTGTATCCATGAAGGAAGAAAATGCCTGTAACTAAAGACTTAACAGAAGTACTAAAAAGGTCAACAAAAAAACTATAAAAGTTAAGAATTTGACTGCAATAAGCCACAGAAAAAGACAAGTACAATTATAAGTGAAGAGATTTTCAAATCAATTAAAAAATGTGCAAGTCCTCAAGGTTTACTGAAGATAAATGTAGGATTTATTTTGATTAACTGCAGAATTGTAGGGAAATTTTCGATTATCTATAGTAATTTGGAGAGAGTTTGCTATAAAAATGGTGAGAACATCTTAAATGTTGGAATTTAGAGATAATTCAAATGGCACCATAAAGATTCAGAATTAATTAAATTCAACTACAGAATATATTTTTGGATCAATAAACATCTGCTACAAAATGTAGTAATTAATAGTAGTTCATTAACCTTCAGTTTACTGTAAAAACTTCATGTTAACTTTAGACGTGAAGAGATTAACCCTAATTAATGATACACGTTTACAATGGAAATTTGGAGATTATTCCTGGTTAACTATGAACATTTTGAGAATTATTGTGATGGCAACATAGCTCTTTGAGAGTAACAGCAATTAATTAAAAGTTTTGGAAATTAATTGAATCTACAGACATTTTTAGATTTATGTTGATAGACTATAGAGATTGCGAGATCAGTCTCAAGTAACTATACAAATTCAGAGAAAAATGATAAAATAATGTTTGACAGCCCCGCTATTTACTCAAGAAAAGCTAAAACAAACATGTTTCACAGTATGATTCAAATCCTATCATGACTGTTAAAAGTTTTTGTATCCAATTTTTTTTTTTTTGATGCTGCGAGTTTCAGAACCATAAAATCTGTGTTTTATTATTGATGTGGCTCAGAGGTGGCTGTGACTGTGAATTGTCGGTCTTCTTCCTATTGAATGGTTCAGGGCTCCGTCTTCAGCTTCTGCAGTCACATGTTGAAGCAGGCGAGACCCTGAAATTTCTCCTACTGCAACATCAGCGGCTTGTAAAATATGTATGAATGACATCAGATGGGATCTGATGGACACTTAGCATAGCCTCTACCATCAAATTGTGAATGGGTTAAATTGCAGAGCACACTGAAAGCAAAGAAATTTATATTTTCCAGATAAAATAAATATTTTAACAGTGTATTTGTACGATTAAGACAGTTGGCAATTTAGCAATATTTATCAATTAATGAATGCAAACTAAAGTAATATTTGGTGCCTATGACCTTTTTTCCCATGATGTTCAACACATGTCAATATTGTTTGATTTTTTTTTATCTATATTATTAAATTTTTAAGTTCTGATGTTGTGACCCTAAATCCCATAAACATTCAGCTGATTTGTTGTCAGTTTTAATGTCTCTGGTTTGTGGCTTTTGAAGGCAGTACTTTTTAAAACAGAGTTAAATTTATTGTTTTCAGCACTAAGGAGATTCTGTAGACCCTCTGTGCAATATCTTCATTTTAAATAATGTAGGATGTGCAATAAACGTGGATTTACATTATGTCCTGTACATACATCAGTCACTAAGAATAGATCATATGACTCATATGTTATATAATGGACATATCTTTGTGAATACGAACTCAGCGACCTACGTTTATCAGACATACGTGTTTACTGTATACACCACGTTTACTGTGTGCGTGCTGACAGGCAGACAAGTGAAGTTTTTTCATGTTGTTCTGCCATGTTAAAGGTGGTGAGCAGGTTTCGTAATGGAGGCTTCAACACACTGGTGTCGACTTGTGTGGGGGAGGAGGGACTGGATATCGGAGAGGTGGACCTCATTGTGTGCTTCGATGCACAGAAGAACCCCATCCGCCTGGTGCAGAGGATGGGCCGTACGGGACGTAAACGACAGGGGCGGATTGTTGTGATTTTAGCTGAGGGGCGAGAGGAGAAGGTGAATGTTTGGGTGTCATCTGGAAAAGCAAAACCAACAAGGAATCCAAATTTAAGGAAAAATTTTTTTCTGTTTGATCTAACAAAAGACCATAAAAATCTGTTTGTTTTCTGCAGACATACAACCAGAGCCAGAGCAACAAGCACAGTGTGTACAAGTCCATTGTTGGGAAAAAAAATGGCTTCCACTTGTACCCCAACAGCCCCCGCATGCTGCCTGATGGGGTGAACCCCAAATTGCATAAGATGCACATCACCTGTGGGCAGTTTAACCATCAAGAGAGCAACAGGCGGTCTGCTGGTGGGCGGAGGTCCCACTCAGAGGCGCGGGCCACTCTTATCCATCCTCAAAACCTGAGTGAGTGATGAGGCAGGTTTCTGTAAAGAAAATGAAATAAGTTTTGTTAGTGAGAGAAAGTCAACATGATTATAGAATTTATTTTTATTCATTATTTAGCAGACAATTACCATGCGTACTGACAGCTAAAGTGTATGAAAATCAGATTTTTAAGAAAGGATTCAGAGTTTGTACAGGTGTTTGAAATCTTTTCAAAGGCCTTACTTTAAGATTTGTTTTTTAATGTTAAAAAAGAGCTTGGACCTTGGATAAGCTTTAAAGTGCTTCAGATTTTGTATCACATATTTACATGAATCCCACCTCTGACATTGCAAGCAACCAACCACAATGTATGGGTCACTTCCTCTATAGTGGAGATTTGATAGTCTTTACAAAAAAAAGGTGCATAAATGGATATTGGTAATGAGAGTGATATGTTGGCATTTTCTGTGTTGGCAGAAATCCAACATCCTGCATCCCTAGTATTTATATACAACCCTGGAAAGTGCTTCAAAAATGCTTGAATTTGTCCTCTGAGACAATTTTCAAACCTGAGGATAATCAAAAACCTATAAGAAAAGACAAGAAAAAAGAGAGGAAAAAGTTGTGAAGGACTGTTAGGATCTTATAGCAGCACACAGTCAGTTCTACAAAATTTGTCTGCAGATGTCTTGAATATATAGCCCACTTGAACCAGAGTTGAAACAAAACATCCTTGTGCAGACACAAACAGAATGTGATCCTCTCCATAATATGAATATCATTAACAAAATCAATTTACTCTGTCTGGAGATTCAGGAAGTAAGTCTAGTAAGGGCATTTGAATGATGAGAGTGAATTTTTGAGTCTGAGAGTGTTTTGTGTTTCTTGTGGTAGTTCGACAGGGCAGTGCAACATCAGACGGGTTCCTCAGCAGTACTGAATATTCCCTCTGGGCGTCCACCATGAAGCTGGAGGAAGATGAAGCTCATCCGATCCTGAAACAGTCACACTTTATGTCCCTGTCCAGTGACACGTCACCTCAGGTTTATTTTCCTTTTCTTACCTGCTCCTCTCTTTCAATGCAGGTCAAAGAAATATGACATTTTCAATGAAGATTTAAGTGCTCTAAACAAATTTAGAGACCAGAATATCCAGCCATGGCATGAAACCCACATATAGTATGACCCCTTAATCAAAAGAAAAAAAATAAGACATTAAAAAAGTTAAAATGAAGCAAGCTTTTATTGTGTAGTTTAACATCAGGTATGTGCATTGCGGTCAGTACAAAATATTTAGAAACACTATTACATATTATTCTACAGCTTTCTACGGTCATTAATGTTACTGCAGGGTTAGTCAGGCTCTTACATTGATATAAGTTAA
The DNA here is from genome assembly GCA_037902135.1 of Cetoscarus ocellatus. Classification (NCBI taxonomy): domain Eukaryota; kingdom Metazoa; phylum Chordata; class Actinopteri; order Labriformes; family Labridae; genus Cetoscarus; species Cetoscarus ocellatus. The sequence goes on from JBAMNC010000815.1 coordinate 2,990,662, forward strand.
GATGGGAAAAAGGTATTGTCATATTGCCATCTATGCACATTAGAGTTTACAAAAATAAACATGAACATAGCATCTTCAAAGATGTGATTGGATTTCTGTGGATGTTTATAGACAGGAGGCTATAGAAGCTGTTAGCATCTAAGCTAATCTCTGTATGAGCAGTCACTTCCTGCTGTCATCTAGCTCGTTGCTCTCACCTCTTCCTGCGCCAAAGAACTCTGATTGGACCGTGCGGCTTTGGACCACCCACAGTCGTAGATCTGAGCTTGGCAAGATGGATTAGTCCGATTACAAACATTAAATCAGGCAGATCGATCTGCAACGCAAGGTTAACCCACAGGTGCTCCTTCACAAATGAAATACACTAGGCTCAGGTTTAGAATTTTAGGAATAATATTTAGAATTTAACAAAGACTTGATAATAGAAATGGATCTAAAATTGATTATGGACCATTGGGAGGAGCAGAGGATGGCTACATGTGGCCTCGTGCTGCCAGTAAAGTACCCCTGACTTGCTGTTTCTCTTCATGTCTTAAATGCACACACTTGTACAAATGCATTACATCAACCTGCCGTGAACTACAGATGGAAATTAGCCTGTGGCTAAAATCTGGCAGATTTACATGTCAGTGTACATTAATGTGCGCTGTCCACTATTTAGATAAATAAAATAAAATATGGTCTTGTGGTTAATAACCCAGTCTTCAATTTGTTCAACCCAAATTCCAATGAAGTTGGGACATTGTGTAGAACATTAATAAAAACATAAATTAATTACTTGCTAATTACTTGACCTGTATTAAAGTACAAACTACAAAGACAAGATAGTAATGTTCAAATTGATAAACTTCTTTGCTTTTCTGCAAATATTCACTCATTTTGAATTTCTCACTTTGTGAACAACTACATGAGCAAATAGGTCAACAATTTAAGCATGTTTTTCAACATGCAATTGCAAGAAATTTAGAGAATTCATCATCTAAAGTCCAAATTATCATCCAAAAAAAACTAGAGAATCTGGAGAAATCTCTGCACGTAATTGGAAGGTTCAAAAACTAACATTGAATGCCTATGACCTTTGGCCCCTCAAGCAGTGCTGCATTAAAAAGATCATTTTGTAAAGGACATTACCATGTGGGCTCAGAAACACTTTGGAAAACCATTGTCAGTTAACACAGTTTATCTCTACACCTAAAAGTGCAAGTTAAAACTCTATATATCACCAACACCCAGAAATGCTGCTGACTTCTCTCGGCCCAAGCTTATCTAAGATGGACTGACGCAAAGTAGTTTCCTGTGGTCTGATGAGTCAGCATTTCAAATTCCTTTTTGGAAATCTTGGACATGTTGTGTTCTGGGCTTAAGAGGAAAAGAATCATCCAAATTGTTATCAGTGCAAAGTTCAAAAGCCAGCATCAGTGATGGTATGGGGGTTGTTAGTTCCAATGGCATGAGAATACCACCTTCAAAGCTTCAACAATTAATGTCCTCAGTTCCCAAATGCTTATCAGTGTTGTTAAAAGGGAAGATGATGTAACACAATGTTACCACTATCCCCCTGCCCCAGCTTTTTTGGAACGTGTGGCAGGCAACATATTCCAAATGAGTGAATATTTGCAAGAAATACTGAAGGTTATCAGTCTGAACATTAAGCATCTTGTCTTTGTAGTGTATTTTATTGAATATAGACCAAAGAGGATTTGCAAGTCATTGTATTTTGTTTTTACATTTTAAACAATGTCCCAACTTCATTGGAATTGGATTTTGTAAGCAAACTTAAGGCATACCCCTTTTTTATTGTTTTACTCTGACTTTAATAAAAAAAGCTTAGCATGAGTCCTTTTTTGCACTCTCCTACATGCCTGTGTGCCTAACTTTTATGAGTATACCTTCTCTAACACCTAAACTGATGTTCTCAGCAGGACTATCCAAAAAGTGGACCACCATCCAGGGAGCTATCTTTGTGGGAATGGAGACACTGGCAGCATAAAGTTCTCCCCACTCATGTCGTTGATCACTCCCTTCGCTGCCACCACTTCACTAAGGTGATGGAGCTTGTAGACAACATGAGAGATGAAAACGAGGTGAGAACAGACAAGACAAAGTTGTTTAATTGATCTAAGTATCAAAAACTGGGGCAAATTTTGCCCAACTCTTTAGCTGGAAAAAAATTATCTATACTTGAGTCTAAACTGTGTCAAAGTCTGATTTGATAATCAGATGACGTTGGGACCACTCTTTCAAAGAATTCACCAATTAAATTGTTTTATTATGATGAGCCAGAAGTCTTACAAAATGGCTTAAGGCATCTTGTGTAATTTTTGCCCAGTTTCATAAAAGAAAGACAGTAGTGTGTTCATGCAAGGGAGGGAGCAAAATTTATAAACTAAGCAGGCTGAAAGGAGTCAGCTGAGATGCTTGTGAACATATGACTGTGATTTGGGTTGAGTTACAAAATTCATCCTTTTCCTCCTGGAAGGAAAATTCCTGGTATTCTAAACTGGCCTCTTCGTATAATTTTGGTTTCATCATCGTTTATTACAAAAGGAAGTTTCTGATTTTGCCTGCCTCTTTCCAGAGAGTCCTAAAAGAAATAGTAACTAAAATAAAGTGATGTTCTGTGTGCCAAGATGGTTGCAATAGACAGATGAGGCTGGTTTCGACTCCAATCCTGTTACCTAACAGCAGCTTGATTCATAGTAGTAGCTGATAGTGGACATGGATCTTGTTTTTCTTTATGGTTTTCAGAGAACAGTTATATCAGCGAGGTCATCAGATTTACCAACACTAATCACACAATGGGTTGTTGTCATGCTGCAAGGAAAATATGCTTCACATACCGCACTGTGTTGTTACACTTCGGTTCGATAAGTGACATAAGCACTTGATTTAACCAAAACACTTCTTTTCCACTCCATTCCCCCTCCTGACCTTGTTTACATGTACTCTCCCCTTCTGGTCACACACCTTATCACCTCCAGATATCCCTCATAAGAATGTTCCAGGCCTCTTTGTCTCACCATCTGCTTGCCATAAGATTGAGCCATCAATAAGAACCCTGAATTTGCTTCAGATCCTTGAAATCAGGTCAGAGATTATGGTAAAACTAACTATTGGCTGCACCAGCAATTTGGTTCTTATTACCTTTTGTTTTTTTTCTCTGATGTGGGTCTTGACCATATTTGGGCTAAAGAGAATGAGCCCACCTGTAAAAACAAAACTGGATTACACGCAGAGATGGCGGCTAATGTCTCCATGGATGAAATCAGGTCATATAACCTGAGCACAAAAGAGGCTTTAATTTAGTCGCTCTCAAATGTGGAAGAAACACCTTTCTCAAACATATTATTTAATCACCTGCTGTAAAGAACAGCACACTGTGAAATCACAACAACCTGAACATGAACCTGCCTGTATTATGTGAGCAAAATATTGTGTATCTGTGTTTGTGTGCATGTGTGTTTTGTCACTGTCTGTACACACTGATGAGTGAGGGCATCTGATTGCTTTGACTTTGCCAGTTGGCAAGGTGTGCTCCGTCATAAATCATGCAATTCTGCCTGGCAGTTTTTCTTCAGGGCATTCATTGTAATCACCAGAATGTTCAGCTGCACATGAGCTTCATTAAACAGACTTTACTGTCACATTAGATATATTTTCTGTCACATTATATATATTTTAAGTACTAAAGTGGACTTACTGGGCTTCGGCTTTGGAAACTGAAAAAAAACAATAGGTGTATCAAAAACTCAGTTGTAAAAAAGTCAACAGTATCTTGAAGAATCATTAGTTAAATAAAATATCATGACCAGCTCTGGTGTTCTAAAGATAAAGTGTCCTTCATAGTGTTTTCTAGTCTGAAAGATTCTTTTGAGATTGTGATTGTTCTCGGTGTGAAACAGGAATTAACTCAGTTATGGAAAGAACTAAATTTGTAAGTGCTACAGTTCAGTCAATTTTCCTGTTCTACTCAATTATTTCTTATCTTACCCTACACTATCCTGTCCTTTCAATCCTATCCTGCCCCATCCTGTCTATCCAACCCTATCCTATGTTATCCAATCCTGACATTCTGACTAACCTAGTCCATTTTTATCTATTTCTGTTGTTTCCCATCCCATCCTAACCTATCCTGTCCTATCCAATCAAATCCTTTCTAATAATTAATCTTATCCTACCCTTTCCTATCCTACCCTACACTATTCCGTCTTCTCTTAAACTTTCCTTTCATATCCTATCCTATCAGAAACACTTTCCCCTAACCCTTTTCGATCCTACTCTACGCTATCTTTTTCTTTCCTATCCTATCCTGTCCTGTTATATAGACTTCCCTCTATCCTATCCTATCCTAGCCTAGCCTATCCTATCCTTGCATATACACTTCCCCCTAACCCATCCTACCCTATCCATCCCTTTTAAACTGTATGCTTTCCCCTCCTGTCCTGTCCTAACCTGTACTTCCCTTTCCTTTATATTACCTCCCCTGTCTTATCCTATCCTGTCCTATCTTATCCTGACCTGTCCTATTTTAACACTGCCCACCCTATCCATTTCTGTCCTTTGGTAGCAGTTTGTTTTTTAATCATTTGTTATTAAATCTTTCTATTATAGGTTTGTTTTACATTTTTTTTGTCACTGAAAATTAAAGAAAGAACTCACAGAAGATCAGGACTGATGTCAAATTTATTAATTAAGATAAAAACACAATGTAAATATTTGTGTTTGTCAAGCATGAGGTGGTAAAATATGTGAACACTCAGAGTGTATTCAGATGATCACTGTGTGATTGTGGTTTAGGATGGTGGCATATGCAGTGCTCATGTCATATGTCCTGTAACAGTCACCAGCACTACCACTAAAGCTGCATGTTCTGTCAATCAGATGTTTCAGTCATGGGTTATGTTAGGGAGATATTAAATCTGGATCAGGTCAGGCTTAAGTAATCATTGGATCATACTTGTGTCATTTTTTTCAATCTAGTGAGTGCTGCAATAAGAGAAAAACAATCCATAGCTTATCTCTACATTACATTACACTAAAATGTGTTTGCTGTGTCTGTTATTTAGGCATGCCAGTGTGATAAAACATATAACTTACGGCAAAGCAATACAGACCAAAATGATATCTTATATCTTTAGCTTGATTGTGAGACATGGTATGTGTTTCTGTTCCTTCTAAAATTAAATGCAAAACCTAAAGTCAGTTTTAAGTCAGATTCCCTTGGGCCAAATGTCAAATAGATATCCTCATGAAGACTTGGTTTGGAACAGGTTCATATGACCCTGCTGTGTAAAAGGGTATTTTGATTGATTGGATAAATTGGTTTGTAGTTTTTTTCTTGTTAGTTAACAACTGCAATCATTTTACAAAGAGCAACTCAAACAAACTCTCTTTTGAGTCTGGGAAGCTCTCTCATCTTTGGCCTTTCAAGACAGAATGAGATAGTATAATTTATATCCATACACAAATCCAATTGCCTAAAGAGTTGTGACAATCAAACTGACACACTTTATTGTGTTTTTGGAAATATAATGATATTCTGATATGGATGCCTGCAATATGCTCCAAAAATGGTTGAAATATGAGCATGTTTTCCAGTGTGTGATGTCTCTTTTTCCCCTAACATCACTCTGAAAGCATCTGAGGACTGGAGATTCTAATTGTTTAAATATTGAAAGAATTCTCCCAGTCTTGCTTTGTAATACATGGTTTTCCATTGTTGAATTTCGTGCCTTAATAAAACAACATATATTTTCAGAGGGAGACAGATCTGGCCAGCATGGACTTCAAATTTAGACTTAATTCTTTCCAAGGGGATGTTTTTTTTCCACAACATCATATCCATCTGACAAGCAAATCAAGACAAGTACAAACAGAAGCCACATAATGGAAAATGAGCAGTATCAAACAGTCAGGATCACTGTTCACATGCCAGCCTGTTCAGGAAGACCTTTTGTTCAGGGCAGATATGGCAGCAGAGGTGAAGCTCTCTCCATGGTACCTCAGTGCTCTGTATCTTTATACTAAAGGCCAAGGAATGAGGAAGAAAAATCCAACCTTCATTTCATTCTTAATTTAAAATTTCTTCCACATGACTCCATCAGGTTTGTGGACTTTCAAATTAAGTGGAAAAAATGATCTGTCTTCAACACAGTTTAAGATTATGAACAATAGTTATTGCTCTTGAATCATGAAAGCTGAAACACCTCAGGTAATTCATTAATCCTTAAATCATGCTTAAAACATGCCTTTTTTGATATTTAATCACTTTTACATCTGTAAATATATGCCTTTTTTATGAATGAACACATGCATTATATTCTGGACCCTATACAAAAACAACCCCATGTGTTGTCTGGAGGGAAACCTGTGTTGCTCCAAAACCTATATGTACCTCTTGGCATCTATGGTGCTTTTACTGACTACAAATTACCCATGCCATGGGTTCTCTTGCACTCCCACATCATCTGAGATGCTTGCTTTTGAGCTTATCGTTAATGCCACCTTGCTTGTCCTTTTCTTCTTTTGTGCAAATGAATGTTGCGGGGATTTATATGGGAATATCTTTATATATTTCCATAACACAATCAAGTTTTGAGTTTAAACAGGAAATATCTTATTACTGTGTTTGCGTTTAAGTAAATATAGGTTTAAAAAGATTTGAAAATACTAGATTGTGCTTTAGTTTACAATTTAAACAACATTACAATGGTTTTGGAATAAGCATTTGTATTTTTTATCTTAAAAAAATAGAATTTTGCCAGGCCCTAATTTCACCTCCTTGAAAACACCTGAAAGACTCTTGTTGCAGACAGAAATGTTCCAATTAACCCTGAGGCAGCCTGTCCCTCTGCTCCAGTAAGTCCTGCACTTATCCTCTCTCTGGGAGGAATGACGTTAGCCACGGCTTACTTGCTTGCCCTAAATTTTCAGAGACCTTCTGACCCTTTGCTCCAGAAACATCAAAGGGGAGAGTACAAAAAAATAACTCAAAAATAAATGAAAACTTTCTCCTCCCCATAAGTCTAACCAACTATGAATACACACCTCCCCTCCTCCCCCTAATACCCTTGCACTTTTCAAGCCATTAATCTGGTTTGAGTCAAATCTTTTGTCTAGGGTAGTGCAGGAACACGCTGTGTTTTTCTTTGTGCTGCCTCGCTCTCTTTATGACGAGGAGACAGAGAGTGTACGAGCAGGCAGGCAGACAGAAAGGCCTCCCCTCCTGTGATTATGTAACGCTTCTACGAACTGTTACATAAAACCAGGAAGCTGGAAGTAGGTCATGCCTGGACGACCTACATGTACTGCAGAGTGCGCCTAGCATCAGGGAGAGGAAGATCAGAAAACAGATATGAAAAACAATAACAGAGTACTAGCAGGAAAGGCTTCAGATGACTCAAAAATATGGTCAATTACAGATCTCATAAACCAGTGTCCACATCTTACTGATTAGTAGCTTGTGTTAAAAATGCTTTGTTTTTTGCCACTACCTCTCAAACAAAGAGAAAGGCTTTAATGCTTTTTGTTTTTTGAAAAAAAAAAATAGTCACATTATAATGTGATAATAATCTTTGTAACATTTTATCGTTAGAATTTCTGTATATTTTATCTTTGCATGTGATTTGACATGCTCAGGCTTGACATTACTGTGGTTACAAGCATCTATTTATCACAGACATCTGGAGATTAAGACATTCTTGCTTTGTCAGAGGCTGGCCAAGGATGTTGTGTTGGTTTCAGCTGGTGGCTGTTTATTGGGCTGGGAGATACATTCATTTTTAAGTGGTATTAATGATTTTTCAATAAAGATTTTGAATGATTTTAGCTAAAGCTGGGAATGTTGTGAGGTACACTTTATACATATTTCAATTTATTTGCCTCTTTGTTAATGTTCAGAATGATCATGTCAAGAGTGTTTTGGTCCATTTATGGCATGTGGTGCTTGTGGTATATTCGAGTTATCGTGTTTTATAATGGTGATCTCAAATCTGTCAAATAATTGCAATTCTAAATTTTTCCCATAATCAAGTAGCCCTAATTTTGTCTTAACAATATTCTTCATGTCAGTGTTACTTCATTTTTTTGTTCCTTCTGACCTTCACCCATCAGTAAGTCCGGTGTCCAGGAAACCAGATATAGTGCTCCGTAAAAGAACTTTTTACAATAAAAATTACAAACAATATTGCTCTGTGATGAAAAACATTTTGACTAATCAGAGAATTTTTATTGTACTAGCAGTATCAATAAACATCTTAATATAAAAGTTTGATATGATTATTTATTGGATAAAGTGTTGATTGAACAACTTTAACTCCAATCAAGTTGTTACATTTTGCAGAACATCAATAATAACGGAATATAATTATTTACAAATCCTTTTTGAGCTGTATTCAGTTGATTATACTTAAAAGACAAGATATTTAATGTTCAAATGATAAGCTTTCTGTTTTGTTTTTTTGCAAATATTGACATATTAATATTATATAATTAATATAATATTCTTGCAAATGTTGAATTTCTTACCTGCAACACCTTCCAAAAAAGCTGGGGCAGGGACAACAAAAACAGGTTAAGTTCAGGCATGTTACAGAACCACATCTGGAACATTCCACAGGTGAACGTGTTAATTTGAAACAGGTGAGTGTCTGGTATGGAATCTTTTACAAAAAGCATTAAAGGGTGGCCAAAGCAAAATTAGAGAAGCAAGCACATTTAACTATTCTGTATTTGCTGTAATTTTATTAACTTGATGTAAATATTTTCCATATGTTGTCTTATATATTTTTTAAACATTTGTGATTGAAGCATGTAATTTTATGCAGTCTTAATATATTTCTTTTTCTTCTCTTTTTTTCTTTCTTCTGCTAAAAGCCTGATGGGGACTTGAGATGGAAATAAGCAATTGCTACAATCACTTTATGTGCAACTTCAGTTACTAGTTTGTAAAAGCCATAAATTGTAATATGTAATTTGCATTGTCCCTATCAAATAATCTTTGTAAATAAAAAGATAAATAATTGGTTATAAATGGAGCATCCCCAAAAGGCTCAGGTGTTCACAAGCAAGGATGGGGTAGTTTCACCTGAACAACTGCGTGAGCAAATGGTTTGAGTACAACGTTTCTCAACATACATTTGCAAGGAATTTAGGGGTTTCATCATGTACAGTCCCTAATATCATCAAAAGTTTCAGAGAATCAGAAAAAGTGTCTGTAAGTAAGCAGCAAGACTGTAAACCAACATTAAATGTCCGTGATATTCAATCCTTCAGGTGGCACTGCAGTAAAAAACAGCATTTCTTGGTAAAGTATATTACCACGTGGGCTCAGGAACACTTCAGAAAACTATTGTCACTTAAAACTACATCTACAAATGCAAATCAAACTTTACCAGGCAAAGCGAAAGCCATATATCAACAAAACACCGCCAGCTCCTCTGAGCATGGGTAACTTGCACATCTGTGACTGCACTGTTAATGCTGAAAGGTACATACAGGTTTTGGAGCAACATATGCTGCCATCCAAGCAACGTTTTTTTTTCAGGGATGTCCCTGCTTATTTTAGCAGGACAATGCCAAGACACATTCTGCACGTGTTACAACAGCGTGGATTTGTAGTAAAAGAGTTCGGGTACTAGACTGGTCTGCCTGCAGTCCAGACCTGTTGCTCACTGAAAATGTGTGGTACATGATGAAGTGACAACGGACACACTGGACTACGGACACCCCTAAAAGAATTGCACCTACAAAGCTTTGACAATTGTCCTCAGTTACCAAATGCTTATTTAGTGTTGATAAGAGGAAAGGTGATGTGAAACAGTGTAAACATGCCTCTGTCCCAGCTTTTTTGGAATATGTTGCAGGCATCAAATTCAAAATGAGTGAAAATTTTAATCAAAATCTACTTGAATCAAATGCTCATAATCGTATTATCATGACAACCATTTGTTCCATCTTTACTGAGGAAATGGAGATATATTGAGCATCTACTATTCAACTTTAAAAATGTTGAGACATGATTTTTGCTCTATATTGCCCATCCTCACTTATGTCCTATATCTGCAGCAATAAATTAGAGCAGCGTACTATATTTACAGCCCAGCATTGTTTAAATTAGAACAGTTGGTGCTGGCAGTCATTTACTGTCAGCCAATTAGGTGAAAAGATCCTCAAGGAATTTTTATCTGAAGTTGTTGCATGTTTGGAAACAAAGTCCCACAGTCAGATTGACAAGGATAAAGTAATCTTTGTGTTTGTTTGTCTCACTTTAAATTGTTGCAGTGAAATGAGATAATCAATAGAGAGGAGTTTCCACTTTGCTGCTCCTTGTATCGCTTGGCCTGAACCATAAGGAACCCTCTGACCCTTCAGCAGTCTCTCTTTATCTCTCTCTCTGTCCACGTCACTGAGTTTATTTCAGTCAGAAGCATCTCTAGATCTAGAGCCTTTAATCTGATCATTAATTAATGTGTGCCAGAGGTTGAGGTTAATCCCGTGGGAATCATTCATTATTTTTTACAAAGAAAAGCAGAGAGATGCTGTCAAAACTCGCTAGAGTCAAGTTATTAAAATTCATCTTTGAAGGGAAAGAGTGGGATAAAGCATTCCCTCGGTGAGCCATGCAGCTAAATCCTCGAATACCTTAAAGCCCTTGTTCCAATTCCGTTAGCACAGAGATTTCTTTTTGGAAAGGAGGCTTGGTCTTTGTGCAAAGTGCACAGCTATGACTAAAGCTGTGTCTGGAGGATACAGGAGTTTTGTGGATTTAAATAAAATGGATTATCCTAGACAAAAAATAATACTTAATATTCCTCAGATTTGGGGTCAGGATATTCACAGTGCAAACTGTGGTGCAGTTACATCAAAGGGTGCATTTTAGGTCGGTATGCAGTGACTTGCAGTGGAGACCTTCAGTCTCTCTCTGCTGCTTTTATGACATCATGAGAGGGGTTCTGTTTAGTTGAATTATAACATAGATTTCATGAATACAATCATAAAACAGTGTCGCAAAACCCTGTGTATTCGATAAAATGCACACTGTTATTGAGTAGTTCCTGAAATGATGGCTTGAAGCAGAAAAGCTTCTCAAGTGTTAAAGCTGCTTCAACTGATTAATTACAGAATACTTCAGCTGCTAATTAGGACCAATTTCCTTGAGTTGATGTTTGGACTTGTCACACAAAAAAGCCCAACTGTGATTTATAAAACCAAGAAAGTCTTTGCTGCATTCAAGTGTTGTAAACCAGGCCTGGGTGATATGAAAGAAAATCAAACTACATGTAAAGCTGCTTTAATGACATGGTTGGTGCATTTCTTTGTAGATGCCATGCAAGATTTCCAAAGACGAAGTCATGTCATCAAGTTATAGTTAAAAAAACAAACCCAGATGAGGAAAATTCAGAGCACAAAGCTTTTCTTGAATAACTTCTTACATGTCAAGTTTGAAGTTACAGCATGCTTCTCATCAAACTTTATTTACAGGGAGTCAGCCAACACTGACCAAGGTTTATTTAGGGGGCAGCTAAGATGTCATGCCTGTAAGAGCTAAGATAATCACAAGGAAGATATTTGTCCCAAACGTACTTGGCAATAGGTGTGTATCAGGTCATGTTTGAAAAGTGGATAATTAACAATAAAACTAGAAAAGCTCCAAAAATACAAACTGCCACCAAGGCATTTCCAACATTGTTAGCTGAGTTATTATCAAAAATGTGGGATTAATGCCATGTCTTGTTAACAAATCCTCAAAAAAAAAAAAAAATTCTGGATCTGCATTTGGATTTGGATCATCAGTGAAATGCAATTGCTTATTCCTTGTGCCATTACCAATAATCCCAGAAAATGTTATAAAAATTCATTGTGAACTAAATGAATTATCGGCAAAAATGTGGAAACTGCCCTATCTCACAATGTTAACAAATCCTTAAAGAAAATCCTGGATCTTTATCTGGATTTGGATCCCCCATTAAAATCGAATCACTTCTTTCTTGTGCCGTTACCAACATTCCTGAAAATTTCAACTAAATCCAATCCTCAGTTTTTTAGTTATCCTGATCACAAATAAGCAAACAAAGAAACGCTGGGCAAAATATAACTTCCTTGGCAGAGGTAATAAATAATAGTACTGAAAAAATATGTGATTAATTAAAACCTTGCAGATTATTTAAAAAATAGCTGTTTTTGATAAGTTCCAACAGAAAGACACCATTGATCATTTTTCATTGTATTCAGTTCAAACTCTTTCAGTGGGAGGCCCTACCAGTTGAAGTATTTGGGTGTTTGTGTGATGATAAAGCTCTTAAGTTTGTTGTCACACCAGCAGGCTGTGTAGTTATTGCCCCAGGGTTTGTTTGGCACTTTCAAAAAGTGGAGAAAGTCAGGGGAAGCACAATGAAGCAAATGCTAGTTTGTTTTATTTCAATCAATCAACCTTTTAGTTTTGGTTAGCGAGGAGCTGAAGATGATGAATGTGTAGATCTTTCCTTTTCCAACAGCTTTAGTTGATCAATATGTCATACTTTAAATGTAAGCGGTTGTTTTGAGTACGCTGTGAGAGGGTTAATTGACATGTCTGCTGTGTCTTCTTATTGAAAATGTGTTATCTTCCAGAATGAGTCTCAAGCATGAGCTTTTATTTATGATCTCTCTGCTACATACTGAACATTTTTAAAGCAGCTTTCTAATAGGCTGCTTGATAGACGCACCTATCAGCTCAATAATAGTGTGTGAAATAGGCATGAAAGACAGGTAAATAATAAAAGTGGCTGATGACACATTACCCTTAATGCCAGCATCAGTTCTCTGAATTCAAACCTGTTGATCAAGAAGTAAAGTTATTATAATTATTAAAACAAACAAGACCCACCTGGCAGTTTCACGCCTCTTTTAAGTTTGCAATGGGTAGACAGTGAAAGTATTGTGTTGGGTCAAGAAGGGCACTGGGTGTCTTTTGTGGAAGAGTGACTCATACAACTCTTATTATAGGCAGGGAATGAACAGGAGACCCAATAACCCTGACCTTATTCCTCCCAAATGTATTGAGTTCTTCGTCTAGTCAAAAATATTCTGCAAGTTTTGACAAAATCCCTCTAAGAATCCTGCAAATATCATGTTCAAAAGAAAGGGGTATTTTATTTTGTTTTATTTTGTTTTATTTTATGTCCAAAGCGAAATCTCAAGGCACACCATATAATATGGTATGGTATGTATTAGGAACATATAATGTAACTTTATGTCCTTTGTGAAGCCATATTAGAAAATTAAATTTTGTATTGTTGATTTCAACATTGTATTAATATTTTAAACAAAAGGATTGTAATCATCAGCTGTCAAATTATTATTATTATTATTATTATTATTATTATTATTATTATTATTATTATTATTATTATTATTGTTATTGTTATTATTATTATTATTATTTTATAAAATATTTTTGTATTAAGTTTTCTATTTTGAACAAGCAAACAAACAATACATTACAACATATAAACAAGTAAACTTTGGCCACAACAAGTACATACACACCTAGATCCCTCATACATAACTCACAGAAAACATCTTACTGTCCAAAATATAACCATGAATGTCCATAACCAAATATTAAATATCTTAAATATGTGCATGTACTGGTTGCACTGAGTTCAATACATCAGTAGCTGCCAGCAATGAGATTGATAAAAAGACATCAACTTTGGGGCAAAATAAAAACTAAGCATACATAAAAAAATAAAATAAATAAAAAATAAAAACTAGACTAGATTACTATATTGTAAATCTGACTTAAAAAATATAAAAATAAATAAATAAAAAAGAAGAAAAAGGGAAACTTCAAGTTCTAAACTCTTCTATCAAATTATTTAATTTGATGTTCACTACTGATGTACAAAAGTCTCTAGGATTTTACAGGATTTTTTCAAGTAACTGAATATGCATAGTTATTTAGCTGTAATGATAACACATGGTCATACAAATTCTCAAGGCACACCTGGACCTGTCTCAAGGAACACCATTTTTCCCTGACACACCATTTAAGAACCACTGCCCTAATGTATTGAATCACATGATATTGGTTGATCGGCTATTTGTGTTACTGAGCAGTTGAACAGGTGCACCCTATAAAGTGGCTGTTAAGTGTCTATTGTGCTTTGCCTTATATCTTAAACATATGAAGGTACTACTATTGGTCCATATTGTCCAGTCCTAGTAGAGAAAACAGCTGACACTGTGCAATTATTGTGACCTGCCTGTGTGAAGACACAACAGGGTCTTACCAAATCCATGAGGGGGGACTGGGTCCACTTCAGTTTTTTTCAATTAAAACACAGGGACTGGGTCCCTGTGTTTTAATTGTGTCCAATTAAAATACAGGAAACAGGTGCTTTTACATGTGAGTCAGGACTGGGTCCCTGTGTTTTAATTGTGTCCAATTAAAACACAGGAAACAGGTGCTTTTACATGTGAGTCAGGACCAATTGCCTCTTCTTAAAAAGGTCTTTTGTGCTCAGTCTTATTCACTTTTAAAAACACTCTGGGCCATTATTTTTTTTAACTGAAACCCCTTCCAAATTTTTGGTTTTGAGTTTTATTTAACACCATCTCTAGGGGATTTGCGTTTTTAGGCAGAAAGCAGAAAATTTCTCTTATTTTTGCTCTGTACACCTATTCTTACCACCCCTACACACCACACTTTATTTTTTCCTTCTTTTCTGCTCACTGAGCATCGTCCTCCTGCTGGACGCTGGTTCGATGGCGCCCCGTTGGCCCAAGCAGGATACCACTCAAGATGAATCACTTCCAGGTGACATGGCTGGCACAGATGACAGGTGTTAGATGATTACTGTGAGCATGTGCTTGTGTGTTGGGGAAGGAAGTTATGTGTCTGTGCACTTATTCCTAGATGTAATAAACAAAGCAAATGAATGTGCGGCGTTGCATCAGAAAATGTGACAACTCCTCACAGGGCACTTCCTGATCGTATTAGTGCATGAGCATGAACCGAAAGATGCTTTGATTGGTGTTACATATGTCGTCTGATTGCAGCTCCCTGACCTTGGAGACCCATTTCTTACACAGCTCTCTTGTGTTTGTTGTGTTTAGGGGGAATGTTGTTATGAACAGGAGCTCCTTCCTTACCTCCAGAAAGATGATGGTGCCAGTGGCATTGTGGAGAGCAAACAGAAGAAGAAGAAAGAGAAAAGCACAAAAATATGCACTAAAACTACCAACAGTCGACCCAAAGCCTCACACTCTATGCTTTCTGATCTGGACAAGGGGGAAGAGAGTGAAAAAATGCACAGAAAAAGTCTAATTTCTGACTTTGTTGTTAGGAAAAAAGCATCCTCTGTTCAAGAAGATCATTGTGATGACATCACAGATCACCATGAAAATTCACCCATTTCTTGTCCTCTCAGCCCAGAAGCAAACAAAGATGATGATTGCATCATCTCTGAAAAGGAAGAAATAAAATTGGATGAGCCTACCAGTGTAGACAAACATTCACAGCTGATTTCTAACACTGATGAAGATGTTGAGCTTCAAGCTATGTTCTACCTTCCTACATGGACTTCATCACCCTTATCCTCAACTAAACTCACTCCAGGACGAGATGCAAGCCTTAAAATCATCTTGGCTAGTGTGGCTGAGCTTCTTTCTAGATCACCACCACCTTTAGAGGACGATCTAGAGGCCGACATAGCTACTCCATCACCTCCTCCTGCTCCATCTCTGCAGTGGCCTCAGCCGGCCTTCAAGGTCAGCTTTACACTAGGGCTGGATGATGAGGAGGATGAGGATGAAGCAATGATTATTGACACTGAAGGTGGCTCTTTAAGGGCAGAGAAAGACAAGCTTCCAGTGGGTGAAAAAGGGAGTAAAATGTGTCATGATTTGGCTAGTGGAAGCAGGATAGCAGCAGAAAGCCCCAAATGGGATGAAGTTTTTGGAGAAGAAGAGGAAGTCAATGTTAATTATGACACAAAGGAGATAGAAGATGAAAAAGCAGATGATTTTGAAGAGGAGTTTGGTGGGGAAGTAAGAGTAGAAGAAGAGGAAAATGACAGGGATTCTGGTGAAAAGACAGATGGCGGTGTAGCAAATGAAGTGGACCCAGAGTTAGATGAGAGCATGGACCTGTTCGGGGATGACGAAGCCTTCTTGCAGATGAGCATCCCGAATGTTGCAACTCCTGGTGTCACACCCATAAAATCCCATAAAACCATCTCTGGCAGCATGATAAAGACACCTGACACTTTACACAAACACATGGTAACAAACCCATGGAGCAACACGTCTGATACAAAACACACAACTCATATCCAGCACGCTGAGCTCATAGCAGAAACCCACAACACTGCAGAGGCCAAGAAACAAAATCCTGAGTCATCTGGTGGATCCCATGACTACTTCTCTGTCAACTTTGACCTTGGCTACTCCTTGGAGGAATCTGAGGAAGAGGAAGAAGAGGATGTTCCTGTTCAGAATACGTCAACTTCTTCTCCACTGCCAAAAAAAAGGGCCTTGTCTAACTCCTCCACTCCTTACAACAGTGCTCACAGACAAATAATACCTCCACAGTTCAATGCTCCAAAATTATCTACTCCACAGATGCTGTCAGAGCCAGGAAAGAGGAAAACATCCTCTCCTCTGGCACTGCCATTAATGTCAAAAGGTGGTGAACTCCCGTCTCCAATCACATCCCCCAGAGGGAGGCAAATGCCCATGCCCGGGCACGCTGGGTCTCGCAGCCCATATTTGTTCTCCAGGTTGAAACGGGGACGACTGGTCTCGTGTGTGGAAATAGGCTCAAATCACGAGGCTGTTTTAGTGGCTGAATCTCCCCCCCATCATCAAGGTTTGTTTATCTATTCTGCATTCACACACTGATGTTTTGACCAACTTCTTCTGACATATAGGGTAACGTCAAGCCAAGAAAGGCCACACAGACCTAGATTAATGTCTGATGTTTGTCATGTACTTCAAAAATTTTACTCATGCTTAAAAATTTCCATTTGATCCAACATGCTTGCAAAAGCCAGCAAGAGTTGACCTCTGCTTGCCTTTACTACCCTCAGTTACCACTGTATTCATCTCTGTCAGCTCTAACTGCGTCCTCCTCAAGACTAGACTCCTGTTGTATTACTTGAGGCGCCCTTTTGGGAACAGCCATCTTTTGTCCTCCTGACTTGGTATCAGAATACTTCGACCAGCTGCATGTGATGAAATGGCATATATGTATGCTTTATATTGTGTTTGATAAGTGGCATTACAATACATTTTACAATGCTCAACAGCCCTATGCTATGTTAGGCCAAAGTTTATCTAAGTTCAGCATGCTACCTATGTGCTACATCTACATTGGCCAAAGTTTAAAATCTGTCTCCAATTAGTCTGGGCCACCTCATTTCTCTGCTCTGGATATGTTGGCCTATGCTGAACACAGAAAAATCGACCCCAGGAATGTACTTCCACAGAAATTTGGATGATTTGTCAACATTGATCAACGTCAACTAACATTGTGTCCTAATTAAAGAGTGTTGGATGTTGCATCACATTGCATGCCTGCCGTCCTGCATCCATTAAAAATGTAATTCTGTGCCCTATGTTTCCCCTTGTTAACTTCACATCAAGTGTTTCAACTGTACGGCAGACATGAAGTGCTTTGTGTTGATGACGGATGGCCTCAAAGGCTTGTCAATTCTCAGCTCTCTGTGAGCGGAACAAAGTTTCTCCTTCATTGTTAAAAGTAAAAGTAAATCATTTCACTCATTGAAATAGTTCAGTGCTCTACCATTTTTGCATCATCAAACATATTTAAAAGATTAAACAGATGTTCATCCAGCCCTGCTTGTTGTGATGACATTTCTAGTTATTGTGCATGATCAGGATTATTTGAATCAGAGTCATTTTTTGGCTTTTAAAATGCTCTCCATAAGGTACAACTGGAGTCTGTTAATCATCAGCTATTACTGAATAAAAGGAGACAGTCTTTCAAACAGCAGCCAGCTCCCATAGGTCCAATTAAAAGTAAGACTCTTTTAAGCGACTTGCTTACAAACAACACTTGCTCGTCACTTTTTGTCTTTCACTGAACAACTAACCAGCACACCACGATATATATTTGTTAAATTGTGTGTCACTGTTGAGTTTTACTCAATGTTTTGTCATAAAATGAAGGAGAAAAGCTGTCAAAGAGTGCTGCTGGCCTCTTTGCTAAAGGTTACTTCACCCTCTTTCATTTCACTATTAGCCATCTACATGATCATTTTCTGTTGCTTAGAGGGTCATTAACTTGGAGTTTTACCTCAGTACCCTCATAATTACTGCATATTTTTAGCAAGTTCAGATTTATTTACATGAATTATGATTTTAATATGCTTTGTTTTGTATGGGTCTAATTTTTTTTGTAGAACTAAAAAAATCCTCTCCCTTTAGCCCTGTTTTCACACCAGGTTTTCAGCAGAAAATTATCCTTGCACTTTGTTTTCACAGCAACATTATTCAAGGTGCCTGCATGTGGGATTCAGAGACTTTGCATCAACTTATAGCCTATTAGCTATAGAATATAGTGATGTTGAATGAAGTATTAAAAGTACTTCATGGTAATTGGTGAGCAGATTGTATTTTACCAATAAGCATCTAGTAAACATAGAATATTGTGACCTTCATTTAATGTGTTAATAAAACAACACATTTAGAAGTTATGTCCATAGTACTTGTGTTTATTACTGTAAAAACTGGTGTAATTTCCGGTGCGTCTTCTGTTTCTTTTATAGTGGACATCAACAGCGACAGTGAGGAGGATGTTGTGGTTCAGAAAAGAAAGCCCCAGCACAAGGTCAATCTGTTGTCGTCTCCTGAAGTGGTAAGCAAGGCCTGATGACTTGATGTGCTGAAACTTACAATAATTTCCATTTCACTCTCAGAGCACATCAACTGTTGTCTATAAACAGGTCAAGGTCATAGAAAACGAGAATGTTTCTGTTATCCTGATGAAAATAGAGTGATGTGAAGTTTATGGTTGTATTTACACTTAAGGCTTTCATTCAACATAGATCTGTTTGCAACAATATTTTTCCAGACACTTATTCACTACCCATTAAAAAAAACTCCCCAACGAACTTTTGGGTTCCAATTGACCTTATTTAACATCATGTAAATGTCTGGAGTGTCATACCGTCTGCTTACCAGAGTTCAGATTTTGGTCAGAAGTCATATTAGCTGCAGTAATTTACTGGTATTTGATAACCTTACAGAGCAGCTGGATCCACCTGATTCATTGTCTGTATTCAGGCACATTCATCTTTCATAGCCTCAAACTAGAACGATTGAACTCAGTCTGAAGATGCACTGTCTGATCAGCATCCTTTGATGAAAAAGAGGCGGAAGCTACAAGCATGACAACAGCGAGAAGTGTCTGCAATGGCTGATAATACACAGATTAGCAAAGATGCTACCTACCGTAGTAGAAGTTTTATCAGAGCCTGACAATATTTATTCATTAAATGAAGAATAAAGAAAAACACTGAGAGCATATCTCAAAAGAAAAGATATTTTCGCCCTTCCCTTGACAGCTTTTGGTAAGAGAACGCTGTTTGAATTGGTTACATTTTGTACTTAAATCATATCAGAAGCACCTGCCTACTACATCATTTGATGAGCCCGTAATGAATGTGATTAATGAATGATCGTCCAATCACCTTTTTAAAATAAGGTACTGCCCTCCACCAACACTTTATATCCTCATTAGTATTTACTGAACTGTCCATGTGGCGTGTCAAGTTTAATATTTAATAACATAAGTAGAAACAGAAAAAAAATAATTGTCTGATTATCACAAAAAGAAGGTGAAAAGTGATTATTTAACTTTTTAATCTAGTTCACAGTGTCTCCAAAACACAGAAGATGGATAAAAAATGGAAATGTTACGTTTTTAAAAGCTGAAAACGGTTATCGAATCAATTTCTTTTGAACAAGCAAGGCTAAAAAAACAAACAAACAAAAGCCAGAACGCCTTACTCAGATATCTGATTCATACAACTCAGTCTGTCCATCACTTCAAGGGTATGTGCAGTTGTCATGGCAAACAGCTTGTAAGCAGTGAGGCAGCATTTTGGCTTCTGAAATGTATCTCAACAAAATAGTAGAATAAATTTAATAAATATCCCACAGCATAAACAAAGTTAAGTTATAAAGAAAGTGTGTGTTTGTGTATTTAACATGTTTTCTCTTACAGTCAAAGATCTGTAGTGTGGACTCACCGCTTGTTGTGAACAGGAAACGCTCTGCAGCCGCCCTAAACACAGTAAGATTTTCTTCATCAATGGTACTCATTTACTCAATAGCTCTGAAACAACTGACTTGAATTAAACTCATCCACTCCGTCCAGCACATGTTAATGTTTAATCCAAGTCTTAATGGGTTAATAGCATGCAGCTTCATTAATCAGGACCATTGTGAAGTGTGGGACTAATTTTCTCTTTTCATTTGCCCACAGTCTGATGAAACAGAAAGCAGAGCTGTTTATGATGATGATTTCCAGAAGGAGTCTTCATTCTCATTCAGAACCACAACAGCCGAGAAACAACGGGTCAAAAAGAGCAAAGACAAGGTGTGTGAGGCCACAGGGGGCCCTTGTGTGAGTAATAACATTTATTGCCTATTAATATACACCTGAAACTGGTTATCAGCACACAAGGATGCAAATATAGCTCTGGTTTTATCTTTTGTGATCATGCCAGGGCTGGAACAGCTAATCAAACAAGTATAGGGCTTAGGCAGTGTAGTTGTTTTATTAATAGAGATTATGTTGGTCCTGAATGAAAATAATAATGATAATAATAATAATAATACATTTTATTTTGAAGTGCCTTTCAGGACACTAAAGGGCACTGTACAAAGTAAAAAAAATAGATGCAAGACAAGTCTATGAAAAAATGTTTACGCCAGATGAACTAACTGCAGAATGCTTATTTATGGGGATGGTTTAAGATTTTTAAACATACAGCTAGCCACAAACTTATCATAAACAACTAAGGATGTGCAACACAGTGTTTGTGTGACATTTAGCCTGAAAGAATTTGACTTAAAAATAAATTTTTATATTTTTTTTAAGAAAAATATCATTTTATATGTTTGGATTGCTGATCAGCGAAAAAACATTAAGATATTATTGTTTGTCAGTTTTTCCCAGCCCTCATTGCAATGCTTGAGCACAGCGCAACCCTTTTTTAGAGTTAGAGTTAGTGTTTTTAATTTTATTATATTTTTATTGTGTGTTTTTTCTGTCATGATTCACTAAAAATTGCCACAGCTGTTTTCTTCCTCCAAAAACAACACATTTCAGGCCGTCTTATCTTTTGCCCCAAGAAATCCAACCTTCCTCTAAACTACAGAAAAATGTCATATCTATAAATAAACATCCTTTAAACAAACACCTTCAGCATCTGTCAAAGCTGACATTTTCCATCACTCCTGCCTCAGCACGCCGTGAGCAGGAAAGGGCGTCAGTTCCTGTGTGAAGAAGCTGAGCTGTCGGAGGAGGAGGAGGGCGCAGACGTGTCATCTGATGAGGATGACGGAGACGAGCTGAACTGCTCTCTCGAGGGCTTTGTGGTTGACAACTCCCACTTTTCTCAGGGACTTAATGGTAAATGGCTATTTCTTAAATGTGTGTTATGTAGGATGTGGAAGATGTTCCATTCACACTTTTTCTGTGTTTTTCAGACTCTGAGATGTGTGGTGTTTACCTGAAGTCTGTGAGAAGCCCTGCTGTTCACAGCAAGTTTAAAATGTCCTACAGAAATCAACACAACATGGACATCTTTTCACAGGTATTACTTTCTGTATGTTAATTCCTTATTTTTTTGAAAATAGATGAAATGAAAAAAAACCTGTCTCTGGAAGGACTTTTAGGAGAACAGTAGGTTTAGGTAATCAGTTTGTGAGTATCAAGATTTTGCTTCTTTCACAGTAAATGAAATTAATGCGTCATGAAAAGTTCTAGTTACCATTTAAAGCTGCTGTGGTGGATCTGCTGCAGCTCTGTAGTCTATATGTGTTTGCAGAGAGGCGAGTCCATTAAAACATTTGAATTCAAACTGTTGACAAATTTGACAAAATCCCTAACACTTAAAATGTATTTTCCTAAAATAAGGCAGTGTCTAGCTTGTGTTTTTTATCCAGGGTTTTCAATGCCCGATTGTAGATCACAATTCAAATCCCTCTTAAAATCAAAATGAGCAAAATATTTAAGAATTTACTCCCACTTTCTGTATTTTTTCAGACCTGAACTATTCAAACCAAGTCTAATTTTGAATCAGGCTGTAAACATATGTGTTTCCATTGTAAAATGGGCATTTTAACACTGGGTGTGGCTTTATATCCCAGTGCCCCTGCAGAGGTTACTGCCTGGTAGAGATGTCACCCTACCAGACTGCTAAATAAAAACTTCACGCTGTAGGGTCCAAAGACAAAGCATTGCAAAACACTTGCTTCTTCAAGACTCCCTTCCACATGTGGACCCAGTCCACTCAGATTGGTTGACAGGTTTATTCTGTTGTTATTGGTCAGTTCAGTGCTGCTTGGTACCATATTGTCAACAACTGTGCATACTATGTAACGTCTACACTCTGTAATGAACTTACTACTTTGAGACAATGGGCTTAAAGTGATGACAGAACAACAGTAGGATGTCACACTGGGGGGTCGGGAGAACAAGGCGTTTTAGGCAGCTATTGGTGCCATAAAGAGGGGGAAGGGGAGAAGTTCTGATGCTACAGACTCTTACCTTTGTTATGAAAGTGCTCTATCACAGGGAGGAGACATATAAAACACACAACAGGGCATATAAAGCCCAAAAAAACAAAATGTAGGCTCTCTAACTTGCACAGTCTGACCCTGACATTATGGAGTGTAGTTTCAATTTAATTACACAAGTAGTGGGGGAGGTGGATGGAACTGAGCAGTTCTTTGCTACTTAACTTGGGCATGTTGAGTTATAGCGTTGAAATGACTTGTTCTGGGGGAAGCTTGGACTCCAGAATGTGTATTTGATGGCAGAGAATGATTGTGGTCTAACTCAAGTAAGCTGCACTAAACAAATACAAGATACAAAAACAGAGTGGCAGCTTCCACTTTCTTTTCCAGCAGTCTTCATGATGTATCAGTGACTGAACAGCAACAATAAGTATATCATGTCTTTTTCACTGCCCCTCTATTTTTCAGTTGCCAAAACAAGAAATAGACCAATACAAAACTATTAAATATATAATAATAATAATAACTTTATTTATATAGCACCTTTAAAAACAGTGCTTGAACAGACAGAACAAGAGCAAAAAAGGCAGAACTTTGAGCACAATAAAAAAAAAAAAAAAAAAGGTAACAGAGGCCCTTTCCTAAAGAAATTTAATAACATGAGTCTTCTTTTGCCCATAACTTAGACATTTCAGTGCAAAGCTCCACGTATCAGGCCTTTAAGGAGATGGAGATTTAACATGGGTCACCAATCGATCAAAGTCCAGAAACTGTTTTTGAATATTTGGTGATTATTGACACCTCTCCTTGTTCCCAGGTGCCTGAACAGGATGAAACATATGCAGAGGACAGCTTTGTGGTTGGAAGCGAAGAGGAAGAGGGAGAAAGCAGTGAAGAAAGGATGGAAGACATTGAGCTCATGCCTGAGGACTCGTATGTGGATGGGCGGAGGCAGTACGCCACCAGGCGGCGTGTTTTCATTCACAGAGCCAGAGCAGGAGCTAAAACTACGACTGAACCTGTGGTGAAAACCAAACGCTCTCGGGTCATACGGGTACAGGACTCCAGTGAAGAGGACGAGGCAGAGGAGGTCAGTGAGAGGAAAAGGGATGTAGCAGGAGGGAGTGCTGCTGCTGCCCCCTTGTGGCCAAAGTCGATACAGCAGGAGCCAAGCAGAGCTCAGGAGCAGCAGCAGAGAGCCCCATCCACCTCCGCCTCCACCTCCACCTCCACCTCCTCCTCTTTGAGCATAGCATCAAAGGTGTCTATGCTGAGTAAAGCAAAGAGAAGCTCTATGACTGCAGAGGAGCAAAAAGAGAGGTTAAGTCAAAATGAAGGGTTAATTTAATTTTACATTTCATCCAAACATGTTAAGGTTTCACAGTGTAGTTGCAGGTGGATATAGATACTTGGATAATGTGATTCATATGTAAGAAATAATATGTTACATGCAGTTTATTTGATAGGACAATGATTTTTTTATCTCGATCAGTGTTTATGATCAGAGGTTAAAGTGGATCCAAGAATACTCTGAAATTTAGATCAGGCAGCTGTAGTCGTAAATTTTTCAACATCATTTTCTTTCTCTTAGGTGTCGTCAGAAGATAGAAAACCAGCATCTGGTCTCTGATGAGTTGGACTTTGCAGAGCCAGAGTCACTGCTGTCCGCCAAGAAACAACCAGAGGTACTGGTGCACACATCAGAACTGTAGAGTTTGTCATATAACATGTGCCAAAGTAATTAGGACACATAAGACACAACGCCATTAAACCTTATGTGTAATCAGAGAGGTCAGTCAATCACATATTCCCCTTGGAAAATCACTTGTACTATTGTGAGGGATAAAGCAATAAGGAATAAAGGCACAAATGGCCGGATAAATCAGAATACGATATGGTTTGGTGTTACTTATATATTTCGATCCCCTTTCGGCACTACCAAAGTAGCAACCACTCTTCCTAGGGTCCAAACATACGAACACAGAAACTGCTCACATATTTGCCATATAAGACTAAAGTGTAATGAAAAAGACAACAACACAAGAAGTAATGAAAACAACAGAAGTTTATACAGAGGTAAAGTTAAAACAGCAATGAAGGTGAAGGAACAAACCCTTCTCCAACAAAGGGATATAAGAGTCTGAAACCACTTTTTTTTACCTGTCAAAGGTCGTAAATTTGAAATAATGATTTGAATAAGACTGTTTGGTGCATCTAAACCTGTAGTAATACCTAACACAATGTTTGTGCACCCAAAGGTTTGCAATGAGATTTAATGATCTAGGACAGTGGTTCTTGCTGGCCCCTGTCTTTGGCAGACGAAAATATATTCATTTATGAGTTGAATTTTTAAACCTATTTTTGATATCCTTCATACTGCAGTGTAGCAATATTATTATAATTAGCTGATACAAAATTACAAATACATGAGCTGTTTATCTTGAACACTTTTTATTGGCGTGTCTGCATTGCAGACAGATGCAGATTCGGAAATAAACACCTTTTAATAAGCAGGGAATGTACTGTAAATCATGAGCTTGGTAAAGTTGGGAATCGATTCTGAGTTGAATTATGACCTTTAGACAGGGCTGCCCACAGACATTTCTAGGCCCCTGAAAAGCCCTATAAGGGGGCCCTGTATTGGTCCTAGCACATCTGTACACATGCCCATTATTGACAAAAGCTAAGTTCAACCCCGCTGTGTAATAAATGCCAGGTTTTTGTGAGTTTTCATAATCAAAGGAGGTAACAGGAGGGTTCCAGTACAAGCCTCTGATATATTGTACCATTGTCCGATATTTTTACTAAATGTTTACATGGTCTGGTAGACTGCTTGCCCTACAGCAGGTGTAAACTTTCTGATTGTGATTCCCTAAGCCCCCCAACAACATTAATATCACAAAAACAAAGGCTCATCCATTTTAAAAAGAGGAAGTTCACATTTTCAAACAGGCAACAAACACTAAATGAATACATTTTTTCTTCATTTAGTTATGTTAATTATGTCTTTGCTTGAATTCAAAATGGCCCATTTCCTCATTTATTTTTAGTTCCCTTGATGACTCTGGGCCCCAGAATGCTTTACCATTTATCCCCCCCTTATGGGTGTCCCTGCCCCCAGAATCAGAATCTTATGGAATCATAGCGTACTGGAAGATTCATGTCTCTGCACCGTACCATACCAGTAACACATAACTATTAATCTACACTAATCACACAAACAATCATGCCTTTTTGGTAACAATTTTTCTCCTTAAGCACAGCAAGGAGTAGCATTTAGTACAGAGGCAAGAAAAAAATCCCTTTCATAGGTAGAGCTTGAGCACCAGATTCATGTTGTTATAATAATAAATAAGACTACATGAACAGCTAACAATTATTTTTCCTCTGTCCAGGCACCCCCGTCCACCTCTTCTGACCTCCAGACATCTTCAGGTCAGAACCCCTCCATCGGTGCGTCTCCAGCCCCTCTTGGTCCTGTGAACATCCTGGCTGACAGTCGCTGTATCAGCAGTGGGGTGGAGCTGATGGCCTGTCTGCGTCAGCGCCACGCAGCCACCGTCCATGTCTGCTCGCTGGACGCCACCTACTTCATCATCAGCACCCGCATGGCTGCAGAGAGGCACAGCCAATCAGATCTGGCCTCCATGCAGAACAGGAAGCGATTGGTGGAAAGAGTGAACAGTTTGCAGGGATTGTTTGAGCGAGTTTGTCTGATAGTGGAGAAGGACAAAACCAAACCAGGTCAGTAAGAGGATTGATTATTGACATAAAATTCAACCAGTGGCGATTGCTGTAGTTATCTTCAAAGACCTATTTTGGTCACAAAAAGATAAAAGTGTTTTTGTGGCAACACATTTTTTTAGCAACACAAAGGATGAATTTTTTGTACTTTTCATGTTTTTTGGTTTTGTTTTTAAGTCAAACAACATTATTATTTCATGTTTTCTTTATTTTATCAGCCAAATGAAGGTAATTAACTAGAAAAGCATTCAGAGAGCGCAGACCTCCGCCAAGGTGATCCGGATCAGTCCCAAAAATTTAATCTGTTCTTCCAGATCCCATTTCCGACAATTCCTGAAAAGGACCTCTTTCACAATACATGTAATTTTACCCACAGCCCAATTTTTTGTTTATTGTGTGGTATTTGTAGTACACCCAGAGACTCCCAAGAATATACCTTTAGAAAATCCAAAAGTCATCCAGGGCCTGTACTATGACCTATTTTATGATCATTGCCATAGGTGTGAGCCAGGGTGCACACTTTACCCCAAAACTTACTCAAACACAAATAATAAATCATCAAATTGGGTCAAATCACCTTCACTGAAGTCTGGTGCATATTTTGAAATCAAATGTAAAGCTAAGTATTACAATTGAAAGAAGTTATTGAATTTTAACTGGAAAAAAATCAGTTTTTTTTATGATTTTTTCAACAAATTCAATTCTTTGGAGATGTGTATGACCAACTTACAGTTGCTGTAAAATTATTTGGCCACATATATATTCTCAAAGTGGGAAAAAAATCATCAAATTCTGAGACCGGTAAAGTTGTTCAATTAACAGGTTGGGTTACTGTGGAAGAATCAGGATACTGTTCCATGTCTTGTATTATATCAAGGGTAATGTTTTATTTCATGCAATTTGCAGCAAATGAATGTTAACTTCAATTTAGTATTGTGCATTCAATTGAATTATATTTTTTTTCAAAATGTTCTTCATTTAAAACAGAAAAGGTATGCAGGCCTGTAATTCCTCTTTTTTAAAATATCATCCAACGCAATGCTAATCAACACTGCAATACATGCTATATATTTCAAATGAATAAATGGGATTGTGGTGCATCTCCTTGTATGATAGAGTAGTACGTTCAAGCTGAGGCAATATGCTATTGTTGACCTTCACGCTTGTGGTCAAGACGAGTTTAGTCAGTTCTGCCATTCTGTAAAGAATTGTTGTCCAAGCAACATATGTCCCTAGCTAGCTAGTATCAATTTGTCATTTGAGTATAAACAACATATATTCTGCTGCAAGTGTTATATTCAGCAGATTTCTTTTTAAGTATAGCTGTTCATATACAGTGTCTTCTGTTACCACAATTTAGTGTGCACACATGTACATTTTATGAAAAAATTGTGCATCTAGTACAATACTAAGTGGTATCCATACCTATAACTATACCTTTTTGTTGTTAGTGTATTTTCCAGGTTTGTTTCCCTGAGAATACCAATATATATTTAAATCCTCCAGATAATTTATTTTCATATTGTTTGAAGTTAAAATGGACAGGGGTTTGTATTATACCCGATTGCAAAACCAGGTTCAAAGATAAAGGGAAGAACTTAAAATCTGGAAGGAGTCTAGATTCTCCCAGTAACAACTGGTTAAAGCAGGTGCTTAGTAAAGAAGGATTGAATGTTGAGAGTGGAAGTAAGCTGTGTCTAAAATGCTACATGAGATATCTTAGAAAAAGGCCACGCCCTGACTCAAAAGAAGACACTCACAGTGACAATGAATCCACAGGCATCTGTGATTCATTTGAGATTGAGGATAGCCCCACTAATCCTGGAACTAACCGATCTGTTATACCTCTTATCCAAATCAAAGATTTGAAGTATGCTTCCTCTTCACATCGTAAGTGTTCTTTGTGTTTAGAGTACAATGACAACTGTATAAACATTCCTAAGTCTGTTCGTCACTCTCTTATCATTGAATGTTCACTTTGGTGCCCGCCTGATGCTCGTGTTTGTTCTGAACACCTCATCGGGAGTTTTCTACACCCTGACACAAAGATCAATATGCACAGTCGTATTCCTCTGGAAAGTAAACTGAATGAATCTATTTCTCCAGTTGTTATTAACGATTTGCTTGAAATTGTACATGAAGTATCCAAACATGAGACATCACCCAAACTGAAGTTTGAAACCTTGTCAGATTCTGACTGCCATGCATGGACTGGCTGGACATTGGTGCAATTTAAGAACATGTATGACATGTGTGAATCTGATCTTGTTTCAGGTTCAAGTGATAGTTCCAGAGCAATAGATTTGCTTCTTTACTTTTGGGCAAAACTGAAAACAAACCTTTCATGGAATCAAATGACCATACTTACTAATCTTTCCCAAGCTACACTGTCAAGATATTTTCATACAATTGCAGATATTTTGAACACAATAGTTGTTCCCAAATACCTTGGCACAAATCATATTTCACGCCACGATGCCATAACTCACAACACTGTCTTTACTAAAGCTTTTTATGGTGACCAGGTCACTCTTATCTTAGATGGTACATATATCTACCTCAACAAATGCAGTGATCATCAGTTTCAAAGGGCATCTTACGGAGGACAGAAAAAACGAAATTACCTAAAATCATGTCAGTTGTACTGCCTGATGGATATGTTTTAGACACTATTGGCCCCTACCATGGTAACGTAAATGATGCAACAATAACTCGGCTCATCATGGAAAAAATTGAAATATTGAAATCTTGGTTAGAAGCAAATGACAATATGATTGTAGATCGTGGTTTCAGGGATGCCTTAGATCTTCTTGCTAAGTTGGGGTATGATGCTAGAATGCCGTCATTTTTACCAACTGGTAAATCCCAATTGGATTCCTCAACAGCCAATAGTGATCGTTGCTGTACCAAAACAAGATGGATAGTAGAGTCCTACCACGGCGTTTAAAGAAGTGGATGTTGTTTAAGGAACAACTTACCTCAACTTATTTCGTTGAGGTCATTGGCAAATTAGTGCTCATAGTAACTGCATGTCTCAATGCCTTCAGAGGACCAATATATGTTTCAGATCCAGATCGAGAGGAACGAGATACTAAGATGGCTCAGCGTATGCTTTCACTTTTAAAAAAGGACAATGTTTTGGCAAAACGAGTTGCAGAAGACCCAAATATGTCACGCAGAGCTCGTAGTGAATGGCAGAAGCTTGAAGCATCTGATATCTCGTTCCCTCATGTGGATCTGGAATACCTTGAGACCATAACATGCGGTACATACCAAATCAAACAGTCCCCTGGCTACATTGCTGAGCATCAAAAAATGATGGTGACTATGAGATTTGGGTTTACCAGCATGATGCTGATCTCATTAGGGGACAGATTCATTCTCGTCACAGATCTCAAATAAAATACAATGTTTGGATTCAATTTGACAAGAATGCATCAGATGATCCCGTGAAGGCATATTATTGTCTCTGTCCTGCTGGAAAGAGAACCTCTGGCATGTGTGCACATGTTGCATCTGTAATCTATTATTTGGGATATTATAAACATTTTCAAAATCAGAAACCCCTCCAACCATACACAAGCAAATTCAAAGACTCCATTCTATGAAATAACCAGCCAATCATACATCTTATGGATTTCTCAGATCCCCTTTCCCTCACTATAGTTCCAGTCTACAAATCAAAATTGTCCAAGCCGTTGCTATGCAAAAAGACACGAAGGCCATAAAACAGATTACATGTATATATAAGTACTAGAAACAGAAATTGACAGAAGTAATGTTTATGTATTGCTGTCATTGTAGATATATACAATCTGATTACAACAATCCAAAACTGCATCGGTTTTTACTTGTATCAATGGCTCATTATTATCTCATCACAAAGGCATAATATACAGGCCCTTTGTGGCTGTTCAATATTAAAATGAATAACATTTCATGTGAAATGTTTGTTTGAATCTAGCATTCAAATTCTAAAAGAAATCATACTTAAAGGATGAATTCTGAACAAATCTTTAAAGGTTCCCTGATATACAAGATATGGAACAGTATCCTGATTCTTCCACAGTAACCCAACCTGTTAATTGAACAACTTTACCGGTCTCAGAATTTGATGATTTTTTTCCCACTTTGAGAATATATATGTGGCCAAATAATTTGTAAGTATTTTAGGTGTACAGCAACTGTAAGTTGGTCAGACACATCTCCAAAGAATTGAATTTGTTGAAAAAATCATAAAAAAAACCTATTTTTTTTCCAGTTAAAATTCAATAACTTCTTTCAATTGTAATACTTAGCTTTACATTTGATTTCAAAAGATGCACCAGACTTCAGTGAAGGTGATTTGACCCAATTTGATGATTTATTATTTGTGTTTGAGTAAGTTTTGGGGTAAAGTGTGCACCCTGGCTCACACCTATGGCAATGATCATAAAATAGGTCATAGTACAGGCCCTGGATGACTTTTGGATTTTCTAAAGGTATATTCTTGGGAGTCTCTGGGTGTACTACAAATACCACACAATAAACAAAAAATTGGGCTGTGGGCAAAATTACATGTATTGTGAAAGAGGTCCTTTCATCCAAATCTGTCCAGAACTTTTCAAGTTATTTTGAATAAACAGACAGACAGATAAACGCCGGCAAAAACATAACCTCCTTGGAGGAAATAATTATTCATCTATTTATTTTTATGTTCATTGTTCATGTTCATTTCCTCAGTCACCATACAATGGTGTTTTAGGACCACTTTAAAAAATAAATAGATCAGCACCTGCAAAACTTAAGTACGCTGCAGGTCATTTTGAAACCTGAAAATTATTTGTGGTGCACAAAAACACCCACTCTACCATGAGACTTAAAGTATTTACAATCTCCTTTATTTTAATGGATAGATATCAGTATAAACACTTAGTTTTCTCTCTGTTGAAGATACTTCGTGACCTTGCAAACTCTCTTTTCATACCTTTTGTGTCTCTGAAAGCATGAATAAATTACTAAAGTTAGGAACCAAACAGCATAGTGAAAATTAATTCAACACCACTTGGACTGTGACCATGATTCTGTTTGCCAGATAGTATGAATAATAAAAAGTTGATATGCAAGGCTGTTTTTCTGTCAGCACTGGAACTTTCATAATGCAAATCAACATTTTATGATCATTGAAAAAGTGATAACAATTATGCTTATGTTTTTATTTGTAAATGATGTCTCATGGCTCCAGCCCACATTTTGAGAAGAACTGAAATGATGAAATGATGGGGAAAATAAAGAAGAAAACAGCATTAGGCAGGTGCTGTACTGAATCAATGCATGTAGTGGTCAAAGGAAGCATTGGGAGCTCCGTAAGATTAAAAGAAAGAGGTAAAATTCAGAGGACTGTCCAGATTTAAAACAGAAAAAAGTTCTCTGTAGAAAAAAGGGCAGTTTTATCTTGCAATTCTGAGGCTGTCCGATGTAGTTAAAATTCCTCTATTTAACAGGGATGTGATGTGGTTGAATAAAAGATGTTTAACTGTATTGGGGGTGCCTTTGATTTTCAATGTAAGACGGTCTTTTCTAAAAGAAATGTCCAAATTTTTGGAGAAAAAAATAAGTTCAAAATATTTCTAATTCAAAATATTAAAATATTCATGGTACTGCAAGAAACCAAACTTGGAGGAATAATCATTCCAGATGAAGCTGTTTGTCTTTAACCATGCCTGCAGTTTAGAGCCTGATTAAATAATCCTAACTTTGATGTGTGGTGGCTAGAGGAAAACACACTGATTTGATTCAGTTGATAAATCTTGTCCATCAAGAGCTACAGCACACCAGGAAGATAAAGACGATATAAAGTTGAAATGAAAGACTTTACAAAACTACAAAACTTTGAGTTTTTTTCTCTCAAATTTTCCACACATAAACTTTAAATTTCTGTTTTGTTCCTTGAAAATTCACTGTTTTTTAATCTCAGAACATCAGAATTGACGTTCTAAGATTTAATAATTCAATTCAATTCAATTTAATAATTCAAAATTTTTGTTATTTTTGTAACATTGATGTAAAGTTTTTATTTTTGAAATCATTATTTTAGTAAAACAATGACAAAGATTTATGTTTTTGTTTTTTCGTCACACAAAGCCTAAAGTTTGATATTATTTACTCAAAGGGAAATATTTGCTCTTTTGGCGGCCCACAAAGTCCACCCACAACTAAAACTAGTTGTTTAGTCATCCTTTCTGTCACTTTGATTTTTTTGGGGGGGATAGTTTTGTTATCATACGAGTGACGATTCTCATGAATATTTTAGAATCCAATCCACTTTATTTATGCAGAACATTTTCAAAACAGCAAAGTTTGCTAAAGTGCTGCACAGTGATAATAAAGCAACAGAAATAAAATGAAACTGTTCTTTTCTTTGTTAGTATTAAATGTTTTACATACTTACAGAATGAAATAAAGACCTAAACCTGAAACGAAACAAAATAGACAAAAAAACATTAGAATCATTAAAACATGAAAACAAGAAAATGTGTTAAATTAAAGCAAACTTAAGATAATTTAAAACATATAAAAAAAGAGATAACACAACCCTCATGCTTGTGGTTCCATAATTTAAGGGCCACCACACAAAAAGCCCATCCACCTTGGGTTTTTGGTCTGGCTTTAGGGACAATTAGAAGAATAAGGAGTAAATAAAAAACCATGAATCTACTTAAAACTTTTTTTAAAATACAATTTTCTGATGAATTAACCATAAACTGCATCCCAGGCTCTAAAGACCTACCTTACTGGATCTGTCAGTCTGTTACTTCATGTTTGAATTGATCTTGTTAGAGTTAATCACCCATACCGTGCTCTTCGTAATGATCTGACCTCCATTTTAGGCGAGGCGTCACGTCCCTTCCAGCGAACTCGTTACTATGACAGCACTTTAACAGCACTGGTGCGTACAGGGGTGCGTCTGCTCTGGAGCAATGGGCCAGAGGACAGCGCCGCCCTGCTGGCAGACCTGGCCCGTCTGGAGCAGCGTAAAGGTCAGGGTGTCTCCGTTCCTCTGGAGGTCAAAGGTCAGCACAAACAGCAGGCTCTGCAGATGTACTCCAGCCTGCCTTCAGTTAACTACGCCCAGGCCCTCAACATGAGTCACAACTTCAGCTCCATCGCACAACTCGTCAACAGGTACAGTGTGAAATTAATTACGATTGTTGAAGAACTTCAAAGCTGCAGATCTGTTTAGATTTGTGGCATATAATATTTCTGAACTGTTATACTGTACAGCCCCTCTGTTACATGTTGTCAAATCTCTTTGCACTTCCTGCAGCTCTGTTGATGCCATACAGAAGGGCGGCTGTATGAGCAGATCCAAAGCCGAGGAGGTTTACCGCTTCCTCCGGTACTCCTGTGACTCCTTCCTTGTAAACAACTCAAAATCAGGTAAAAGCAGCCAGCAGGGAAGAGGAGGAACGCTGTAAGGATTTCTGTGCTTCAAAATAACCCATCACGACACTACAACATGCAAAAACACTTTTCTACACATGATTACTGCACTACCAGTGAGAGTTTGAAAGTCTCACATAATAAAGCAAACCAAGTCAACTCTATGTTTATGACATATTGTATTGTACTCTGGACTTCATGTCATTATGAAACTACTCGATTCATTCTGTTTTTTATTTATTTGGGTTTTCCCTTGGACTCCTATTGTGGCATGAATCCTGCCAGACTGGGATCATAAGAATTCAATCAATATTTGATCGACACATATACTGTTTTTGTCAATAAAATGCCTGTGTTTACACTTATCTGAAAGATTTTAGCATGGTGATCATACTCCGTAATAAAAATTTTATTTTTTGTATTTTAATGTCCAAGTATGTCCGTGTTAAAGGTAGAGATGGGCAGTCTATCTTGAGTCTCCTTCACACTGCTGTTTCAACTTCGTATTTGTGCCGCTGTGATATTTTGCCTCCACCATGAATGATGCTGAGATGGAAGGAAGAGCCCCATTTGCCCTCTCTCCAGAGTTAGCATCAGAGGCATTATATTAGTGAGAGGGTAGCACTTGGACTCAGTTGGGGATAAAAGCGCTATGAGTGTGTGTGTCTGCCTTAATTTGTGTTTAATGTGCAACCTCCATGGCAGAAAAATGAAGCCAGTGCGAAGTGCCAAAAACTGCAGTGCCTCTAGTATCTGCTTGAGGCTGGCTGCAGGAAAACAGGAAGCTTTTTGATGGTATGTGGGGCGCAGGTGGTTTTTACAGCCTGACTTCAGTCTAAGTACCTAAAATAGTTGAAGGCTCTCACTGTACATGCCCGTTTTTATTTATTGAGGATTACTGGTTTTGAAAAATTAGGGACATGCGATAAGGGTACAAGTACACATTGGGTCGCTATTGATCAGGTTACCCCTTACAAATGTGTCAGATTTTGCAGATCATCGAATCTTTAACATATTAAGATACATTTTGTGTATTCAGCAACAATTTCAGGATAAGAAATTTGGTCTATGTTGACCAATCTTTTAAGGGCTAAATTAAGGTAGAGCCTGCAATGTTCACTAGTATCCACTGGAGGGCAGTCTTTCCCTCAAAACATGTCTGCAGATTCCTCCTGAACGTTCAAACTGCTCCATTTGCTCATCCTGTTTGTTTTGATCCAGAAATCACAACAGTATGAAAACTCAAAATCTAATAAATATTAAAATAATCATAACACAGAAAAACAACTTCAAAACATGAGAAACAAGTGGCTTTTATTCACCTTTCTCTCGAAAAATACACATTGTGCTTGCTGCTTTGGGGCATGATACTGTGTACAAACAAGTGCAGAACACAAAGGCACGATAAAACAGTAAAAGCAGCTTTTTACAGAGATAAATCCTCCACCAACAGAGTCAGACAAATGTACACGAAGAAACAAGTCCAGAAAATAAAAATAATTATAATTACAGTCAATGTCCAGACAGTCTAAACTATTACATTTACAGGATGGCATAAAACACAAAGAAAATTCACAGTATGTACATTATTTTCTTTGGACAACCCCAAAGTAGTTTCAGACTCTGCAGAAAAGTAACAGCAGCATCAGGACACAACTGCAGACAGACATGAAGGTGAAGAGAAAGTACTAGCTTCAAAAATGTAAATATACACAAGCCACCTGGAGGGTTAAGTTACAGTTTTAAATGCCTTTTTGGCATTTATGCTCTGTTTTATAATTTAAAACCTATATATATATAACCACACACTGTAGTTGACTTTTATTCTATAATAAAAGCCAGCGCAATTACAAAGAGTTTAAAAAATACAGGAGCTTATTAAGTCACAAGAAGAACAGTTTTGCTCTGCTCTTCTAAGAAAATGAATTATTTCAGAATTTTCAGAAACATTCGTTCTCTCAGAAGAATGAGACTGGTTTTAATGAAAATACAATCTTACCATTTTTCTGTGTTTGTAACATCATTGTCTCAGATGCATTCATTAAAAATAACCTCTGCACCAGCAACAACACATATTGTCTTTTGAAGATAATGATGTTATTAATTTAAAATGAAGTTAAATTCTTTTTTCTCATGAGAATGCAACAAGTTTCTATTTAGAGCCAACAGCAAAGCTAGATTCTATCTGTGGCTCCCAAGATTTCAACTGAAAGTGCAAGCTCCAGATGAAATCCTTACTTTAGAAATAAAAATAAAAATTCTCAAGTAAAATATTTAATCCTAAGGGGTGTCAAACTAGTTTTTTTTTAAGTTCTGAAGCTGAATTGAAGTTGTTGCCTGTTTACTTTTAGAGAAGGTTCAGTGACTCCTGAATCATTGATTTTTAATCTTAAGTCAACAGGTTGTAAAACTAAACTACACCCTGATTAAATAAAAAGGGATGAACTATTACCTCCTCTGATTTAAGGTGAAACAAATCAAAGCACATTTTGTTTTCTAAAAAGACCACTTTAAACAAGTCATATGTTTACACTCGAACTAAAAAAGTGGTCAAATGAATTTCAAGTGAAAACTCTGTAAAACTGGTCTTGACCAGACACGTGCTTAAGGTGCTTTCTTTGGACAGTGAAAAACATCCAATCAAAATAAATGACTCTGCTCCAGATTTGGTTTCACACGATTGCCGTAAAATCCAGTGTAGGAGTCAAACTTTCAGTACCAACTCTTTCATCCAGAAAGCTGACTACTTCTTATTTAACAGTGAATCCAAAATCTAAGTACATGAAGTGCTTCAAAAGCACAAACCTCCACCAAGTCATTTCTGACATCGTTAGTTTTTGTGGAAAACTGCCCAAGCTTTTAACAGCTTTTCTCCTATCAAGCCTTAACCTTACATCTGGACAAAATTGTGGTTTTCTGCTTATTTACTTGTGTAGATTTATTTGAAAAGTATGTTCAAACAAAGACAATAAGAGTGGAGGTGAGCAGAGAAACCTACTTTATAAACCAATGTGAAGTATGATCTGGTTTTTTTTTACAGGAAGTGATACAAACTCTTCAAACTGATAAAATAAAACTGTGATTATTGGTTAATTTCATCAGGCAAAGAGCTAAGGCTTGAATGTGTAAAATGTTCATTATGAACTTCAAACTTTTAGCAGGACAAAGAACAAAAATAAAACTCCAGTAGTAACTTTAGAAAGCATCTGCAAGTTTAAATCAAGCAGCTTCCCTTTGTAACCTCTCCTGATACTCAGCTGTAACCTCAAAGTAAATAAAAAAATCTAAATAAATGTACATGCACTAAGATTTACCTGTACATTTAGGCTCTTTCTGTGTTTATAACTTCTTCAATAAATCATTGAAATGCCATGCTTACTCGGGTTATTGTGTAAAAAGTAGCATGAATGTTCACTAAAATGCCAAACTTTGCAAATATCTGTTGATTTTTAACATGGACTCCTTTATGACCTCAACACAGCACTGAAGACAATCTTCTTTGACTTGCAGTTACAAGCACATCTGTAACCGTCACCATTTAGTGTAATTAAGTGACCGATAACCATCAAGTTTTCTGAATTAATTAAAACTTTAAAACAAGTATATAAAACCAAGGACATTAAAAATAGACCATATTTACAAGTGCAGCTTTTCTTTCAAAATATATTATTTAAATACTACATGTGGTCACTTTGCTGACCCTCCACAGGCAGATGCTCACCTGGGATCAGTTCACCTCTCTGATATGGACAATCTCTTCCATGGATCTGCAGACGAGTGTAGTGGTGCTCACTGCTGCACCAATGGCTGGGCCTGCGTCTGCAGCGGCTGCAGCTGGACGGACTGCGGCTCGGACTCCTGTATGCTGCACTCCTCTCCGTCTCGCATGTACATTAAAAACAGAGTCACTGTAGCAAACGTGGTTGCATTCACTGGAAACGCTCGCAGCAAAGTGGAAGTGAGCCCTCGTGAGAACACCCTCCATCCCTCCTTTTTCAAGCTTTGCCTGATGCAGTCCATAATACCGTTGTACTGATTGACCCCACCGACCCCATCGGCCTGAAGACGTGATTTTATCACATCCACAGGATAGGTGGAGATCCAGGAGGCTATCCCCGACATCCCGCCAGCAAACAGCAGCTTAGGGATCATGTAGGGGTCTTCAGGCTCACAGCCCAGGTTACGTGTCAACACGTCATAAGCAAGGAAGTACACACCGAAGCCAGGCGTCTCACGCAGCAGCGTGGTCACCATGCCACGGTTGATGCCTCGGATCCCCTCCTTGTTGTAGATCCTCACCAGGCAGTCCAGGGAGTTCTTGTACATCTTTCTCTTGGACTTCTTCTCTCCGGTACCCTGCAGCTGCATGCGTGTCTTAGCTAGCTCCATCGGGCAGCAGATAACGCACTGGATGGCTCCAGCTGAGGCTCCAGCCAGGAACTGGTTTAGGGGGGTGTCAACGCCAAGTTTTCGCATGGCGTTGCCCTGGACGCCAAAAACAATGGCGTTGATGAAGGTCAGGCCCATCATTGGAGAGCCGATGCCTTTGTACAGGCCAAACATCTGCAAACACAGAGATGGACAAAATGACCACTGAGAGAACAAAACTGTTTTGTCATCAGGCAAAAAAAATGTTTTTGATCATCTGCTCCACTTCATTTTCAGATCAATTCTTTAAACTTGAAAGTTTAAATAACAGCATTTAAAAAAATCAATTTCTCTAATGTAGGGAATCAATTAAAGAGCTACAATATGTTTTAATGTCAAAGCGTCCTTAAAATGTCCTCTGAAATATGTAAATCCATGCAAATCAACCCTTTTAAATTTTGAATAGTTTTTCCATTTTGATGCAACATTTAAATTTGAATCTTGAACTCAAATCAGCTTTAGTGCCTGTGTTCACACTTCCTCACCATGTTTAATGCCCTTAGACCACGTTCACACACTTGACAGAGGAGCATCTGGACTGATTTAACCTTTAGTCAGACTAATAATTGTACAGTTAAAGTATTATTTTCTGACTTTATAGACACATTGTGTTTGAGTGTGTGTGTGTATCTGTTCCTTTCATGGTGACGGTCTAACTGTTATAGACAGATATAAAGTAACAAAAACAACTTTATATTCTAAGATAAATACATTTTGCCAATATTAGAGCCAATAAATGGGATATATATGACCAATATGTGGGGCCAAAATATAAACTGTAAACATTTTCATGTCCATACTGATAATCAACTATTTAGGCATTTGTTCAATAATATTGTGCATCCCTAATAACACACACAAAAACACGCTTAACAAATCTATTCGACCACCTGCCATAAAAACGAGAAAAAAATGAATATTTCAGAGATCTTTCAAAAACATGTTTAAAACTGAAAACGTTACTGGACATACATTTTGTACTGGAGCGGGTAATTACGAACTTTAATTCACCTCTTATACCCAAATTTGAGATGGTTCACTGGGCTTCTCTGAGAAGTCAGAAATTGACCAAGCATAACATTCAACCACTAAAACTATTTTTTTTCTGTTCAGGAATGCAAGTAAATCACTATAATTTGACATCTTAATCGAGACATAATCATGTGATTGACTATTTTCTTGTCTTTGTTAGGCAGTATATATATGAATATTCACAAACAACAATAATAATTATATATCAGCCATAAAAAGAGCTTTTACATACCGGTGTATAATTATTACAGAAACATAAAAAATGATTTTGGTAATTATCCGTGCTGTTAATTTGGGGCAGCTCTGTTATAAACCTTACATTTGGTGGTGGTCTAATAAATTATATATGTATATATGTAAATATGTAGGCAGGTCAGTGCACGACATAGGGTAATGAAAGAGTATTTGAGTACTGGTTCATTAGGATATACAAGTATTTAAGCACTGATTTCACAATAAATGTTAACGCTTTGAAATTTTCACTACACTGTTTCCTGCTGTGAAGCAATATACACCAGGCTTTGTATAAGAAACAAAGTACATCTTTCATAATATTGGACCTTCAATCCTAGTCTAAATGTGAGTTATTGCTCTAAGTAAACTTGCTATTACTGCAGATGTTTGTGAGGTGAGGCTTTTTGAAATAAGAGTTATTTGCACAGAAAGGGGTCAACATGTCCCCAAATGATTGCATAAAGGTTCATTAAAATGTGTGCCTCACAGCACCGGTGCTCCACAGAGCAGATAAGGAAGAACTGGACCATTTGGATATGATGCTGAAGTAGATGGTATCTTTGTGACTTGTTTGCTCAGAGGGTTCAAAAAGAGGAGTTCATTTGTGAATCAGTTCCTGAGTGATATTTACATCTGTGACTCACATTCTGTCTTGATGTATGGTGCAAGCTGCTGATGAGGAAATCCTTCAGCATGTTTACAACATATTAACAAATCTATTTTTTAATTAGCACCAATTTTGCTTGTGTTTTTTGAGGTAAGAGAAACATGTTACAGAAAGTCGGAAACAAATTTATGAGAGAAACTGCTTTTTACAAGTTTTAAAGCCTTGAGGCCGTCACAGGGGTAGTGCTGGAATGTTGAAAAATAACTCAACCAAAAACAGGAAGACAAGTTTTCCGTTCTCACTGATCCTTTTAAATCCTTATAACTACAATTTACTGATAATCCATTGTTCTTTATTAATATAGAATACACTGATTACTTTTTAATGGGGCTGAACAAACACTGCGTTTATTATTTAACTGTGGGAGTAAATAGAATCCTACACCTCCATGTGAAACATTAGAATCCCCTCGGACCAAGCGCTCTCCCCCTAAGTAGCTCAGATGGCACCATGTCCAAAGCTTTATTTAGCCTGTGCAGGACTAAGGTCCTCTCTGACCCATCCTTACAGACACACCCCCCCAACGCCCCATGTTAGGAACCTGCTGGCTGGTGTCTGTGGGGCTGAACGAACCGTGGCTGTGCTCAATACTGGCATTGGAAGCTGGAGCACATGGTGACACTATAACCATTACATAACAGCCATGACGACAGTTTTTGAGTGTATGATTTAAAAGAAAGTATCACATTGGAGAAACCGAAGAAAAAACTAAAAGCTTACAGACTCCTGGCGGATGATTGACTTGAAGCAGTGAAAGGTCCCTCGGTACAGAGGTTTGTCCACATTTTGAACTTGAAGTCTCACCTGTGGAGAACAGAATGTGTCTTAGAAAAAGATTTATGAAGCCACAGAAGATCACAACTACAAAACAAAAATGTGATTACAGGCATAAAATAAGCAGGCAACGATGCTATAAAATGGTTCTTCTCAGGGTAAAAATAAGGATGCAATATGAGGGAGAGAAAATTAACCAAGTATGGAGTTATAAAACAATATTTCTACAGCTCATATCAAGACATTGGGTAAAGAAGGGAGGGGTAAAAAAAAAAGACCTTGACCGTACTTACTAGGTCACATTTCCTTGGAGAGGTTGTTTATTTCTCTCTCTCATCTACAACACAGTGACACTGCTGCTGTTAAAGACAGCTCTCCCCCAGACACCGGCTCAGGGAGAAATCACATTGAAAGCAACCATTCACCATCTCTGTCTTTAGGTTAACACAAGCTGTAATTTCAAACAGTCCAGGGCTATATTTAACTGGTTTGTCCTTCAAACAAGTACAGGGAATAACTCAGAAATGCAGAGCTAAGGAATGCAACCTTTGAACCTTGCAACCTTACAAAGAAACTTAGCAAATTTCAGTTTCAAGTTTTAAAAGAAGTCATACCATATTAGATTTGAAACACATAATATGAAAGTAGTGATGGAGACCAGTTACTTTTCTTTATAACCAAAAGGAATACTACATACAAAAGGTCTATAAATTAAATTTCCTTAAAAGTAGCATGACTTAGACCAACGTCCTGAAATAACCTCCAATCAGACAGTTTTATCAAAAGGTTGTCGCACTTCTAGGTCTACAGATTTAAGGCTTTTACAACAAAAAACAAAATACTCTTATTTTAGATTACATGATCTATCTCTAACAGTGCTAGCATTATTTAACAGTATTAGGGGATGCACAATATTACAATATTACAAACATAAAAGCAGCTTAGGCAGATTGTAGCTTCAAAGATAATTATCCGTTTCAGCTAGGGATGCAAGATACTGGATTTTTTGCTGATATGCTGCTATTTCTGAACTCATTACTGCTGATTCTGATATTTTTCATCAAGAACATGAAGTCTTTTTTTGCAAGGAACATATGTAAACCAAGAAAAACATTTAACTCTTGGAGCAAATGAAACTCTTATACCTTAAATGTATCCATGCAATTAGGATAAGGTGCAGCACTATGGTACATTTGTGTATTTTGTGGTTATTACAGTCAATATAAGGCAGATACATCAGCTGTAAACATCAACTAAAATTTTAATATTGGCTGATGCCAACACCAATACCGAAAATCATATTGATTATATCTTGCATACCTAGTTTCAGCAGATATTAACATTTTTGCCCATGTTCAAAGCTGATATTTCAGTCGTACTTTTCAGCAAAAACATGAGTGTATCTAGGGATGGGAATTGATAAGATTTTATTGATACCAATGCCACTAAAAATTCTGCTTCCAATTCTTAAACAATTCCTTTATTGATTCCTGCTAATTTTCTGTGTGGTCAAAACTTGGCCAACATTTGTTTTCAGTGGCAACAACGTCAGACACATGACACTCCTGGTATTCAGTGCTGTGCTGCATAAACTCGACTTGTGCAAGTTGCTGGTGTTTCCTTTTTCTAAAAGTTGTGCAGTGAGAATCTTTGTGTCAAAAAATTACAACACCAATGTGATCGATTCTGCCCCATCTGAAATGATTTTTTAAATTTTTTGTTATCATTTCTGCTGGCTGCCTTTGATGAGGGGAGAAGTTTATGATTTGCAAGGCGTGCAGAACAGATTGGAAAGAATTGATGAGCAAGAAGACTCCCCTTAGGGGGTTGTTATTGATTCCAATCTCTAAATATATCACAATGAATTGGCATTTTTTTCAATACTCAGGTCTTACACTTAAAGTTACATTCTCAAGACAGCTTTTATATTTTTTACAGTTGAGAATAATCTGTTTTTGCGTTATTTCAGGTATTGCCTGTTCTAGTACTGAATCGACTAAGTGTCCCTCAAATAAAAGATTGTGTATATGTTGGTATTGGCTGAATTGAGATAGGATATTCTGGCATATTGATTACTGGCAAAAATCCATTATTGTGCATCCCTTAAAATTAGATCAAACATCCAAAACTGTCGTGTATTTGTTCAATAATACCTCTAAAACTGATATCTACTGCCCTTGCTCACTTTGTGATTCCTGTTGTGGGTTAATTGTAACTTGAGCTTATCTGGATTTAAATTCAGGCTGCCAGCTGAGACATCTAAATTACAACATTAAACAGTCAAGAACAGGATCATTACATTGCCTAACCTGAGTAAACAATGAACAGAATGGAGCAGACACCCACCTTTACAGTATCAAATGGATGTCCGACTAAAACACCAGCAGCACCTGGAACACAAAAGACCAGATGTTAGTTTTTGTACAAACATTTATGACTACCTTTGATTTCTTAGCCAAAAAAGACTATGGTGGCGCAAAGCCAAACAGTAGAAATGTAGTGCATCCTTTTAATTAAACTAGAACAGATATGGCTTATTTGAAGATAATAGGGCTTTTGATTAAGTGGATCAACTCGTGAGGGAACAGCAAACAGACTGTACACCTCGGACTGATCTGTACCCAGTGACGAAAGCTGAACAGCAGCCTGTCCTTGACTTATGCAAATGGGGGGAAAAACTATCAAACCACAGTTACCTTTGACTGTACCACAGCCAAAATGTGAAATAAAAGTAACACTTTGGATGATATGATTGTGTTAACATAATGACATTTGATTTGGCAGTTAACAACAACTTTTGTCAAGTTGCTGATTTTACTGGCAAGCATCAATAATATGAACATTTGTGTATAATGACTGGGTCAATACTATTGTAAAGTTTTATCACAGAGCATTGGCTGATCTGTGGTCATATGATATACTGTGTTACACACATCTTCTGATATTACATTGGTGTGACCAGCTTATTTTGGAGAGTTAAGTAAAAGGATACCTCTCAAAAAAACATATCAAACACACAAAGAAGTTATGTTGTTTGGATATTATGCTTCATCTTTCTAAGCCTATTACACTGTTAGTTAGGGCTGGGTAATAGTTTGTAAGATATTATGATATAAAGATATTATGTTCATTTAACAAGGTAATGGGTTAAAAAGATGTTTATACTGATATGGTTTATGTTGATTAAAAAAAAAAAAGGAAGCCAGGTCCAAGGATGGAAATCCCCCAGCTGTGATGCTTTGGCGAGGCGCAGTCAGCACTAATGACAATAAGGACTCAAGGTCCTAATCATGGCAAACAGGAGACAGAAGCAGTCTTCAAAGAGACTTAATTGTACAAAAAGTTCCATCAACAGCAAAGTCTGTGACTGTGTGATTACAAGCAGCACATGCTGTGACATTAGTCGATGCAGTACTACGTACTCAGTATTACATCGATGAGCAGAATCTATAATGCCATTGATATCAATGCAATCATATTAATTACCATCACTAGCCAGGCCTTATGCTCACCAAAACAAGTGTTTATACGGTAAGAGCCCGCACACCAAAAAAGAGCTCCCTTGAAACTTTTTATTCAACAGTACAGTGACGTTTCGAGCCTTTCGGCTCTAGTCTGAGGAAGAGCTGAAAGGCTTGGAACGTCACTATACTGTTGAATAAAAAGTTTCAAGGGAGCTCTTTTTTGGTGTGCGGATTCTCTTGTACCTTCTCATGTAATTTTTTTGGGA
This sequence comes from Cetoscarus ocellatus, assembly GCA_037902135.1. NCBI lineage: Eukaryota > Metazoa > Chordata > Actinopteri > Labriformes > Labridae > Cetoscarus > Cetoscarus ocellatus. Next base: position 3,035,448 of record JBAMNC010000815.1, read on the forward strand.
TCCAGCACCCTACATAGGATGTGCGTGTCTACTTTATCTTTATACGGTAAGAGCCACCAACTGTGATCTGCCTATAAACCACGAGATCATCTATTTGAAATGTTTAGTCGTTGATGAAAGATTATTATTACTTTTGCCAAAGATGCTGTGTTTTTGCTAATGGTTGACTCTTTGTTTGTGGGTAAGATAACTCAAGAAGTTATTTATCAGTTTGATGAAATTTTGAGGAAATGTTAGTCATGGCACAAAGAAGAAGTGATGAGGGTTTTTTGATGATTCAAACCCAAGTTAAATTCAACAAGATATCATTTTTGGTCCATATTTCCCATCCATTTGTAACAGGAAAAACAACAGAAATTCCCTGTGCTCTAAAATAAAACTGTTGAAGGCCTTTACTGCGCTTAGCTTTAAGGGGACCCGACCTTGGGCAAAGACAAAACAGCTGCCATGATTCTCTAGACTTTAAGGTCTCCCTTCAGGCAGAAAGGCATGGTGAACTTGACCTAATCTCCAGAAGGTTACTCCCTAACTGGGAATGATGTTGGCTTTTTACAGTGCAGACTGCAGGGTGACTGTCTGATGATAACCATGTTAAAAAAAGAAGATAGCAGATCCTGTTATGGTGCTGTAACAGAAAACTTTCAATTTCATTTTGAGGCTAACAGAATGAGTTCAACTGCAGTTTCAATGAAAGTATGTGTTTTGTGTGCCATACACAAATAATATGAATAAAACGGGAAACACTTCGGATATAAGGCAACAATGTGACTTTAAACATATAAATATGTACTTAGATAATGATGAAATATTAAGCAGGTCATTTAACTTGAATACATTCAAGTGGGACAGAAACTATGTGTCAACACTGTCCATATAATTAATGAATTCAAATCAATGTCACTTAGAAGTAGAACATCTGAATTAATTCTTATCATATTATCAGTTGATGTCCATTTTTTTCCTTATGACAGTGGTTTTGCTTTACTCAACACAAGCTTTGGCACCTTTACTCATTTGAAAGTTTCCATTGAAATTCAATGCATTATAAGTGTACTAGTGGTTCTCCAATGGGATGACAGGGCACACCGGTGTGCCTTAGGTTTTTGGTGCAACCACGAGTTATCTTACAACTATGCAATAACTAATAAATTAGTCTGTCAATTAATAAATATCCTCGTGTATCAGTTTCCGTATATTGTGGAGCTGCAATTTTGAAATCATTATGAATCATTATGTCAGGTAACATCTTTTACAGTTCACAGAATCAGCATGTGGGGTAAATTATTACTTTTTTGTCTTTCCCATTCATTAGTGTATCTAATTTCATAAATATGATCTGTACATTTTTTGCTGCTTAATTTATGAAATTTAACAAAGTTTTAAATGAGTCACCGAACAATTTTGTCAGTAATATTCAATGAGTATCACAGTTATTTGTTAAAAATAGTAATAAGGCATTAGAGGATACATTACACATGCGTTATGGTATGGATATAAATATGGCGTGTCTTGTTCAAAAAAAAAGTTTAAAAACCACAGAACTGTAAATCTATGTATAGTTACTATTTAGTGTTTCATTTCGAAGTTGAAGTACTTAAAACAAGCTCAATTATACTACGTGTCACATTGTTGCCATAACTATCCTGAGTTATAATTTTAGACCTTTTCACAGGACAGAAACACCACTCCCTGTCTATGAGCTATATGAAAGGAATGTATCTTCAAATCTTAACGATACATCCGGTATGTCAACAAAACCTATACTACAGCGGAAAAAGCCCCTAAACTTAAAATCCGTATCTTTTCCAGTGAATTTTTGGCTCATAATGTTTCCCAAACGTGGCTTCAAGGACACATCCTCAACCGTTACAGCGCGAGCTCTTCGCGCGTTGTTTAGCAACAGATAAAACTACAATGCTATAGCTAGCTGTTAGCTTCAACTTGTTAACCCTGCTAACGTGGCTACCTAACATCAGTGATGGCTAACTTACCTCCAATGCATCCCGCAGCGAAGTCCAATGCCATTCCCTCTTAAGTGTAACCCTCAAAAAGTGTTCAAGCTAACTCTGTGGCTGACAGATGTGATTAACAAGCCTTTAGTGTGCGTTGTGTAGTTAAATGTAGTCCAAGGATCTATATCAACTTAGTACAAGTCCAGGCTTGGTGTCCAGCCAAGCCGACGAGCCCTCTTTTTTTTTTTGGTTGCTGATGCTGAGCAGACGTCAGATCACTGCCAATCAATACAGGACACTGGAGTGATAACTGGGCTGTGGCAGGTATACTGCTGATGTGTCCACTCTCACTACTGGAGGTGCTCTTTCTGCCAAACCTCTGCTATTTCTGTGCCGTGGGTAGAAGGCGGAGGCCCGGAGTGGGAGAAGGGAAGGAGTATGTTTGCTCTTTTTTAAGGCAGCCCAATAGGATCACCTGGAAGTAGACAACTCCCCTAGCGGCTGCTGTCCGCCCCTCTCACCCATTGGCTGCTGCCGGGTGGAGCAGCCGAGGACACTTTCAAACTGACACTGCTCCACAGTCAAAATCAACACTGTTATCATCATAGTCGTCATCAGCTTGATTCTGTGTCCAACTAGGGTAGGTTTCTGGAAGGTGTGTTCATGATCTTGGCAAGTTTTCAGCAAATATTGGCAACATTTACTTTTACTGTGACAGTGCAAACTTTAGTGATATGAACCGAGTATTTACAAAACATTCAGTTTAACTTTTTATAAACCATAATCTCTAGCTAAGTTTCAAGTAGCACAGCTCTCCTTTTACTTAAAGGACCCATGCCTGTTGTGTTAGACGGTTTTCATCATGTCTTGGGTGTCTATTATAAACAAAGATTTAATTTGAAGAAAAAAATGTAAAACTTTTGTCTTCATAGAGGATCAGGTGCAGTTTTTTCCCTCCTCTTTGGAAATGCTTGTATCTTGGGAGGCTATAGCCATATATTTTTATTTTATATATATTTATATTTTTGTTTAGATCTATCTTTTTATATATCTTTTTAATATGTAATACTGAGCTGCTTCTAAATCCCAATTTCCCTGAGAAAGTTTTTACCAAAGGGATTATTAGAGTACTATCTAATCTAATCTTATCTATAATAATGAGCTCTGCACTGATTGGCTGCCGATGCCACAACAGACTTTCAAAACAGTTGTGACAAGCAGAAAACACATGAGGGTGGAGGCTGCTTCAAAATTCAATGGGTAATGCGATCAGAAATGGTCTTCTGTATACCTTGGTAGTAATAAGTTATTTATAGTTATTTAAGTTATTTATGTTTCTGTAACCTTTCTGTCATCTGGCATCAAAGGGCATTTTTTGCCCAGAGAACTAGCACTCACTGGATATTTGCTCTTATTTGGGTCATTCTCTGTAAACTCTAGAGATGGTTGTGTGTGTGAGAATCCCAGGAGATAAACATTTTCTGAAATACTTAAACCAGCTCTTCTGGTACCAACAACCATGGCACATTCACGTCACTTCAGTGACCTTTCTTCCCGATTTTTCAGGCTCAGTTTGAACTTCAGCTGATTGTTTTGGCCATGTCAACATACCAGTTGCAGCCATGTGATTGGCTAGCTTGCTATTTGATACTATTTTGAGTTATGTATATCACCTGTAAACAGACTCTGCAGCCTAGTTTTGCCAGTCTAGTTTATATTTAATAAATGACTTTGCTTTCACCAAAGTTTTTATTGAATTGTACATATGATTCATAAAAATCACATTAGAGACCTTGGATTTACTACCTGGAATTTGTTTGAAGAAAAACTTGTTTTTTTTTTTTTTTTTACAGTAATTTGTGGTTATGATGAATCACTCACTTTCTGTGTATGTACAGAATGTTCTAATTTGAATTCATGTCTAAAGGGCTTTTTCATCTCAATAGACTGTTCACCTTTATTGATGTACGCACTGTCTGCTGTTAAAACTAACACTTGAAACATAAAATCACATCTATATGTGTGTATGCACATGTGCCTGAGTTCCCTTGAGTGAGACAGTAATTGATGATTTAGTAGCCAAAACTTATAACAACATCTTGTTCTTTTTTTTTTCAGGAAAAATTAAGACATTTTAATCAACATTTCTTCAGGCAACATGTAGTTGTGTTATTGTGGTTATGAACCACATCTGGCTGGAGCATTCAGCTGTAATCAGCTTTAATCGTCATTCATCCTGAACTGATTTCAGCAGACCAGCATGACGTTGCAGAAGTGCTGCTAAAACAAACAGTACATGAAGATAATGATGCAGCATGATCAGTGACAATTGGCATGAAGGCTTGGACAATGCTGTGCTAAGTTCAATACAATGAGGTTCATTATCCCTTCTTACATTTAGACTCAACTCTGTATCCAGCTCTGATGCAAACAGTTATAGACAGTGTCCTTCTTTGTGGTATACTTTACACGTTTTCAATAGATAGTAATTATTTGTTCACGTACTAAGGTTAGTAGCTTAATGAATCCTGACATCTGAGTTTCTCTGTTTGACTACAAGTTAAAATTTAAACGTCTGGGTGTCATAAACTGCTGAACCATCTCGTCTGTGACTTGTTTGCGTCGCTCTTGGTGCTTGGCAATCATTGGCTGTAGAGTTTCAATCAAAATTTTCTTCAGTTCGCCAGTTAGCAGAGCTCCACTTGAATAGTCCTGTAGAGACAGAGGTATGACAAGAGAAAATTAGATTAAAGTTTTGTTAATAGAAGACAACTGATCAAAATTGATGCCATGTTTGTAAAATGATGTAGAGAGCGAAACAGCCTGATAGTAAAAACATAATGTGATGAGTGACTGCAAACAAAATCAACAGAAACCGCCCATTTCAGAGGTAAAGTTCTCCTGTAAACCCTCCATTGCTTTCCCCCACAAATTAGATAAATATTTGAATCCTTGAACCAAGCCAACCAGGTACCAACTATGACATATTTCAGAAGCACAGAAATAAAAAGTGGAAAATGAAGAAAAAGGCAAAGTGCAAAGCTGTATGTATTTTTTAAATCGGTGAAGGAACTACACACCACTGCAATTCCCCACATTCATTGAGAATGTTATTTTTTCAAACTTTTTAAACATACATGGATCTTTTGTCTTCATTAATCTTTATTGTTATATTTATATTCTTAATGATGACACCATAAACTGTAGTTTGTGTTTATATTGTGCTTTTTATGGTACAGTGCGTTTTATTGTCATAAAAAGCTTAAGTTAGCTAGGACAGTAAACTGTCAGTGGTAATGGTGCATTCCATTTAGCTCAAAACTTGGACTTGGGAGGTAGAAATTACGTCACATCCCAGTTAAACATGTTCCAGTCACGAGTTGTTAAATTTGATTTGCCTGAAGAACAGCTGACTTCCCTGTAGAAATTTCCACCAAATTCCCAGTGCTGTATCTCATTTGCAACTTGCACAATCCAACTTCCAAGATCAAATGGAACACACCATAACTGTAAACTTCACCAATCCAGAAAGCAGCTGCAACACTCTGGGGATCTTTGGAAGCATAGTTCTTTGTCAAGATCTCAAATAAACCCTAGTTTTTCTTAAAATATAGTTATTGTTATTCAAACTTTCGTGTTCTAGTAGCCTATATCATTTTTTACACACTGGTAGCTTGTGGTAAGTCCACCATCATGGAGAAAATGAATAAGATTCTCTCTCTCAGAACCACACTGTTAAGCTCTATGAAGCAATAGCAATATTGTTTCATTTCTTTGCTCTCTTGTCAGTTCTATTTTCTTGTATTGTATGCCCTCACCTCTTTGATCTTTGCCAGTTGTTCATCATCCTCCAGGAAGAAGGTCAAGTACATGTAGGAAACATCAACGTCTGGGTTTCCACCATACTTTCTGTGCTCTTCTACGGTGTCTTTCCCTCCCGAAAATGCGTGTTTATTGACCTGTGATGAGATTCAATGGGTCAGATCAGTCAAACAAAGGTAAAAAGTCATTCTCAATGTGACTAAAGGGGCCACTAAATAATAAGAGCACCTTATTTTTGATTTGTTTAGGTGTGTCAGTAAGGAAGATAGATGAATTGGCATCACTGGCGCTCATCTTTGTCTGCGCCCCCTGCAGGGCTGGAAAGAAGGTGGAGTGCAACAGTGCAGGTTTGGGATAACCGATTCTTGGAGCGACATCTCGGGTCATTCTGAAGTAGGGGTCCTGAGCGAGTTAGAAGACAGACACAAATATGTGTAACTGCAATTACAATCTCTCCACATATGCACCCTAGATCATCCACTATGGTAATCATGTCCTGACCTGGTCTATGGCACAGGGGATTAGACACTGTATGTCCTTTCTGCTCCCAAAGATATGAGGGAAAGAATTACTGAAGGACGGGGCAGCTTGGATTGCAGGGAAGCTGATCTTTCCTGGAGGAATGAAAACAGTTGATGTAATAAAAAAGACAAATGTTATTCAACTTAATATATAATTACTGCAAGTGAAAATAAAAGCATGTACTGTTCCATTAGACAGAATGTAATATTTCCACTTCTTTCTAAAAATGCTCTCAGAATTCTGTCTTTGTTTTATAAAAAATGTTTTTCAGCTGTCTTACCAATGCAGTCACTGTCTGTAAAGCCAAAGATGCCTTTGACCTGGTTGAATGTTACATGCTTCTGTACCTTCACCACGTTTCTGTAGAATTCAGGAGATGCACTGCAAGAAAAAAGAGATTACTTGATTAAAACACTCAATTCTAAACACAGATAATCTTTCTAGTAATAATACAAGGACTCATATCTTTAATTAATATACAGAGTATGTTTATAGTACAAAAGATGATGTTTATTTCGTTGTAATTTACCCCATGTAATCAAAGTCAGAGAAGATAAAGGTCTTGTTGACATCAAAACCACAGGCAATGATGTCTTTGGCATTTTCGACAGAAAAGCGGCGACACTCCTCCAGTGTTAGATCTTTCCACAGATACTTCTCATCATCAGTCAACTGGATCACCAGGGGGATGTCGAAAACATCCTGCAACCATCTGCAACAAGGAAGTAAGTTTGACAATAACTTTTAAATTGGAGTTAAAACTGTCTAAAAGTATATCTGGAACCAGATTTAATACACTGCCTTGATGGTATCACATTTTAAAATACCCATGGTTTGTTTTAATTCATGTATTTAAGAGGAAGAACTCACTTAGTGAAGATGAAGGGGATGAGGTGACCAACATGCATGGCCTCTGAAGAGGGACCTCTGCCTGTGTAGAGGTAAAAGGATTTCTGCTTTTCATATGCATCCAGCACCTGATGCATGTCTCTGTCAGAAACAGAAAGAAGAGCAAAATGGGGATATGACAACACGAGAAAATTCCCACCATTCTCAAAAGGGTTTGTATTTCATGCCAACATTCTTAGCTTGAGAGTAAGACAAAAAAACTTCACGAGTAAATAAAAATATTCCAGATGATAACGTATTTGGGTGTAAACTTGCATCGGTATTGGTAGTTCCAAAAAACTTACCTGTGTGAGAAGAAGATTCCTCTTCTTAGAAAGTGGTGAGGTCTCTGTCCTGAGACTTTCTCTATTCTGTCCACCAGCTCCTGATCAATTTTACTGCTGCCAAACCTCACTGACAGAAGATGAAACACAATATATTCAGGAACAACCCACAAATAATGTGCTTCCTACAGATCTTTGATAACTTAGTTTCATACAGTTTTATAATTCTTGCCTATGAGTTTGTCATAGTCCACTCCCTTTGCGTTGGTGGTGGAAACGTTCCATGGGTCGACTGTATCGTCATCGTCAGCGCCATCTGCTGCAGGCCCGTTGTTAGGGGCATCAGAGTTTTCTGAGGGCGGACAGCCTGCTTTGTAGTCCTGACCTGTCACCTGTTTGTAGTCTACTTTTAATTTTAACAGCAACTGAACAGCAGCATCAATTTCAGCCTGTGAACAAAAACAATTCTTTGAGACAACACACATATAAAACAATCCAAATACCAACAGAATTCATAGAGAGCTAAAATCACAACTTTTGGGCAACTCCATCCAAATGTCAAACTGTGACTGTTTTGATTTGGCTGTTGCATATGATGCACAGATCTCTACATCCTGGCTGTACAGTAGTGATACACCTATGTGTTGGTTTAAAATCATTAATGTCCCCTTATTTTAAACAAGAGCTGGCTATCTGCAAATGAAAGTAGGATGAACAGATATCAATGCAGATTATTGTGTCATAGCAGATTCTGGCATAAAGCATGGCTACCTGCTGATTCAGAAAAAAAAATTATGGGACAGGAAAAAAGAACTCTTGGAAAAACTTTTAATTGTTTTCATGGTCAAACATGAGGGGGAAAAAATGAAATGTGGGAGGATTAAACTAAATGAAGCCATTAGAAAAAAAAAAACATTTGCATCTGCACTGGTCTCTGCTTAATTGTTATGTCAAACAGAAGTATCAGTAGCATCCCTGATTTTCTCAATTGGCGCATCACTGATAAAATTTGCAAAAATGCAATTTCATCCATTGTGGACATATCATTAAATAATGACATAAGGTTCCTCTCTCTACCCTCTTCATTTCCATCGAAACTTAGGTGGATGGTAGTTCACCATTAGTCTGGTTCTGCTCAAGGTTTCCTTCCAGCTTTAAAGAATTGATTTTTTTATTGTCATTTTACCTTCTGCTAAATGTCGCAAAGCACTGTACCCATGACGGATTCATGCTGGATTTGGATTAATACAAGGATCATCTACAAAAATAAATCAAAAGCAATACGTCTTTCAAAAACAATTTACAGCTGGTCATGACTGATCCACCTCTCAATAAAAATGTCCAGGGGAATAATGTTCTGTCTGAGAAAGAAGACATTTTAAAACGTAAGGTATTGTGCTTAGCAGATTATAGAGATATACACTCATGTTAATGTTAAAAGCTCTATTTTCCATGAAATTATGAAGCAGCCTTTGTTCTGAAGTAGTGTTTAGTGTCACATGATACAGGTGTTGGCTTGTGGACTTAAATTCAAAACCACACAGAGATTATACCACTCCCTGATAAACAAATTGGAAGACTTATGGTAACGTGCATTAAAATGTTTGGTATCCAAACTATTTACTTGGAAGTGTACAAATTGTTACCTTCTCAGCCTTAGCTGTTTTCAAAGCTCTGACTTGGTCTCCTTGTGCAGTCAGTTTCTCGTAGAGCTCCATCGGACTCCTAGCTCCTTCCCCGTCTGCCTGACAGTCTGTCATAGTCTCTACAAAAAAGAGTAATTAGGTCAACATGCGGTTATTAAACAAAAAGGGAACAAAACGACAGGTTTAATGTTCTGTATAACATATAATAAGATGTTTGTAGAGTGACTGAGGCTTTGTCTGCGGTAGTATTACTGTATTTTCATCCATAGCAGTTGAGGAGAATCCCATATGTGAACAAAACAGAGCTACAGAGTTAGCTGATCGTGTTACTACCATTACATTTACCTCCGTTTAAAATAAACTTTTATAAGAGTTACATTCATTTACAGAGACAAGAATGTAATAATTGACGAAACACAGGTAAACGTCAGCATACCGTGTAGTTTTCCTCACGCAGCTGTCAGTTCCCTCATTCAACTTGCATCAGCTTGTGTAGGGTCGTGTTTGGGTCAAATCCTTCCCCGGCAAACCATGCCTTCCAACAGTTCCGCTCAGAACTAACCAAATGTAGGTGCCAACCCGGAAAGCTTTTCCAGTATATTTTTGAGTTTCAAAATTTTCTTTATAATTTCACATGATTTTATGTGGCAAAAAATATTTAGTTTTGGATGAAAATACAATTAAATCTACATGTCGGAAAGTGTATCATCAGTTTCGTTTCCTACTACTTGGTTTCAAAATAAGAGCTTTTAAACCGAGTAAGCGTTCAGGCCGAACGGGCAAAACGAAACATTGCTTTTATTCTGAAGGAATTTATTTAGCTACCCTGTTGTGCGGGATTTTGGACGTGATGTGTGACTGTTCAGTCTCAGTAGACGGATAACAAGAATTTAACGATATCTCAGGTACAAAGCTAAGTGTCAGGGTCGCTGTTGGCATTTTCTGACTAAGTCTTCAAGCCATATGGCTTTCAAACTGAGCTTAGAGAGACAGCGTTTGCTATTTTTTTCTACGATGTTATATGTGTTTTAAGCTAACATCAAGCGACTAACACTCGTTTCGCCCCTAAGTAAAGGGCAAAAAGTATACGAACTAAATGTTATTAAACTATACAAATGTCTATTACTGAAGGGACATTGCCCTATCTTAAGTCACAGCGTGGACACTAAGTCAGCCAAAGTAACTGTAAGCTATACCCTTTATGATATTTAATTGCTAATTAAATAGAGGTTTTATCGCAGCTCTCCCCAAAAATTTACGTCAAGTTGTCGTTTTCTCCCGAAAATTATTGTCCAGTCGACCTCTATTGTAGCAAAAAGAGCCTGTTTATGTTTTCACCACAGTCTTCTCTGCAGTTGTATGAAGGTAGTTTCTTCTCATTTCCTTCTTAAGTTGCAATAAATCCTCCCAAGCGTTGTCAGGTTAAGGTTGAACCACAAAGTTGATGCAATTTTATGCCAAGGCTGTTTTTGTTGTACAAATTATCACAGGCTCGAGTTTTTATGCCACCTCTAGGTGCACAAAGCAACCACTAGATGTCTCCATTGTACCTTTTATTGGTATCTACATTAACGTCTCACCTTTTGCTCTTATTTTGATAAAGGCAACCATAATGAGAAGATGTCTTCACTAGTGGCTTATGAGGACTCAGAGTCAGAGGATGACTCTCTAGGTCAGACAGAGGATAGAGCATCTGATTCTGTCCAAGCTGGATCATGCAGACCAAATGAAGAAGTCACTGTGTGTAATGCTGAGGTGACACCTAGCCCTCACAGCTTCACATTTGACCCTGAAAGATCAGTGTTGGGATATCATGAGAATGCTCTGGAAAGACATAGCTTTTCTCTACAGCCAACAAGCTGTTTTGATTTGGACAGAAAGTACCACAGTGAAAACACTGCACAAGAAAAGCATTCCAAAGATACTGCAGCTAACATGAGATTTCCTGCAAATCAGGGGAAGATCTTATCACAGCAGACTGCTCCTCACATGCCACAAAGCTGCAGTGATGGTTTAAAACCAGCAAAAAGACATCAAGCACTCCCCTCTGGTGTCAGACCGTACATCCCCAAGAGACAGAGACTTGCCACTTCAGTGGAGATGGTGAACCCAGAGTCCCTTGCAGATCAAGTCCAAGGGAATGAGACCAGGGAAAGCCAAATTCTTTCAGAAGTGTCGGCTAGAGTAAAGCCTTATCTCTCTCAAAAGCCTGGAGCAGCGGGGATACCGAGGAAGCTTCTGATGAGCCTGGGAGGCCACCAGGGTCCAGTCAACACAGTTCAGTGGTGTCCTGTACCTCAGATGAGTCATCTGCTGCTTTCTGCCTCCATGGACAAGACTTTTAAGGTAATAATAGCTTCAGTAAAACTGTCTTCAAAAATTCATGCACATTGAAAGAGGGAATTCAGAGTTTTTGTTGTGCAGTACCTCCAAGTATGTACCCATTTGAATTGTTTGCCACAGGCTTGCTGATATAACAAAGACTTTGTTATTTTAATTAGAGATTAAAAAGTACACCCGGTACTTCGGGGTTTCATATTTTTAGTTTTTTAAAGTAATTTATAAACAATACAAAATGGATTTACTGGTGTTGCTATCCATAGCCTACTGTTTTTGCACTCCAAGAGTTTAGTCTACTTGCTTGATTGAACTGAAATATTAAAAATTGTCTGGTGAATAATAAAGGTTTTGGTATTCTAAAAATGGTGTAACAAAACAATTTATTTGTTAGTTTAGATAAGAGGTTCAGCCCAAATTCATTTCTTTATGCTGCCTCTGACAGAAACCATAAAGGATGGATTATAACAATAACAACAGCGTTTTATTTAACATTATACATTTAATTTCAGGCGAGGTCAAGATGTTTTACATTAAGGATGAACATAGAAATTTATAAATCAGCAATTGTTTGACCATAAAAATGCAAACAGGCAATACAAGTCACATAATGAATAATATGCACAGTTCCACAAGACACTAACGTGGTAATTAAACACAGAGGAAAAAAATAGGGATATCAAGTCAGAGAAACATGGCAAAGGGATTTATAAGCAAACCAAATCATCACTTGTATGTATGAGAGAAAAAGTAAGTTTTGAGTTTAGTTTTACATTTTGAGACAGTTGTGATGGACTTCAGGTCAGCAGGTAATGTATTCCAGAGAGAGGGACCACAGTAACTAAAGGACCCCTCTTAAGACTTTGATCCTATACAAAGAACAGACAGAAGACCCTCACTTGATGACCTTAGGGGTCAAGAAATCAGTATAATTGCTGTTCTGAATAATGGTAGGGTATTTTTTTTCATCTTTACTCTCTGTTGACATAAAACAAGTCATTAACATGTATGTCAAAGGCTTACAAAAGTAGTTTGTGCTTTTCTTTTGAAGTTAGAGGAGCTGAATATAACACCAGTTAAACTGTGGCGCATACTGTGTTTAGTTGACACCATAACTGATAAAAAGCTGACATGCAAGTCAAGTCATCAAGCTGTTTTGTCTTTGTACTTGGTGTGATCACTTTTCCTATAACCATGTGAAATGTGGTTTCAGATATGCAGGCGTTGGTCTTCTGTACAGATAAACCTTTTTCATGGTTCATTTTTGCTAAAGTGTTAGAACAAAGGTCCATCACCATGGTACCTAGAGACATTCAAAAAAATTACACCGGGACATGGTATTTGTGTCAGTTTTCAGTGTGATACAGTTTCAGGGGAGCATGAGGGGGCATGACAACATGGGTTTTTCATATACACAAAGATAGTCACGTGCACACTTGCAGCACTACTCTCCCCCACTGGGTCAGTGTTCTTCCCTCTCACCAGTATTACAGCTCTGATGCTACCTCTGTAGAAAGAAAGGGAGGAGGGGGCTCAACTCTATTCCTTATTCTGTCTCGACTACCTCACAGTGGAAGTAGATGTTTTAGGGGTGTAGGATTTTCATCTTGGAACAGATTTGGACTGTCATGGGGCAGGTCTGTAAGCAGTGCACACAGCAACAACAACAACAACACTTATTCTAAAATATTCATCATTCGAACCCACAGAGATGGAAACCTGTATACCACACAATACAGCCAAATACATTTCTGTTGTGTAAGTATTGGTGAAAAGATCTAGCTTGATATGTAGTCAGAATACTCAGATTAATTCCCCTAAGTAGGTCTGGGCTATATATTTATATATATCTAGGCTATATATTTATATATATATTTATTTATTTATATATATATATAAACTGACTTAATTGATCAAGTTATTGTTGTTTTTCGTTTCACAAGATTTAACAAAAAAAAATCAGAGTGTTGTATTCATAAAGATATAAATGCTGAAAATTCATATTGTCTTCATAATTGTGGGCCTTGCCAGTTTTTGCGCTGGTATGTTGATAGGCTTGTTCTGTTTCAGTTATATTTATTATTAGATCAAATAATAGGGTTAATGTAGAGAGGCTTCCACATGGATAATCTATACAATAGGGATGCACATTATTATTGGTTTGATGTCTGTATCGGCAGATAATAGCTTAAATGTAAAAAAAAATGATATCTGCAGATATGTATTGATGTACCAAAGTGCTTCAACCTATTTTCACTTATGTCCACATTAAGACACCAGTAGTACCACTTTTAGAGAATGAAATTGTGTTTTTCTTGTTTCACACCTGTTTCTTATGCAAATACAATTTCACAGAATAATGAACAAGACAATTTTAGTTAGGTGAAGGCTGTCTAAAATATATAATAATATCGATATTAGAATTTGCAGTCATATGTTCAGAATTTGCAGTCATATGTTCAGAAATATTGGCACATCGGATATAGGCAAAAATCCATTATCATGCACCCCTACTACATACTGTGACTTGAATGATAAACTTACAGTATGTACTTTAATTCTAACAGAATAAATCAGTCTAGTTGTGATATATTTTTATGAAATTCTGAAAAGACTTGTTTAATATAATTTCTGTGTCACTTGTAGTTTTTTTCTTTGAGAGGGTAAAAAAAATCAATTAAAATTATAAACCAAGTTTAATGTGGAAAATCTGGCATTTCATTTTAAGGCCCAGTACTGCTCTTGTTTAAAAAAGGTCACTGAAGAAAGCAACAGCAATAACTCAAGCATATCTGAGAACAGAGCCTATGCCCTGCTTTGCTGAAGTCTTGGTTAAACAGAAACAAGTGATGCAGTCTGAGTTTATGTCATATTTTTGATATATTGTCTATGTGAAAGTTTTCTCTCTTGCTGACTGCTCCATATATGCATTAGTCTGGAACAGGGAAATCCATTTATCTGTATAGTTTCCAGTCATGTGCCGAGTGCTTCAGGGAGGTCTGAGGGGATAATCGCTTACCTGACATTCAGTGTAATTGGCACGGTGTTACAGTCAGTGAGATAATATCCGCCCTGCTGCTTCCCTTTATAAATGTACCACAAACCACTTTCTTTAGAATCATATCTGTCACTGTCAGTTGAATGTATGTCAAGACCCATGGGAGGTGGTCTGTCTCTCGCTCCCCCTTGCTCAATTTCTTTCTGTCTTTCAGAAATCCCCCTTCCCCCTTGCCTTTCTGTATTTCACACCAGGAAAACAATCCCTCATCTCTCTGCTCTAAAGGTCAAATCATGCAGGTGTCTGCCAACGACTAAATATTTAAATCCCGGTGCGGAGCACCAGGTACCCAAACCAAAACCCTAAGAGGACTGAATAATTAATAATTTAAATATGCATGAGATTGTCTGCGTACCCGTTGAATGCAGCATTATGGCAGGCACCGCCTTTGGCACCTGGAAGCAGAGGTTTGGAGCATATGGTGGAGAGGAGAGGAGAAGACTTGTTTGTTTGTGCTGCTTCTTTTATTTCTAACTCTCTCATCTCAGACTTTGTAACCCATTGAAAGGGGACTTCAAGAAACACTGTTACTTATGCATGAGTCTTATGAGCAGTATGGTGGAATCAAACTTTGATATGCAACAGGTGATGTTTTTCACTCTTCAAAGTTTATATCTACATCAGAGATATAACACTAACTTTAAATAGGAAAGTTACACAGATAGCAAAGAATTAATAAAGTGACATTATGAGCACAGGAGTTTGTTTGAAGGGCTTTATGAATTAACAAGTTATTGGGAGCGTAGCTTGGTCTAGTGGTACGCTCTACCAACAGTCTAAAGGTTGTAGGTTTGAGCTCAGCTCTGGCTTTCACATGTCGATGTGTCCTTGGGCAGGGCACTTAATTCCAAGTTGCTTCCACTGCTGAATCAGTGGCGTGTAAATGAGTATGAAAGGGCAAGAATGTATTAGCTAATACTGATGGAAAACTTGCATAAAAACTAAACCATCAGTTGTTACAATACATGACTCAGAGAGAGGACCCAAATGCAAGACAGACACAGATGAAAATCTTGAAAGGTTTAATCGTTGCCAGGCAAGGTTCGGTACACAGAGAATCAGTCCGACAGGCAACAGTGTCCAAAAAATGTGAGGCAGTATCAAAGACCAAAAAACAAGGCAAGGTAATACACGGCGTGCTGTAACAAGACTGGTTAAGGTACTACGAACTGGCAACGAGACAGGGGAAGACATGAGGGTTAAATACATGAGGTAATGGGGGTAATGAGAAACAGCTGGACAAGCACAATCAGGGATCAGGTGTGACAACGCCAGACAGGAAGCAAATGGTACGAAGACAAGGAGAGACAGGTGAATTTTCAAAATAAAACAGAAAACACAAGACAAAACATAAAGCATGAAAACAAAACTGATAACTAAGAAAAAGACAGGATCATGACATCAGTGAGTGATTGCAAGAGTGAATGGTTGTAAAAGGGTTTGTGTGTTCTGCGATGTTAAAGGGCATTGAGTAGCGGGAAAGACAGGAAAAGTGCTGTATAAGCTCCCATCCATTTACAGGTGGATTGTTGTTGGCTTTTATTTCTTTTTACATATTAATACTACCTTAAAGGTAGCTCAGATTTCCCCAAGACAGGTAATATGACTAACTCACTGTACGATGAAGTATCCTGTTGTAGCTTATTGTGGTATACATACAAGCAGCAGCCTCAGGGGAAGAAAAAGGACCATGCAGAAGTACCAAAAGCTGTAGCTCCTTGAGTGTCTGGCTGCAGGAACCCTTAAATTTACATGAATATGTGCTGAAAACAGATGTTTATATGGCCTAAATAAATATATTTACAGCCTGGTTTTAAAAAAAGGCTTCTGTCTTAAACCAAATACATCAAGTACTCTCACTATGGGGGGTGATTTTTTAATATCCCGCCCATATTTCTTTTATTGAGGATTTCCAGTTTAGGAAATTAGGGACATGATTAACATGGCTACAAGTTCGCATGGATTTGCTATTGGTCAGACAGCCTTAAGCTCTGCCTTGCCATATGTGAGTAGGTTGAGCTAAATTTGAAGTGAAATTGCACACATAGTATTGCAGTGCCCATTGCATTGATTGTACCTGAGCAAAATGCATTGTACCATATTGGACTGTATGAGAATTTTTTCTTTATAGTTTTATAAGGTATTGAATGGTAGCATATCCTGTTCTATCAATTTGTGCCAGTAGGGACCTCACTATATTGTCTAATATGGTATGGTATTGTATCTAACTGTGCGGCACAATGTCATATCCTACTGCACTGTACCATATCTTATAATATTGTTTTTTATTGTAGCTTTTTTGTATCATATTTATTTGGATCCCATTGCATTACATTGTATTGCATTTCTTATCATCACATCTTATTGCACTGTGTTTTCCTGTTTTGGTATGTAATGTATGGAACTGTTTGGCCTTACATCACATTGTGATCGGCATCAAATTCGCTACATTACATCATAACATTTAATGAACTGCTGAGGTGGCTATGCTTTTGCTGCCTTTTATCTGACTGAGTGTTTAATTGTTTTATTTGTTTGTCTGACTGTGAGCAAGATGCAGTAACTCAAAAAGTTCATAACAGATTTTGATGAATTTCTCAGGGAATGTTGCTCATGGCACGAGGAAGGATTATATTTTGGTGGTGATCTGAATACAGATGTGTATCCAGGACCTTTTGAAAGGATTTTGATGCCAGATGGAGGCAGTTTTCCACATTTTTGCTAATAACTCAGAAAAGACTGGATGTAAGTTTATGCTTTCTGAGCACTTCTAGTTGTTATAACACAAAGAATATTTTTTGTCAGGGAAATACAAATTAGTTTATGTGTTTAAGTTGTATTAATAACAAAAAATTTAAATGGAAAAGTACATCTATTTGTCTTTCACTGTGTTTCATTACATAGTGTCACAAAGGAGGATTACCTCCCTCTCATTTGCAGCAGTTGTTTTTTAAAGACAGTCGTTTATTCCAAACAATAGATAATAAAGTCCTGTGTTTAACCTCAGGTTCTCTTTAAGCCACGTTGACAAGAGTCGCTGTTTTGGCTGGCAGGTGTTCATTAAGATATGACAACCAAAAATGTGATACAAGACTGTAGCAACTGTGTTTTATTTTCTACTTACTATCAGTCAGCTTTTAATAATAAATCTTGGTCTTGGATTGAACTAATCATGGATTTTAGAAAAAAAATGGAGGCTGAAATAGTCAATTATTGGTAGCAATAAAAACATCCAGTCAGTAGTTCAATGCACTTATCTTTGTTTTTGCATCGTTATGTTTACAGTGTTTAAAGAATGCATTCAGAATATGCTTCCATTTTGTCAGTGTTGTTTATTTTCTTATTTTAAGGCAGCCTGTCATTTATTATTGATATGTTTTGACATTCTGTAACAGCCATATTATTTCCTACGCACTCTTATTCGATAACTTGACTTTTTCTTCTCTCAGCATAAAGACAGACAGACGACACACTCTATCAAGTCTAAAACACTTCCCTCTCGTGTTTCTCCACCGACACCCTTCAGGCTTTCCACCTCCTCTTCCTCCATCCTGTCTGGCAGTTCCTCAGAGGCTCTTGTCCTCACACTATTATTATTCCGGCCTGTTTGCAGCTGTTGTCGCCATGGCTACGGCAGGTGTAAGGCAGCAGTTTTAAGTTGATAACACGAATACCAATTTAGTTTTAATTACCGAGAGTCATTTAGGAAGCAGATTACCCCAATGAGTCATCAGCGAGGATCCGCTCTGCGTGTCTGTTAAGTGGCCGGTGAAATTAAAGGGAATGCAAATAAACAAGCACTCATTTCCACCCCTGCTCAGGTCTCACATTGTACCGGATTATTGCAATTGTGTGTGAGTTGAATGGAGTTGTTATGGTGAATATCATTAGCGCTGTTATTCATTGGAGGCATGGCTTAGGCAATATGCCACTTTGTGAGAGTGCAGCTTCCTGTGTTTATTGTAGTGTTTCTCAAACTTTTCCCTATAAATATGATGATCAGATGCTCTTAAACAGATTTTCATGTTACCTTGAGATGGCAGTGTTTCCCTAATCCTCAGATTTGACAGAGAAGTGGCTGTGTTGAAATGATATGTGCATTCCTAGTGTGGCTGGGCAATACATCAAGTTTGAAACATTATGATTTATTTCAAAATGAAATAAGGTAGGACAACATGGTTTATGTAAAAAATATTGCCCTCCCCAGCCCTGTCTAGGGGCTTTTCCCAAATAGTGGAAAAAGTTTGGGAACCACTGAATTAGAGTGTGTGTGCTTTGACTTTAGTAGTTAGAGAATAAATAAGGAGAAAGATTTTGTGCATAGACTGAAGTAGGAAATTATTAAATGAATAGGAGTATCTGTATGTGGATTAAATTAGTGAATAAATAAAGAACGAGAGTATGTGGGCTTGCACATACAGAAAGTAAATAAATAAACATTTGATTGTGTGCATAGACAAAAAGAGTACACACCCACATACACACACATACACACATGTATATATAGTGCAGAACAAAATGTGCTTAAAGAGGAGAATACACAAATATTTTAACAATCTTTCAAAAAATTGTTTAAATCTGGAAATGTTAATGTTATTGGACATACATTTTGAACAGCAACTTCGAACTGAATGCACCTATTTAAAGGTTTGAGCATGTTCACTGGGCTTCTGTGAGATTTTAGAAATAATTAAGCATAACATTCAGCTGCTAAATCATTTTTTTCTTTTCAGGAATGCAAGTAAATAACTATACTATGGTATAATCAACACATAGTGAAGTGCTTTACTATTTTTTCTGCATTTTCTTTTGTAAAATAGTCCATTTGAATTTATGGATAACATTATAATTTTATTTTAGCATTAAAAATATAATTTGGGTTAAAGAGCTTCTACGAACTGGTGTATTGACTAATTATATGAACTTTGTTTAACCAGAAGAGCCTCATTGAGATTAAAAATCTCATTTGCAAGAGTGTCCTGGCCAAGACAGGCGGCAGCACATTTACAAAGTTACAGACATAAAACAGTTACAGACAATAATACATACATATGAACTGATCAAGTTAGAGTCACAGAGCAGCAGTTTTAACAGTCAAAGCATCTACAGCCTGCTTCTTCCTCCAATGCCTTTAACCTGCATTTGAAAGGATTTAAAGAGACCAGCTCTCCAAGACACAGTTTTTCTTGTAGCAGATTCCAGTCTGCAGGAGCAGCATATCTGAAACTTCTTTTACCCATTTCAAGATGAACTTTAGGGACAGAGAGCAAAAGTAGGTTTTGTGACAGTCACAGAACGAAGGCTGTAGCTTTCAGAACTTCTCACATGAATATAGTTGCTTAAGTATGATGGAAGCAGGCAAAGTATAGCCTTGTAAATCAAGATGTGCCAATGGTTCAGCCTACGGATGGTAAGAGAGGGCCACTCAACTCATCTTATACGGAGTACAATGATGAGTTAAAGGCTTAAAGTTAGTTATGAACCTTAGAGCTCCATGATATCCAAAGATTTAAGGCACTGAGAAGATGCATGCAGATATAAAACATCACTGAAGTCAATGAGAGGCATGAAAGTAGCAGCAACAAGATGCTTTTTTGCAGCAAAAGAAAAACAAGACTTATTTCTGAAGCAAAAACCCAGCCGCAGCCTTAGTTTCTTTACAAGTTGCCCAATATGAAGCTTATAAGACAGAGAATCATCAATCACAAACCCAATTAACCATTACGGAAACATAAAAATGATTTTGGTAATTACCAAGGCTGTTACTTTAGGGAAGCTGTGGCATAAACACACTTTGAGTGGCTTTGATATATTTGTCAATATATATTGTGAATTGTTATATTGCTAAAAATCATTAGAATATAGTTTTGGGTTCATATCTTCCAGCCCTACTTCTTAATAGCAGCTTCATGCCAATATTATGTTTTTAACAATTAAAACTCAACTCTCTGTTTCATATTCTCTTTTACTTTCTTCCCAAGCCCTGAAGGCGTCTCTGAAATTCTGTTTGTTAAACCATCGCCTGTTGTATTGATATGTCACTCACTCGCTTTCTCGTCCATCTCTCTTCCCTCTGTCTCTCTCCTCCTGTGGGAGCCACATTACAGAAGTTTTCGATGGGTTTTAGCACCATATGTAGGAGTCATCTTTAATAATGAAACACAGACGAAGGCACAGAGGGATCTGCAGCGCTCCACAGATCTTCAAAGATCCTCTGTGGCCAAGCAACACTGGAGAAGCAAAAAATTCTTAATCATTAGTCTAATATGCCTTACCTCAGTGAGCAGAAGTCCAGACCACCCACTGGATTTCAGGCTGGGCTTCAGGGAGAGCTGTACTTTTGGCATGTCTCGGTAAAATCAACACTTTTTACTCCTGTTAGATGTTTGTTTGTTTTTTTTTCGAACAGAAACCATGAGGAGTGTACTGTAGATAAATACATTCATTTCTCCATAATTTATGTCCTGCATGCAAGAACAAAACAGGCAAATCAAGATATACAGAGAGAAGACAAGACAAAACCAGAAAACAAAACCACAACAAATGGAATAACCAGTTGTATTCGTACATTCAGATCCCACTGTTGCACCTTCTAACTCCCAGCAGCAGGGCGGGATTTATGGGCGTCAGTAGCTCTCTTGGGTTGGGAACTGGATGGTGGCCGGCTTAAATCCGGACCAAACCATGATTGAAGGTCGGTTACTGGAGATATGCCAATTGACTCACTGGGTACTGTCAAAGTTCCCTTGAGCAAGGCATTGAACCCCAAAACTCCTCGGTAGTGATTCGTCAGGTGTAGCAAGCCATCAACCTGACATCTCTCCATCACTGCATGATCGTACGACCTGTTTGTGCACGTGTATTTCAGCCTATGTGGGTGTAGCATGACTCAACAATAGAGTGTAAAGAATTGAATTTCCCTATGAGGGATTAAGAAAGTATGTCTTCCTCTTTATGTACATGTTATTATATTTATTCCACCTGTCAGATATATCAGTTCCAAAAAGGCATAAATGGAGCTGAAGGAGGAGAGATACATGCAGACACTGATATATCTAACTGATAGTAGTGTTAGATTGAAAAGAGTAGTTTACATGACCAAACATCAGAAAAAAAACATGTCATCACTAGTCCAAGTTAATGTCAGAAGTAGGAAATTCTATCTTAAACCCTCAGATCCCTTTGGTGCCTTTTGAGGATGTTTTTTCCACTTATGATCCATTCATGGCAACTTTTTATGTGTCCATAGTTGGATGATATGAGCCAAGCTTGGCTTTTTCCTGTATGAAGACACAGCATAAAGAATAAAAACACAACACTGATTGAAAATAATAATTTGCTAGAACCAGACTGTGATAATAAGATTTTTTTTAATTCAGTCGGCTAGGATTTGGAATCCAAAACTTATGTAAGAATCCTAATTGTGTGTATGTATATGCCTGTATACACCGATCAGGCACGAAACTACGACTACTGATGGGTTAAGTAAATAACACTGATTATCTCTTCATCTTGGTGCTTGCTAGTGGGTTGACTTTGTTAGGCAGCAAGTGAACATTTTGTCTCCAAGTTGATGTGTTGTGTCTGGAACTCACAGTGCCTTGGGAAGAGAGGATGGAGGAGGCCATTGATTGGAAAAGGGAAGAATACCAAGACCTCATCAGTGACTGCCACAGACAAGGCTGGAAGTCAATGTGCTTGCCTGTGGAGGTAGGGTGCAGCTTTGCAGAGTAGTCCCTCTGCACGGCCTACACAGCACTCGGCATCACAGGCAGAAAGAGGAGGGCCTTCTGCAACAGCTGAAAGGCTGCAGAGAAAGCCTCGAGGTGACACTGGGAAAAAAGAGAGCAGATCCATGGGAGTGTGCTGCCAGGGCACAAGCTGAGGCTTGATCAACCTCAGCTGGGCCATCTGATAGAAGGTGTATGATGTTTGAGAGACCCGAAACACCCAGTGACCTTAGGAAACATCACTAATGTACCCTGGCTTTGCATCAGAAGATCACTACAACTGTTTGAAGCAGAAAAAATGGGCAAGCATCTCCAAAATTGCAGCTTTTGTGGGGTGTTCCTGTCTACAGTAATCAGAATCTATCAAAAGTGGTCCAAAGAAGGAACAGTGATGAGTCGGTGATTGGGTCATGGGTGGATGCACATAAGGAATGAAAGCTGGTGTGTGTGGTCCGATCTAACAGATGAGATACTGATGCTCAAACTACTGAAGAAGTCAATACTGGTTCTGATAGAATGGTTTCAGAATGCACAATGTATCTCAATTTGTTGTGTATTGGGCTGTATAGCTGCAGATCTGTCAGGGAGGCTGGTGGCCAAAATGTTATTACTGATTGGTGTATATCTCCAGTATCTCTAGTTATATTTTAACAAAAAAATCATTGACAAAATCTTGCATAAAAACCCAACAAAACACAGCAAACTAGAAGTGTTCCACCAAGGCATTTCTGACACTTTTAGCCAATTGATTATCAGAGATGTGGAAAACAAGCCTGTCTCGCAATGTTAACAAATTCTAAAAAAACCCTGAATCTACATACAGATTTGATCACCACTAAAATTGATTCACTTCACCTTCTTGTGCCATGACCAATATTCCCTGAAAATTTCATTCAAATACATTGAGAACTTTTTGAGTTGTCTTGCAGACAAACAAACAAAAAAACCCAAATAGGACAAAAATATTACCTTCTTGGTAGAGGTAATAATACGTGCGACCCTAAGCATTTCTGTGGAGTCCCTAGAATCATCTATACCTTTTTTTATTAAACAGCTTCCTATGCAACCGTAGATGAGCACTACATTAAATATTGAACTGGCACATATATATTTGTATAATAAAGTAAGCTATAATTTGAGAATGATCCTTTTCTACCAACACAAACTTTACAGTTACTAATGTTGTTTGTTAAAGTCTAGTACCACCACTGCCTCATTTTGTGCAGAGAGAAACTTTATACGATATCAGATTTCAAACAACAAAGTGTTAGCTGGTTAAAATGGCAGCTGATTAAAGCAGAAGGCAGCTGGTTTTCTGTTTTGCTGTATCTATAATCAGTGAAACCTTAGACAATATCAAACCATTGAAGTCATTAGAGCCAGGGGGATTGATTTATTGGCACACTTAAGGGTAATTAGGTTGATTAATAATTATGAGGCTTGTTTTTGTGTTCAAATGCAGCTAATAAGCCTGATTTGTGTACATATGCCTAATTATCCGGAGGCAATTTGCTAAGTAATCACTACAATTAAATTTACATGATACAGGCTTGGGTTTATTGGTCTTTGCTTTCAAAATGTTGCAGTACACCTTCCTTCCCAAAGTGTTTGAGCTCAAAGCCTGTACAAACGACTTTTCTTGCTCGTGTCGAGGTGTATTTGTGACTTTGACTTTGATTGGATGTGCTCATGTCTGGCAGGTGTGGGATACAGCAGAGAGCGGGCGATGCCTGAGGGTGTACAGCTGCCATTCGGGAGCAGCACGAGATGCCTGTTGGACCCCCTGCGGGCGACACCTCCTCACCGGCTCATTTGACAACACTGCTGTGATCACGGATGTGGAGACAGGTGAGCTGCACCTCTTCTGTCTTTGGGGTCTGATGAACATAGTCATGTAAAACACACACACACACATAAAGATGTGGGCCTTTGTTATTTTCCTAGAATCCTGAGAGAGTTGAATTCAAACTACTGTACATATTTACTTATATATAAGTTCAGCTGGTTTCAGCTGTTCAGCATCGTTGCTCTGTAGTACCTGAAGGTCAGGCAGGTGAAGGTCTTTGCATATTAAGTTTTTTTTTCTGCTTCAGATTTTATTTAGACATTTTAGTTTACATTTGACATTTCTGAAAGTTGCTCTGGACCTTCAGATCTGTTATGAACCTTTTATGTAAATAGAAAAACTGCCTGTACCTTGTTATAGTTGTGTCAAATTTCAAGGACGACCTCCAGAATTTACATTTCTAAAGCAAATACATCACAAACGCTGATCCACTCCATTTCAAAGACTCATCCAACTGCAGCTAAAAGATGCTGCCTCTGTTTCCCCAAATTTAACAACTAGAATTTCTCCCAAGCCTGCAAACTCTTCAAATATACTGGGGTCCAGTCACTTTTTGGAAGCTGTGCTTCATCTGTTACTTCCTGAATTTCACAGCGTCAAAGTATGCATCACTTTAAAGAGAACACAATTCATCAGCCCCTCATAATTTTCCATGCTAGAAAATGAAGAACTTTACACAAGATGAATAATGAAAATCACACAACATTTTCAGTGATATTTTCATCCCCACATTGCCTTGTTTGCTTGGAGGACCTGGAAACCTGCAGTGAAAACAAATAGCAGACTTAGGTTGGGAAGTAAATCCTCTGGATTAAGTTTCGTGGGGGCTTTGTACACCTCCAGCAAAATTAACTTTGAGCAAAATCCTCTGGATCATTGTGTCTGCTGGCCCTTTTGTTTGACCAAACAAACCGATTTCAAGGTGACATTAACAATAGATCAATTATTTGGTTTGCTTTCGGAATTGCTAATTTTGGAAGCAAAAAGATGAGAAAAAGCCGTGAAGACAGTCTGCAACAGGCTCGCCTAAAACTAATTAAAGATTGTCTAAGATTTATGTTGGTAGGAGAATTTTAATGTCTGTTCAGATTTACAGTCATAAAAAGCCAGTGAGAAAAATCTTAAATCCTTATATTTAGCATAATTGGTAGTCCTCCAAACTAAAATATATTTCAGTGTTCATAGAGAATTAATTCCTTTAGAATAGTTCAACAGAAAGAGCCATCAAACAACAGACATTGTTTTGAAGACCCTGTGGCAACAACATCTCCAGGGTCAAAGCACTGCTGTGATGACTTGCTGCCGTTTGCACTTCCCCTGTCAGCATGTCTGTCAATACTGCCAATAAAGCCTACGGATAATAGCTTGGCCAGCCCATTATAAACACAGGCCGCTCCAGGATGAGGATCGATAAAGGATACATCACCACGGGAGCAGCCACCGTGACCTTACACCGGAAACATCACAAACCACAACCATAAACAAACAAATGTTTATCTAGGTCTTGTGCTTTGGTGGCCTTTAGCAGCTTGCCTCTGGGCTTTAGGACTTTATAACTGGTTCATCCTACCAGCTCTGAAGACATATAAAAATCTCCTACTCTCACTATTTTTATTAGATTTGATTATTACTATTTTCATTACTTTATTATTATTTTAAGATTGAATTAATATCTTCTTGAGAATAAGGGATCTGCAGGGGTAGAGCATGCACTGCTATGTCTGCACTAGATGACAAAAATGTAATTTAACAGAATATTAATATGGGAGTTGGGAACTTTTGCTCAGAGTCTGTCACAATTGTTGAGAAATTAAACACCTAATGTATTAAAACATTTAAAAGCAAGAACTGAGAACAGAAGATGATAGGTGAATTTCGAATATAATCAGAAAATAAGTAAATCCACTAAGTGTGTTTACCAGGAGAGAAATGCAAAGGAGGATTTTTTTTTTGGCAAGAACCAATAAGGACACTAATGATTTGGGGGTAGACTTTTAAGGTAATCGTGTTGTTCCAGAGGAAATACTCCTCACTAACCCGAGGCCTTACATAGTGTTATGGTCTGCGACTCAGCACATAGTTTTTTTTTTTTTCCCTTGAGAAGACTATGAAAGAAAAAGTTCAGAAAGGAAGGTTTAAGGGCAGAAGCTGAACAGCCAGGATGGAGGGTGAGGGTTTGTCTTGGAGAAGGGGATGTAGAGGGTTTATAACTAGATCGGCTGTTTCATCATTGATAGAGCTGGGAGTGCAGGGACAGAGTTTGCAAAAAAATTAAAGGAGATGTCAGATGAAACATAGGACCAGAAAAAGATAGGACAAAACTTTTTCATGAAACCGAGGGAGTTGGGGGAGGAAGAGCAATGGCCTGATTTGGCAGAGTGAATGCCTGTCCCAATCAGAGCACTTCATCCAGGCCTTGCTTTCCCATCCTTTTGCCCAGTGTTCCTATTATATAAAACAATGACACCAAGACTACTTATGTTTTGTTTGTTTGGGCAATTAGGGGCAATGTAATATGGTGAGTAGTATAAGTAGCGTCACTACCTGCATATACAGAGCCTGGGTGGGTTGTGGGTGATGATGATGATGATGCTGTTTGGATGGAGTGTCAGATGAAGGCTGTGTGGTAAGTTGTGTAACAAACCAGCAGTACATTAGGGCATAATAATTAGGGTCCTAGCCTGAAAAGCAAGGACTCCTCTAGTTGGGATTTGGAGTCTCCTCAATCAACAGTGTTTATCCTTTTGTGTGAGCAAAGGATCTTGTGTTAGGATACAAAATGACTGATTATCTGCTTCAAATGCGTATGCTGTGGCGATGCCCCAGTGGCTTACAACGTTGTGAGGACAACATTGTGGGTTGTTTCTTTTTAGCTGAGCTTTGCCATAAACCAACACTTAGTATTTTTTTCCACCCTAATATAATGTTTCTAGAGTCATTGTGATGGTACATCACCTTACAACAGGTTGAATGACACCTCTGTAATGGTCTGAGGGGGTCTGTATCACCTTCACTGGCACAATGTAACTTCGATGTGGATGGTAGGAACAGTACACATTTTTACTGCTTTGACTGCTTTACGGCATACGTCACTTCCCCCTCGAGGTGAAAGCTAAACGTTGGGAAAAGGAGAATATAAAGCAGTTTTTGAATATTTAAAACAGATTTAATGAGCAGAATTTAGTTAACAGTAAATATGCACTTATTTTCCTAATGGAAATAGGGACCTCTGGCTAACACTCCTCCATAGTAGGCGGCGGTAATGCTCCTCTGACGTTGGATGCCACCCGCCGTTAAACAAGAAGAAGAAGAAGAAAGCTAAATGTAGAGTTGTTATCATGGCGGAAGCAGCAAAAAACCTGAAGAAAAGAAAAGTTTTATCAGAGGAGATGATAAAAAGAAAGCGGGAGAGTAACAAGCTAAATGCCCGGACAGGAATAAACATTGGCCCGGCGTTCACTTGCTGGCGTGAGCTGAAAGACGAGAAGGGATGTCCAACCAATGCTGATTTTGCCCTGTTATTGTTGGACTTGTAAGTACATGATGATTTATTTGAAAAGTAACATGATCAGACTGTACCATATCAGTCTAAATGGTTTATTTGTCTCTTGGGAAGTCCTGTCGGCTCGCTTCTCCTCCCTCTGTATGTCAACAAATGCACGTTGGTGTGAGGCACTCTGTTTTACGACAGTGCAGTTACACTCAATGACCATAGAGGCCTCTAGAGAGCTGAAAGCCGGAATCTTACGTAGTGCGGCTTTAACACTGGTTGAGAGTGTGATTTTTATGTTGGATGTATCCTCAGTTTCTGTTTTAGTCGCATTCCTTATTTTTCTGATTGGACAGTAAGGAAACGGCAACTGAAACAGAGCTTGCTATTTCAAAACAAGAGCTTATGAACATTGAGTGACAATTGATTATTCTGCAACTGCACAGAAGCAAATATGTTGAAGAAGGAGACATGTTTTAGATGGCAGCAGGAAATGTTAAAAATGTAGGAAACACATTTTTTATGCTACTGGACTAATTAAAGGACTTGCAGTCTGCTTTTTTTGACATGTGAAGCATTTTGTAGGTTTCTGTGGCATTAATATTGAACCCAAGCAATGCATAGACACTCGGCAAACCCACTTAATGAAATGTATCCTTTGACGGTGTAATGCCTTTTGACTACTTTCAGAGGATTTTCTTAGCTTCGTAGTCAGCTAGATTCATTTTGACTCCTGTCAAAAGTTGCAATTTTCCATATTTTATATATTAGCCCAGGGATTCCCTTTGTATAGGGCTTTATGAACTTACAGCTATTGTATAGATTTGACCCATGCAAGGGCTACAGGCTTTATATTTATGAATTCTGCACTGACACCATCCAGCAATTTTCAGGAGCTCATAAAAGAGCTAAGTTGCATTATTTCACTCATAATTTATTATAGACTGATGCCATTAAAGCTTGATAAACTATAGCTCCCATGTTTTTGAGGATTTATACCATAGACCAATTATGGTAATGATATTTTTGAAAAGCTTCCAACATTCATGAGGCATACATGTTCTCATTAGACCCACTAAATATGATGGGAAACTGAGTGATTGCCGTGTCAGGCTGTGATAAGGATGAATGTGATCTTTCTGCTCTTGACATAAATGTAGAGCCTCTCAAGTCTAACAAGTGAAGCAGCACTGTTCAGCGCCTTTTAAAGGAGTGTGCAGACTCTTTAAGGAAAAGCGTGAGCCTGCAGGACACCTGACCTCTTATTTCTCCTCTGAATCACCTAAGCGAATGCTGCACCAATTGGTATGTTTAAAGAGAAATGGAATAATAGAGGAGCCTATGCATTCAAATTGCCATATGCGTGCGGGCCCATTTTCACTGCCCACCTCTACCGTTGTCCCTGTGTCCAATTTAATTTGTACAATCTTATATCCACTCCCAGCGGGGCATGCACAGGCAGGCTGTCACAGCTGAATAGCAATAGTGGAGGGAAAGAGGGATATATGGGAGAGGAGAGCAGGTTAAGAGGCGTAATGCAGAGAGGAAAGGGAGAATGCATGAGGAGGAATGAAAAGAGGCAGAATAAATTCAGAGAAAAGGAAACAGAGAGAGGCCGGTGTTGGGGAGTGGAATAAATGAATTTCATCTGGAGGGCATTAGTGTGAAGTTGCAGATGTTGTCCAGCCCTTTCTTCCTGTCCTTGGAAAGGCTGATTGGCAGAAGAAAATATGCCTGAATACCTTCAGGCTGCCACAGGTTGATGTGCTGGTTCTTGTGAGTGTGTATGCAGACCTTAAGTTTTCTGTCCAGATTGCTTCAGGCACTACTAAGATTGTTCTTGCTCTACGAAGCCAAATAAAAAAAGACAGTGCTGGTACTGAAACAGGCTTTGGCATAGCCCTTCCACCTTGCTTTGTCCTTGCAAAATCAAATTTCATTAATGTAGCTGCAGCAAAATTTAAAAAGGAGCTTCCCCTTATTGAGTTTTCGTGTACTTTGAAAAAATAGCCATATGTAAGGACAGGGGGAAACGAATCAAACATCATACCTTGCTATTTTTAGCCAAGTGGAGCTGATGCAAAACAGTCATCTCAATATTTTTGTTAAGAAATATTAAATGGCTGTCACAAAATCAGAATGTCCATTTTCAATTGTGTCAAACGATATTGAAACCGCAATAGATACCACTAGAAGTCTTCATCTTCTATTGAACTTTAAAAATGGTCAAAATCATGGGCAGCGCTTCAGTTTAATGAAGTTGGCAAAATGTTTTTTAGTTAGGTATGTGTTTCAGAATGATAATTATCTTTATTTGTAATGATCAGTGGCAAAAAGGTATTTTGTTTACCATTGTTTACCACAGATTATCTCGTGGTCATTAAAGGGATAGTTCTGGATTTTTAAGAGGGGTTGTATGAGGTATGTAGCACTAGCCTGAACATAAACCATCATGACAGAGTATCACAAAAAAGAGACAGAAAGAGTCAGCACAGAAGCTAGCACTGCGTAGATGCACCTTCCTTGTGCAGGGTGTTTACGTTTCTACATCAACTTATTTTTCCACTACCAAGCTTACAATGCCCATCCACCAGCAAGTCCTGATCAAAGCGTCACACAATCTCACATTCATTTTGCAGAATACATTAATAAAAACTACATCCCAAATTAAGATTAGCCAGATTAAAAAATGTTCAGAGATTATCCTGCCGACCAAGAACAATATTTTTGAGAAAGTGTGTTATACAAGCTCAATTTACCACCTGAAAAAATTAACATAGAGTGTGTTTTAATCAAGTAAACTTGTTAAAGCCATTGATTGTGTCTTCATACAATAAACAGTCAGTATTAGCTGAATACTTAGGTTGAAGGTTCACTTTCATTCACTTGTATGTTGTGTCCTTATTGTTTATAAAACTGTGAATCTGGTCGGTATGAGTTTAAATGTTCATAACAGCAGGGAGGCTCTGCGTGATAAGAGCTGTAGACTGCAGAGGCATGTATAGAAGCTGCTGGTATCCTCTGTTTCTACAATATCCTGAGGTGATTTCTCCTAGTCACACTCTTATGAGCTCACAATTTACAAACCTGTATCAACAGATAACATGGGTTTCCCCAGTCTTCCAGTTCCCATAACAGTTTTCTCTATTTTTCATACAGATATGTTGACTCTCTATCTACAGAAGTGTCCAAAGTAAGGGCCCGTCATATTTGGTGCAAAAACACTCATTTTTGTTGTTTGGTTGTGGTTGTTTCATTTTAAAAGCCTGCAACCCACAGCGGGCCAGCGTACTGCTGGAGGAAGGAAACGTAGGCTGTGCCCTGTAACAAGGTAGTGCCAAAATGAAGTGGTTTAGTATTGGAAAAACAAGCTGAAATTAGATATAGGGTGCATTCACCCAATGCTGTTTTGTGTCCTGCTTTCTTTAAAACTCTTTAAATTGTGCAAAGAAGGTGCTCCCATGTGCAGCAAAATCTAGCTTTAGCTTCTGTGCCAACTATTTCTGTACAGAGGCAAAGCTAATCCCTGTGGCTAATGCTTAGGCTAGAGCTATGTGCCTCGTACAAACTCACTTAAAAAAAAATCCAGAACAATTTCTTTAAAGCATACACTTTTAACAGGACATTAGGCCTGGCCTTTAATTTTGTTTCAACCGTAGTAGTCAGAAGCCTCAGCAAAGTTAAATACAAAGTTTGACCTTACTGCAATACAGTATGTTTTTAAATAATGAGCGTTATTTGCATCCGTCCATCCATTAGTCATTCCCAGTCATCCTTCAGAGGGTTACAGAGGGATAAAGTGGATCCTAGCTGACATCACGCACCAGTCAATCACCGAGCTGACACTTGAAGTCAGACAGCCACTCACACTCACAGTAACACCTACAGCAATTTGGAGTCTTTGCCAGAAGTGCAAGGGCAGAATAATGAATTGCACTATGTGAGAGATTGGAGTCCTTCTTCACAGAAAATTTGCTTGAAACATAATACATCAGGAAATTCCTGAGCCAAGTATGCATGTAATATAATTTATTCCAGTTATACAGTCATTTTCTGTGAAACATTTTCTGTTGTGAATACCTGTGTTTTTATGCCTCTGCACCAAGGACAGTCAAGGCCACAGGCTTTATGTTTTTGAGTTGTTTGTTCACCCATACTAGCTGTTTCCTGAACATAAGTTCTCTCAAAAACCTTTATGTAACTTTCTTTAAACTTCAAGAAAATGTCTTTCTAGATTCAAGGATAAATTAGTTGTTTTGTAGGTTATAGGTCAAAATTAAGACCACTGAACTTCATGTTTATCCTTTGCTTGTGAATATGATTACACTTGAATGCTTTATGGGTTCCCATCAGACTTTGCACAAATGCCCACTTTGACTCAAGGATAAACAAACTAGATTTTAGAGGTTAGAGAACAAAGGTCTGGATCAGGAATCCTCATTGGTATATTTTTTGTGCAGTATCTCAAGAATACTTGAGATTTTCTTTGAACTTGTGCACCCTGACTTTTGGAAACACTGATTACATTTTGAGGGTACAGTTTTAAGGTAAATGTAGCCTGTAGTTATATCTTGATTGTGAATGCAGTATCTCAAGAACTCTTGACTGAAATTTCACTGAACTTTGCACATTTATCCTCTCTCACTTAAGTTTAGAGTGTCTAGATTTTGAAGGTAATGGTTCAGTTTAGGCTATTTGGAAATACATTTTCCAAATGCTACTAATGCTTCCTAATACAGACTTTGCGCAAATGTCCTCTCTGACTCGATGATGAACTTATAATATTTTGAAGGTGCAAGGTCAAAGGTGTTTGTCACTGGGTCTTGTGTTCAATCACACAACCACAAAACCACTCCACCATTGTGCATCCATTGTATGGCACTTTTGTACCATGTGGGGACATAAAACTGCGAAGCTGCCGTTCAACTTTTACCTGCTCAATATTAGTCCCTCCATTTAAAAGTAATTTCAAAAAGCAGAGGGAACAAGATAAGATAACCTTTGCAAAGAACAAATCACGAGTCATTTTATATGTTGAGCTTGCACCTACAACTTTTTTTTAATTAAAAACAAACAAAAAGCGTTCACCTCAGAAATAGATGTTCCATTGACACACCGTGTATCTCTGTTGAACATTCTGTGAGGTGATCAGTGCAGTGTGTGAGCATGCTGAATGGCTTCACACTAGAGCAGCTTGGATGCAGCAGAGCACAAACAGTATAGAGCCACCAGTGAGAGCATTTCTGCAGTTTGACCTACTTTGGAAGCTTTAGTTCACAGCAGCAACCTGCTACATCAGTATGAGATTAGCCTAAATGAAAGAAATCATCTGATCCTTTTACAAAATATCACCCAGATCAGAGATGGGAAACTTCAGCTACCTAGAGAGCCACATTAACGTTATCCACACAGTTGGAAGGCCACGTTGCAAAATGCAGGATACTCATAATTTAACATACTCACTTAACAAAAGTAAACAAATATGGATTTTCTAAACATAACAAAACAACTGTCATAGTGTAAGTTGAAAGGCAAGCAGTACTTTTTTATTAAATGGGCTAAACATAAAATTCAAGCCAGTTGAAACAACTTTTTCAGTGCAATAAACATAATATATACGTTTTTTAGTTATATTTTACTAACATTTTTTAAAAAGTGTACAAGTACATTAAGTGATGAATAAATTCATCCATTCATTTTCTATACCGCTTATCCCTTTCGGGGTTGCGGGGGGGCTTGAGCCTATCCCAGCTGTCATTGGGCGAGAGGCGGGGTACATCCTGAACTGGTACCCAGTCGATCACAGGGCCACACAGAGAGACAGACAACCATTCATGCTCACACTCATACCTAAGGGCAATTTAGAGTCACCAATTTTTTCCTAATGAGCATATTTTTGGTCTGTGGGAGGAAGCCAGAGTGCCCAGAGAGAACCCACGCATGCATGAGAAGAACATGCAAACTTCACACAGAAAGGCCCTGCCTGACCCGGGGATTGAACCGGCTACCTTCTTGCTGTGGGGTGTGTTCACAACCTGCTGCGCCACCTGGCCGCTCGTAATGAATACAAAAGATTCTTAAAGAAACAAGACATCAATTACAATTCCTGAAAAAATCTTCCAATAACTTAAGATTATTATGGCGATATTTAGATTTTTAATATTTTCATTTCAGATTTTGTTTTTTTTCTGCATATTTGCAATATATTGATACTAAAAAATCCCGTGGGCCGCATTAAATAAGAGGGAAGGCTGCATGTGGTCCCAAGGCCTAGTTTTTTTTCCATCCCTGACCTCGATCACTCTTTCAATTATTTTACACTTAAAACTATGTAAGGTGTACAATTTCATCTGCAGCAATAACTCAGTGATAGAGTCGTAAATTATAGCTTGACACTGTAATGACTTGATTTAGAAAGCACCAAGCAGACGTTGATGTGTTCCTAGAAGGGCCTCAGGTGTTTTTAGCTGCTTAACAATTGAGTTACTTTTATTCTTCAAAGATCCACTCCCCTATCCCCTCTAATTACAACACTTTTTTAATGAGCCAGTGTCTGCTGTATCAAGTGGAGTTCCAATCACTTGTGTGTCATCAGCAGCCCTTGATGGCAAAAAGTGATAAATATGGCCCACTTGTGCTGACTTTTTACTCTTAGTTATGCTGTTTTTTTAATAATAGGCTGCTAATTTAACTCACAGCCACTTCAAAACATTCTAGCTTTTATTTTTCAAGGTAAATGTGCCATTATGCAAAAACACCTCCTAAGTGTGGCTAGATTTGACTTTGTGTGGGAGGATAATTAGTGCACGCAGGTCCCTTAAAACAGTAGTCATACTACAATAAATAAAACAAGGTCGAATTTGTGCTAACAAAGCTTTTATCTTTATTTTTGTCTTCCTCAACGGCTGCTGTTGTAGAAGTGGTTCAGTTGTACTTAAATGATAAACATCAAGAGTTTTGATCATTTGGGAAACTTCTGCACGCTCTCTTAATCACTAACCGATTTTTAAAATTCACATATGTAAATGAACATGCTGTGCGTACATAATGAATTATCACGCTGTATAATTCAGTCGTTCTTATTGTAGGGTGCTTGTTGCATTGCTCCTGAAGAACATTTTCTTCTTCTCTATATACAACACAATACGCCAGGAAGAGTCAGTAGAAATACTGTGTTGCTATAGCGAGAATTGCTTTTGATCAGAAATTGACATCTACAGACACATTTTCATCCAAATATATTCTGGTCTGCAGCTGTGGCACATTGCTCCATGTCAAAGCACATGTCAGATGTCATTGTTTTATCAATATCTTCATTTAAGGACTGAATGGTTTGCTATCCACAAGGCACGTGAATTCCCCTAGCCGCAGATGTAAATAAGGTTTCATGGCCATAGCATTAGCATATAATTTGAAATTTAAAATAGGACGTCATTGCAAAGTGATAAACTTTAGCAGTGCAACTACAACCTTTTCCATGTTTTTCTATATTCTGTTGAGCTGAAAAAACTGAACCATGACACCAAAACAGAGGTACAAACCAAAGTGTGAGCTCTGTGAACCTTTACACTCTGACTTCTAATACTGAATCACCGTCTCCATTAATATTATTGTATAATTTTTGTTTGCCTCTTAATTGGGTCATTGCAACTGGAAATTAAAAGTCTCACATTTTTGAGTTTTAGATGTGGTATGTGTTGTATTTTTTTTTGTTTGCTGTAAGCTAGAAAATATAAAATCTTCCTGATCTAGATCAAATTTTAGAGAGCGTTTTCTTGTTGTTGCTTGTTTGCTCTGAAGAAAAAACATTTCAATCAACAATAATGTGTAGTTTTATTTTTATTGTTATAAAGATGAATAACAGTGGTTCTTTATTAGTACTTGTCCATGCAAGCCACACGTATTTAAAAGTATTTTTATGTAAATAATCAGAAGTCATTGTCCAGCCCTGATACTTCTGCAATTCCAGCTCATGTCTTGTCCTTTCTGTTGGCATCCTTATAAAGAGGATAGTTAGAAAAACATGGTTCTCAACCTCATAAATAGCTAAGGGACCTCACAACTCATTAATGACTTGGCCTTTTGACACTGGTTGTAATATGAGGCTGACATTGTGATGAGATTTATAATACCAAATCCATGCATTGTGATGAATTTTGAAATGTACCTGCTGGCAGTTGGAAAATTTCAGTCATGTTATTTTTTCAATATGCACCCTGATGGTTTTTACTCTTAGATTTAGTTACGTGGAGAAAACAACCCCATCTGCATGGGTGCATTTTTTGCTGGCACTCTGGCCTCTTTAAGGCCATACTGATTATCAATGAGAATTGATAAGATTTTCCTGCCGTTATTTATTTTATTCTCATATATCTGATTCTTTTATCTATCCCTCACCAATTCCTTTGAATGTTTTGTCTGGGGAAAAAGGAAGGTTACACAGATTATTAGAAGAGACATTGTCAGACACATGAAACTCCTGGAATTTAATACTATGACTTTGCTATACCAAGTTGATTGTTGCCTCAAGTTTCTGGTGTTTCCATGCTTGCTTAAAATCACAGACGGACGCTGGATGTTGTGCAGTTAGTGATATTTTGTGTAAAATAAAACTGCAGTTTTGAAAACATCTGTTTAGCTATGGGAATCGATAAGATTTTATCAATGACAACTTTTTTCCAAAACTCCAACTCAATCGGTTTTCAAGCATGCACACCAGTAACTGAAGATATTCAGTTATTAGTGTGTATGCCTTCAGCGGTATGGGGCCTAAAGTGCTTCTGCAGAGTGGCATTGTCTGTCCTTCACTTTCTCACAGTGCACTTCCCTCTGTTG
Source organism: Cetoscarus ocellatus (assembly GCA_037902135.1). Lineage (NCBI taxonomy): Eukaryota > Metazoa > Chordata > Actinopteri > Labriformes > Labridae > Cetoscarus > Cetoscarus ocellatus. Next base: position 3,071,858 of record JBAMNC010000815.1, read on the forward strand.
AATCGGACTGTTCACTGCCCAGGTGCCCTAATGTGCTGCAGAGTTGTATATTTTATATTCAAATGTATATTTATAGTTGAAGTGCAGATTTTTGGCCCCATGTTCACAGAGTTATTCAAATATTGAGTATAAGGTGACAGCCCTAATGTGCAGTTAGCTTCATTTTGTGTATATTTGAGCTTTACTATTGACCACCTCAGTCTTCCTCTTTTAAAAGTGTGATTCCCTTTGTTTTCGAGGCATGCAGAACTCAGTGAAAGGAATTTTAAGGTTAAGCTTAAAGACTAATGATATTGACTGCTTTAGCTATTTGTTATTGATTTTTAAGTGGATTTTTTTTTATTCCCATCTCTACTTTAGTTTGCTGTCTGCCATGATCACTTCTTTGACTTCTTTGTTATCATTTTTGCTGACTGCCTCTAATGGGAGTGTGATACCCTTGATTTGCAAAGCATGCAGAATAAAATGGAAGGAATTGATAAGGGAATTGTTAAGCATGACCTACTTGTTATTGATTCTTAACCAGTATTGCTTTTCAATTTATATTCCTAATACTGAATGGCATTTCCATTAGCTAATAAATTCATAATTGACAAGTTCTTCACACAGCACCACAAATACACTTAAGTATTCCTTTTAAACTTTCATCTTTCTGTTCAGTACCCAAAAAGTACAAGAAAACTTCAGTGAGGTAGAATTCAGAGATCAAAAGTTCCCTCCCCTTCTTTTTTATCAGGACTAAGCACTTTTTAAATGTGGAACATCTTCAGAACATCAAAAGTAAAACATTTTCATTGGAATATTTAAAAAACATATTTATGCTGTGTTTCTAACCTCTGCCCATGCTGCAGTGACAGCACCCTGCTTTGGTATATCCGGTAATGAGGCAGAGTATCTACTTCACCCCAGCTTCCCTCTGCTCTTTGGGGGCTTATCCCCACCCTCCCAATCACCCATAATGTCCTCTACACTGTACTCATCTGATGTGTGTCAGCTCTGCAGCATGATCTCGCCTCTTTCAGGACTACAAAGTAAACTATGGCGAGGGGAGGGACGGATCGCTGAAGTTTCCCCTTATCTCCCCTCTCAGGAAGGCTAATTAATCTTGCTTAATTAAAACATGACGAGGCCCTATTTATTACACCCTGAGTTTTGATTTCTCATCGTCTTGCCAAACATGGGTTTAAAATCTCAATGACAGATCTTTTTTTTACATCGCCATGGGTAAGCCAATTAAGCAGGAAGTGTGAGCCTGACAAAATTGCCTGTTAAAACTTTAGATCAATGCGACTCAGGAGTGCGCTAGTCCACCATTAAGCGTATGAAGGTCAGTTTCTGCTGTAGTTTATTAGCTTTGACTCATCCCCTTTCCAAAAATAGTCCAAAGGAATACTCTGCAAGACTTGTGTAATGAAGTGCACTTTTTGTTATGGGTCTTACATTGTTTTATGATGGAGTCTTTGTTGTTTGTTCGATGAATTAATGAGGAGCCGTTGAACCCGGAGGTGCTCTGCTTTGCATAGCCTTTGACAGAGCTGCTGGCTCACAGTCTGGCTTTGTTCCTCGTGGAGCTGCCTTCATCGTTATCCCACAAAGCTAATTTTTGGTAGCACCCTGTCAGGCTTAATTATATTTAAGCCCCTCAGTGTTTTGTTTTCTTTTTAAGCATGACATTTTTTAATTGATTTAGATAAAGCCGCTTCAAGCCTAAACAATGTTTTTAGAATCTGTTTTTCTCGCCCTGCAACACAATGCCTTAAAAAGTTGGGATAATCTTTTTGTCTTCAGTGATGTTTGTATCAGACTGATGTGTTTGATGGGCCTGAGTGCAAATCTGAGGAATATAGCAGATTAAGAAGTATTCTTGATATACTGAAACATATTTTTGTGGCGAAATTCTGATGGACTGTTGCATCACTTTGAAAAGAGTCGGTTTATGGAACAAGCTTGACGCAGAAACCAAAGAATCTAAATCACACTTTGTATTTGAAAATAATAATAAAATCATCTTGCTGAGAAAATATGATGAAATATAAAACAAAGGTTGTTTTCTGTTTTTGTTGTGTCTAGTTCATTGTTCTGTGGTCTTCTTTGTCTGGTAAAGTGTAAATTGAATCCTTGTAATTTAAAGTGGGATGTGAGGGCTTCTTTGGCTGTTTTTTTTAATTGTGTGTTTTAATTTGCACTTTAGTAATTAGTGTTTTGTAAAGAGGGGTAGATTATATAAAATTATTCTTCGTTCTACTCCTTTTCATTCAGGATTTGATTTTTTTTGTTTGTATTTAATTGCAGTCTCTGACCAATTAATTAAATAAACATTACAAACAAAAACAATTGACTGAGATGTAATTTCTGTAATAAAAATGCTCGAGGAGCTTTATTTGAGGTTTTGTGGAAGGTATTGTTAGTAGGTTGAGAGGATCAGGGTCAAAATTGATGTCACGCTTTGGGCTTGTGGTCTTTATCTCATCGGCTTTAATTACCACAACTGTGATTACAATAGAAAGATGATGTAACAAACACCACTCAACGAGAACAAAGAGACACAAGATACTGGAGACAATGCACAAATTAAGCAGGGCACACTCTACAAGAAAATCGGCTCAAGTTTCGGCTCTGATCCCAGCTTCCAACCAAAGTCAGCAAAGGAGAGTAGACAGATGAGCATTTCCTCAGTGAATTGTCACGTGTTGGACCAAAACCAATCTGGGAACAAGCTGGCCGATGCAGGAGGCAAACATATCCATGACAATGAGAGTTAAGGCGAAGCAAAAACTGAGACAGACGTCAAAAATGGAGAACCAACTTGTTGATTTGTGGGAAAAGACAAGCATCAGGCATCATTATGACTTGTTGATTATATTACAAACTGATAAAGAGAGGGGCTGGACCGAAATTACAACCACTCAGGATTTTACTGGAAGCTACCAGATAGCTGCATTTAGCTTAAATTCCTTCTGCTGTTGCTTGCCATTATTGTTTACACTGAAGTTGTGTTTGACAACATGAAATCACAGGCTGAGGTAGTAGAGGGCCTGGTTGTTGGTGAGTTGATTTGTTGGTGTTGTGCTGTGTCTGTCTTCTTGTGGTACACCACACAGCACAAGAACAAAACTGTTAAATCTGCCATTATTTTTCTTCATGTGAAGGTATCTCTCACTGTTTTAAAATCCATAAAAAAATTAAAAATCTGTATGTGTGTGTGCCAGGCCTTTGCAGGGTATTTCTTTTTCTACCATTAACTATACTCCAGGTTTATGTTGCACCCAGTATATCCTTAAGAAGTCTTAAAATTTCTCATATTTCTTTTTAGAGATTAAAGACCCACCAAAGTCTTCAAAGGTCAAACTTTCTTTGAAAAAGTCACAAAATTTACTTCTTTTAACAAGTTAACACTGACCACAGATGTCCCTAAAACTATTTATGATGTTTCTGGTCAGAAAATACTCTTAGCCATTGGACTTTGGCATGTTTATAAACCTCTCTAATTCAGCTCTGCTCAGAAGAGGCTGTTTGAGTGTAGCTCTTTGTGAGCTGTCCCTGATGACGCCCCTCTCAAAAGGAAGGTGTGGCTTCACCTTTTAGTGTTGTACTTTAGTGTTGACTGTAGCTGCAGAAACATCCTTATGCATTTCTTTCCACTGGAGCCAGCTATGGTCTAAAAAACACTTGATTTTTAGACAAATTTATGAACCAGGTGAAATTAATCCACAATATTAGTGAACATTTTTAATCACATTGTCCCCAATATCAGACAAAATAGTCATAATTATGATATCTGCCATAGTTGAACAGCCTTATTGGAACCTGCCTCGGGAACCTGTTCAACCTCAGATATTTCTGTTGGCTGTACATGATGAAAGTACAGAAACATATTTGAAGATAAAGTTGGTGGCCTGAGTAAGAGAGCTTTTTTTAGAGACAAAAAGATAAAAAAGTGATGGATGTAGCCTGCAAACAACCCAGCCAGAGACAATCACAGGGAGCTTTTCATCCTTTTACTTTAACATCAGTCTTTCATGAATTTTAGACAGCACACTGAGCTGGGAAAACTATCTTTGGAGGAACAAGATTTACTGACTCTTGAGCCTGTTTTAAAAGCCCAAAGCCAACAGCACATTGGTAACTGCACAAATATCAGAAGTGGGGCAGTGTACGTTCTTAAAGTATGCTGATATACCTTCAAATAAGATACTGGACAATGTTTCTTATAACTGAAGGGATTGTTTTGATGTGGATTAAAACAGAAAAAATATTGAGATATGTGTTGTTGATTATTTTCCTGTTAGCAAATGTTACTAACATGATTAAAGGTCCATACCACCAAGCTTTAAGAATTTAATTGGAGCCTCCAAGTGTGGATGATATGAAAAGTAAATGAAAGTTTCAGTTGAATTCATATAACAGAGAATATGAAGCTGAGAGTATTAGGGTTATATTTGACTTTATAGAAACACAAGATGCCCTGACAAGCTTTCAGTTCAGCGCAAACACTTCACCTGTAATTCCATTTTCTCCACCTGCAAGTTTAGTACAAGCTGAGCACTCTGCAGCAAATCACCCCCAGTCTCCTCAGTCAGTCAGTTTCACATTATTTGCCTCAACTCATATCTAACACGTACTAACAGTGCAGCTTCAGGTCAGTTTACTGGGAGTATGTGGCGAGTCTATTTTATATTCTGGATAATTTCAAGATACAGCACTATGTTGAAATAATATTAATGCAGACAGCAAATTAATGTCAGACATGCCTGTTGTTTACCTGTTGCTCTTTCTGTCATCTCCTGATCTCACAATTACCTTGTGAAATTGTTGTTTTTCATGGTCCTGTAATTCCCTTCACCGCACAGCTCTTTATACGTGTTTCCAGTGGGCAAAAACGCATGCTGTCAGTCGGAGCAAAGCTGCAGCATAGATGAGACACTACGCATGCAGACAATGTGGAAATTGTTGGTTAAAATAAAAACTCATAGGTCTGAAAAATTTGGAGCCATGTTTTCTTTTTAAATGTACAAGAACACAAACATACTTTCTTTGCTCTCATTACCCTAAAAAAACAATCCATTAAGAACAATAAAAAAATGTTAAAATCTTACAAGCTTGTTATCCTTTAGCGTGTTGTCAGGTTCAAACAGATGTGTATAGAGCCTGTGAGAGAGATTCTCCTAAGCTAGAGATTAACAAGCCCTAAAGTGGTTTCTTTCCAGCCCTGGTGACTCAAGGAAATGCTTGGTCTGAGGGAGGACAGAAACCAGCCAGGGGTCACAGTGGAGCTGGAAAAGAGTCCCTTTTCAGCTGTGTGCTAAAAACTCTGATGAAAACACTGCAGCCACCTGCCGAGACAGCCTGGAAGCATGACTGCGTACTTTCTTTTGCACATCCCAATTAAACAGTGGTTTAACTCCATGTAAAAGACTTTACAGAAAAAGCTGTGAAATGTTTGTTTTTTTTGATTCAGAAGAAAGAAAAAAAGTTGTAGTGTCTACATCTCTCTGGCTCTGAAAAGTTTATGCTTTGTACTATTACTCATCACTGTTGTAAGGAGTTTTTAGGGGATTTTGGAATACACTGAAACAAACGATGTCTTTCTATGACCTACTAAAGCAAACAAGACCTTCAGAGCAGAGACTTATCATATCTACATGCATGTCTCTGAGGGCCTGGACTTCCTGCTGTGTGTTAGGTGTCAGTCAAACAGATTTACAGCACTTACCAAAATAGTCTTTATCATTTTTTTTTTTTTTTTTTTCATTGTTATTTTAGTCATAGCTTCAGTGTTTCCTCATTTTAAGTAAAGATGGCGTTTCCTCAGTCCTCTTATCATGTTTTCTGTTAGAATCTTTTCCTAATGTCTTTGTATTTGTGTGTGTAAGTGAGTGTATGTGCTGTATGCGGATTGCGAGGGTGGGGGTGGGGTTGTATTTTTTTCATTGTATTCAATTTTCTACTTTTTATTTATTTTAATTTATTTCGTATGTACATTTCTATGTAAAGCACTTTGTGCTACAACATTTTGTACGAAAAGTGCTATACAAATAAAGTTTGATTGATTGATTGATTGATTTTCACAAATATTTGCAGTAAGTAATTGTTTGATTGCTAAAGGATAGCAACAACAACACCAACACCATCAACACCAATAACCAGAACATCACAGTAGCTTTAAGTTGCATGATTGTTCCTAAGATGTTTATCCTTCTTAGTGTGCTTATTTTCTTTTAATAATACTTTTTAGTTAAGAAAGGAGCAGAGAACCATTTCCAAATAATCGAAGGAATCAAAACTATTTCCCTTCATGCCTTTATGCAATTATCAGTCCCTTCCAATTAGTTCTGCATGGCTTGCAATACAATGATGTCATGCTGAGGTGAGAGGCAGTCAGCATGAACTTCTACAAAGGAGTTAAGGAAGCAGAGGACAGAGGGCGTCTACAGTGGGGCTTTGTTTTATGACACCAGCAGCACAGTGTGCAATGCCTGTGGCAGTGTGAGGTCAAGCAAGAGTGGATACACCAGCGTGACATCAGATATCAGGAGTGCAATGTGTTTGATGTTGTTGACACAGAAAACCTGGAAACCATCTCTAGTGCATTAAAGATGCTAAAATAACATTAGTCATGTTTTGATGAACGTTAGTCAATAGTCCATGATCAAATCAGCTGATCTGTGTATGTGTGGCTTGTTGATTATGATCAGTATCTGAGGCTGCATGATATTGGATTTTAGCTGACATCCATTTTACTAATAAATTTCAAACTCATGATTGTCAATATTGATATTAAATATATAAATATCCACTGAAATATTTTGACCTACTGATGCTGATAACTAACTTTTCAAGGTAATACCTGCTGATGCTGATATTGTGCCAAAAATAATGTGCATCCCTACCTCATCACAACAGTCATTATAAACAACAAGTGCAGGACAGCATTCACACTGATTCACAGAAATATGTTCTTTTAAACAGAGGCACCAGAGTTATCCGTGTTAGAGTTTAATATTTTGAGGTAGCTGTGGATCAGTGATGGAGGTGGTCACCTCTCAGTCAGAGGGTTGGTGGTTTGAACCCCATTTCTTTGAACACCTTGTTTCTCTTCTCTTTAATATGATGCTGTGTTTTGTGTTTGTGCTTGGATTTGCTTGTTTTTCTTTGACAGTTGTTATAGAAAGACTTTCATGTTGGACTTGAAGCACTGTGTTCTCGATACCAGAGCTATAAAAAACCTTTGAGTCATTAATAACTGTTTGATGTGCCTTTTGTCTAAAATTATGTTGTCTCCAGTGCGAGAGAGCACAGAGAAAAATGTCAATTTTGACAAACCAAAGTCAATTCTCCCCAAAATCTAATTTGTTTCAGTAGTGAAGACCATTAGGACAGCCTGTTTTCTTTTATAAAGGCATCAAATTCTTACAGGAAATATTTCCCTCTTTATGACAAAGTGTTTGCGGGAAGCTGAATAGATACAGGACTATCTGAAAACATCTCTCTCACCTGACATTGATAAAATGTAACCTTTTGTAGGAGGTAAACCTGAAATACTCAAAAGAAAAAAGATAAACTGATGTGGGGCTGGAAAAGATGTCCAATTTTAAGAGATAGGAATATATTTTCAACAAGACAAAGAGGAAGACAATAGATTTTACATTAGTGTGGTTTATGTTGATGTTGATTTAAAAAACAAACTCTAATTGAAAAAAAATGTTGGGAGTAATAATCCCTTGCAGTAATATTGACCATAAGGTAATCTATTTGAGATGTTAAGTATTTTATGGGGAATATGTCATTATTTTATGTCATAATGGTGGTGAAAGCCATGATGTCATTTATGGCATTATGGTGATGTTTTTACCTCCTTCTGAGATCCAAAAATGGAGCATAATGGTAGTATAGAAATAGGCTAAGAAGATTAGCAGGGTGGTATTTGTGACTGTATGTTTCATTTTAACTTTTTAATACAGGAGATAAACTTGTGTCCCAAAGACACTGATCTTTAAAGTTTAATACATAAGCAGGGTTAAATAAATATAAATAGAAAGGCCAATGACTAAGTACTTGACTCAGAGTGGACATTTGTGCAAAATTTGGTAAAAATCCTCCAAGAGTTCTTGAAATATTGTTTGCCAAGTGAGGGATTAATGTGTGGCTCCATGACCTTGACCTCTAAGGCATGACAACCAAAATATAATCAGTTCATCCTTTAGTCAGAGTAAACATTTGTGCAAACTTTAAGGAAAATCTCCCAAAGGGCCCTTGAGATAACACTTTTACAATAATTAACAGATGGACGGACACAAAGCCACAGCCTAAGTTACTCACTGGTGCATAAAAATCAAATATTGATACCTGTTTTGTGTTAAAGCAATAGAAATAGAAGTCCTAAACACTTTGTCTGTCTTTTTAATATAAAAAGCCCCTGCATCAAAATTGCGCTGACACATTTGCAACATATTCAGTCTCCTTTACAGAAAACAAATGTTGTATTTACCAGAAATATACTAGTGGAACAAAAGAAATACTGGATGTTGCACTAGTACTGGGCTCATAAACCAGTGCAAGGACATAAGGATAAGTGTGACATGAGTCCTTCTAGCAGAAGTACTGAGCTTGTTTTTTACCTTCTCTCCCTGTTATTTCATCTTCTGTAGGACAGCAGGTGGTAAAATTCGACAACCAGTTCAAGGTGATGTGTGTGGCCCTTCATCCTGGCAACCCCGAGGTGTTCCTGTGTGGAGGTTACAATTCGGCGGTGAAAGCCTGGGACTCACGCAGCGGCAAGGTCAAACTTATTAACCTCTTCAGAGTAGATTTATCGTTTTATTAACTCCGGTTCACCAGCTGTCGATTGACCTTTTTATAGTCTAAAGGCAGGTGGGCGTGAAACACATGCTCCTCAACTATGGTAACCCCCCCACCTACATACTGTCAGTTTGACACTTGTACAAACAAGGGAGTGTAGACTTTCCCATTCACATGACAGGGGCTGGGAGACATGGGGCTAGTTAACAGTATCTTTATTACCTCATCATCTCAATATTTTCGGCTGGATGCTAATGCAAAGTACAAATCTCAATGTTTTTTTTTATTAAAAGGAATATCAAATGGTTGTTGCACTGTAAGAAGTATTAACGTAACTATGATTCTGGTAGATGTCAAATAATATTGATACCTGGTTGGTAAAGAAACAGAAGTCCCAAACACCAGCGACCGTAATATTGGAATGACAAGTGCAGTATTGACAGTTAGATATTTTTGTTTTGTAAAAAGTTAGCATCACACTGGCTTCCTAGACAAAAAAGCCAGTGGGATTTTCATTAGTTTTTTGGACAATTGCTGATATCAATCTCTATGGCTTGAAAGAAGTTCATGTAACGTACAGGTTTGGTCATCGATATTATCTTGTATTCCAAAAATTATCTAAATTGACTAAAAATAGAATAGATAAACTCTGTAGTGGTCTGGGCTGTCTGAACCGCAACAGAAAACATGACCTAAAAAGGTATGTATTGCACAGTAGGTGATCTTTATTGATGCATCCCAACTGAACACCCAATAGTAGACAATTTTCCATATTTCCATATTTAATCATCAAAACTGCGGCCAAACTCCTGCATCCTGTATATACTGTACAAAACATTGGCAACATTCCCTTTATTAAGATTGTCAAAATGTTCTAAATGATAAAATCTCAATCATCTTATTCAATAATGAACCACAGTAAAGTGAGAAAAGCTCTTGGTTCATACTTGTGTCACCCTCTTTTTCAAATATTGTAAATACATCTATGCAATTTAGACTGAGAGTAGGAGTTCCCTACAATTTTTGATAACTAAACACAATGACTTACCAAATATTGGGTTTTCAGGACTTTTGATATATTTGCTGTGGCATTGAACAGCATTAATATAATTTGGCTTTTAGTTTTATAATATTACTGCTTCTCAGAGATGATGAAGTTAATACAATGGTTTGCCCCCATTAAGCATATTAACCAAATGCTTTAATGGGGCAATGCTTGCAAGCTTTGCAGGCAGATAACTGAAGCTACACTGATTTCACGCTTGATTAGGGTTGCAAAGAGGTGAAAATTTTCTGGTAAATTTCCAAAAGCAATTTTCAGAAACTTTCCATGGGAAGTAAATCAGGGAGATTTGGGTAATATTCCAAATTGGAAACTTCCCATGGGAATTTATGGGAATTAACTGGGTTTTAGGGTTAATTTAAATGAACTATATCATATCCAAATATTAATATAAAGATTTTATATGGTCATAGACAGACATCCGTGCAAAAAAATACAATTAATAACATTATATTTTGACAGATTTATTTGTTTGTAGAATTTTATCAAGTTTTGATTATTTTATTGAACAATCTTTTTCTGCTTTACTTCATGTGGCCCACAGGATCAAAAATGTGGCCTCAATAGTCCAGGGTTCTAGAATCATCTGTGCGTGTGATGGAGGAATGAACAGTGCGTGTAGGGGGCGTGGCCTCAATATCCCAGGTGCAGTAAGCTGTGTGCTTTGTGCATGTGACTGAGGAATAGCACAGATATTCACAAGTATACTTGCAGTAAATCTGGTTGTTTTAGTCAAGATTTTGCTAAAATGTATTTTCCCCAACTAAGGGATAGCCATCAATTCCGTAAGGTCCTGTTTTTTTCCTGTTAATTCCCATAAACTTCCATTAATTCCCATACAAAGTTTCAAACTTTGAAAATCCCTGAATTTTGAAACCTTACTCTTGACATGCATCAATATTCAACCACCTGACAAATGCCCTGCCAGTTATTGTGCTGTTTTACCTGTAGGATTTCTGCTCTCTTCTCCTGCTCTTGCTTTGCCAGCTCCGCCCTGCATCAGCACTGCTCTCTTGCTTTTAACCCTCCATAGCCCTAACATCTACCTACAGGTTTCAACAGTGGAGTTTTCGTACTATCTCATCACTTTTCTTAATTGGCAAGTAAAAATAATTCTGTAAGGCATGATAGGGTTGGAGCCTGAATGCCAAACTCAAGTTCAACTGCTAAAATCAAAAGTTTTCAAGAAGTACACATGTGAGTTGTCTGTCTAAGCATTAGCCCTGGTATCAATTATTTTTAAAAATGAACATACTCTATATTGATATAAACAATATTGTCTTATCCTTCATCTTGTATAAAACCACCTCAATATATATTAAAAACTCAATATCTTGCCCAGCCCTACACATAGCCCATTATATGTTATACTGAAAGTCTACATTGCTGCATGTACAGAAGTTACTTTGCAGGATTTCAAAAGACATTTTAATTGCACTTAAAAACTCTTCTCCTGAAACTCCAACCTGATATCGCTATTAAACTTAATGAGGTGTTTCATATGATAATCTTGCACACTTCCTTTGAATCTAAAAGGCTCAAATGTAACTTTTCCCCCCGACAACTCACTAAATGGTTTTCTCTGCAGGACATCACATTTAATACAGCAGGGATTGCTTCTTCCAGTATCGGTGTCGATACGAGTTACAGAGCAAGCGTGGACTGAGCCCCTGCAAATAGGCTTTTAATGCTGAGGGTCCTGGCTGCCTGTCAGTCCTCGCCCTGGGCTGTGTGTTTCTTGCTCCAGGGTGAAATTACTCCTCAAGATATAAAAAAAGGCCAAGACCCAGAGGCACAACATTAACCTGCAAGTCTGAAGTCTTTTCATACAGGCTCATTAGGCTGATCTGGATGCAAGAGATAGCTCTATTAGTTTTCAAACTGAGAGCCAGAGTTTGATGTTTAGTCTCAGTCACAAAGCAGAACGAGGAGAGCCAATGAAGCTGTTTGTGGCAAAAAGGTTAAAATGTCCTCTGAGTATGCCTGCGTGTTTTTTGCCAGAGCTTTAGAATTTATTTGATTTTAGTTTTGTAAAGTTCTGATAAGGCTGCAGTTTACTTTTTAGATAACTACAGCCCTATTGGAGGGTAAAAACTATAATAACCTAATTCTAATTCAAGTTTAAAGAGTTCAGAAAGATGATTTTCGTCCATTCTTAGTCCTCTCAGAAACCATAACTGTTGGGTATTCAGACCAGAGAAGTGCTGTTGGAAATAAACAATCATGGCTTTAATAATATGGTCTTTCTTTAAATATTGAATTGTTGTATATTTATAACAGAAATGCCACTTCTGTTGTTCTTGTCAGACTGAGGAGTATGCCTTCGTGTTATTTGCTTTGCAGTTGGAATGATGCATATTTTTGCATTTGTTATTGTGTGTGTGTGTTTCCAGGTAGTAAAAGTGTACAAAGCAGGGATCCAGCAGACCTTGGACATCCTGTTCCTCAAAGGCGGTGTGGATTTTATAACAAGCTCTGACTGTGTGAGCAGAGACTCTGCAGACCGCACCCTCATCGCTTGGGACTACCAGACCACAGCCAAGGTCTCCAACCAGATCTACCATGTAAGAAAACCTGTGTGAACCTCGGTTTATTGTTTGTTTTTTTATTGTTTATTGTTTATTAGAATCCCCATTAGCTTTTGCACTTGACCACAGCTCCTTTCCCTGGGGTCAATAACACATTTAAAAAATTATACATCATAAAATATACGGTATATACATACTAATCATGGGTAACTGTATCTCAAAGCTAAATGTGGTTTTGATTTCAGTAAGCTTTTCTCTTTTCTCTTTTTTAAGCCTTATAATGAAGGGTTTTGAACCTCAAATAAGTTCAGTATTTGCAGTGAACATCTGTGTGCTTCATCCTGTGCTGATTAGCCAGGTCTGTTATTTGTACATTAACTACTGCAACAAAAAAATTCTTATACTCAGAGGGGCCCACACTAACCTTGCATAACAGCTGGACTTGCCATATTTCTTGTTTGTCATTAGGTAGACTCATGTTGCAAATCCTCTTGCTGAAATGTTTGCTCCAGGTTGGATGTGATCAGCGCAGCACTCTTTGAGGAGAGAGGGGCAGAAACTATAGGTGCGGTTTAGTTTTTTCCTAAAGGGAGAAGCAACTATAAGTCTTAACGTTCATCTAATCATCCTCTTGATAGCATTCTGCTCTTTCAAATACACTTTTATTAGTCGCATATGGATACATATAAAAGTCCGTCTTATGTGTTAAGTTAGGTCATCTTGGTTATTTAGGATATTGAATTTCTTTTTTATCTCTCGTGAATCAAGTCTACTCAGATTCAGATGTACCTTTTACAGCCTCCAACACAGGGGTTGCAACCCACTCTGCCATATCAGCACTCTATGGCCATTGTTCTGATAGAGATTTGTTTTGGAAAAAAAATAAAACAGTGAACAAATATACTTGAGCACAGATATGAACATGAGGTGCACTACAATGCCCTTTTTTTATAGAACATTAATCAAAGCCCAGCACATCATTTGTGGTTGTTGTCAAAGCAGAACCCACATATTTTCTTCCCAAACTTCACAAGTTTTGAGCACATAAATGAATTTAAATTCACTGCATCAAACACTGTTGTCAGATGCTTAATCCCTAATAATCATAGGTCCCCAGGTAATACTAATCCTGTGTGGACCCCCTGATGAGAAACCAGTCAGTAATGAGGCTTGTAAAACTGGATATTTGACAGTTACACTGTTCGAAAAGGTTGACTGCTGCTGGGAGACAGCTTTTCAGATTTTGTTCCTTGTAACCTTTGTGCTTTTATTTTGAATGACTTCGCACCACTTAATAACCTTTTTGTCAGTAGGTTAAATTTGTATTCTTTAATAAATGAATTCTGGGGGTCTTGCAGTATCTCATAATATTAAGGTGAAGGAAAAGACAGACCCAATCACTGACGCAGCATTTTATAGAATAAAAAGTATATTCCAGTTACATTGTCCACCTGCTGAACATGTGAACATTGGGCTTTAAATGTTTGTGATCTAATTGTCATTCTGCTGACACCCTTGTGGGTAACAGAATGAAAAGGTCACAGAATGAATTCATTTCCCGTCTGATTTTATTTCTCACTCCTCTCATTTGACCACCAGGAGCGGTACACATGTCCCAGCCTCGCCCTCCACCCACTGGAGGAATCTTTTGTTGCCCAGACCAATGGGAACTACATGGCTGTGTTCTCCTCACAGCGGCCCTACAGAATGAACAAGAGGCGGCGATACGAAGGACACAAGGTCAGTAACGATCATGGCCTCAGGGGTGGGAGGGGGGTTGGCGAAGGGGTTGCACAGACCTCATCAATACAGAATGTACACACACAAACAACATCTACATGCACATACATCAGTGCAAAGGCAGGAAAATAAACCTATACACATAGAGGAAATGCCTATTGTGTACTACACTTCACACTCAGCAGATCCATAGCCTGCAGTGTTTCCTCTTCAGGCAGCTCCCCCTCCCCCCCTAAACAAACACACTACCCACAATACAATATTTTCACTGTGAGAGGCAAAGAAAGCACAGTATGGCTGTCTAATATCACAAAAACCATGCTGAACAGTTACACCTCTTTGTTGGTTTAAGGGAAGTCCAGAAATGCTCATGACCAGGCTTCTTGCATTCCAGGTTTTGTGTGTTTTTATTTTCTTCGACTCTGAGGTGCAAAACACTACAACCTTTCAGCAAATCAACATGTCAGCAATACAATACAGTGCAGAGCAGAATGTTCCAGCAAACACAAGGATGTTTTTTTCCCCGACCTTTCTCATGTTTTCTTTTCTACTCTAAAGGAAAAACACTTCAAACAGAGCACTGTTAGACAACAGTCTGTGTGTAACCTCGACTGTGAAGTCAAGTATTTTATTGTAACCTGATGAGTCTTCCTCCCAAGATTGACTGTTATGATGATTAATAGCTAAAGAAAAGTAAAGTTGCTTTTATTTATCAAGGTTTAACCTGATATAAAACTTCTAATGGTTCAGAACATCATCAATGCCTATACTTGTCAAAAAAAGAGCCATCAAAACAAGTTATTTAATGTAAAGAAAGCAACAGTCAGGTATCCACTGTATTTACTGTATTTATGTTACTCCTTTTCCACTTTCTCATCTTTATTCTTGATTGAAGGGGGACAGAGGGGAAGGAAGAAAAAAAAAAGGCAGTATCTGTTCAAACTCACACCAAAACATTAGACTTACTTAAAGGACGCCAAATAGACTCATTGGGCTCTAATTTCGTAGACCAGGTGCAGGCAGGGCGCACCTGCCCTGCGCCGCGCCAACAGGGTGTGTCCAGGGCATTTTGCAAGTTTCGTGCACGGCACAGTATGGTGCAGGCAGGCGCACCCACGCCTCCGTCCAACCTACCGGCGCAAGTAGCAGAGAGGGAGGAGAACGCCTCTCCTTGCCTTTAAATGCGCCACGGGCGAGGCGCAGTGACAATTTCACCTCGGTGGCGAAGATGGTCAGAGCCGCTGTCACTTTTGCAGCAACTGGGAGAGCGCAGGGGCCACCGGGTCGCGCATCAGAGGCCACGATGCGCGTCACTGTGTGGACCACCTCGCGGGACAGATGTAATCTGTTCCTTTGCCATAAAGAGGACACAATATTAAGTGATAATTACATTTAAACACAGCAGCAGGCTAATCCATTCATCATGCTTGTGATCCACCTGCGTTCCTGGTCTGTCATCGCCAAATAGCAGCGCCTTAGGTGAAAATATATCTCCTCCTCATCCTCCTTGCAATAATGTACTCCATCTTTTTAGATCATGTTAAGAATAAAGATTAAAACAGAGAAATATGGGCAATCACAGGTACATCCTTAAGACACCGAGTGACTTACATTTATTCAGCAAGCGTCTCTCTCTTTTTCTTTTCTTTTGAATTTCATGAGATGACAGAAGCCCGATACTCCGTATCGGATGATGTGACTGTTTGTGGTTGGCTCGAGAGATATGAACCCGTTAGTTATGACAAACGTCTCTGATCTGACATCAGATGTGACGGGACAATTAATATAGATACAAATGTAAGTGCTGGTTCAGACGGTTACATTAAATAGTGGTTGCTGTGATTGTTTATTGCATTGAAATGTGCCTGACACTCTGGATACCTGCCTGTGAGGTTTTGGTGACGTGTTCGCCCTGTGCGCCTGTCAGCCAAATTACCGCTGCCCGGAGTGCGCATCACCTGCGCCGAGAATAGACCAGGTTGGAGCTGGTGAGCTTTCAGCGCACCTTCCGCGTGGTTTTTTGGCACGAAATTGTCACTGCGCCAAGCTGAATCTTTTGACACCTCCCCCTGGTGTGCCGTCACACCCATCTCGGCGCAGCCGGTCTACCAAATTGCCAACTTGGCTGTGCACGGCGGTGCACCAGACAAAATTACCACTGCGCCAGGCTGCGCCACCCTGTGCCACCCTGAGTTGCACCAGGAAATTAGAGCCCAGAAGCTCCATTCATGCTGCTGTTTCAAGCAGAATGGGGGCAACAAGTTGACCCCCACACAGTGACAGACAGTGGTGCTGTGAGTGAGTGTCTCTGCTGTCGCACACATCCAAGCTGTATTGCAGCGTGAATTGACAGAAATTGCACCATTGTAGAATTAATGTGAGTTTCTTGAGGTGTAATGGCAACTGATCTTCATTGTGGTGCTTTAAAGGCACTGTGAAAGGGTTAATGAAAGCTTTCCACGGAAAGTTTTGGGGTCCACAAATTCAAATGAACTCATGCATGTTTTCATGATGAAATATCAGTAATACATGTGTATAACAAGTTTGCCTGATTTTGTACATTAGTTAATGCATTTGTTGGGGTATTTTACTTTTGACTGTTCATGCGTTAGCAGGGCTGTTCATGATGTCCTTCCAGACAAATCTGCAGTTAAAGAGACCAGACCAAAGACCAACCAATCAGCTCAGTTCTTAGTATTGTAATCATGATTACTTCATCTGTACTTCTCTGTGACCTCAGCAGGTTTGTGGTCTTTGAATAATGTAGAAAAATAATATGTTTCTTAACTTGTTGGACATTATGAACGTCATAAACATCATTGATACCTTATGACCCAGAATGACTGAAACACTTGAGTTAATGCATTCATTAAAGTATGAAGTCAGACTTAATGCACGTGTTTCTCTCATTTTTTTTTTTAACATGAATGAAGGTATGAATCCACACTCTATTCATACATTACATTCTTTATGATTTGTGGACCCTATAAGAAATCATCACAGAGTTTGTAATAATGTACTTTCAAAAAGAACGCTGAGTCTAATTGTCATGTAACTGATGTTATTTTCTATTTTATTATCAAAATATAAAATCACTTAAGGCTGCTTCCTGAATTTTTTTTTCATCCAGTTAAGCCAAATTGTGACAATTCCCTTAACAGGAAACTCTGAACTTTGACGCAATCGTAGTAAAAATGAAAAGATTTTGATACCTTTTCCAGAAACTTCCAGAACTCCAGCAACATTAAGTCAAGACCCTGGCCACCAGTATTTGCAGTTTTGCCCTTTTTCATAACTTTCATTCCAAAATGTTCCAAATGCAGTTTTTCTACAGAGAATTTGCTCTCTGTCTTTCACTTGTGGCAACTTTTAGTTAAAATTGTAATCTTTGTTTTATAGCTTCGAAACATATTAACCTTATTGCCCGTGAAAATAATGGAAATTGAATCACTTTACAGCAAGCAGAATCAAAATGACAATACATTTTTCTTAAAAAATTAAATAGGTCTTTCTTCCTGCTTCTGACCTTAAATGCGAAGCAAAATGCAGATAAGAGCAGCTGCTGGTTAAGAAAGTAACACATGGTATATCTGTCAAGTTGATTTAAATATTCCAAATTTGCTTCACAGTTTTTGGATAAACTGTTTCATGCCTAACTTTCAATTAAATGTGTGGGTCATCATATGTTGCTTTTAAAAAGTGGTTACTTTAAAATTCTAACAGTCATAGAAATGATGGAAATTAGTTATTTTGCAGCATGTGTTATTGAACAGTTTTAAAGCCTCTGGGGAACATTTTTTATAGAATTTTAATAGAATTTCGAAGTTCAATGTATCATTAAGCATCGCCGAAAATTTGAGAGAGAAAAAACATCTCTAAGTTTTAGAAAGTCTTGTTTTAAAAAAGCTTACATTACAGTTGGGATTATTTCTAAGGACTGTTTCGGCATGGTTGCTGTCACATGAAGAGGCTGATTGGGTGGGAGTTCAGTAGTTTTAATTCCTTTGAGTGGTGAGACTCTGTCTTCCTTTTTTTATTGGCCGAGTTTGTCTTAAGGTCAACCACTTTACAGCCATTTTCTAAGCACAGTAAAAACTTGTCCTAAGATTTTTAGGTAGTTGTTTAGACAGAAAGAATACTTATATGATCACAAATATCATATAAATAAAGTTTTGGTTGATTTGTCTTCGCATTTGCTTTAAAGTAACAAACATTTTGGGCTTTCCTTTAACCGCAAATCAAAAAAAAAATCACATGGACATTGACTCCTGTCTGCTGCTCAGTTTAACCACAGTCTTGTCAGAACCAATACACTGACACAGTTGGAGGTTAAGTACGCTGCTCAAGGGCAGCAATTCAGTTGGTAATAATGAGGCAGCTCTTTTGGTCTCTACCCTCAGATTTATGCTGCTTCTCTTTTTATTAAAATTGCAAATGTACTACTTTCTAGCAATAAAGCTGCCTGAGTCTGTAATCAGCTGAATCACAATTTAATTATTACACTAACGTTTATCATGCGCACATCAAACTGGCTTTTGGTGAAAGGTTAATGCATTATTACAAAAGCATCTGCTTTGTGTCTAGGTGGAGGGATACGCAGTGCAGTGTGAGTTTTCTCATGATGGAACTATCCTTGCCTCGGGAAGCTCCACCGGCTCTGTTCACTTCTACGACTACCACAACACTCGAACGCTGCACACACTCCAAGCCCACAGCCAGCCCTGCCTGTGTGTGTCCCAGCATCCTGTCCTGCCAGCTACTGTGGCCACCTGCGACTGGGCTGGAGAGATCAAGGTCTGGCACTGAAGACTCTGAGTAGACAAGTAAATATACAGTAGACTCTAAAGTTAGAGGATGAAACCTGTCAGCCAAGGAAAGATAACAGGATATTTAACTGGAATCTCATGTACACATCCGTCTCCAAGACTTTGGCTGCCATAATCTCTTGGAGTAGGATGAGAACTTGGCAACAAAAGAAGTCTCCAATCATCTATCTTCTGATGCTGCTTAAAAGTGTCTCTCACTCTTTGTATCTTGTTTTACTTTCACATTATATCAAAAACCTCCCACATTTCTCTAAATGTTGCTGTGCACTCACACTGGCACAAGAACAACATCATCTATTGTGTTAGCTTTCATGTTATGGGCCCATTTTTCATGTTTTTTCATCATTTATTTGAGAAAAGAATGAAGCTTCAAATGAAAGGAAATGCAGTTCAAAGCGGTATAATTAGTCTCATATAAAGTTGCCGGTAAGGAGAACACAATGTTAATTCACACATTACAGTATCTTTCTCAAATCAGATTGACTCTTTAAAATTAAAGATAAGCAGTAAATGTAAAGTAAATTTAATATGAGTTATATCTTTATTCAAAAAAAGGTATTTTGTTTATTTTATGGTTGTAAACAGGTTCTGCCTCCAGACAGAAGCTGGAGTACATTGAAAACTGTTACTAATTACCATTAATCAACATGATTAGAAGACAGCAGCAATGTCAGGCGACACAAGTAAATTGCTAAAAACAAGCTTTACTTCTTTTAAGTTTAAAAGCAAACCTCCGACAAACCCCTCTCATAACAATATTAGGGCATCACCCAAAATGTTTGTCAAAACAATAAACAGGTATGCAATTCCTTTTCATCCTTCATTCAGTGAAATACAGCACAAAGACAGGATGTTTGATGCTAAACTCATACACTCTGTCAGGTTTTGAGGATGTCCACAGTCTGGATTTCATACCTGCAACACATTCCTAATAAGGTGTGTTATGCCCCGTCTAGGGGTGGCCAAGACATAACATGAAGGGTCCCCGTTTCCACCGAGTCCCAAGCAGCCACAGGAGTCTGTCAGCAAGTTTTAAATCAGAAATCGGTAAAATTTATTTACAAAAAGAAAACAACAATCATAATAACCCTTCCACAACTTAAATTACCTAGAGATGCCCGAGGCGCCTCTACTACTTTTACATTAAACCAAAGTCTAACACGAGAACTATCAGTCACTAAGCTGACGTGGCCATTTGGATCACGGTCGAGCCGGGGGTTCCCTCCTCGCCGTGGTGACGTCATGGAGCTGTTTAAATAGGGCCTTCCCTCCTCCACAGCCTATCACCGGTGTTCCCGTGATAATCTCCGTCCACTTGGAGGCAGGGGCGGCACACCTGATCAGACACGCACACACTCAGTCACACTTAGGGCGCAGGAGAACCCTTCCAACACCGTCAAACAAATTAAAAAAAAACACTATACAAAGCCAAAATACAACCAGGGTCGTAACAGGTGTTACTGGACATTTGCCAAATTCTCTGATTCTTTAGATGATATTATGGACTGCAGAAGGTAACATTTCTAAATTCTTTGCAGTTGCGTGTTGAGGAAAGTTTTTAGTATTCTGTTGGTCTATTTACCCTTATTCTCTTTCATGCAGTGAAGATACTAAGTCAGGTGATAATTGTAAACAACTAAATCCTTCAAGACTGCTCCTTTTATTACCAGTCATGGTACCAACCAACTATCCTACTAACTTGTGCAATATTCCAGGTGTTTTTTGAGCATTCATCAACTTTCCTCATCTTTTCTTGCCCCGGTCCCAGCTGTTTTGGAGTGTGTTACACACACAAAAATCAAACTGCGAATAAATTACCAAAAAACACACTCACATTTTATCTGCTTGAACATCAAACATTTGTATTTTTGCTGTGTTCAGTTGAATTTTGGTTAAAGATAATTCAAAAAATACTTGAATCTGTTTTTAAGTTCATTGTACACAAAATCCCAACTCCTCTGGAAACTGGGTTTAAAATTGTGATATTTTCATGTAAATGGTAAGTTAAGAAGTCTTTTTTAGCCGGTGCTGTTAATAAAGTAGAATGTATCTTAAACTAGAAAGGCACTCAGAGAGCGCAGACCTCCGCCAAGGTGATCCGGATCAGTCCCAAAATCAAAACATAACCTCCTTGGCAGAGGTAATTAAAATTAACCTAAAGTAATGCTAAACCTGTTAGCAATTAAAAGGTAAATTCCATTTTGTGTTAGCATCAAACTTAAAAAACAAGATATACATCCTGGTCCATCTTTTAGATTATTTACAATTTATTTGAATTGTTGACAATGATTTTTTTTAAGGTTATTTCCCTCAAACTGTGCATCCCTATCAAAACGCCAGTAGACTACATCACCAAGTTTAATTTATCAGTTAAACAAAGAAATAAATCGCTCTGGACGTTCTCCAATCAGTGTTATTTTCCATTTCACTCCCTGCACACACTTCACTTCCCTCTACATCTTTTTGTTCTCACTGGCTCTGAAATGACATTTCTTTCACACTGACAGCTTAGAGCATCACAGGGAAACAACAAGAGGAAGGCAGACATCTGTCAAAACACTGCCAGGTCCTTTCAAAAGCCTGCCAGTCAACAACAGAGGTGAGGTGCACACACCGCCTCTGATTGTCATGCTGTATTTAGAAGAGTGGTCCTAAAATACACTTTGCTGTTTGGTGCTGAGGGATATTCTGGTGACACAGTGCTTTTTCTAGCCCTTTTGTTTGTTTATACTGTAGTTAATAATAGTTAAATTGACAGTGATTCTGTTTTACATGACACATGGCACTTTTTCTTGAGCCAGATGATGATGTGATTGTTTTCTAACTTGTCATAGCCCATCTTTATTTAGTTCGAGAGAAGAAACAAAG
The DNA here is from genome assembly GCA_037902135.1 of Cetoscarus ocellatus. Lineage (NCBI taxonomy): Eukaryota > Metazoa > Chordata > Actinopteri > Labriformes > Labridae > Cetoscarus > Cetoscarus ocellatus. The sequence goes on from JBAMNC010000815.1 coordinate 3,093,682, forward strand.
ATAGAGGGGTTATCTTTATCTAATTAATTTTGGGGGATGAAACAGAACATCCTCAGAAACGAAAAAACTTGAGATCTCCATCAGTTTAACACATGATGTCTTCATTGATGTTTTACAGGTACGTTACAGAACTGCTCCTACTTTTAATTTATCCCTTTGAACTTCCCATGAAACATCATCTGAGCTACGAAATGCCAAAGCTGCCTAAGGTATTTTAGGATTGTCATCACTCACTTGTATGTTTTACCTCAACAAAATGTGTATTTGATGGCTTAAGTTTCAATGTTTTGATTTTTTATGTTATTAAAATAAAGAAGAGTCGATGTTGATAATTTTTTTTGGCTATGACTTTCTTTTAAAACATACAAAAAAGCTCCCCTGGGTCATTAGTCTTGGAGGCCCCCCAATGGCCACCCCTTTAAAACAGTGTTAAATACAATATGAGACAGTAACTTTTTTAGTGCCATCAGTTAGACCCTCCATCCTCTCCTTTCCAACGTCACTGCTCTGACTGTAATAACCACTCTGGACAGCCTAATGTCATCTTTTTGTCCACTAATTCATTTCACTTTCCAATTTAAGATTGCAGAAATACCTGATTATATGCAGACAGGGATCAGGCCGAAAAACATGCTAGTGCAGGAGGTTCGGTTATATTTGACTTAAAAATAGACTTTTAAGCATTTTTCCCTCAGAACAGATTTTTGAAAAACAACATACTAACATTTAACTTTTTGCCATTTCAAACACCATGCTAGTGCAAAGGGTTCAGTCATGTTTGGCTTCAAAATGGACTAGGCATTTTTCCCAGGCTTTGAAAGAAACATCATACTAACATAGGACTTTTGGCCATTTCGGACTCTGAAAAAAGTGTGTTCAAACATGACTTTTTGGTGGTAAAACAGGCCAAAATACATGCTAGTTCAGACGGTTTTGTCATGATTGGCCTACAAATACACTTAAAAGCCTTTGTTGCTCACTTCAGGCTTTGAAAAAACCAACATGCTAACATGTGACTTTTTGGTCATTTTTCTCTTAAAAATGGACTTATACGCCATTTTCTCTCAGCTCAGGATTTGAAAAAACACTAAGCCTAACATATGACTTTTTTCCATGTCAGAACCCGGACAAAAAATATGCTCAAACATGACTTTTTGGGTGTAAAACAGGCCGAAAAACATGCTAGTGCAAATGCTATGGTCATATTTTGCTTAAAAATGGATTTATAAGCCTTTTTCTCTCAGCTCAAGATTTGAAAAAACTCTAAGGCTAACATATGACTTTTTTCCAGGTGGGACTCCGACAAAAAATATGCTCAAACATGACTTTTTGGATGTAAAACAGGCCAAAAAACATGCTAGTGCAGAGGGTTTGGTCATATTTTGCTTAAAAATGGATATTTTAGCCTTTTTCTCTCAGCCCAGGATTTGAAAAAACACTAAGGCTAACATATGACTTTTTTCCAGGTGGGACGCCGACAAAAAATATGCTCAAACATGACTTTTTGGATGTAAAACAGGCCGAAAATTATGCTAGTGCAGAGGGTTTGGTCATATTTTGCTTAAAAATGGATTTATAAGCCTTTTTCTCTCAGCTCAGGATTTGAAAAAACACTAAGGCTAACATATGACTTTTTTCCATGTCGGACGCCGACAAAAAATATGCTCAAACATGACTTTTTGGATGTAAAACAGGCCAAAAAACATGCTAGTGCAGAGGGTTTGGTCATATTTTGCTTAAAAATGGATATTTTAGCCTTTTTCTCTAAGCTCAGGATTTGAAAAAACACTAAGGCTAACATATGACTTTTTTCCATGTCAGAACCCGGACAAAAAATATGCTCAAACATGACTTTTTGGATGTAAAACAGGCCAAAAAACATGCTAGTGCAGAGGGTTTGGTCATATTTTGCTTAAAAATGGATATTTTAGCCTTTTTCTCTAAGCTCAGGATTTGAAAAAACACGAAGGCTAACATATGACTTTATTCCATGTCGGACTCCAACAAAAAATATGCTCAAACATGACTTTTTGGATGTAAAACAGGCCAAAAAACATGCTAGTGCAGAGGGTTTGGTCATATTTTGCTTAAAAATGGATATTTTAGCCTTTTTCTCTCAGCCCAGGATTTGAAAAAACACTAAGGCTAACATATGACTTTTTTCCATGTCGGACTCCGACAAAAAATATGCTCAAACATGACTTTTTGGGTGTAAAACAGGCCGACAAACATGCTAGTGCAGAGGGTTTGGTCATATTTTGCTTAAAAATGGATATTTTTGCCTTTTTCTCTCAGCCCAGGATTTGAAAAAACACTAAGGCTAACATATGACTTTTTTCCATGTCGGACGCCGACAAAAAATATGCTCAAACATGACTTTTTGGGTGTAAAACAGGCCGAAAAACATGCTAGTGCAAATGCTATGGTCATATTTTGCTTAAAAATGGATTTATAAGCCTTTTTCTCTCAGCTCAAGATTTGAAAAAACACTAAGGCTAACATATGACTTTTTTCCAGGTCGGACTCCGACAAAAAATATGCTCAAACATGACTTTTTGGATGTAAAACAGGCCAAAAAACATGCTAGTGCAGAGGGTTTGGTCATATTTTGCTTAAAAATGGATATTTTAGCCTTTTTCTCTCAGCCCAGGATTTGAAAAAACACTAAGGCTAACATATGACTTTTTTCCATGTCGGACGCCGACAAAAAATATGCTCAAACATGACTTTTTGGATGTAAAACAGGCCGAAAATTATGCTAGTGCAGACGGTTTGGTCATATTTTGCTTAAAAATGGATTTATAAGCCTTTTTCTCTCAGCTCAGGATTTGAAAAAACACTAAGGCTAACATATGACTTTTTTCCATGTCGGACGCCGACAAAAAATATGCTCAAACATGACTTTTTGGGTGTAAAACAGTCCGAAAATTATGCTAGTGCAGAGGGTTTGGTCATATTTTGCTTAAAAATGGATTTATAAGCCTTTTTCTCTCAGCTCAGGATTTGAAAAAACACTAAGGCTAACATATGACTTTTTTCCATGTCAGAACCCGGACAAAAAATATGCTCAAACATGACTTTTTGGGTGTAAAACAGACCGAAAAACATGCTAGTGCAAATGCTATGGTCATATTTTGCTTAAAAATGGATTTATAAGCCTTTTTCTCTCAGCTCAAGATTTGAAAAAACACTAAGGCTAACATATGACTTTTTTCCATGTCGGACTCCGACAAAAAATATGCTCAAACATGACTTTTTGGGATGTAAAACAGGCCGAAAAAACATGCTAGTGCAGAGGGTTTGGTCATATTTTGCTTAAAAATGGATATTTTAGCCTTTTTCTCTCAGACCAGGATTTGAAAAAACACGAAGGCTAACATATGACTTTATTCCATGTCGGACTCCAACAAAAAATATGCTCAAACATGACTTTTTGGATGTAAAACAGGCCGAAAAACATGCTAGTGCAGAGGGTTTGGTCATATTTTGCTTAAAAATGGATATTTTAGCATTTTTCTCTCAGCCCAGGATTTGAAAAAACACTAAGGCTAACATATGACTTTTTTCCAGGTGGGACTCTGACAAAAAATATGCTCAAACATGACTTTTTGGGTGTAAAACAGGCTGACAAACATGCTAGTGCAGAGGGTTTGGTCATATTTTGCTTAAAAATGGATATTTTAGCCTTTTTCTCTCAGACCAGGATTTGAAAAAACACTAAGGCTAACATATGACTTTTTTCCATGTCGGACGCCGACAAAAAATATGCTCAAACATGACTTTTTGGGTGTAAAACAGTCCGAAAATTATGCTAGTGCAGAGGGTTTGGTCATATTTTGCTTAAAAATGGATTTATAAGCCTTTTTCTCTCAGCTCAGGATTTGAAAAAACACTAAGGCTAACATATGACTTTTTTCCATGTCGGACGCCGACAAAAAATATGCTCAAACATGACTTTTTGGGTGTAAAACAGGCCGACAAACATGCTAGTGCAGAGGGTTTGGTCATATTTTGCTTAAAAATGGATATTTTAGCCTTTTTCTCTCAGCCCAGGATTTGAAAAAACACTAAGGCTAACATATGACTTTTTTCCATGTCGGACTCCAACAAAAAATATGCTCAAACATGACTTTTTAGGTGTAAAACAGGCCGAAAATTGTGCTAGTGCAGAGGGTTTGGTCATATTTTGCTTAAAAATGGATTTATAAGCCTTTTCTCTCAGCTCAGGATTTGAAAAAACACTAAGGCTAACATATGACTTTTTTCCAGGTGGGACTCTGACAAAAAATATGCTCAAACATGACTTTTTGGGTGTAAAACAGGCCGAAAATTATGCTAGTGCAGACGGTTTGGTCATATTTTGCTTAAAAATGGATTTATAAGCCTTTTTCTCTCAGCTCAGGATTTGAAATAACACTAAGGCTAACATATGACTTTTTTCCATGTCGGACGCCGATAAAAAATATGCTCAAACATGACTTTTTGGGTGTAAAACAGTCCGAAAATTATGCTAGTGCAGAGGGTTTGGTCATATTTTGCTTAAAAATGGATTTATAAGCCTTTTTCTCTCAGCTCAGGATTTGAAAAAACACTAAGCCTAACATATGACTTTTTTCCATGTCGGACGCCGACAAAAAATATGCTCAAACATGACTTTTTGGGTGTAAAACAGGCCGACAAACATGCTAGTGCAGAGGGTTTGGTCATATTTTGCTTAAAAATGGATATTTTAGCCTTTTTCTCTCAGACCAGGATTTGAAAAAACACTAAGGCTAACATATGACTTTTTTCCAGGTCGGACTCCGACAAAAAATATGCTCAAACATGACTTTTTGGGTGTAAAACAGTCCAAAAATTATGCTAGTGCAGAGGGTTTGGTCATATTTTGCTTAAAAATGGATTTATAAGCCTTTTTCTCTCAGCTCAGGATTTGAAAAAACACTAAGGCTAACATATGACTTTTTTCCATGTCGGACTCCGACAAAAAATATGCTCAAACATGACTTTTTGGGTGTAAAACAGGCCGACAAACATGCTAGTGCAGAGGGTTTGGTCATATTTTGCTTAAAAATGGATTTATAAGCCTTTTTCTCTCAGCTCAGGATTTGAAATAACACTAAGGCTAACATATGACTTTTTTCCATGTCGGACGCCGACAAAAAATATGCTCAAACATGACTTTTTGGGTGTAAAACATGCCGAAAATTATGCTAGTGCAGAGGGTTTGGTCATATTTTGCTTAAAAATGGATATTTTAGCCTTTTTCTCTCAGCCCAGGATTTGAAAAAACACTAAGGCTAACATATGACTTTTTTCCATGTCGGACTCCGACAAAAAATATGCTCAAACATGACTTTTTAGGTGTAAAACAGGCCGAAAATTATGCTAGTGCAGAGGGTTTGGTCATATTTTGCTTAAAAATGGATTTATAAGCCTTTTTCTCTCAGCTCAGGATTTGAAAAAACACTAAGGCTAACATATGACTTTTTTCCAGGTGGGACTCCAACAAAAAATATGCTCAAACATGACTTTTTGGGTGTAAAACAGGCCGAAAATTATGCTAGTGCAGATGGTTTGGTCATATTTTGCTTAAAAATGGAT